>OY288249.1:52739527-53358694 GCA_958450325.1 Agrostemma githago
CAAAATATCCATTTCATTAAAAACCCCGCAAGGGGAGGATACATCGTGAGACAGGCATGAAAGAAAAATTACATAAGGCTCGGAAAAGTTCCAGCCTGACAGAAATTAAAGGCCCTGCCACGCAGGCCTAGTCGTCCCCCAAATCTGGAGAATAATCTCCAGGACTACCGGGACTCCCGAGAGCCGAACCCCAGTCCCAACTTGGAGAACCCTGAAAAGGGTCAGTTGAAGCCCCGTCTTCGTCCCTATCGCTCAGGCAGCCGAGACCTTCGCTGTCGCCAGAGTCATGGCTACTGTCTTCCCAATCCCTTCCAAAAGGGACAGCTCGGGACTCGTCGCAAGTGCGACAGCCTGTTTTCTTTACAGGCGAAGAAGGGCCCGATTCCAGGGAGGAATCAGTGTCAGAATTAGGGCCGAATTGTTCAGGGTGCAGCCATGGAAAGCACTCATGGCACCCCCTATCGTAGCAGCCCCCTCCCTGGGGGCACCGCCTAAATCTAGGCGCGGCAGGAGGGGAGGACCTCCTAGGGCGTTTGCCCTTCCTGATAGAGGCCTTCCGACCCCTCCGGCGAAGGCGAAGTCGTGAACGCCGGCTCCGGCGAACAGCTAGATAGGCGGCCCGTGCATATCTAAGCCTCCAGAACCCTCTGAAGATGAAGGACACATGTTTGACTCCACGGCGAATTACACTTTTTTTGATCCAAGTCATGTTTAGAATGAGGAAAATAGAAGAGATTGAAGAAGAAACGAAGTGCAAATGAGCAAGGAAGCTAAAGATTTTATACCAAGGGAAACTCCGCATTAATGAGCGCTCCAACCACCCTGGGAGGAGAACCACCAATCAAGAACTCCTCACGGTTCCCCAAAATCCGCCCAGAAGAAAAAGGCAATCATTACGAAAGAGCTCCTGCCTCTTTGCATTCCTGACAGGAACAGTACAAAGTTCCATTGGGAAGGCGCGAAGCATTAAATGCTGCGATAGACTTGAAAGTCAACCCCCCTCCAAGCAAGAGTCGTCAGCAGAGGAGAAGTCTCACTTCCCTCCTACTGACGAGGGCCAATTGATTGGGGGTGGGCCGCCTGTCAATCCACTGCCTGCTATGCAGGCCCCGAGACGATTCCTGTCAGAGAGTCGAAAGACAAGCCCCCAGAAAGGACCAAGAGCAAAGCATGAAAGCGCTAAAGTCTGGCCATCAGCCGCTGAGAGCGTAGCCCAACCCAGCCTGCCAGGGCTTAGCAGCCCCTGCCTGGAGACCGTCTGCCCTGGGAAGGACCCCGACCAACAGGGCCGGGATCCCAGGGGCCCTCTCGTCATTTTGCCTAAGGTAATTGGGAATGGATGGATGAGAAGCCGCCACTTGTCACTCTCCCATCCAACCATTCCTCTTCCTCTTCTCTGTCTTGTGGGAAGGTATAAATACCTCTCCATTTCCCACATGAAAGGGGTTGGATTTTCTCTCTCTAGACTCTTACTCTTAAAACGCCACCTAGTTCCTCACGAGCTAGGTTCGTAAAGGCACTTCACGGACTGACTTAGGCATCAGAGAGGGTTTCCTCGGACAACCTCCGAGGCCCTGTGCGTTTATTTGTGCAGGGAGCAGGCCATTTTCCGCCGGGAAAGTCCGACTCTAAGAGTGAGAGAAAAGGGAGATCAAGGGAATCAAGCAATTAATCATCCATCCTCAATTCAATTACACTACCCGGATTCTAGGCCGGGTAAATTGTTTCCGTAACCGGAACATTTATTAATAAAAACTATTTGTTAAAAATAATTTGAAATCTTTGTAAATCTCATTTCATTTATAAAACGTGTTGACTCAATTAATTTTGATATCGTTTTTCTTAAAACATCTTTTTCTAAAATTTATAGTTGTAACTCGATTTCCTAATTATTTATAAAATACTATATATTGACTTATTATATTTTATTTATGTTTTGAGTAACGAATTTAGAAATATATTAAAGTTACGATAATGACGATAATAATAAAATGTTAATTTCGTTAGAAATGCTATTTTTATACGTTTCACTTATTTTAATCAGTTACGTATTTTCTAAAACAATATTTCCATTTTAAGTAAGTTTCTAAAATTAGTAAGTTTCTATTTATAGAAAATTTCTCTTTTAATATATAATGTTTATTCCTTTTACCCTCATACTATTTATAATGATTATATCTTTTGTATATATCGATAATGGCTTGCTTTGGACTTATGGAATAAGGACAAGTGTGAGGTTAGAGTAATATATTCTGGGGTTTACATTTTTGCCATCAACTATAAGGCTGATGTATCAGGAATCGGTACATTGGTTGTTGAACCGGGTGACAGGTGTCCCGGGAGTTGTGTACATTTTGACCTTAAGCTTAGGCCTCACAGTAAGTCCCCGTCAAAAGTTGAACTGGGATGACAGGTAATCCCAGGAAGAGTGTGCATTGTCTTAAACTAGGGCCACATATTTATAAATCGCCGTCTTATTATGGTTGAGTAGTCTAGTTAGAGATCGAAATTCGATTTGTTTGAACTAAGTTCTCGAAACTAGTTTTAGTATATCCCTAGTGAAAGTCTAGCCTTGTGCACACAAATCAAATTTCCATAACGCCATTTTGAATATTTTATTATTATCAATTTGTTTTGATTTGCAGGTTGGCAAATATTTTAAGTTTTTTCCGAACGCTTATTTTTATTATATCATTTTAATGTTTTCTCTTTTTAATATATTTTGATATATTAATACTATTATTTTCCATATGATATAATACGACAGTGGACGTCCGTCCGCACCGTCCGGCGCCCTGCGCGGGACCGACCCGGTTTTCAATCGCGGCGACCACCCACGCGGCCCCTCTCGGTAAGGGGCCGGTCTGATCTCGCGTTCGGGGCGAAGTTTCGGACTTTGATTCGGATGACGTCGGACTTGAACAAGACGGGCGCGAGCGCCCGTGTTTCCATTGGAATCGATCGAGTCGTGGTTCTAAATGTATAAAGACCGATATGTTTGGTAAGGCGACCTTTTTAGTGAACCGAATTCGTTGGCGATTTGTGGAGTCACCACCAAGTCAATTATGGGGACTCGGAAACCATTCAAGTCAACTTTGATCCTTTGCCGGCTCAAAGTTGAGGGGCACGGGACCTAAAGATAAAGTCTTGTACCATTAAGCACTCCAGGCCTGAAATGACTCTCATTGCCAATGGTTTCGGACATCCGGAAATCGTCGATTCTGAGTAAGAGGTGAGGGTACAGATTGGGAAGCCAACGTCCGCTAGACATCGACACCCAATCCCGCTCGCACGTAGCGGCCTCTACTAATCAATTGGTGGGCTAATAACTTCGTTCCTTTGTTGTGGCAGAAATACTGTAACATCCGTTGTTTTAACCTTATGCCTTTTGCTATGTCGGTTGTTTATGGACAAGTAAGTTTTGTTGTCGAAGTAGTTGCACTACTACAATTAAGGACTATTGCAACGAAGGGAAAATGTTGCATATGACCTCAAAAATGTTGCTTTAGGGTTTATGCAACATTTTTAACTGTGCTGCTTAAAACTCCGTTGCAATAGCCTAATGTAACACATTGTGCAACATTTTTTAAAAATGTTGCAACGATACCCTATTGCAACATATATCTTAAGAAACTATTGCAACACTCTAAATATAAATGTGCAACACTTTTCCCCCATTCCTACAAAATTTTGCAACACTTATTTCAATGTTATGCAACATAATTTTGTCTCAATCAAACAGAAAGGCAACATTATTTTGGTGGTAATGCAACATATCAAATATTGTCAAAGGCAACATTATTATAATTCTAATGCAACATTCCTGAATGAAAATGTATAATATACATTTGTTTTAAATTTTTGCCACGCACTATTAATCGTTACAAATAATATCCGCACATACAAGACGTCTAATCCCGAAATGATAATTAAAATGATCCACAAAAGAGATGTTCATTAACAATCCAAAAAAAAACATGTTTTGTATTATATGTTATTGAAAAAAATGTCAAAATGAAAAATAGCTAACAGAAATGAAAACATTTTTTGAATACAAAAACAAATGATCATGAACATCGGTCATGTGTAAGTCTTCGTGGATCCAAATTTGCGCGCGCTGCTACGGCTGGATTCATTCGTAACCCAAAAGGTGGTCTGTGACAAGAAAAAAGAGTAAATAACAATAAAAATACATACCTTAACATAATAAAACATGAATTTAAACTACAAACGATTTGCTTTTAGTACGATCAATTACCACTTTCTCGTGAACTACTGTGAAGGTTCTTGTTACGCACGCACTGCATCTGCATATACAATTAAATGTATAAATATTCTATTTATATAATGTAGGTTTAATACATTTTGTTTAAACAAAGAGTAATTTGTAAATCGTAAAGAAAACCTGCCCGATTTTCTTTTTCCACTTCACAAGTTGTTTCGTAAAATCATCGCCCGCAACCGTCTTGGACCTTTTTTTCCATCTAGTCTTGTCATCTGTATATATGAGTACCAATGTTTTTTTAAAGCGGCTTTTGTGAACTCTCCAAGCAGCCCCTATAGACTTTTGTCTTTTGCTTCAATTCTCATCTTTTGCTAGTCCTTCAGGCTAAGACAACTCCCGTCTGAAAAATTGCATTCGGAAAAACAAATGCTGAACCGTTTCTGCTGCCTGAAAGCATAAACTGCATCTATTTACCAAGTATAGTCCCCTTTTATGGATGTTATCGAAGGCGGTGAATTCAAAAATGTTGAGTTGCAGAAAAAGTGTGTCGAGGGACGTTCATACTATCCCAGACTACGTTGCTCCATTGCTGTTTGGTTTTATGCTCACTGAAAAAAATTCATATCCAACTTGGAGGTAAAAAATATTTCCTGTATCCCACAGTTGCAACAGTGTACAAGCCTGATAGATCCTTCCTGCTTGCCGAGTGAATTCCTCCCATTTAAGTATATGTCGCCAACTCATACTCCCCTTATTAGTTACGTTATTACCAGCTCCTATCTACCGTATATATAAGCATATGGTACCACATGTAAGATGGTTAGCTTGATTCCAAAATGTCCAATCTGTAGATTGATGCCCTTCAACTGTCCAAATGCATTTCAGAATAAGAGATTTATTCCAACTCAAAATCTTCCAAATGTGAAACCCATTTCATCCCTTGGTAGACAAAGGACGCTCCAACTTATTTTACCATTATCTTGGATTCCATGGATAAACATAAAATGTGCTTCATAGCTATGTCATTGCTTTAGCAACTGCTTTAGGTAGATGCTTTTATTGCCATTCCCTTTCCATATATCTCCAGAATAGCCAGCAAGAAATTCATATAAAGAATTGATAATATAAAAACTGAATGGAAACTGGCAACTAACAATAAGATCACTTCTACTTATGGAGTATTACTTATCTCTCATTCCATTTTAATTTTTTTTACCAAAACATTGAAAGAAAAAAATCAACATAACATGATAATGCCAATAAGATTAGTGTACTCAAGCATCGATTCATTTGTTGGTTATGTATGCATCAACACTTACTAACTCAAGAAGTCAAGATCGTCTTGCTGCGTTTGGATTTACTACTACTGGATTTGCTGGTGTTGTGGGGTGGAGCAGAAGAGACACGAACACCTGTTTTTTAGGTGTTGTTATAGCACAGTCTGCTGTCAGTTGTTGCAGGACTGGCTAGGACTCAATGTGCAAGATGGCCTCGTGATGTGGCTACTGAAATGGAGAAATAAGTCGTTTTTAAGAAAGCAGATTGCTATGGCTGCTATCTATGACCTGATTTAACTGATTTGGTATGCAAGAAACAACGCTCAGATTAGGAATATGCTGCTACTACCTGCTGCTATGATCAGTTGTATCAAATACAACATTAGGCTAAGGCTTTAGGCTCCTGGTTTTAGAGCTAGTATTACTAAGTATGAAGTGTGGCTGAAAACATTGTGTGCGTAGATGATTATGATGTCGTAAGATGTTTGTATGGGGTTTCATGATTATATTAATAAAATCGCATTTCATCAAAAAGAAAGAAAACAAAATGCCAATAAGTTCCAGAAATCACACAAACTACAGCCCTACGGTCTAGTCTATCATGAAAATCCTAGAAGTTACAATCCCACTTATCATGAAACAACCACAATTAAACATAAACTGTTATCAGCAGCAATTAACAGCAAAAACAATTAACGACAGGTAGCAATTAGGAGTAATTGGAATGTAACGGATCTGAAAGAAAAATCAAGAACATATAAAATTACTGCAGATCGGAGTATATCCGTGTATTCAGCAGCATAAACTACGAAAAAAATATGAAATGATAACAAACCTGTTCTAAGTCTTGGCTTGAGATGCAGTACAGAGTTTTGCAATCGGTTTGAGTCTTTGAGATGACTAATTCATGCTAATTGGGGTTGGTGAAGAAGCAAGTGTAGATTGTTGTATTTCTTAGTGGGTTACTGTTGCATTGATGTAGGTTAATTAGGTTAATTAGTGTACTATTGTTCATAATGAGTGAAATTGGCGACCCTTATTTTGTGTTTAGTATTTTGTTATTCTTTTGAAAAATCATTTTAGTGCCATCTCTTAATTAAATGTGTGCAATTGAAAATTTTAATCCCATCAACATGACTCAAACTATTTTTCTAAGTCACGATTACGCCCGAGAAAAATAATGTGAAAATGACTCAAATCAGAAATAAGTGAACCCTATTTTCATAGCCCGAAAATAGTCCGACCCAAACCTGACCTCGTTGCTTGTTCATCGCGACTAGTCACGACCAAAATATATTGACTTGTGACTGTGATTTTGGCTACACAAGGCGCACATAACTCTAACTCATAAAATTAAATGACTAGTAACAATTTAGTTCAACAAATTAAACAACTCTTATGACTCGACTTGTGAGTCTGTGACCAAACCCGTAGGTTCAGCTTCATCCTGTTTCACTTGCGTAACTTGTAAATGAGCGCTTAATTACTACTCCGTACTTATGTAGAATATATAAAAGACGTTGGTTTCCTCGAATTAAAGATGTAATTGAGTTCAGTTTTTACACTAAAAGCTAACTGAACTTTCACATCTAATTTTTTTTATTTAATTGTAGATTACCAATTATCCTAACATTATTGAAATTCAACAAATTAAAAAGTAGTGCGCGATGCTTAACTAAATGCAACAATTACTAAAAACTGTTGCTAATCCGTGTTATAATTGCAACGTTTTTACAAAAATGTTGCATTTGTGGACTAAATGCAACATTTTTTAGATAAGTGTTGCATAGTTAATATCACTATTATAAATGGCAACACAACAAGAAAGTGTTGCATTGAAAATGTTGCAATAGACCTTTAATGTAGTAGTGTTGTGTTTACATTCTTTGCATGCGATTTCACGTGACAAGTAGGTCATGAAAAGATGCACATAGGAGAGTAGAGAATACTAGTATTATACATATTAGCAAATCAGTTTTAACCCGATAATACGGATATTAGTCATTCTCGTGGTATACCTTACCCGGTATTGTGCTTAAGATGCGTCGACTTGGTATTAATAGTGATGCATCGAACCATGTATGGTGAGCATCGGGACTAATACGGAACTAGACCATCGCTTTGTTCAGTTTTAACTTGTTTACGTTTTGTTTTTCGTGTTAGGTGATTTAGCATTCGATTATAAGGTCATAAAAGCAATAAATCATACGAAAGCAGTAAATGCGAAATGTAAGTAAATCATGTAGTGAGGAATTGCACCCTCGGAGTATACGCTAAACGGGACACGATGCATAGTTAGTTGAGAACGGATCTCGGAACTACTCGGGTCTATTTAGGGTATTTTAGTTTATGGTTGAAGTTTGGACGTTACGTGTTTTAGTAGGTGTGACGGACCTAGTGTCCACGTTTGACAATATCGTAGTGCATAATGAAAGTGCAAGAATGTAAAGTTTTGTTTAGATGACAACCTAGTGACGATTCGACTTCGAAGGCGGATCCTCCTAGCTTGTCTGGTGATTTCGGCAGAATTCCGTTACCGTTGGACCCTCTTGCGGCTAATCCGGCAGAGCTCCGCTACTATTTGCTAGTTTTGCGGCTAATCCGGCAGAACTCCGTTTTGACTCGGGACAGCTAGTCGAACACAGGCACGTCGGGATCGAGTGGAGTGCTCGAAGGTGAGGAGTAGCGTCAATTTCGCTTTTATCGGAACTATGATCGAGTGGATCGTTTGCCTCGGGTGTCGGAGTGCGAGTTCTTAGCGAGAAACTCTTAACGAGTGTAGAAGGAAGAGACAAGGAGAATGAGATGTCGAATGAAGAGGGTGGAGAAGGGTATTTACAGGTGTTTCGGCCCTCGTCACCCGGATGGACACCTGAGTCCAAGCGCACCAAAACTCAGGCGCCTGGGCTTAGGCGTGTGAAGACCCAAGCGCGCAAGGTGAGGCGCTCGGAGTTTTGAAGATACGATTTTGATACTTTCCAAAACTGAGAAGTGCGCGTATTATACCATGCTTAGGGGTTAAGTCTTCTCCGGCTTGGCCTAGCGCCGTTGCGCCTAACAGACCTGACGTCTTCGCCTGTGGTTGCCTGTAGGGGCCCGGGCCCGTGCTTGTCGTCTCGTCTCGGTTTTGCTGTTTTAGTAGTTTCGGACATTTTGCTCAAGTATTTATTGGTGTTTTGATTTAATCCCTTGCAGGTGGTTGCATTAAGTTAGATTTATCTCTCCCGGGTGGCTGCGTTAGATTTATCCCTCTCGGGTGGCTGCGTTAGATTTATTCCTCTCGGGTGGCCGCGTTAGATTTATCCCTCTCGGGTGGCTGCGTTAGATTTATCCCTCTCGGGTGGCTGCGTTAGATTTATTTTTGTTTTCTTCGGAATAGGATCCCATCCATTCCTGGACTATTGGTTTCTTCGGGATAGTTTCTGACTATCCCTGGTCTATTGCTTTCTTTGGGAAAGTTTTTGACTATCCCTTGTCTATTGCTTTCTTCGGGAAAGTTTCTGACTATTCCTGGTCTATTGCTTTCTTCGGGAAAGTTTCTGACTATCCCTGGTCCATTGCTTTCTTCGGGATAGTTTCTGACTATCCCTGGTCTATTGATGAGTGGTTGTTTGGATTTAGTGATTGTTTTGCCTTTAAATTACTAGTGTTGATGTGTAAGCTCTTAACGAGTGCATAACACTACAAAAATCAAGCCAGAATTGCGTCGGACAAATCCGACACAAATGGTCGAAATCCGACACAAATTATAGATTGCGTCGGACTAGCTGACGGAACATGCCGCCATTATAATTTGACAAAATTTTTTTTATTTGCGTCGACTAATCCGACGCATGTGTTTTGCGTTGACTTTGCGTCGGCTAATCCGACACTAGGCTTTGGGGGTCAACGCCCCAGTCAATGAGTCTTGCGTGGGATCAGTCGACGTAAAAGCCCTCAGTTAATGAGCTTTGCGTCGGATTATCCGCCGCAAAGTCAAACCTCCCATCGGCCTTGCGTCGGCTAATCCGACGCAGAAGCCCTCAGTCAATGAGCTTTACGTCGGATTAGCTGAAACAAAGTCGACAGGAGTTTTGACTTTGCGTCAACTAATTCGACGCAAGGCTGGTTATAAAATAACGTCGGTTCTTTGTTTTCAGCTACCCATATGCGCGAAATTAAACAACCTGCAATTACACCCCACTCCTACAACAAACCACAACAGCAGCATATCCCCCACAAAAATCACCCAATAACTCCAATCAAAGCTCCCGTACATATCTTCTTCACAAAACTCCACAAAATGAAACAAATGTAAACTAGTGTACTGTTATAGAAAATGAAAATATATTACAAAGAAAACCAGTTCTAGGTTCACAATTCTATCTAGGAGTTGTAAAATATTATAATAATATTATAATGGTGTTTGCATTAGTTCTTGGGCTTGCATTTGCTTAGTGAATTCTTCCGGGAATGTGTTAAAATAATAATCCCCATGGGATGTAAATTGTGCGTTTAGGGACTTGCTAGAGTAACAGATTGCTTCGAGTGCTTTGGGGCTTGCTTTAGGCTAACAGGTTGCTTTGAGTGCTTTGGGGATTGTTGATTTGTTTTGTTCGTTTTGTCATGCGGTCAAGCGCGAGCATTTTCGTTGGTCGTGGTCCTTTATGCTTGCTTTATTATTGCTTTTTGTTCGGGGTCGGCTTGTAGGCGTGCTTTAGTGATATCAGTTAGTAATTGCTTCGTCGTTATTTGTTTGCTTGTTTAAAGGGTGCGTGTTTCGCGTATATTGGATAGTAAGCCTCGTTTGTTCTTGTTTTAGTCTTGTGCTGGACTAGTGGGATGCGCATTCCTCAGCGCCCCAATCCTCAGGCGCATGGTCTCCAGCGGTCCCGGATTTGGGCGCGCGACCTGAGGCGCCCGGATTCTTGTGGGTCGGGTTTGCTTTAAGTCAGCAAAGGTTGGGGGATTCGTTTCATTTGTCCCAAAACTCAAACGCGTAGCCCCTTTCGCCCCAATATCGCCTTCTCAATTTTTCTAACCAGTTTCCGTCTCGATCGATTCTTGCCATACGTGAGAATGTCGACTCCGGGTAAGTGTTCTTTACTCGTCTATTATCGATTTTGCTTAACTTGATTGAATGTGGGTTGATTTTGTTGAAACCCTAGAAAATCAATTTGGGCATTTTAAATTTGCTAAGTCTCGATGTTTGTGCTTAATCCCATTGTTAAATTAGGGTTGAATAGAGCTTGATAGGGTTGTTGTAAGCTTGATAGGGTACTTTGAGGTATGGCCATGGCTTCCTATGGAGATAGACTCAAAATGATTAGGGTTAGGGACCATTTTCTCGGTAATTCCCGTTCTTGTCTTATGCAATCTTGCTTAATTAGAGTTTGTGATGATGTGGGTGAATCCTTTGTCAATTTTCGTGAGCTAGAATGGCCTCTAGGGCCTTCCGTGAGGTTTTGTGTGACTTACAACGGACCAAAAGGCGTCATAACGATGCCGAATTTTCCCAAAACCACTTCCTTTGTGATTAGGGTCGAAAATAGGTGTTAGCGGGCTTTTCTGAATTTTGATATCTCTATCCAAAATTTTGACCATATTTTGACCTGTTTAAGCTGCTTTAGCCTGATCTGAGGCATGGTTTTTTGTATTTTGCTTGGTTTTGTAGCTACAGGTGATACCGAGCATCCCGAGGGAGCTTCTACGGTTGGTACTAGTGGCGAGGCCACTAGGACGAGTTCACTAACTCCCTGTGGGATCCGCAGAAGACAAAAAAGCGTTTCGTCACAACGTCGTGATCCAGAGGCTACCAATGAGGTCGACTTTGATAGGGTAAGGAAGCGGAGGCTTCCCGAGACGGTTGCTAGGAGGGCTCACGTCCCGATTCCCGTACCAGAGGATGAGGAGATCGGTTACGAGCATCCTGAGTGGGCCCGGGACTAGGACGGTCACCAGTTGTTGTTTCGTCCCGACCTACACGTTTCTCACCGCATTGTGCAGGGTCTGGTGAGTATCCTTATTCATGTTTATTAGTTTATGTTTTGAGTTTTTGGCTTTGGTTGGGTTTGGTTTGTTTTGTTTATACTTGTATTGCTTCGGTCTGCAGCCCCCAGGTTCGATGAGGATCTTTTCGGGTTTTACGACATACCTTGAGATCTATTCTCAAAAGTTGACCCCCGCGGCAGAGGGGATTATCGCGAGGACCGCTCTGGGTCTCGTGGTTGAGGAGTGAGTTAGGTTGGTGGGTTGCAAGACTAATAAGTGCAACCTTATGGTGATTAGAGCAATGGTAGATCGCTTTCACGACACTACCTCGACCTTCCACATGTCCTTTGGGGAGGTCGGGATGACTTTAGAGGATTTCGGGGTTATTACGGGTTTGCTGGGGTCCTGAGAGGATTAGGTACGCTTCCGAGGGCACTAGGCTAGATAGTGATGAGGTCCGGGGCCTCATCGGGGACTGTTTGGAGCGTGAGGCTTACAGTATGCCTCATGCTCTGGTGAGTTCGTACATCACCGATCACTTTGAGAGGGTGGCGGTGTTAGAGGGTCGAGCACCCAACACGACGGAGCAGAATGCCCGGTTGTGGTTGTGGTACTTCCTAGGGTTGACCCACTTCTCGAATAAGGGCGAGAGTTTTAATACTAGGATTTTGCCTCTCCTAGCCGATTTAAGTCAGCTGGGGCGTTTTGATTGGGTGACCGCGGCTTTCGCGGAGATGACTCGCTACTTGCAAGTCATGGTGAAGTCGTTGCAGGTGGAGTCGGCCTCAACTTTGCCCATCGTGGGCCCAGGTCTCGTGCTGGAGGTTAGTAATTATTTCCGTACTTGTTTCTCGGGTTTTCTTTAACTTAGCTTGGTTATACTAAGGATGTTTTGGGGTTTTGCAGGCCTGGATTTACTCTTACTTCCTCTACCTGGCACCTAAAACGGTGCGGTCTCGTCCGACTAGATTTCCGGTGGGGATCGAATGGAGGTTGGCCCAACCTAAGAGTACGACCAGCCACTATCCGTCGGAGAACGTATTGGTCAACCGACTACGCCTCGAGGACGTAAGTTTTCTCTTTATGGCTCGTTTTACGTGATATCCACCAGGGATTTAGGGTCATTGAAATGCTAGTTTTGTTCGTGTAGTTCGTGGCCCGTCCTTGGGCCGACTATGAGGCTGTGCCTGATTATGTTGCGGCGGAGTTGAGGCCTCGGAGCTACAGGAGGATGATCCTTTCTGCGCTGTTTCACCCGGTTTGGTACCTAGGCAAACGGTTGGTGCGTCACTGCTTGTATGATGACTTTAGGGTGCCGGTTGATCCTCCTCGGACCATGTTTAGCCTACCGACCACCGCAGAGGTCCCCGAGGGCAGGGATGGAGAAGGAGGCGATGCACTCCTGGTGCCTTGGGCCTCCTATCTATCTCATGTCAGCCAGCGGCTAGCTTGCCACCGCCTCGTGGTGAGCGCTTGATCTTTGGTTCTTAAGGCTTGTTTTCTTTTTTTTATGGCTTAGTATTTTCTTGTTTTCTGATTGGTCCACCTTTCTTTCAGCAGGCCGATCCGGCTGATGCTATTCAGCTCGCAAACTTTCCCTTGACGCTTCTTAAGGTAGATGAAGCCGGGGTAGCTTTTACCGAGCATCTGCTCCTGTGCTCTGCCGAGGAGATGGATGATGGGATAGAGTGGCGCGACCGGGTATACCGGGTAAGTTTCGGCTTCTGTTTTGGGTTTGGATTCTAAGGGTTAGGTTTTGTTTGGCTAACTTGCGTGGTTTCACCTTTCAGGTTTCGTCGGCTTGCTATCAGCGGTTGTGGGAGACTGCCAACTGCTTTAGGGTCTGTGCCTCGAGGGTCTCCCGTGACATTTCGAGACCTCGATCGGTAAGTGCGTGTACCTAGGGTTGGCTCTTAGATTGTTTGTCTTTTTTGCTCAAGTGCGGGTTACGTTTGCAGGACATTCCCGATATGGTGGGACAGTTGGAGACTCGGGTGACCAAGCTGGAGGCGGAAGCGGCTGAGGCGTGACAGCTCCTGCAATCTTGGGCCGACGAGATTGCTCAACTTAAGGAGCAACTGGCCCGGTCTCAGGGCGAGACCTCCGCTTAGAGTGAGGCTAGGCATCGGGTTGAGAGGGTGAGAGAGGCTTAGGCTGAGGCTACGGGTCGTGCTACGGGTGCTACTGAGGAGGTTGGAGAAGTTCCCGAGACGGTTACCCTAGACATGTTGTCGGGAATGGTCGGTAGCGAGTCTCCTACCTTCGCTTTAGAGGACTTAGGTTTGGACGACAACATCGGTGAGGTTGTGATAGCCATCGGTGCAGCTTCTAGGGGTCCTCCCTAGTCTTATGAACCCGATTTGTGTATGAACTTATAGGTTCTGTATATTTTCTTAAGATTTTTAGTATTTGAATTAATTGGATTAGTCTTGTGTTTTCGTTTGGTGAAATGTTGACCTAGATTGACAAGTAATCACTTCGTGTTCGTTTTATTTGCGATTTAATCGTAGTTTAGGACGTTTTAAAATGCGTTGGGGTTGCACGAGAGAACGAAAACGGGTTTTCGGACTTTTGAAATGCGTTAGTTTGATCCGGGAATCGGATCAAATAGTACGTCGATTAAAATGTTTGACCTGACATGGTGCGACGCGTAAAAAAAAGTCGGCATGTTACGACCGAGTGTGTTAGGAGGCAAGTGTAGTTGTCTCGAGATTTACATTTAGTATGAGGCAAAAACAAAAAAAGCTAGTCTACGTTCTTTAAAAAAAGTTAGACCACTTTTGTGTATTCATGTTACAGACGCGATTTGACGATAACCGTTAAAGGCTACAACGTGCCTAGGTAGGGTAGCTTATCCCCCTAAAGAAAAAAAATGAAAAGACGTCTAAGTCCGGTGGGTCTGACGGGTGAAATGTGATATCCGTGTGGCCCCCGCGACTCTGCATGGGAGTTTCGGTTTCCGGAGAAGGTCTCAGGTTCTTCGGGAGGTCGTTCCCGATGTCTGAGATGTCAGGTGGTGGTTATGTTGATAACGCGCGGTCGATGTCTCGGCTTTTGGGCTGATGACTTGGGGACGGACGCCTGGGTTAAGGCAGTCCAGTTTCGGGTCGCCTGGGCTCGGGCGACCATAAATTTGGACGCTTGGGCTTGGGCGGTCCAGTTCCCGTTTATGGAAATTTTCGTAGTTTCCAAATTGTTGTGGGATTAGGGCTATATATACGGGTTATGGGTGCTTGTTTTAGACATACTAAAAATACCCAAAGAGTGCCTATAGCTTCCTTGTATTGTTTTGAGTTATGTCGGGTTTCGAAGATCTCCTGACTGAGTGGGCGGTTTGTTTTAAGAAAAGTGACCCTGAGGTTAGCCCAAACGACAACTTGTCGATGATTATTGCGTTGAGCCGAGTCAAGGTGCAGGAGGACTTTTTGCTAGCATGTTCTAAATTTTGGGACGTAGAAAGTCATGTTTTTACTTTTCCCGGGGGTAAGGTTTGTCCTCTCCCTGAGGAGCTAGATACTATCGGTGGGTGGAGTTCGGTTCGACCTTCTGTGCCTCTGGGAGACGATGCATTTGTGGAATGGCTTCGTCATTTTTTAGACCTTCCCACGTTGGAGGAGGCTAGAGTTTTCTTCGGGAGAGATGGCATTGATCTAGAGTTGCTTTTTAAGACATTCTCACCGGTTGGCTCCTACGATATTTCAGTTCTAGCATGTAAGCGGGCTTTTAACATCGTGGTGGCTTGTTACTATCTCTTTGAGGATGCGATAGCGCGTGAGGGCTGGGGTAATCCTCGGGTTTTGGATGTTGTTATGGGTATGGAGCATGGGCGATCACCCTCTTTGCTTATTTTGGGTGAGCTCATTTTAGGTCTTGACTATCGTTCCCGGCTACATCGGGCGCTTTTTCGGGGTTCTAAGATCATTTTGCAGGCATATTGTTGTGTGTCAAATTTGGACCGTTTTTCCTCCCATTTAAGCCCGTTTTTCATCTGTTTTGCGAGATTAGAGTGCGATTATCGCCGTATTTTGAGTATTTCTCGCATCAGAGTCTCTCTTTTACATTTTATGTGTTTTTGGCAGTTTTCTGTCTATTTTGATAGGATTTTCGACCAAAAACGCGTCCGAGCTTCCATGAGCATGAAAGAGAGAGATATCGTTCGAAGAGCAAAGCACACGACTGAAAGTTCAAGTAATTCAATCGATCGACAAAGAAAGAGACCGGAAAAGATGCGGAAAACCATCGGATGAAGTTTCACCGATGGGATATCACCGGGTGAAGTTTCACCCGATGGGATATCACTGGGCGAAATTTTGTCCGACGACATTTTCCACCTCCCCGAAGATTTTTGTGAACATTCACCACCAGGAGAAATGACCGGGCGAAATACTCACCACCAGGTGAAATTTTGCCCGACGGTAATGCAGCGTCAAAATCACATTTCTGGAGAAATTTCACCGGGTGAAATTTCATCCAGCGGTATTATGCCGAAGATGCCAATTAATCGCGGGCTGAAGTTTTGCCATGTGAAGATGCATAAGGTGAAGGTCTAATTAAGAAGAGAAGATTGGATTATGTGCCTTAAGTTGTGTGACCCATTAAGGGTTTAGTATATATAGTAACCTAGGTTTTCATTTTATTTTTGTGGCTTAAGTGTTCCTCTTTAGATTAGGGTAGTTTAGTAGATTTCCATTGTAGTGGTAATAGTTTCCTTAGAAAAACTTCAATTTAGATCCAGTTCATCTTCTTAGTTTTTAGTAACTCTCTCAATTAGATTATTATTTCTTGTAATAGATCAAAAACTACTCTTTCAATTAAAGTTAATTTCCATTTCTACAATCAAGTTTCCATTTTAGTTGAAGATTTGGGTTTTATTTGAAGAATGAAGAAGTTTACAAGAATTGGGTGACAAAGTTCTTGTATTTTCTCCTCCAAGATTCAAGCTTTACTTTAATTTTTATCTTCTTCCTTTCATTTTGATCATAGTTGGTAGTTTCTTTCTTCTCCCTTTCTCCATTAATTAGTTTCCTTTTAATCTCCTTTTTAATCCATTGTTTGTTTCTCCTTTTTTATGTTAGTTTTATTTTTCATTGTTTGTTTGTTTTTCTCTCTCCTTTGTTTGTCTTTCCATAGTGTTGTTTGTTAGTTCGTTAGTTTGTTTGTCTAGCATTTCTTATGTTTGTGTTGTTTAAATTTCATTGTTAGTAATTACTTGTTTTCTCTCTCCATTGTTTGTTTCCATCACTTTTATCTCTAGTATTTGTCTCCTTTGTTTTGCCTTGTTGTTTATTCTCTTCCTTATTGTTGTTTTGTTAGTATAGTTTCCTTTATTGTTTTAGATTAATTATCTTTCCTCTAGTACAAGCATGTTTAGTTTTTCGCTTAACTTCTTTATTTCTTGTTTTATTATGTTTTGTATGGATAGTGAATAAATTTTAGTTAGGGGGCTAGGGGAGGAGTAATTCTAGATTCAGGTTTCATTTTATTAGGAATATTGCATTTGAGGGTGATATGTCTTGCACGGGATTGTTGCGTCCGGTCGACTTAGTGATGAGATGCATTTTGTATGGTGTAAGATGGTATAATTTGTGCTAGTTTTGTTGCTTGGAGAAGGTGTTTGAAGAGCTTTATTGTATATCTTATTTCCAACGGTGTTTATATCGAGTTATGTGTTATTTTGAGATAATGTGTAACTTATATTGGACTAGTGAAGTAAGGTGAAGTTGTGATGGTTGACATGGGGCAAGAGAAGCATAAGAAGTTGTATTTGATGGAAGAGTCGCCCAAACACCCTAGGTCAAGGCACGAGTCAAGCAAGGAAGCAAACACAGAATAAAAGGAAAGCCGCTTTAAGCGGCTGGATCCGCTCTAAGCGGATAGATCAGTCCGCCAAGAAGAATTGAGATGGGAGAGCCGCTACGAGTGGCTGAATCCGCTTATAGCGGCTGGACTGCACCATGTCTCTTCGGATTCTCTTATTTGATGTTACACTTGTTTTTACTACATTAACTTAGTACTTGATGAGAATAATTACACATTAGTTTTATCTCATCATTTTCCCATTACCACTAGAACGTAGAACACATTAGATTTTTATTCATCATTTTCCACATAGAACTTGATCCTTTTTCATTGCATTTTTCTTATCATCCATGGAGGGCTAATTTCCCAATTCTTGGAATAGGAGATTGAAACCTTCAAACTAAGTTGATTTTAAGACTTTAATCTCTATTTTGTCTTTTGAATATCAAGTATTGTTTTATATAATTGTTTGATTGTTAATTTATTTCTAGTTTGATCACCTAGAATTATTTTGATAATCAATTGCTAGTTTGGGTAATAGAATCTGATTGTTCGTGTTACCTAGATATTTGTAGCAAATATATTTCATCAATTTGTATGCCGATTCATCGTTGGTGATTTATAAATAAACAATACTTGTGTGAATCGAATTGTATGACCGCTTGTGTATGCAATCGTTTATCTTTGTCAATTCCTATGATTTATTCTACGTTGTGATTGAACTTAGACGCTTGGACTAGGTTATAATTTTCGTAAGGGCTATTTGTGTACGCTTTCGTAGTAAATGGCTAGACTTAATTGGAATGGTAAATTGTGATTTTACATGACGATGTATTCAAAGACAATTTAGAGTAATTGAGTCAATGATTAATGTTTAGTTTGTTGGTGGAAATCGATTATTCCAAGATTCGTTTTATAATATTTTTATCATCATAATATTGCATTTCATTTTTAGTAGACTTAAAATCAAAATCAAAACACCCCCAATTGGTTACTTTAGTTACAATCTCTACGCACATTCGATCGACGTTACACCTTCCTCGTGGGTTCGACCCCTACTTACACTTGCTATTAGTTTGAGTTTGTAGTGGATAAAATTACTAATTTGGAGACTCGCGACAAGTCTAGCCAAATTTTGGCGCCGTTGCCGGGGAAGGCAATTTTCATTCGTTGATTGTTTGTGTGTTGTGTAAATATTTCTTTGTTTCGGTGTTCGGTATATGCCGGACACTCGTTCTACTAATAAATAATTGTTAGATTTTGATCCAGAATTGGAGAAAACTCTATTTCAGATAAGAAGAGAAATTAGGAGGAAGCTTCAATTTGACAATCAAGATAAGAAAGAAGAGAAACAAGAGATCAAAATGGCACGAGAGACTAGAACTTTGAGGGAGTTCACCACTCCCGACCTTACTCAGCAACCTCTTTGTATTACCTTTCCGGCTTTGGCGGAAAATGCAACCTTCGAGTTGAAGTCGGGTTTGATCCATTTATTACCCTCATTCCATGGGTTAAGTGGAGAAGATCCAAACAAGCATTTATCGGAATTTCATGTTGTATGCACAAGTATGAAGCCGAATGGGATTACCGAGGAGCAAATAAAGCTACGAGCTTTTCCATTTTCACTAAAGGATTCCGCTCGGGATTGGTTATACTACCTTCCACCGCGTAGTATCACAACATGGGGACATATGAAAAAAGCTTTTCTAGAGAAATACTTCCCCGCTTCCAAGTCTTCACATATCAAGAAGGAGATCTCTAATGTTGAACAAAAAGATGATGAGACACTCTATGACTATTGGGAGCGTTTTAAGAAGCTTTGTGCAAGTTGTCCCTACCATGGTTATAGTGAACAAGATCTTATCCTCTATTTTGTTGGAGGGTTAACCTCGGAGGATGCTCGCATGGTACATTCCTCTAGTGGAGGCGGTATTATCAATAAAAATTTGGGTGATGCAATTGCCTTGATTAGTGAGCTTGCCGAAAGCTCACGTCACTTTAATGTGAGATCCAATACAAGAAGAGTGAGTATGGCTAACACAAGCTCTAGCACTTCATTGGAAAATAAGGTGGAAGATTTGACCACTTTGATGAAAGAAATGATGATGATAAATAGACAACAAGTGAAAGCTTGTAGCATTTGCTCTTCTAATGGGCACGTTGCTGATAGATGCCCACTCATGCAAGAAGATACAATGGAAGAAGTTAATGCGGTGGAAGTCTTTGGCCAATCTCAAAAGAGGTTTGATCCTTATTATAATTCTATGAGAAGAGATCATCCCGGTTTCCAATATGGGAATCCACATGGGGGTTTACAACCTCCGGGTCAACAATTTCAAGGGTCCTCTTCCTTTGGTCAACAAGCTTCATCTCAACAATTTGGTCAAGTCCGACCTCATTTTATCCCTAGACCACAATTTGGTCAACAATTTGGTCATCAAGCTTCACCCCAACAATTTGGTCAACAAGTTCCTACTCCACAACAATTTGGTCAACAAGTTCCTTCTTCATTTGGTCAACAAGTTCCTACTACTACTTCTACTTCCACTCCTACGCAAGGACAATCTTCTTCTACTCCATCTATGTCCACGGAGGACATGATTCGGGCTCTCACTTCTACTGTTTCTACTATGTAAGCTAATCAAGTTCAATTCCAACAAGAGACAAAATCTAGCATTCAAAACTTGGAGAATCAATTTGGGCAAATGTCTAGCACTCTTGGGAGACTTGAAGCACGAGATTCTGGGAAATTACCTTCTCAAACCATTCCTAATCCTAAGCCAAATGCAAGTGCTATTACTATGAGAAGTTGTAAGGAGTTACACGGGCCGGAATCAAAGCTTAAGGATATTATTGAGCAAGAGGAAGAAGAGTTGGTGGTTGAGCCTAGTGTCACCCCATCAATAGTTCAAAAGGAGGAAACAACACCCATTTCAACACCCGTCTATGAGGATGTCCCACCATTTCCCGAAGCTTTAAAGAGGAAGAGTCGTCCTATGCAAGATAATGATGTCTATGAAACTTTTCGGAAGTGTGAGGTAAACATTCCTTTGTTAGATTCGTTGAAAAATGTTCCTAGGTATGCTAAATTTCTTAAGGAGTTATGCACCATCAAAAGGAATCAAAAGTTGAAGGGTGTCCAAAAGGTAAAGGTTAGTGAGCATGTGTCAGCAGTGTTCCAACGTAAATTACCCCCCCAAATGTAGTGATCCTGGTATGTTCACCGTACCTTGTACCTTAGGAGAAACTACATTCCCAAATGCTATGTTAGACCTAGGAGCCTCAATTAATGTGATGCCATACTCTTTATATCAATCTTTGAAACTAGGTCCATTACATAAAACGGGGGTGGTGATAGAATTGGCCGATCGTTCTAATGCCTATCCTAAGGGGGTGGTTGAGGATGTTCTTGTGATGGTAGATAAGTTGATTTTTCCTACATATTTTTACGTACTTGATATGGATCATGATTCACATGCGGCTCCTATTTTATTATGACGGCCTTTCTTGAAAACTGCAAGTACTAAAATCGATGTTTCAAATGGTTCTCTTACCATGGAGTCGGATGGTCAAGTGGTTAAGTTCAACATTTATGATTCCATGAAGTATCCACATGATGATCACTCTTGCTTTTCTATTGATGTGTTTGAACCTATAGTGCAAGATGTTTTCAACTTGGATTGTGAAGATGAGTTGCAAGTTGCTCTTGATAATAGCTTGGTTTGTGATGAATTGGATTTTTCTATGAGTACTAACTTGCAGGAAGTTGTTGCTGCTTTAACCGAGCATGAGAAATTTCCAATTATGCCTCATTTTTCTAAACCAATTTCACTAACCTTGTCTAGTGAAAAGTTGTTACCTTCAGTTGTGCAGGCACCAGTTGTGGGGTTAAAACCTTTGCCGAGACATTTGAAATATGCATTTCTTGGTGATGGAGATACATTGCCCGTCATTATTTCTAGTAAACTCACCAAGGACCAAGAGGGAAGGTTGCTTGAAGTTCTAAAAGAGCACAAACTTGCCATTGGGTGGACTATTGCCGATATCAAGGGAATTAGTCCTACCATGTGTATGCATCGTATCTTGTTAGAAGAAAATTCTAAGCCCGTGAGACAACCGCAGCGGAGGTTGAATCCACCTATGATGGAGGTGGTTAAGAAAGAAATCTTGAAACTTTTGCAAGTGGGTATGATATACCCTATTTCCGATAGCAAATGGGTGAGTCCAACCCAAGTTGTTCCTAAGAAGTCCGGTGTGACGGTCGTTGAAAATAATCAAGGAGAGTTGGTTCCCACCCGAGTGCAAAATGGGTGGAGAGTGTGCATTGACTACCGTAGGCTAAATGCGGTGACTAGAAAGGACCATTTTCCTTTGCCATTCATTGATCAGATGCTTTAAAGACTTGCCGATAAGGCTTATTATTGCTTTCTAGATGGTTATTCTGGCTACTTTCAAGTAGCAATTGCTCCTGAGGATCAGGAGAAGACCACTTTTACTTGCCCATTTGGCACGTTTGCGTATCGTCGCATGCCTTTTGGGTTATGTAATGCCCCAGCGACTTTTCAACGATGCATGGTTAGTATTTTCTCTAAATATGTGGAGAACTTTATTGAAGTTTTCATGGATGATTTTACTGTGCATGGTGATTCTTTTGATCAGTGCTTGTGGCATTTGTCTCTTGTTCTTAAGAGATGTGTTGATACTAATCTTGTTCTAAATTCTGAAAAATACCATTTTATGGTGGAACAAGGTATTGTGTTAGGGCATGTGGTCTCATCTAAAGGCATTGAAGTCGATAAGGCTAAAATTGATACAATTCAATCTCTTCCTTACTCCACTAATGTGAGTGAAGTGCGTTCTTTCCTTGGACATGCAGGTTTTTACCGAAGGTTTATCAAAGATTTTTCCAAGGTTGCTTCACCATTGTGCAAGTTATTGCAAAAGGATGTGGATTTTGAGTTTGATTTGGCTTGCAAGGAAGCGTTTGATCTTTTGAAGATGAAGTTAACTTCTGCTCCAATCATACAAGCACCGGATTGGTCCCTTCCATTTGAGCTCATGTGTGATGCTAGTGACTTGCACTAGGCACCGTTTTGGGTCAAAGAGTTGGGAGAGTGCCTCATGTGATTTACTATGCCTCCATGACTCTTAATGAAGCTCAAAAGAACTACTCTACTACCGAGAAGGAGATGTTGGCTGTAGTTTTTTCCTTAGAGAAGTTCCGATCGTACTTACTTGGTACCAAAGTTGTGGTGTACACTGATCACGTCGCTCTTAGGTATTTGATGGCTAAGAAAGAGGCAAAACCGAGGTTGATTCGTTGGATTCTATTGTTGAGTGAATTTGACATTGAAGTCAAAGACAAGAAGGGAGCAGAAAATGTGGTAGCTGACCACTTGAGTCGTTTGGTACATGATGAGGAGAAAGTTATTGAGCCAATTCGGGGCACATTCCCCGATGAAACTTTATTTGCTCTTTCTTCAGTTTCTCCTTGGTATGCTAATCTTGTGAATTTTCTTGTCTCTTACGAATTTCCTACAGGTTTTTCAAAATCACAAAAAGAGAAGATTAGGAATGATGCCAAGTACTATGTATGGGACGATCCTTATTTATGGAAGCATTGCTCGGATCAAGTTGTTAGAAGATGTATCCCGGAGAGTGAAGTAGGCTCTATCCTTGCTTTTTGTCACTCCTATGCTTGTGGGGGACATTTTGGAGCAAGGCGGACGGCTCGGAAGGTACTTGATTGTGGTTTTTATTGGCCGAGCTTATTTCGAGATTCTCATGGCTTTGTTCAATCTTGTGATAATTGTCAACGTAGTGGTAACATTTCTCGTCGTAGCGAGATGCCTCAAACTCCTATGATATATTTTGAAATTTTTGATGTATGGGGAATCGATTTTATGGGTCCATTCCCCATGTCTCATGGTTTCTTGTATATTCTCCTTGCGGTCGATTTTGTATCAAAGTGGGTTGAAGGTAAACCCGCTAGGACTGATGATGCTAAAGTTGTTGCAGATTTTGTGAAGTCGAACATCTTTTGTAGGTTTGGGATTCCGAGAGCTTTGATAAGCGATAGAGGCATACATTTTTGTAATCGGACGGTAGGAGCGTTAAAAATACTCTGTCACTCACAAAGTCTCCACCGCTTACCATCCTCAAACAAATGGACAGGTTGAGGTGTCCAATAGAGAAGTGAAGTCCATCTTGGAGAAAACGGTGAATCCAAACCGCAAAGATTGGAGCTTGAGGCTTGAGGATGCGTTATGGGCCTACCGTACCGCCTACAAGACTCCAATTGAGATGTCACCGTATTGATTGGTATTTGGTAAGACGTGTCATCTTCCCGTTGAGTTAGAGCACAAAGCTTATTGGGCAGTAAAAAATTTAAATATGAAGATGGATGAGTCGGGTGAGTACCGGAAGCTCCAATTGCAAGAGTTGGAGGAGATTCGGAATGAATCGTATGAAAATGCGGTGATTTTCAAGGAGCGTACTAAGGCGTGGCACGATAAAATGATTTCACGAAAGAATTTTAGTGTCGGCCAAAAGTTGTTGCTCTATCAGTCCCGTCTCAGGTTATTCCGGGTAAGCTTCGATCACGATGGGAGGGACCGTTTGTTGTCACTCAAGTTTTCCACATGGAGCGGTGGAAATCCGTAGTCTCGCTACAGACAAGATATTTAAAGTCAATGGGCAACGACTTAAGCCGTATTTAGAAGGATTTCAAGTGGAAGCGGTTGAGCATATTGATCTTTTCAATCCAATTTACGTGGATTAATCTCATTCTCTGTCAAGCCGCGACGTTAAATAAGGCGCTTATCGGGAGGCAACCTGATCCTTTTATTATTATTATTATTATTATTATTATTATTATTTTCGGTATTTTGTTTTATTTTCGTAGTATAGCGATTTAATTTTATTTTTTTTAGTTTATAGATTCGGACATCATATTTATTAGAGTAAATAAATAATTACTCCCTTTTAAAATACCAATTTTAAAATTTACTCCCTTTTGAAATTTTTGTTAAAAATAACTACCAAAATCTATCAAAAGTTCAAAAATTACTCCAAAATATAATTTTTTGACGAAAATGCCCCTAACTTTTTTATGTTATATTACTTCACCTCACCCTCTGGCCAAGGACATTTTCGTCCTAAAAATAAATTTGGGAGCAATTTCTGAACTTTTGATAGATTTTGGGAGTTATTTTTAACAAAAATTTCAAAAGGGAGTAAATTTTAAAATTGGTATTTTAAAAGGGAGTAATTTTTAATTTACTCTTAAAATTAATATAGTTTTATTTGTCTTAGGATAAAAAAAAGATAAAAGAAAAAAATTGAATAAGCAGTCAAGGATTGAAAGACAGAAACTCAAGGGTGTCAACTTGAAGCGAACACGACCACTTGAAGCGGACAAATCAGGCCGTCTCGTCAATTGTTTCAATTTCGCCTCTTAAAGCGGCTATAACCGCTTCAGGCGGCCCGAATCTCAATGTGAGGTACTATTTCCATCCCTCCTTCTTCCTCTGCTGTTACGTTACATTTAAAAAAAATCAAAATCAACACATAACAGCGGCAGCCACCATCCTACAAATCATCATCTTCTTCATCCTAAATCATCATCTCCTTCTTCTTCCTCCTTTCTTCATTCTTCTCATAGTCATAAAAAAACGGAAACAAGAACAGACTCCAACGCACACCACAATCAAAATTCCCCAAATTCCATCACTCAATTCGAAATTTTGGGGAATACCGTTCACTTACTCCGTTTTGTGGGTTCGTGGGTGCGTTTCTGCTCAATTTCAGTCCGTGAGGACATCTCCACGAATCTGCCAGTTCGGTTCACAAAATCTGCCAGTTCGGCTCAATTGGAACTTCATCTTCTGCCTTAATTTTGAACTTTGCTCTGAATTTCTGAATTTTGATCACGCGTAAGTCGGAATTTGCTTGCTCGAATTCTGGGTTTGGAGTCGGGGTTTGTTCAACTTCGAAACGTTAATTGGAGTTGTGTATCGACAATTCTGTCATTTCACTATCAGGTCAGCATTTCTTTGAGTTTTTCTATAAATTCTCAGCTTTAATTTTGGTTTTTGCTTTGAATTTCGGGAATTCTCCGAGGTCTCCGAGTATTGTTCCTGAGTGTCCTGCTTTGTTCAGTTGTCGATTGTAGTAGAGCGTGAGTGTTTGAGGGCTGTTTTGTGTGCTGTCATTATTGTTTGATGTGAGAATAAATGTGTTGCGGTTGAGGTTGTCGCGGTAGGCGTGTGAGAGTAGAAAAAAAAAGAGTAGGTGAGAGAGGAGAGTGTTAGGTGTTTTCTGCCAGAATTTGTGAGAGTGAGGTGTCGAGATTTAATGAGTACGTAAGTGAGGACGGTTTTGTATGTTGTCATTTTGGAGTGGTCAAGAGTCGTGTTGAGTCTTTCTTGTCGATTTTGTGTCCATCATGGCTCGAGCCAAAAGAAAAACCGTGTCTAGCCCTACACCTAAAACCCCCGATAAATCCCGAATAATAACCAAACCCTCAACTAAAAAACCCACTAAAGCTACTAACCACATTCCTATATCTAAACCTGCTCATTTGACCGACGATCAAGGAGTAATATGGGACGATTTGCATAATAGGGCGATGTCGGAGACTAAGTTTCTTAGTATTCCGACTTTAGAGGAGTTGGGTTTGTTTGGGGTGATGGAGGCTTTGTTGAAAAATGTTGGTTTGGAGGTATTCATGACGAAGGGAGTACCCACCTACCGTCGATACACTTTGGAGTTCTTATCCACTTTAACGGTGGTGCGAGTAAAAGATGTGGTGACAAAGATTAAATTTAAGCTGAAGGGGAAGGTGTGTGAGATGACGATGGTTGATTTGAGAGTAGCCTTTGGCGTTGTAGAGAAGAATTGAGAGATATATAAGGGTCTTAATGGATATACCACACCAAAATGGTGGTTTGAGGTGACCGGGAAACATGCTATTAACAAAAAGGGAGAGGTGAGCTCCACCATTCCTCATTCGTGTCTTCGCCTCGCCCACCGACTTCTTGCTAATTCATTTCTTTGTCGAGGAGGGCCCACTAAGGTTCCTAAGCCTCATTTTGGATATTTGTGGGCAATGACCCCCGAGGGCAAGGGAGTACCGGATTGGATAAATCTTTTTGTGTCGGCTTGTGAATCTCAACGCAAACCCGGAGGTGGTAGAATTGGTGGCAGGGGAATGGTATCACTCATTATGAAGCATTTAGGGATTAATATTACGGCAAATGATCTTCCCTTGGGAGATGATCTTCCCTTGGGAGATCATTATCTTATGGATGTGAATTGCTTGGTAGGCATGGATATGTTGAGACATCGTGAGACAGTTGGTACTTATGATTGGTGTTGGGGACCGGATCATGCACGTTACTTAACTTTGCCTCGATCGAACGATAAAGCTCTTAATTATGGTAAGACTGCGGTGGATTATTTTATCCCACCCGATGTTGAGATTGATACAACGATTGATCCGAGTACTCCACATGTCGAGAAGAGTGCCGCTAGTGAGAGTGATGGTGAGGGGAGTAATGCTAATGAGGCGTGTGGTAGTGATGACGAGGAATCGGGTGATGTTGAAAGGGCGCAACCTAGTTCACTCACTTCTAGACTCCTATCTTTTCAAGTTTTGAAGGACACGGTTGACAGTTGGGTGGAGCGGTCCGATGCTTGGAGGATGGAGACAGATGCTAAGCTTAAGACACTTACTGATGTGCTTTTGGCGACCCATACGCTTGTTCGATCTTTGAAGAATGATGTTGAGGCTCGGGTTGCTAGCGAGGAGGCGGGCACCTCCACGAATGTTGATACCGGAGATTCCTCCGGTCCTTGATTTGTTTTGGTACGTATTCTTTCCTTTCTCCATGTCTTACTTTTTATTGTTTCTCACATTGAGGGCAATGTGAAGCTTAAGCGTGGGGGAGGAAATTTCTCTTGTATATATTAAAAAAAAATTAAAAAAATTTTTAAAAAAAAGAAAGAAAAAAAAAGAGAAAAATAATGACCCGGCTAGGTGAAAACTCGCAAGGGCGGGCGCCTTGGCTAGATTGGGCAAATGGCCGAGGACGGAATGAAAACCCGAAAGGGCGCTCCGGGTAAAAAGAAGAATTGAGAAGCGTGCCATGAGAGTAGTGTAAGGAATAATAGCTAGATCGAAAACCCGCAAGGGCGGGCGATCTAGGCAAAATGAGGGATTTAAGAAAAAAAAAAGTTACTTTTACTTGTTCTTTATCGGAGATGGCGGCATAAGGAGGTTTGAAGGGAGATTCGGGTTAGGATTATTGTTGATTTGGAGAAATAAGGGGGGTATGGGTGGAGATTGGTCATGAAACGAGGCAATAGACTACATTGTGTTTTTCATTTTCATATTTGACATGTAGTTGTTATTGAGAGTTGATTTATGATGAAGTTGAGTGTTTTATTATGGTCATTACGTTGTGATGTCGTGTGTATCATTGGGTTGACCATATACTTTTTAGAGGGAGGATATAAGAAGGGAGAGTGTGAGCTTGAGAGTTGGAAGATTGGTTAGGAATTGGAGACCCTAAGAATGTAATTATTTGGTTGTGGTGTTGAATTGGAGCAAGCTACTCATGCTTCATTGTTTAGACCTCGGTGTGGTTTTCTTAGCTTCGTTCTCGGGTTTACTCGAGGACGAGTAAAGGTCTAAGCATGGGGGAGTTTGATGAGACGCATTTTGTAGGGTGTAAGATGTTATAGTTTGTGCTAGTTTTGTTGCTTGGAGAAGGTGTTTGAAGAGCTTTATTGTATATCTTATTTCCAACGGTGTTTATATCGAGTTATGTGTTATTTTGAGATAATGTGTAACTTATATTGGACTAGTGAAGTTTTAATCCCCTAGAAAAATCTAACGCGATACAGTGGCGGAAACACTGTAGAGTCGGGATTATAACACACTGTAACTATATTTAGATAAAAATTTAAATGGTAAAGTCAAACATTAGGCCTTAAATAAATTGGCCCAAAATGAAAACATTCCACAAAGGGGTTTAACAATCCATAATACAAAATTATTAAAATTAATCGAGCAGGGATCATGTCTGCCCGCTAGCCCACACCCGGAAACATGCATACCTGTCATGTTAAAAACATAACAGCCACAATCAATGAGGAGCAACGTCAACGTTCTCCCAGCCGTATAACAGGATCTTAAAATAGTAATTACTAATATAGGAAAATACTAAAAATGGAAAACAGTAATACAGCATATTAAAATAAGCTTTCAGCGCCAAAACCAAAATATTAAAATGGGTTTCCGAAGAAACATAAAAATATTTGCCAACCTGTAAACCAATTTATACCGATAACAATAAAAATATTCAAAATGGCGTTATGGATAGGATTAATGTAGAATCTAGACTTTCACTAGGACAATACTAAACTAGCTTCGAGAACTTAGTCAAAACAAATTATACTTCGGTCTATAACTAGGCAACTCAACCATAACAGGACTGCGTGCAGCGAGGTCCTGGTTTAAGTAGTGCACACCCCTCCTGGATACAAACCATATCCAGTTCAACCCGACACGACTTACACGATGCGATATCTAAGTTTAAGGTAAACATACACCTTCCTGAACACAAACCATGCTCAGTTCAACGACCAATGTGTCTCAACATAGACACACCAGCTTTATAGTTGATGGCAAAAACGTACATCCCAGACTATATTACTCTAAACCCACACTTGTCCTTATTCCATAACTCCAAAACAAGCCATTATCGATATTCAAAAGATATAATCATTATAAACAATATGAGGATAACATAAGTAAACATTTATATTCTAAAAGAGGGAACTTTCTATTTTAGGAAACTTCTATTTCTAAAAACTTTACTAAAATAGCATTATATCAAAATAATGAAAATATTAGTTCATACTAATACCACATTTTTAGTAAACGATATAGATTTATAAAACTAATACTTTCGGCCTTCACGATATTAATTATCAAAGTGAACATTTAATTTTATGAAATTATTAAAATATCGTATAAGCGTTATAAAATCATTAAAAATGTCTTAAACATTTTAATATTACTAATTAGGATTATAAGCGTTAATTGTCTGATCTAGACAATAACGATTAATAAAAATAGTAATTACAAAACGATTTAAATATTAATATCCAAAAATTATTATTAAAATTAAAAATCATGATTTTCCAGAAAATACTATTTTTTCAGAATTTCAAAAATTCCAGATTTAATAAATCCCGTTAAAATCGTCTTTAAAACCCATTTACAATTAACGATTCCATTAATAAAACTTATCGTTCCTAACATTTTATTAAGGCACTAAAAATCATAAAATTAAATTTTATTATGAAATCATCAGAATCACGTATTTTTCCAGATTTAATTGTTGGACCAGAAATCGAGAATTTAAACGACAAACGCGGTTTTAACGATAAACGATGATTTAAAGTGATTAATTAATTCATCCAATTAACAATTCCGAAAAATTATGAACAAATTCAGAAAATTCTATTTCATCAGAAAGTTTCACCAAGTCAAAAATCAGATCAAAATAAAATGTTTAGGTACTAGCACTAAAAATCGGCTTTTAATCGTTTTTGTCCGTAAACGGTAATAATTCAATAATCGATAACTAAAATGTCAAAAAAATACTAAATTATTAAAAATCATCAAAAACATCATTTTGACAGAATATAAACATATATTACATGTTTAGGTCGAATATTATGATTTTACAAATTAATATGATGATTTAATCGTTAATCTCGTAAAAGCGATAAAAATACCGAAACATGCAAATTTTCAACTTTTAAAAATTTTCCAGATTTTATGACATACATATATTGCCAAAATAAAACATAAAAATATATACATGCAAATACTCAATTAAAATCACGAAATACCGAGTAACATCAACGTTACCTCTACTCCAAGTCTGAATCGATTATATACTCGTCGGACTCGGGATCATCCACAAAACCTACATCACACGAAAATCATGGTAGAAAAATACCATGAGAAAAACTAAGAAAATCAATGGTAAATAACGATCGAAAACCCGTCGATTATTACCTTAACGATAGGATCAGAAAGAGGATTAATTTTACGATAAAATGAGACGATCAAGACTCGATTAGGAACAAAATTGGGCTGGAAAATATGGCTGAAACTCATGGCCAATATGAAGGAATTGAATAGTATTTTCTTTGTTTAATGTGGTTGAATGAGAATGAATGAAAAGAAATGAATTATGTGAATTGTGTGAATGAAAATGATCTTAAAAATTGATGAAAACAATGTTAGATACACTTAAAAAACCAGCCAAAATGGATTTACAAGGGAGAGTGAAGAGTTTTGCAATTAGTCACCAAATTCATTAAGGTAATACAAATATCTAAGGCTTTAATCACTTTATAAAACCAAATGAAAAAAAATGTGAAGATGTGTGACCATGGGTGTCATGGTCTAAAAAGGGGCCAAAAAGTACTTCTTTTAAATGTAGGTTGATAAAAATAAGAATCGTATAATTACTAAAAGCATTTCAAAGCAATTCGAGTAAACCTCGCGATAGAAAATAATTATTTACGGAACTTTGTAATAAAATGATTAAAGGCTAAATTTTTCGTAAATAAAAATATTTCTGTGTTGGAAATATTATATGAATGTGTTTAGACATTTTTAGGAAAATAAATAACATAAATCCAAGCTTAAAACGTTATTTCGTAGAAAAAATAGGACTCCTCGCGAATAAATAAATAGTTTGCGATTAAAATTTTATAAATAGATCAGAAAAATAAAATATTTAAAATCTTTTAATAAAAATAAATAATATTTGACTTGAAGATGTTATGAAGCTTGAAAATGAAGGAAACTAAAGACAAAAAAAATAACAGAATCATGACGGAGTCATAACGGAATAGATAACAACGCATATAAAATTAGCGGGTGTTACAGAAGTAAGGTGAAGTTGTGATGGTTGACATGGGCCAAGAGAAGCATAAGGAGTTGTATTTGATGGAAGAGTCAAGGCCCAAACACCCTAGGTCAAGGCACGAGTCAAGCAAGGAAGCAAACACGGAATAAAATGAAAGCCGCTTTAAGCGGTTGGATCCGCTCTAGGCGGATAGATCAGTCCGCCAAGAAGAATTGAGATGGGAGAGCCGCTACGAGTGGCTGAATCCGCTTATAGCGGCTGGACTGCACCATGTCTCTTCGGATTCTCTTATTTGATGTTACACTTGTTTTTACTACATTAACTTAGTACTTGATGAGAATAATTACACATTAGTTTTATCTCATCATTTTCCCATTACCACTAGAACGTAGAACACATTAGATTTTTATTCATCATTTTCCACATAGAACTTGATCCTTTTTCATTGCATTTTTCTTCTCATCCATGGAGGGCTAATTTCCCAATTCTTGGAATAGGAGATTGAAACCTTCAAACTAAGTTGATTTTAAGACTTTAATCTCTATTTTGTCTTTTGAATATCAAGTATTGTTTTATATAATTGTTTGATTGTTTATTTATTTCTAGTTTGATCACCTAGAATTATTTTCATAATCAATTGCTAGTTTGGGTAATAGAATCTGATTGTTCATGTTACCTAGATATTTGTAGCGAATATATTTCATCAATTTGTAGGCCGATTCATCATTGGTGATTTATAAATAAACAATACTTGTGTGAATCGAATTGTATGACTGCTTGTGTCTGCAATCGTTTATCTTTGTCAATTCCTATGATTTATTCTACGTTGTGATTGAACTTTGACGCTTGGACTAGGTTATCATTTTCGTAAAGGCTATTTGTGTACGCTTTCGTAGTAAATGGCTAGACTTAATTGGAATGGTAAATTGTGATTTTATATGACGAAATATTCAAAGACAATTTAGAGTAATTGAGTCAATGATTAATGTTTAGTTTGTTGGTGGAAATCGATTATTCCAAGATTCGTTTTAAAATATTTTTATCATCTTAATATTGCATTTCATTTTTAGTAGACTTAGAATCAAAATCAAAACACCCCCCAATTGGTTACTTTAGTTACAATCTCTACGCACATTCGATCGACGTTACACCTTCCTCGTGGGTTCGACCCCTACTTACACTTGCTATTAGTTTGAGTTTGTAGTGGATAAAATTACTAATTTGGAGACTCGCGACAAGTCTAGCCACTTAGCCTGATCACCTAGGTTAGCTTGACTAACTTGAACAAAGATGTAACCGAAAGGCCAAGAAGAGATCTATCCAAATACCTTGTGGGAGACCTTACCGACGTCATTGAACAGATTCCAATAGAAAAGATGATCCTAGTCTCAAGAATCGAAGTACCACCTTTGAAAGATAAGCCCCAAATCCCCTTCAACAACCAAGCTTTGGACAGGATAACCTTCACCGATCTTATCGAAAACGTTGATACAAGTCCTTCCATGCCTACCCCATCTAAATATATTCGAGACATTTTTTTGAAACCCACCGTAAGGGAAGAAACTCCCGTTTCCCCAAGAGTCACCCCAAAAGTTACAATTCCCATCAAGCTAGGTGATCCGGGTAGTTTTTCTATACCTTGTTCCATAGACTATGTCTTGATAGACCGAGCTTTGTGTGACTTAGGCACCGATATAAGTCTAATGCCCTTGACCATTGCCCGAACCATAAACATCAAGGACATTTAAAAATCAAAAACCCAATTTTTTTTTCCTTTTCTCTTCATTTTAGTTTTTTTTCTTTTATTTTCATTTTTTGTGTCACTTGTATTGCCTTGCATTCTCCTTCTTGTAGGTACACCACCGACCAATAAGCATGGGTACGTAAGGTAGCGAAAATGAAGACCGCTTGGTAATATCTTTTACCTTCGTTTTATCCTCTTCTCTTAATTGTATGGGAGTATGGGATTGTATGCTATTTGGAGGTTCACTTGGTGAACATTTTGGAATTGGTGGTTGTGGATTGTGTTGACTTGTTGGAGTTTGGAGTGCTTGGCTATATTTGTGTATTTGTTTTGCTTTTCTTGTGTTTTGTTTTTTTTGTGTTCTTTTTCATTTTGTGTATAGTTTGTCTAGGTAAAGTTTTTGAAAACCCGATTTTGAGTTTAGGCCGAGTGTTTATTACTCCCTAGTTTGGAAGACAGCGACACTAGAGGACAAGGAGGCGACTCGAGGGAACGTCACTAAGCGCCTGACCAAAGACAACTTTACCGATCCTAGTACCATCAGTTCATCTTTACGGGCCAAGACTGATGAGACTCATATTGAAGGTGCTAGTGATGAGAAGAAACACGGTTGGCTGAGCCGCCTTTGGCTAGGGCGGTGGAAGCTAGTATTATGAGGGGTCAATGGTGAAGGACCCGAACAAGCTTGCCCAGATTGCGGCGGGAGTAGGAAGTTGGATAGGTAGAGCTTAGCAGTTCTGTATTATGTTCTATTAATTGATATTATGTGGCGTATTAGTACTAGTTTTTTTTGTGGTGTTTTGACGTATCGTCATTCCTGAGATAGTTGATTCTCGTGTGTTTGATGTGATGGGCCCCAACAAAGTCTCGACTTAACCAATTTTGTTTTTTTTTTATTAATGAGAAGCACTCTTTTTTTTTTTGCGGTGCCTCGCGACTCGATTCTTCATTTTTCCCGGAGCGCCCTTTCAGGTTTTCACTCCGTCCTCGGCTCACCTTTTTATTTTTTGTCTTTTGTCTTTTTGCTTTTTTTTTTCTTTTTTTTTTTTCGACGGCTCGCAACTCGATTCTTGATTTTGCCCGGAGCGCCCTTTCGGGTTTTCGCTCCGTCCTCGGATAGATTTTTTTTTTTACAACGACTCACAACTCGCTTCTTCATTTCGCCCGGAGCGCCCTTTCGGGTATTCACTCCATCCTCGGCTCGTCGTCTGTGCTTCGTCATTGGAATCACTCGTTAACCGGAGAGTAGGCAGAGGTTCCGGTTTGCATGTGAATCGAGTAATCGATTTCGTCATTTTGGTTGGTTGTACTCGAAGAAGTGTTGCCTACGTATCCGTGTTTAGACAGAATCAAACAATGTGCGTAGTTCTTTAAGTGTGAGTGATTTTGCTTTTGACTTGCTATGCCAATTATCGATGCGAATTGTTTTTTTGCTTTTTCTCTATTTTTTCTGCGCGGTTTTTTTTATGCCCTCATTCGGAGATTAGGATGAGGTTGTTAGGATGTTTATGGGTAGTATCGCTTGAGTTGGTCCATGTTGGTTGGGGTTGAGAACTTTTGGCCGTCTAGGTCGGTGAGAATTACGGTACCCCCGAGAGTATTTTCTTGACGAGGTACGGGCCCGCCCAGTTTGGTTTGAACTTTCCTCTAGGGTCGATGGAAAGGGGTGCTCGGATTTGACTACTATGTCTCCCTCATGTATGTTTCGGGATTTCACTCGTTTGTTAAAGGCTCGTTGTATACACTGTTGGTAAGCTTGCACGTTGGATAGTGCGTGTCTCCTACGCTCATCTAGGAGTACTAGCTCATCGTAACGTTTTTGGTTCCACTCTTCTTCAGGAATGCCGCTTTCGGCTAGTATCCTTAGTGAGGGTATTTCTAGCTCTATGGGCTGCACGACTTTAGAGCTGTAGGTTAGGTAGTATGGTGTGGCTCCAGTGGGTGTTCGGTATCCCTATAATGCGAAGGGTATTTTGTTTGGCCAATCCCGATAGTTGTCTACCATTTTCTTAAGGATCGTGGTGATGGTTTTGTTTGCTGCCTCCACGGCCCCGTTTGTCTGAGGTCTATAGGGTGAGGATTTGTGTCTTTGTATTTTGTATTTGTCTAAGAGTTTTTTGGGTATCGACACTGAAATGAGCCCCCTGATCGCTGATAATTTCATGGGATACACCATTGCGGCAGACGATGTTATTTTGGAGGAATTTGCTACTTGTTTGGAGGTTAGCACAATGTAAGAGGCAGTTTCTACGCATTTAGTGAAGTAATCGACGGCCACTAGACAGTGTCCGCCGGTCCCGGAAGGGTGTAACTTTCCTATGATGTCAATTTCCCAAGTAGAGAAGGGCCAAGGTGTGGTTATGGTATGGAGAGGATATGGCGGTAGGTGTTGGATGTTGACAAATATTTGGCAATTGTGGCAGTGACGGACGTGACGTCGGCAGTCTGCCTCTAGGGTGATCTAGTAGTAACCTAGTCTCATTATTTTTCAGGCTAACAGGTGTCCGCTCATGTGGGGTCCGCATTCCCCGTCATGTACTTCCTCCATGACTCTCTCGGGTTGAGTTTTATTTATGCATCTAAGGAGGATTCATTGTGGGGTTCGTTTGTATAGAACTTCTTGGTTTAGGACGTAATGGGCGGCTTGTATTCTTAAGGCTCTTTTGTTTTTGGTGTTTGTGTTGGGTGGGTATGATCCGTCGGTTTTAAAGTCCAGGATTGCTTTGTACCAGGGTTCTTCGGGGGTATTGTCGGCTTCGAGGTTATGGATGTAGGCCGATTGTTCGCTTCTTTCTACGCAGATTGGCATAGAGAAAAGATGGTCAGCCATGTTTATTAGTGAGGCTAGTTTGGATAGGGCTTCAGCGAATTGGTTTTCTTCGTGAGGTATGTGTATGAACTCGATTTCGGTGAATTCCCGGGATATTGTTTCTATTTAGGTTTGTTATGGAGCTAGGCTTTCGCTATAAACCTTCCAGGTGCCCGTGGCTTGGTTGACTACTAGGGAAGAATCTCCGTGTACTCTAAGGTTCTTAACTCCTAGGGTTACGTCAGCTTTTAGTCCTATTAGGCAGGCTTCGTATTCGGCCGCGTTGTTGGTAACGGGGAAATCTAGTTTGACTGATATGGCTATATGGTCTTATTGTTGTTTGGTTAGGGGAACCAGTTGTGGGTTGAACTTAGGGTAGTTGTTCCTAGTCTCTTTTTAGGGTGAAGTTATAGGGGACTGTTTGTTATGGCCCTCGCACTTTATTATTATCTATAAATGGCAGAGTGTCGAGTTTCAAGCGATTAAGTAGGTTTTTTTAGAAGAGGCTGAATGATTGTCGAGGCATGTTTGTTTAAGAAAATAGTCATGTTATTGATATAATAATAAACGAGCTAGATACCCGTGATTTTGTTTTTAGGGGGGAGGTGGAGTACATGTTCCCTCACATCTCCCGGACTCGATAAGAAGAAAAAAACATTTATTATTATTAGTCAGTCTAGGCCCTAAGATGAACTAGACTCTAACCAAGGCTGGCTTCGCATGCCCCTAGAAGAACCTCCGTTGGTTGGACTCTCGGCGCTCATAAGGATCGCCTTCTTGGTGGGTTTGGTATCGTGAACTGGTCCTCCTCCGTAGACATCCTATGGGGACATAGACTCCGATCCTTTGTCAATCAGGTCCTGCAGTTCTGCTTGAGCTCAGTGCACATTTAGGGCTCATGCCCCCGACCCTGATGGTATAGGCAATAAGCATTCAGATTCCAATATGTCCCCCTCTTTTCTACTGGCGGATCTGGAGTAGGTCCTACTGGCCACAGCAACCAAGCCTCTTGCAACTTCCTGAGGGCTTCAGCATAGGACTCCCCTAGCTCAGTGAACTGCCTAAAGGGTCGGCGAAGGGTTGGGGGTTCGGTGGGGTGTGCGAACTTGGCGTATTCGACGTACGGATCTCCACTGAGTACCAGTTCTCGACCCACTGTTCTTTCATGGGGTTTCCTCCCGGGCCCTTCTAGTTCTAGGGTCTCGAGACGACGCCTGACGTCGTCGATGGAAGAAGAAATTGACGATACAAGTCCTAGGATACCGTGGACCACGTTCATTTGGGCGTTGAGTTGGTCGATGCTACTTTTGTTGTCATTTGATGCCATTTCTGGGTCTGCGGAATGGAACATGAAGATGAGGTTGGACCCGCCGGACGGCCTAGAGACTCGATGGATGCTCATAACTAACTGACATGGAAATGAGACACTCGATTTGCGTGTGCTTGCGGTCATCGAATTAGGGACTCGGGTGCTTTAGACTCTCGGTGTACTCGGCGGAACGCCAAGTGAATCTATGTCTCCAGAACGAGACGATTTGACATAAATCTCGGAGGTGAGATTCAAGAGGAATTTCTCGGGATGAGACGACCCAAAATAAAAGACCTCAAATAGAGGCGATCCTAGTAACTAACACGGACAGTTAATCACACGGTTGTACGACCTAAGAAGTTGATTGCGATCCCGGCTCAGGATCAAAGAGGTTTGAAAGCGATGGAGCTTTTGAAAAGAAAACTCTTTTTTTTTCTTCGAAAAGAGGGGGTATGCAAAATCAGTGTGACGGCGTGATGTGAAGATGTGTTGCTACGTGTGTGTCGGGAATCCGACGATAGCAAAAAATGTAAATGATGTTTTTTTCAAAGGAAGCTCGGTTCTTAAGGGAACCGACTTTGAAAGCTTGACATTGTGTTTTTAATCGAGACTACTGTTGATCAGCCAGTTCGATAATTGTGGTGTAGACTGTGCCTGTGATGGGCCGTGATGTCTCGTGTTGGTGCTTTTGAAAATGCGACTAAATTCTACTACCGAACTTAGGTAGTGAAAGTGTTTTTTGTTTAGAAAGCTTTCGAAAATGTGTGGCCATATTTGTCCATCTTATAATTTCGATGGTGGTGACGGCGTGTAAAAAAATGTATTGTGAATGTAACCGTTTCGGATTCCTTGACTTCATTAATCGAAGCTTTGGGCGGGTTAACGGCATGTCCGAAAAATATAAAATGTAACCGCTTAAGGTGCCTCGGTCTCATTGATTGGGAATTTGGCATTTATTAGCAGCTCTCGTTGTTGTTGGAAAACTACGAGTTTTGCTTTGGCCAATGCGATGGCGCTAAAAAAAGAAAAGAATTTTTTTTGAAAGTAGTAAGTGTAAAATTTGCCATGATGACGACATCTAAAACGTTTGTTTTTTGGAAATTATGGTTTGACCGGAGTATCGGTGTTTAAAAGGTCGTTTTAAAAAGAGGAGGTATTTTTCGAAAATGGAGTTGGGTGCGGTTCAATATGTTGGCATGGTTGAATCCAGATTTTAGTGTTTTATTTGGGTTGTTCAAACACGCTACACATAACTAGGAATGCATACACTCATGCAGGATGCAGACACGGGTAGCTTAGGGTAGGCTACCGCCCACGAATAGATCTTACTTAGGTGTCGACAGGTCATCTGGGGAGATGAGTGCCGTACCCTTGGCTTAGACTATTCGCTTAGTATATCCGCGGGGTACGCGTTAGGCGGCCGGAGCGTTAACCGAGGATCTCTCTGCGTGTCCATAAGGATCTTACCGCGAAGAGGTCGATTGGTCCTGATATCGGTCAGGGTGGGCTTTTTAGGGCGAAAACCTGTAGTCACCACAACCAGGAAGTAGGAAATTAACTTCACCAACCTCGTTCGAGTTACACCACCCCTGGAAACTTGTTTCCAAATCCCCAACGGAGTCGCAAAACTGTGGACATCCGTCCGCAACGTTCGGCGCCCCGCGCAGGACCGACCTCGTTTCCAATCGCGGCGGCCACCCAAGCGGCCCCCTTCCGGTCGGGGGCCAGTTCGATCTCGCATTCGGGGCGAAGTTTCGGACCTCGATTCGGATGACGATTCAAAGTTGTACTAGACGGGCACGAGCGCCCGTGTTTCCGTTGGAATCGATCGAATCGTGGTTGTAAATGTTTAAAGGCCGATATGTTTGGTAAGACGATCTTTTTAGTGAACCGAATTCGTTGCCGATTTGTGGAGTCACCATCAAGTCAAATATGGGGACTCGGAAACCGTTCAAGTCAACTTTGATCCTTAGACGACTCAAAGCTGAGGGGCACGAGACCTAAAGATAAAGACTTGTACCCTTAAGCACTACTCCATGACTTGAATGACTCTCATTGCCAATGGTTTCGAACATTCGGAAACCGTCGATTCAGAGTAAGGGCTGAGGGTACTTATTGGGAAGCCAACGTTCGCTAGACATCGACACCCAATCCCGCCCGCACGTAGCGGCCTCTACTAATCAATCGGTGGGCTGATAACTTCATTCATTTGTTGTGGTGGAAATACAGTAACATCCGTTGTTTTAACCTATGCCTTTTGCTATGTCGGTTGTTTAAGGACAAGTAAGTTTTGTCGTCGAAGTAGTTGCGTTTACATTCTTTGCATGTGATTTCACGTGACAAGCAGGTCATGAAAAGATGCACATAGAAGAGTAGAGAATACTAGTATTATACGTATTAGCAAATCATTTTTAACGCGATAATACAGATATTAGTCATTCTCGTGGTATACCTTACCCAATATTCTGCTTAAGATGCGTCAGCTTGGTATTAATAGTTGTTCCGGTTATTGGAATCAATTAACCCGACGTGGAATTCGGGTTTGTATCGTTCGGTGTTGCTCTGAATGTTCACTGATCAATCTTTGCACTCTCCTCCCTCCTACTCCTTCAGTCGGACCTTCCCGGCGGATTGGGCAGGCTCCCTGCACAGAGAACGCACAGGGCCTCGGAGGTTGTCCGAGGAAACCCTCTCCGATGCCTAAGTTAGTCCGTGAATGCCTTAAGAAACCCAGCTCGTGAGGAACTGGGCGTCAATTTTAGAGTAAGAGTTCTAGAGAGAGAAAATCCAACCTCTTTCTTGTGGGAAATGGGAGGGTATTTATACCTTCCCACAAGAGAGGGAAGTAGAAGGAGAATGGGTGGATAAGGAGGTGACAAGTGGCGTCCTCTCATCCACCCACTCTCAATTACCTTAGGAAAAATGACGAGAGGGCACCTGGGGATCCCTGCTCTGTCTGCGGAGATGTCCCCAGGGGGTAGGCGGGTTTTGAGCTGTGGGAGCTAAGCTCCAGCAGGCCGCGTCACCCTGCTGGCCCGGCGGTCGGCTGTTTTCCTTAGTGGTTCTTCCCACTTCTATGTTCTTTACTTTGACTGTTTGCCGGGTCGGTTTCTGGGCTTAATTGGCAATTCTCTGGGAGCCTGCCAAGCAGGCCGTTAGTGTCAGGCTGCCGACCCCAATCAATTGGCCCTCGCAAGCTGGGGGGAGGAAGGTTTCCCTCCGGCTGGCGACTTTTGCTTGGAGGGAGGTTGACTCATTTTCACTTTTGCTGCAGCATTTAATGCTTTGTACTTTCCCGAGGAATGAAGCACAGTTTGTGTCAGATATGCAAAGAGTTGAGGGGTTTCTTGCAATGATTATACTTCTTTGCTTGATGGATTTTTGGGAACCGTGAAGAGTTTGCGATTGGTGGCTTTCCCTTCCAGGGTGGTTGGTATGCCATTAATGTTGCATTTTCACTTGTATAAATCCCAGCTTTTCTCGTCATTTTTGCTTAACTCATCCTCAATTTCTCCACTTTCTTCGTTAAATCATGGTTTGGATCAAAAAATTCGTGACTCGCCATGGAGTTCGCACTGCAATTTTTCTTTTCAAAGGATTTTGGAGACTCCGGTACGCTCGAGCCGCTTACCGGGCCATTCGCCGCTGCCGTCGTTCACGGCCTTACTCTCATCGGAGTGGTAGGAAAGCTTCCATCAGGGCGAGCAAGCGTTTTAAGAGATTTTCGCCCCCGCTGCCTCCAGGTTTAGGCGCTGTCCTCAGGGAGGGGGGTGCTTTGATCGGGGGTGCCCCGAATGCTTTCCGTGGTTGCACCCTGAGCAATTTAACCCTGACTGCTCTGACGCAGATTCCTCCCTAGGGTCAGGCCCCTCTTCTCCTGTGAAGAGGACAGGTTGTCGTACCTGTGATGAATCCCAGGCTGTTCCCTATGGCAGGGATTGGGATGACAGTAGCCGAGACTCCGATGACAGTGAGGGTCTAGGCTGTTTGAGCGACAGGGATGAGGATGGACTCCCTGATGATCCTTTCAAGGACTCCCCAAACTGGGATTGGGGATCGGATTTTGGGGGTCAAAGTAGCCCTGGAGACCATTCTCCAGACTTAGACGATGATTAGACCTGCTTAGCAGGGCGTAGGCGCGTCGAGCCGGAAATTTAGGCTTTATGTATTTTTTTATTTGCCTAGCATGATATGTAACTTGCCCTTTTTCCATTAAGGCTAATGAAAAGATCTGAGCAACTTGACTACTCTTTTATTTTATTTTATTTTTTATTTAAGGTTGGGGGAATTGCCCCCAGTCCTTGTTAGTTGTGCGTAGCCTGGCCCGTCCCTGGCCCCTGCTCGGAGTCCAGGGGGCCTGCCCCCTGCCTGCCCAGAGGTAGCCAGGGGGTTTTTGCGTTTTTTATACAAGGTTGGGGGAATTGCCCCCAGTCCTTGTTAGTTGTGCGTAGCTTGGCCTGTCTCTGGCCCCTGCTCGGAGTCCAGGGGGCCTGCCCCCTGCCTGCCTCGAGGCAGGCAGGGAGGGCTTTTGCGTTTTTTTTATACAAGGTTGGGAGAATTGCCCTCAGTCCTTGTTAGTTGTGCGTAGCCTGCCCTGTCCCTAGCCCCTGCTCGGAGTCTAGGGGGCCTGCCCCCTGCTTGCCCAGAGGTAGGGAGGGGGGGCTTTTGCGTTTTTTATACAAGGTTGGGGGAATTGCCCCCAGTTCTTGTCAGTTGTGCGTAGCCTGGCCTGTCCCTGGCCCCTGCTCGGAGTCCAGGGGGCCTGCCCCCTGCCTGCCCAGAGGTAGGCAGGGAGGGCTTTTGCGTTTTTTATACAAGGTTGGGGGAATTGCCCCCAGTCCTTGTTAGTTTGGCGCGTGAGGCTCGCTCTCCTTTCCTTGTTTAAATTTTTGTTGGGGGGTCCATTTTTCTTGGTTTTGGCAACAGGGGGGCCTCCCCCTATTGCCTCCTGCTCGTTTGTGTGTGTGAGCGCAAGCTTGTACAGACAACGACTATGATTTCTTTTATAGAAAAATATAAGATTGGTCGGAGCCGTCGACATTTCTTTTTTGATCGTTCTCCGCCAGTACCTTTTCCTATAGACTTGATTCTCTTAAAACTTAGTTACACATAGTACTTTTTTAGGGTGTCGGCATTCCAGTGTGCGTTCAGCTCTTGGCCAGTCAGGTTGGCAATTTTGTATGTTCCTGTTCCCAAGATCTGGGTTACTTGATATAGGTCTTCCTAGTTGGCGCTCAGTTCGCCATGTTCCCTAGACTTTCCAACAGCCTGTGTTTTTCTTAATACCAGGTCTCCTACCTGGAATCTTCTCTCATGCACCCTCTTGTTGTATGCCTTCCTCATCCTTTTCTGGTAGGCTGCTATGTTGGTGCAGGCTTCCTCCCTGACTTCCTGGACCAGGTCAAGAGCTTCGGCCATTGCTTCGTGATTGTCAGCCTGGTTGTATTGCTGAGATCGCAGGGTAGGAATTCGTACTTCGATGGGTAGCAAAGCCTCTGCTCCATATACCAAACCAAATGGTGTCTGACCTGTTGACTCTTTTCGGGTGGTCCTTATTGACCAGAGGATACTCGGCAGCTCATCTGCCCATCTTCCTTTGAGGTCATCTACCCTTTTTCTGAGTCCATTCAAGATCTGTTTGTTTGCGGCTTCAGCCTGTCCATTTGTCTGAGGGTGGCAGACGGCGGAATAGGCGACGGCTATCCCATGCCCCCCTAGCCAGGTTTTTAGGGGGTAATTATCAAATTGCCTCCCATGATCAAATACTAATGTTTTTGGGAGGCCAAATCTTGTTATAATGTTCCTCCAAATGACCTTCCTGACCGCCGGCTCGGTGATGTTTGGGACTGCTTCAGCTTCAACCCACTTTGTGAAGTAGTCTATCCCTACGATTAGAAATTTTTGGCCCCCTGTAGCCGTGGTAAATGGACCCAGTATGTCCATTCCCCATTGGGCGAAAGGAATGGGAGATAGAATCGGCCAGAGTTCTTGGGCTGGGACACGAATTGATGGAGCGAAGAGTTGGCATTTTCGGCACTTTTGGGTTAGGCTTCTAGCGTCTGCTAGCATGGTAGGCCAGTAGTAGCCTGCCCTGAGGGCCTTGTGGGCCAATGACCTTCCTCCGATGTGATGTCCACAGATTCCTGAGTGGATGTCTTCTAGGATTTCGGCAGCCTGGTCTGCCCCTAGGCATCTGAGCAGGGGGTAAGTGAAAGATTTCTTACAGAGTACTTCGTCAATGATTATGAACCAGGCTGCTTTGGCCTGTATTCTCCTCTTCTGTACCGGATCTGGTGGCAGGATGTCGTGCTTTTTGAATTGGATGAGAGGGGTCATCCAGCTTTCCTGTCCCTTTTCAATGGTGCTGATTGCCTGACAGGCGCTGGTGGACTTTTCATGCATAACATCAACCCACACCGACCTCCTTATGTCTTGCAGGCTAGAGCTGGCCAGCTTTGACAGAGCGTCGGCCCGATTATTCTGTGATCGGGGTATTTGCTGGATTTCATAGGACTTCAGGCTTGATAACTCCTGTTTTACTTTTTCAAGGTAGGTGGCTATGGTCTGGTCTCTGGCCTCGTATTCCCCGTTAATTTGATTAGCAATGAGCTGGGAGTCAGTTGCTAGTATAACTCGATCTGCCCCTGCGGCCTTAGCCAGGTTTATCCCTGCGAGTACAGCCTCGTACTCTGCCTCGTTGTTTGATGCTGGGAAGGTGAATCTGAGCGCATGTTCAAAATCCACTCCCTCTAGGCTGGTCAGTACAACGCCTGCCCCTGCACCATTGGCTGTTGAGGATCCGTCAGTGTACACGATCCATTCTTCGGCGGGGGGCTCCTCTTCCCCTGAATGGGAACATTCAGCCAGGAAATCAGCCAAGGCTTGTGCTTTGATGGCTGTCCTTGGCTGGTATGATAACCCCAGCCCGCTTAACTCGATCGCCCATTTCAGCAGCCTTCCTGATTTCTCAAAATTTTCCAATACTTTTTCCAGCGGCTGGTCGGTGAGAACCACAACGGGATGTGCGTCAAAGTAGGGTCTGAGTTTTCTGGCTGCGATGATGACTGCATAGGCGGACTTTTCTATCAAAGGATAATTTCTTTCGGCTGTCCCCGGGGCGTGACTCACAAAGTAGATGGGTTGCTGTGAGTTTGCTTCCTCCCTTAGGATGACTGCACTTACCGTCGTGTTGGTGACAGCAATGTATAGGTACAGTTTTTCTCCGGCCACTGGTCTTGCCAAGGTAGAGAGTTTCTTCAGGTGTTCCTTCAATTGTTCGAAGGCTTTCTTTTGTTCATTCTCCCATTTGAATTGCTTGTTGCCTTTTAATACTTTGAAGAAGGGGGTGGACTTGTTTGCCGATCTGGCGATAAATCGGGCCAGGGCGGCCATCCTGCCTGTAAGCCGCTGAATGTCCCTGATGGTTTTAGGCTCCGGGAGATCTAGGACCGCCTGAACTTTTTCGGGATTGGCGTCTATCCCCCTAGAGCTGACTAAGAATCCCAGGAATTTTTCGGATCGGACCCCGAATGTGCATTTCTTCGGATTCAGCTTCATCTTGTATGACCGCAGGGAGAAGAATGTTTTTTGAAGGTCTGTTAGATGTTCCTTGTCCCCCTTGCTCTTGACAATCGCATCATCGACATAGGCTTCCAAATTTCTCCCTTTTTGATTTTCAAAGACTTTGTCCACCAACCGCTGATAGGTGGCGCCTGCATTCTTCAGCCCAAATGGCATCATCTTATACATGTAAGTGCCATGGCTGGTTATGAAGGCGCACCTCACCCTGTCTAGCTGCCAGAGGTACACTTGATGGTACCCTGAGAATGCATCCAGAAAACTTAGCGTGGTGTATCCACTAGTGGCATCCACCAGTTGATCTATCCTGGGCAGAGGGTAGCAGTCCTTTGGGCAGGCTTTGTTAAGATTTGTAAAGTCTACGCACATTCTCCATGCACCTGACGACTTTTTTACCATCACAACGTTTGCCAACCATTCAGGGTAGTCACAGACTTCGATGAAATCTGCCTTTAGGAGTATGTCTATTTCCTCTTTTATCGCCGCGTCTTTTTCTACGGACATGTTTCTTTTCTTCTGCTTCACAGGGCGAGCCTCCGGATTAATGTTCAGCTTGTGAACAATAAAAGTCGGGTCGACCCCTGGCATCTCATCTGCAGAGTAAGCAAATACGTCCCTATTTTCTCTCAGGACTGCAATTAACTCCCTTTGGTAGGACTCCTCCAGGTCGGCCCCTATGAGGATCTGCCTTCCTGGTTCTAAGTCCACCAGCATGCTCTCCCCTTCAGGCTCTAAGTGGGCTGATTCTTGCTGGGCAGCCGGGATTTCGCCCTCCCTGCTGGGAGAGCTTTCGGCTTTTCGCTTTCCTTTCCTTTATGTCTCATGGGCTTGCAGGGCCACGGAGTAACAGTGTCTGGCCGACTCCTGATCCCCATGGACCTTCCCCTCCATGCCAAAGTCTGTCACATAGGCTATGGTGAGGGCCCTGATTGACACAGCAGCTTCTATTTCATCTAGGGTGGCTCGCCCTATCAGGGCGTTGTACGCAGACTTGGCATCCACCACAAAAAATGATGCCCTGATATTTCTGGCCAAGGCCCCCTCCCCGAATGTTACCAGCAGGTCGATAACTCCTATGGGTAGCACACCTTCCCCACTGAACCCATACAAAGATCCAGGGGCCGGCTTCAGATGTCTTTTTTCTAGATTCATTTTCGCAAAAGCGTCTTTGTACAAGAGGTTTGTATAGGCGCCAATGTCCCCCATGCATCTCTTGACAATGTGATTGCTAATTTCAAGAGTTAAGACCAGAGGGTCACTATGCGGGTACATGATTCTCCCTGCATCTTCAGGGGTGATGCTTAGGGTAGTGCCTCTTGGACTCCCTGCCCTCTCGGCGTAGCAAATTTGGTTCCGCAATTCGCGGATCTGCCTTTTCTGGCCTCGTCTGCTGGTCCGCCCCTCTGCATCTCCTGACACTACATGGATGATCATGCGATTTTGGGTTGAGCCTTCAGGTTTGTCCGCCACCTCCTTTTGGGGTTTGTTCCTTGCTGCATAGTTACTCAGCCAGCCGTTTCTTATAAGATTCTCTATTTCATCTTTTAAGTGTCGGCATTCCTCCGTGGTATGGCCTATGCAATCGTGGAACGTGCAGAATTTTTTGGGATCCCCCTTTGGGCTGCGCGGCTTGTTTGGACGAGTCCATTTTGCTGTTTCTTTTTCCAACTCGAAGATTTCTGCTCTCGGCCTATTGAGGGCCGTGTAGCTGTCAAATCTCGGCTGGTATGTTGTGCGTTCTTTCTTGGGGGTGTCTCCCTCTTCTCTCTGTTTGCCTGGCTCGTTTCTGCCACGTCCACCCTGCGGTCCCCCTTGCGGCCTTGCTTGGCCTACAGGGGTGTCCGGCAGGCTGTGAAACTTTTTCTGTAGAATAAACCCTTCAGCGATTTTCCTGGCCTTGGCCAAGGTTTCAGGCTGGGCCCTGATCATCTGATTCTTCATTTCCCCTGGGAGCAGGGAGATTGTCAGGGCGTAAGCAGCGGTGGAATCATCGATCTCTCTGACTTGCTGATAGGACAAGTCAAACCTTTTCAGGTACTCCCTGACGCTTTCGCCCTTCTTCTGTTTCAGGGTCATGAGATCGAAACGAGTGAGGCGTCTCCTTTTGTTCCCTGCATATAGCTCAAGGAAGGCCTCGGCTAACACTATAAAGAAGCTGATCGATCCCTGGCGAAGGTCCCTGAACCATCCTTGTGCGAGTCCTACCAGGGTGGTTGGGAAGATTTTACACCAGATTGCATCGTCCACGTCATACATGCCCATGTGACTCTCAAATGCCGTCAGATGATCCTCTGGGTCTGTGGTCCCGTCGAACTTGACGGTAGGCTTTTTGATTTTTGGGATGGGGAATTCTTGTATATCAGGATGAAGAGGTAGGCCTGCCTACCACTCGTGACCTGCTTTCCCCAGACTGGTTACCATGGATATCCCATTGTCTAGGGATCGGTTTCCTAGTACTGGGGCAGCGGTGCCTCGGTGGCGGCCTGCTCGCTGCTTCGTCCTCTACCTCAAGAGAGATTTGTCTGGGTCTCTTCCTCTGAGACTGGCAGAGGTTGTCATCCTGGTGGTATCTGGATTCAAGCGGCTGCCCCCGGTTAAGCCTAGACAGCAGGCTTTGGGACAACTCTGGGGCCGGCTGTCCCTTGGCTGCCAGCGTTAACCTGGAGAAGACTCCGCCCTGCTTTTCTCCCAGGCGTTTGGATGCAGGCTCCTTGTGCCTCATCCGCTCCCGCAATCCCTGGGATAGACCTCTCTGCTCTCCAGATGCGGATTCTGTTGTGTGAATGGAGAACGCCTGTTGTTCGGCAGGTGGCTCTGGGCTGCCTGTTGTGATACGCTTCTGCACCTGCGCGTATACTTGAGCTGTCCTTCTTGCTTTCCTCTGGGCGTTTCTGGCGGCGGTTCGCTTCGTGCCCCCAGCTCCATCCCTGTTCATTGAGGGTGGCTGCCTGGGGGTCGTTGCGACCCTGCCTACCAGGTCCTCAGGAGTGAACTCCTGGTTTAGCATTGCAGAGAAGAAGGCATCTTGACATGTACCTTTTGCTTAAGTCTTTTATGGGTGATTTAGTTTTGGTTTAATCCCTTACGAGTGGTTGCATTAGATTTATCCCTCTCGTGTGGCTGCGTTAGATTTATCCCTCTCGGGTGGCTGCGTTGGATTTATCCCTCTCGGGTGGCTACGTTGGATTTATCCCTCCCGGGTGGCTACGTTGGACTTATCCCTCCCGGGTGGCTGTGTTAAACTTATCCCTCTCGGGTGGCTGCGTTAAATTAGATTTATCATTCTTCGAGATAGTTTCTGGCTATCTCTGGTCTATTCTTTGGAACGGATCTTTGTTCTTGGACTTTCTTCGAGATAGTATCTGATATCTCTGGCCTACTCTTTGGGACAGATATTTGTCTCTGGACTTTCTTCGAGATAGTTTCTGACATCTCTGGACTACTCTGTGAGACGAATATTTGTCCCTGGACTTTCTTCGAGATGGTTTCTGACATCTCTGACCTACTCTTTGGGACGTATATTTGTCCCTGGACTTTCTTCGAGATTGTTTCTGACATCTCTGACCTACTCTTTGGGACGTATATTTGTCCCTGGACTTTCTTCGAGATGGTTTCTGAAATCTCCGGCCTACTCTTTGGGACGGATATTTGTCCCTGGACTTTCTTCGAGATGGTATCTGACATCTCCAACCTACTCTTTGGGACGCATATTTGTCCCTGGACTTTCTTCGAGATGGTATCTGACATCTCTGGCCTACTCTTCGGGACAAATATTTGTCCCTGGAATTTCTTCGAGATGGTATCTGACATCTCTGGTCAACTCTTCGGGATGGATATTTGTCCCCAAAATTTCTTCGAGATGGTATCTGACATCTCTGGCCTACTCTTTGGGATGGATATTTGTCCATGGAATTTCTTCGAGATAGTATCTGACATCTTTGGCCTACTCTTTGGGACAAATATTTGTCCTTGGATTTTGTTTGAGATGGGATCTGACATCTCTGGCCTACTCTTTGGGATGGATATTTGTCCCTGGACTTTATTTGAGATGGTATCCGACATCTCTGGCCTACTCTTTGGGGCGGATATTTGTCCCTGGACTTTCTTTGAGATGGTATCTGACATCTCCGGCCTATTCTTTGGGATGGATCTTTGTCCCTGGACTTTCTTCGAGAAAGTTTTTAGCTATCTCTGGCCTATTCTTTGGAACGGATCTTTGTTCTTGGACTTTCTTCGAGATAGTATCTGATATCTTTGGCCTACTCTTTGGGTCCGATATTTGTCCCTGGACTTTCTTCGAGATGGTTTCTGACATCTCTGGCCTATTCTTTGGGACAGATCTTTGTCCCTGGACTTTATTCGAGATAGTTTCTGGCTATGTCTGGCCTATTCTTTGAAACGGATCTTTGATCTTAGATTTTCTTTGAGATAGAATCTGATATCTCTGGCCAACTCTTTGGGACCGATATTTGTCCTTGGACTTTCTTCGAGATGATTTCTGACATCTCTAGCCTACTCTTTGGGACAGATCTTTGTCCCTGGACTTTCTTCGAGATGGTTTATGACATCTATGGCCTACGTTTATCGATGAATGATTATTATTTAAACTTGATGATATTTTGCTTTTAATTCACTAGGGTTGATGTATAAACTCAAAACGAGTGTATAGTGGTGTTGGCATTGATTCTCGTGTTTGCATTTGGTCTGGGGCTTATGGTTTTCCGTTGGGGATGCAAGTTTATTGCTTTAGATATCTTGAGTTTAGGGGTACCGCTAGGGATTTTCATGGGTTCGACTAACGGGCTGTGTCGGTTTGCGAGATACTTTGTTGGGATAGTGTATTTGGGTTGCCATAGGTCTAAGCACGGGCTACCGTACTAGTAAATTGCCCCCTCATTGTTTATTTTGTTCAGCACGTGAGTGCGTCTCATGGGTATTGATTTTCGCGTTTAGATTACTCCAATTTTTTTTCTGAGCTGAAAATCAGGCGCGCATCGAATAGCGATCTGAAAGTGGGGCGCCTCTCACTCAGCGACTTAAAACACGGTTGCAAGTCCTACTGCGGCCTAATACTAGGACGCCCGAGTCGAGGCGGTCTAGGTTTTGCCCTCTGATTTTGTTTAAAGGCTGCGATAAAGGAGGGTTTGGCTTATTCAACTGACTTCTCAGACTCGCGATCTCTATCGCTCCAAACTCATATTCCCGACTCGATTAACCTATTCTGACTCGATTTTTGTCATATTCGATCATGTCGACTCCGGGTAAGTGTTCCTTACTCATCTATTGTCGATTTGTGCTTGATTGGCGTAATTGTGGATCGATTTTGCTAAACCCTAGAAATCGATTTGGGCATTTTGGTTTTGCTATGTTTCGATGTTTACTCCTGGTCCCTTTGTTGAATTAGGATAGAATAGAGCTTGATAGTGTAGTTCTTTGTTTGAGGTGAAAGCTAGGAGGTGCTTTAATGGCTTTCTATGCGTGAAAATTGGAATGCTAGGGTTTAGGGGTCATTTTCTCGATTTTTCCCATACTTGATCTTTGTAATCTCGCTCGATTAGTGTTTGTGACGCTATGGGTGGTTCACATGTCGACTTTTATGAGTCAGGATGTACTCTAAGTCATTCTGTGAGAGTTTCTGTGGCTTACGACGGACCAAATGATACCGTAACGATGCCGGATTTTTCCGAAGCCACCTTTATTGTGACCAAGGTCAAAAATGGGTGCTAGTGGGTCTTTCGGAATTTTGATATAACTATCCGAAATTTTGAGCTTATTTTGACCTGTTTGGGTTATCCTGACCTGACCCGAGGTGCATCTTTTGTTTTGTTTTGCAGCTAGAGATGGCACAGGAAGTCCCGAGGGGCCCTACGGCTAGTACTAGCAGCGAGGCTACCGGGTCGAGCTCGCTGACTCCCCGGGTGGCTCGTAAGCGATGACGAAGCGTTCCTTCGTAGCGCGTTGAGCCAGGAGCCGTGGATGAGGCCGGTTTTGATCGGGTCACAAGGCGTAGATTTCCTGTGACAATTGCTAGGGGGACACATGTCCCTAGACCCGCTGATGAGGGGGGGAAGCCGTCTTTGAGGATCCCGTTTGGACTCAGGATTGGGACGGTCATTAATTATTTCTACGCCCTGACTTGCACGTCTCCTGCCGTGTCATAAACGGCCAGGTGAGTGTCTTGACTCATGTTTATTGGCTCGGGTTTTGACTTTAATTTACGCTAGCTTAAATATTTATGCTTGCATCGTCTCGGCTTGCAGCCCCCAGGTCCGATGAGGACCTTCTCGGGCTTCACGACATGCCTGGAAATTTACTCCCAGAAGCTTAGCCCTGCGGCTAAGGAGATAATTGCGGGGACGACTTTGGGCCCCTTGGTCGGGCACTGGGTTCGGTTAGTAGGTTGGAAGACTAAGTGCAACCTTATGGTAATTAGAGCAATGGTAGATCGCTTCCATGATACAACCTCGCCATTGCACATGTCGTTCCGAGAGGTCGGGATGACTTTAGAGGATTTCGGGGTCATTACGGGGCTGCCTTGGGGTCTCGAGATAATCAGGTGGGCTCCGGAGGGCTCTAGGTTGGATAGTCGATGAGGTTAAGGGCTGGATTGGGGATTGTATAGAGCCTTCGGCCTACAGTACGCCCCATGCTTTAGTGAGTTCATACATTACCTACCACTTTGAGAGGGTGGCGGTGTTAGAGGGTCAAGTGCCCAAACGGCGGCGCAGGACGCCCGTTTGTGGTTGTGGTGCTTCATAGGGTCGACCCACTTTTCGGATAAGGGCGAGAGGTTTAGTACTAGGATTTTGCCTTTCCTGGCTAACTTGGGTCAGCTGGGACGTTTTGACTGGGTGACCGTGGCTTTCGCGGAGATGACCCGCTGCCTACAACTCATGGTGAGGCCGCAGAGGGTGGACTCTGGCTTGGCTATACCCATCATAGGTCTAGGTCTCGTACTAGAGGTTAGTTATTGTTTTTGTACTTTGTTTCAGGGTTTCGCATAGTTCGGTCTGGTTTTGCTGACAGTATCTAGGGTTATGAAGGCTTGGATTTACTGTTATTTCCCACGTTTGGCACCCAAGATGGTGCGCATTCGCCTGGCCAGGTTTTCGACTGGGATTGAGTGGCGGCTGCCTCAGGCAAAGAGTACGACGAGCCACTAATCGTCGGAGAACGTGCTGGTGAACCAGCTGCGCCTCGAGGATGTAAGTTTCTTTCTTACAACTTGTTTTCTTTGGTAGCTCCCAAGGCTAGGAGTTTAAGAGGTTTGTCTGTTTATGTAGTTCGTGGCCTGTCCTTGGGCCGACTATGAGGGTTTGTCAGAGTATGTGAGGGCAGATTTAAGGCCTGAGAGTTACAGAAGGTTGCTCTTTCCTGCGCTGTTTTGCCCGGTGTGGGACTTGGGCTAGAGGTTGGTGCACCAGTGCCTATATGAGGAGTTCAGGGTGCCGGTTGATCCTCCCCGGACCATGTTTAGGCCGTCGACTTCTACAGAGCCTCGAGAGGACAGAGATGAAGAGGGAGGCGAGGCATTACTGGTGGCTGGCGCCTCCTACGTGTCTCACGTCTGCCAGCGGCTAGCTTGCCACCGCCTCGTGGTGAGCGTTTGGTTATTATTTACTTTTGTTTCATGGTTTTGTGTCTGTTTGTGTCCTTATCGACTTGCTTTCTTCCAGTTGGCCGACTCGATCGATGCTGTTCAGCCCCCAGACATCCCTTTGACATTGCTCAGGGTTAACGCGACTGGGGTAGTCTTTACGGAGCCTCTTCCTCCTTGTTCTGCAGAGGAAATGGAGGTTGGGATGAAGTGGCATGAGCGGATGTACCGGGTAAGTTTTGGAATTTTTCTTTGAACTCGGCCTCGAGGTTTAGGTTTTGTTAACTAGTTTGTTTGGTTTGCTGTTCAAGTTTCGTCTGCTTCCCACCAGCGGTTGTGGCAAGCTACTAACTGCTTTCGGGCCTACGCGTCGAGGATGGTTGCTGCTTCTTTCTGTGATACATCGGGACCTCAATCAGTAAGTACTGTTTTTCTAGGGATGGTTTTCTAGGCTGGTTGTATCGTTTCCTATGAGGTAATTTTGTTTGCAGGATGTCCTGGATATGGTAGCACAGTTGGAGACTCGGGTGACCGAGCTCGAGGCGACTGAGGGCAGCCTGCTGCAATTTCTGCAATCTCGGGACAACGAGAACGCTAAGCTTAAGGAGCAGTTGGCTCGATCTTGCGGTGAGACCTCGACGCAGGGTGAAGCTAGGGTTGAGGCTGAAGTGGAGAGAGTGGCTGAGGCTGAGGTTCGGGCTACTGGTGTCACCGAGGAAGTTGATCCTTCCGGAGGCGTTTTCGAAGGTCTCAGGTTCTTCGGGAGGTCGTTCCCGATGTCTGAGATGTCAGGTGGTGGTTATGTTGATAACGCTCGGTCGATGTCTCGGCTTTTGGGTTGATGACTTGGGGACGGACGCCTGGGTTAAGGCAGTCCAGTTTCGGGTCGCCTGGGCTCGGGCGACCAGAAATTTGGGCGCTTGGGCTTGGGTGGTCCAGTTCCCGTTTATGGAAATTTTCGTAGTTTCCTAATTGTTGTGGGATTAGGGCTATATATACGGGTTATGGGTGCTTGTTTTAGACATACTAAAAATACCCAAAGAGTGCCTATAGCTTCCTTGTATTGTTTTGAGTTATGTCGGGTTTCAGAGATCTCCTGACTGAGTGGGCGGTTTGTTTTAAGAAAAGTGACCCTGAGGTTAGCCCAAACGACGACTTGTCGATGATTATTGCGTTGAGCCGAGTCAAGGTGCAGGAGGACTTTTTGATAGCATGTTCTAAATTTTGGGACGTAGAAAGTCATGTTTTTACTTTTCCCGGGGGTAAGGTTTGTCCTCTCCCTGAGGAGCTAGATACTATCGGTGGGTGGAGTTCGGTTCGACCTTCTGTGCCTCTGGGAGATGATGCATTTGTGGAATGGCTTCGTCATTTTTTGGACCTTCCCACGTTGGAGGAGGCTAGAGTTTTCTTTGGGAGTGATGGCATTGATCTAGAGTTGCTTTTTAAGACATTCTCACCAGTTGGCTCCTACGATATTTCAGTTCTAGCATGTAAGCGGGCTTTTAACATCGTGGTGGCTTGTTACTATCTCTTTGAGGATGCGATAGCGCGTGAGGGCTGGGGTAATCCTCGGGTTTTGGATGTTGTTATGGGTATGGAGCATGGGCGGTCACCCTCTTTGCTTATTTTGGGTGAGCTCATTTTAGGTCTTGACGCTCGTTCCCGGCTACATCGGGCGCTTTTTTGGGGTTCTAAGATCATTTTGCAGGCATATTATTGTGTGTCAAATTTGGACCGTTTTTCCTCCCATTTAAGCCCGTTTTTCATCTGTTTTGCGAGATTAGAGTGCGATTATCGCCGTATTTTGAGTATTTCTCGCATCAGAGTCTCTCTTTTACATTTTATGTGTTTTTGGCAGTTTTCTGTCTATTTTGATAGGATTTTCGACCAAAAACGTGTCCGAGCTTCCATGGGCATGAAAGAGAGAGATACCGTCCGAAGAGCAAAGCACACGACTGAAAGTTCAAGTAATTCAATTGATCGACAAAGAAAGAGACCGGAAAAGATGCGGAAAACCATCGGGTGAAGTTTCACCCGATGGGATATCACCGGGTGAAGTTTCACCCGATGGGATATCACCGGGCGAAATTTTGTCCAACGACATTTTCCACCTCCCCGAAGATTTTCGTGAACATTCACCACCAGGAGAAATGACCGGGCGAAATACTCACCACCGGGTGAAATTTCGCCCGACGGTAATGCAGCGTCAAAATCGCATTTCTGGAGAAATTTCACCGGGTGAAATTTCACCCAGCGGTATTATGTCGAAGATACCAATTAATCGCGGGGTGAAGTTTTGCCACGTGAAGATGCATAAGGTGAAGGTCTAATTAAGAAGAGAAGATTGGATTATGTGCCTTAAGTTGTGTGACCCATTAAGGGTTTAGTATATATAGTAACCTAGGTTTTCATTTTATTTTTGTGGCTTAAGTGTGCCTCTTTAGATTAGGGTAGTTTAGTAGATCTCCATTGTAGTAGTAATAGTTTCCTTAGAAAAACTTCATTTTAGATCCAGTTCATCTTCTTAGTTTTTAGTAACTCTCTCAATTAGATTATTATTTCTTGTAATAGATCAAAAACTACTCTTTCAATTAATGTTAATTTCCGTTTCTACAATCAAGTTTCCATTTTAGTTGAAGATTTGGGTTTTATTTGAAGAATGAAGAAGTTTACAAGAATTGGGTGACAAAGTTCTTGTATCTTCTCCTCCAAGATTCAAGCTTTACTTTAATTTTTATCTTCTTCCTTTCATTTTGATCATAGTTGGTGGTTTCTTTCTTCTCCCTTTCTCCATTAATTAGTTTCCTTTTAATCTCCTTTTTAATCCATTGTTTGTTTCTCCTTTTTTATGTTAGTGTTGTTTTTCATTGTTTGTTTGTTTTTCTCTCTCCTTTGTTTGTCTTTCCATAGTGTTGTTTGTTAGTTCGTTAGTTTGTTTGTCTAGTCATTTCTTATGTTTGTGTTGTTTAAATTTCATTGTTAATAATTCCTTGTTTTCTCTCTCCTTTGTTTGTTTCCATCACTTTTATCTCTAGTATTTGTCTCCTTTGTTTTGCCTTGTTGTTTATTCTCTTCCTTATTGTTGTTTTGTTAGTATAGTTTCCTTTATTGTTTTAGATTAATTATCTTTCCTCTAGTACAAGCATGTTTAGTTTTTCGCTTAACTTCTTTATTTCTTGTTTTATCATGTTTTGTATGGATAGTGAATAAATTTTAGTTAGGGGGCTAGGGGAGGAGTAATTCTAGATTCAGGTTTCATTTTATTAGGAATATTGCATTTGAGGGTGATATGTCTTGCACGGGATTGTTGTGTCCGGTTGACTTAGTGATGAGACGCACTTTGTATGGTGTAAGATGGTATAATTTGTGCTAGTTTTGTTGCTTGGAGAAGGTGTTTGAAGAGCTTTATTGTATATCTTATTTCCAACGGTGTTTATATCGAGTTATGTGTTATTTTGAGATAATGTGTAACTTATATTGGACTAGTGAAGTAAGGTGAAGTTGTGATGGTTGACATGGGCCAAGAGAAGCATAAGAAGTTGTATTTGATGGAAGAGTCAAGGCCCAAACACCCTAGGTCAAGGCACGAGTCAAGCATGGAAGCAAACACGGAATAAAATGAAAGCCGCTTTAAGCGGCTGGATCCGCTCTAAGCGGATAGATCAGTCCGCCAAGAAGAATTGAGATGGCAGAGCCGCTACGAGTGGCTGAATCCGCTTATAGCGGTTGGACTGCACCATGTCTCTTCGGATTCTCTTATTTGATGTTACACTTGTTTTTACTACATTAACTTAGTACTTGATGAGAATAATTACACATTAGTTTTATCTCATCATTTTCCCATTACCACTAGAACGTAGAACACATTAGATTTTTATTCATCATTTTCCACATAGAACTTGATCCTTTTTCATTGCATTTTTCTTATCATCCATGGAGGGCTAATTTCCCAATTCTTGGAATAGGAGATTGAAACCTTCAAACTAAGTTGATTGTAAGACTTTAATCTCTATTTTGTCTTTTGAATATCAAGTATTGTTTTATATAATTGTTTGATTGTTAATTTATTTCTAGTTTGATCACCTAGAATTATTTTGATAATCAATTACTAGTTTGGGTAATAGAATCTGATTGTTCATGTTACCTAGATATTTGTAGCAAATATATTTCATCAATTTGTTTGCCGATTCATCGTTGGTGATTTATAAATAAACAATACTTGTGTGAATCGAATTGTATGACCGCTTGTGTATGCAATCGTTTATCTTTGTCAATTCCTATGATTTATTTTACGTTGTGATTGAACTTAGACGCTTGGACTAGGTTATCATTTTCGTAAGGGATATTTGTGTACGCTTTCGTAGTAAATGACTAGACTTAATTGGAATGGTAAATTGTGATTTTACATGACGAAGTATTCAAAGACAATTTAGAGTAATTGAGTCAATGAAAAATGTTTAGTTTGTTTTTGGAAATCGATTATTCCAAGATTCGTTTTATAATATTTTTATCATCATAATATTGCATTTCATTTTTAGTAGACTTAGAATCAAAATCAAAACACCCCCAATTGGTTACTTTAGTTACAATCTCTACGCACATTCGATCGACGTTACACCTTCCTCGTGGGTTCGACCCCTACTTACACTAGCTATTAGTTTGAGTTTGTAGTGGATAAAATTACTAATTTGGAGACTCGCGACAAGTCTAGCCAAATTTTGGCGTCGTTGCCGGGGAAGGCAATTTTTATTCGTTGATTGTTTGTATGTTGTGTAATTATTTCTTTGTTTCGGTGTTCGGTATATGCCGGACACTCGTTGTACTAATAAAAAATTGTTAGATTTTGATCCAGAATTGGAGAAAACTCTATTTCAGATAAGAAGAGAAATTAGGAGGAAGCTTCAATTTGACAATCAAGATAAGAAACAAGAGAAACAAGAGATCAAAATGGCACGAGAGACTAGAACTTTGAGGGAGTTCACCACTCCCGACCTTACTCAGCAACCTCTTTGTATTACCTTTCCGGCTTTGGCGGAAAATGCAACATTCGAGTTGAAGTCGGGTTTGATCCATTTATTATCCTCATTCCATGGGTTAAGTGGAGAAGATCCAAACAAGCATTTATCGGAATTTCATGTTATATGCACAAGTATGAAGCCGAATGGGGTTACCGAGGAGCAAATAAAGCTACGAGATTTTCCATTTTCACTAAAGGATTCCGCTCGGGATTGGTTATTCTACCTTCCACCGCGTAGTATCACAACATGGGGACATATGAAAAAAGCTTTTCTAGAGAAATACTTCCCCGCTTCCAAGTCTTCACATATCAAGAAGAATATCTCTAATGTTGAACAAAAAGATGATGAGACACTCTATGACTATTGGGAGCGTTTTAAGAAGCTTTGTGCAAGTTGTCCCTACCATGGTTATAGTGAACAAGATCTTATCCTCTATTTTGTTGGAGGGTTAACCTCGGAGGATGCTCGCATGGTACATTCCTCTAGTGGAGGCGGTATTATCAATAAAAATCTGGGCGATGCAATTGCCTTGATTAGTGAGCTTGCCGAAAGCTCACGTCACTTTAATGTGAGATCCAATACAAGAAGAGTGAGTATGGCTAACACAAGCTCTAGCACTTCATTGGAAAATAAGGTGGAAGATTTGACCACTTTGATGAAAGAAATGATGATGACAAATAGACAACAAGTGAAAGCTTGTAGCATTTGCTCTTCTAATGGGCACGTTGCTGATAGATGCCCACTCATGCAAGAAGATACAATGGAAGAAGTTAATGCGGTGGAAGTCTTTGGCCAATCTCAAAAGAGGTTTGATCCTTATTATAATTCTATGAGAAGAGATCATCCCGGTTTCCAATATGGGAATCCACATGTGGGTTTACAACCTCCGGGTCAACAATTTCAAGGGTCCTCTCCCTTTGGTGAACAAGCTTCATCTCAACAATTTGGTCAAGTCCGACCTCATTTTATCCCTAGACCACAATTTGGTCAACAATTTGGTCATCAAGCTTCACCCCAACAATTTGGTCAACAAGTTCCTACTCCACAACAATTTGGTCAACAAGTTCCTTCATTTGGTCAACAAGTTCCTACTACTACTCCTACTTCCACTCCTACGCAAGGACAATCTTCTTCTACTCCATCTATGTCCACGGAGGACATGATTCGGGCTCTCACTTCTACTGTTGCTACTATGTAAGCTAATCAAGTTCAATTCCAACAAGAGACAAAATCTAACATTCAAAACTTGGAGAATCAATTTGGGCAAATGTCTAGCACTCTTGGAGACTTGAAGCACGGGATTCTGGGAAATTACCTTCTCAAACCATTCCTAATCCTAAGCCAAATGCAAGTGCTATTACTTTGAGAAGTGGTAAGGAGTTACCCGGGCCGGAATCAAAGCTTAAGGATATTATTGAGCAAGAGGAAGAAGAGTTGGTGGTTGAGCCTAGTGTCACCCCATCAATAGTTCAAAAGGAGGAAACAACACCCATTTCAACACCCGTCTATGAGGATGTCCCACCATTTTCCGAAGCTTTAAAGAGGAAGAGTCGTCCTATGCAGGATAATGATGTCTATGAAACTTTTCGGAAGTGTGAGGTAAACATTCCTTTGTTAGATTCGTTGAAAAATGTTCCTAGGTATGCTAAATTTCTTAAGGAGTTATGCACCATCAAAAGGAATCAAAAGTTGAAGGGTGTCCAAAAGGTAAAGGTTAGTGAGCATGTGTCGGCAGTGTTCCAACGTAAATTACCCCCCCAAATGTAGTGATCCTGGTATGTTCACCGTACCTTATACCTTAGGAGAAACTACATTCCCAAATGCTATGTTAGACCTAGGAGCCTCAATTAATGTGATGCCTTACTCTTTGTATCAATCTTTGAAACTAGGTCCATTACATAAAATGGGGGTGGTGATACAATTGGCCGATCGTTCTAATGCCTATCCTAAGGGGGTGGTTGAGGATGTTCTTGTGATGGTAGATAAGTTGATTTTTCCTGCAGATTTTTACGTGCTTGATATGGATCATGATTCACACGCGGCTCCTATTTTATTAGGACGACCTTTCTTGAAAACTGCAAGTACTAAAATCGATGTTTCAAATGGTTCTCTTACCATGGAGTCGGATGGTCAAGTGGTTAAGTTCAACATTTATGATTCCATGAAGTATCCACGTGATGATTACTCTTGCTTTTCTATTGATGTGTTTGAACCTATAGTGCAAGATGTTTTCAACTTGGATTGTGAAGATGAGTTGCAAGTTGCTCTTGATAATAGCTTGGTTTGTGATGAATTGGATTTTTCTATGAGTACTAACTTGCAGAAAGTTGTTGCTGCTTTAACCGAGCATGAGAAATTTCCAATTATGCCTCATTTTTCTAAACCAATTTCACTAACCTTGTCTAGTGAAAAGTTGTTACCTTCAGTTGTGCAGGCACCAGTTGTGGAGTTAAAACCTTTGCCGAGACATTTGAAATATGCATTTCTTGGTGATGGAGACACATTGCCCGTCATTATTTCTAGTAAACTCACCAAGGACCAAGAGGGAAGGTTGCTTGAAGTTCTAAAAGAGCACAAACTTGCCATTGGGTGGACTATTGCCGATATCAAGGGAATTAGTCCTACCATGTGTATGCATCGTATCTTGTTAGAAGAAAATTCTAAGCCCATGAGACAACCGCAGCGGAGGTTGAATCCACCTATGATGGAGGTGGTTAAGAAAGAAATCTTGAAACTTTTGCAAGTGGGTATGATATACACTATTTCTGATAGCAAATGGGTGAGTCCAACCCAAGTTGTTCCTAAGAAGTCCGGTGTGACGGTCGTTGAAAATAATCAAGGAGAGTTGGTTCCCACCCGAGTGCAAAATGGGTGGAGAGTGTGCATTGACTACCGTAGGCTAAATGCGGTGACTAGAAAGGACCATTTTCCTTTGCCATTCATTGATCAGATGCTTGAAAGACTTGCCGGTAAGGCTTATTATTGCTTTCTAGATGGTTATTCTGGCTACTTTCAAGTAGCAATTGCTCCTGAGGATCAGGAGAAGACCACTTTTACTTGCCCATTTGGCACGTTTGCGTATCGTCGCATGCCTTTCGGGTTATGTAATGCCCCAATGACTTTTCAACGATGCATGGTTAGTATTTTCTCTAAATATATGGAGAACTTTATTGAAGTTTTCATGGATGATTTTACTGTGCATGGTGATTCTTTTGATCAGTGCTTGTCGCATTTGTCTCTTGTTCTTAAGAGACGTGTTGATACTAATCTTGTTCTAAATTCTGAAAAATGCCATTTTATGGAGGAACAAGGTATTGTGTTAGGGCATGTGGTCTCATCTAAAGGCATTGATCGGAAGTCGATAAGGCTAAAATTGATACAATTCAATCTCTTCCTTACCCCATTAATGTGCGTGAAGTGCGTTCTTTCCTTGGACATGCAGGTTTTTACCGAAGGTTTATCAAAGATTTTTCCAAGGTTGCTTCACCGTTGTGCAAGTTATTGCAAAAGGATGTGGATTTTGAGTTTGATTTGGCTTGCAAGGAAGCGTTTGATCTTTTGAAGATGAAGTTAAATTCTGCTCCAATCATACAAGCACCGGATTGGTCCCTTCCATTTGAGCTCATGTGTGATGCTAGTGACTTGCACTAGGCACCGTTTTGGGTCAAAGAGTTGGGAGAGTGCCTCATGTGATTTACTATGCCTCCGTGACTCTTAATGAAGCTCAAAAGAACTACTCTACTACCGAGAAGGAGATGTTGGCTGTAGTTTTTGCCTTAGAGAAGTTCCGATCGTACTTACTTGGTACCAAAGTTGTGGTGTACACTGATCACGCCGCTCTTAGGTATTTGATGGCTAAGAAAGAGGCAAAACCGAGGTTGATTCGTTGGATTCTATTGTTGAGTGAATTTGACATTGAAGTCAAAGACAAGAAGGGAGCAGAAAATGTGGTAGCTGACCACTTGAGTCGTTTGGTACATGATGAGGAGAAAGTTATTGAGCCAATTCGGGGCACATTCCCCGATGAAACTTTATTTGCTCTTTCTTCAGTTTCTCCTTGGTATGCTAATCTTGTGAATTTTCTTGTCTCTAACGAATTTCCTACAGGTTTTTCAAAATCACAAAAAGAGAAGATTAGGAGTGATGCCAAGTACTATGTATGGGACGATCCTTATTTATGGAAGCATTGCTCGGATCAAGTTGTTAGAAGATGTATCCCGGAGAGTGAGGTAGGCTCTATCCTTGATTTTTGTCACTCCTATGCTTGTGGGGGACATTTTGGAGCAAGGTGGACGGCTCGGAAGGTACTTGATTGTGGTTTTTATTGACCGAGCTTATTTCGAGATTCTCATGGCTTTGTTCAATCTTGTGATAATTGTCAACGTAGTGGTAACATTTCTCGTCGTAGCGAGATGCCTCAAACTCCTATGATATATTTTGAAATTTTTGATGTATGGGGAATCGATTTTATGGGTCCATTCCCCATGTCTCATGGTTTCTTGTATATTCTCCTTGCGGTCGATTTTGTATCAAAGTGGGTTGAAGGTAAACCCGCTAGGACTGATGATGCTAAAGTTGTTGCAGATTTTGTGAAGTCGAACATCTTTTGTAGGTTTGGGATTCCGAGAGCTTTGATAAGCGATAGAGGCATACATTTTTGTAATCGGACGGTAGGAGCGTTATTGAAAAAATACTCTCTCACTCACAAAGTCTCCACCGCTTAACATCCTCAAACAAATGGACAGGTTGAGGTGTCCAATAGAGAAGTGAAGTCCATCTTGGAGAAAACGGTGAATCCGAACAGCAAAGATTGGAGCTTGAGGCTTGAAGATGCGTTATGGGCCTACCGTACCGCCTACAAGACTCCAATTGGGATGTCACAGTATTGATTGGTATTTGGTAAGACGTGTCATCTTCCCGTTGAGTTAGAGCACAAAGCTTATTGGGCAGTAAAAAATTTAAATATGAAGATGGATGAGTCGGGTGAGTACCGGAAGCGCAAGAGTTGGAGGAGATTCTGAATGAATCGTATGAAAATGCGGTGATTTTCAAGGAGCGTACTAAGGCGTGGCACGATAAAATGATTTCACGAAAGAATTTTAGTGTCGGCCAAAAGGTGTTGCTCTATCAGTCCCGTCTCAGGTTATTTCCGGGTAAGCTTCGATCCCGATGGGAGGGACCGTTTGTTGTCACTCAAGTTTTTCCACATAGAGCGGTGGAAATCCGTAGTCACGCTACAGACAAGATATTTAAAGTCAATGGGCAACGACTTAAGCCGTATTTAGAAGGATTTCAAGTGGAAGCGGTTGAGCATATTGATCTTTTCAATCCAATTTACGTGGATTAATCTCATTCTCTGTCAAGCCGCGACGTTAAATAAGGCGCTTATCGGGAGGCAACCTGATCCTTTTAATCTTCTTCTTATTATTATTATTATTTTCGGTATTTTTTTTATTTTCGTAGTATAGCGATTTAATTTTATTTTTTTTAGTTTATAGATTCGGACATCATATTTATTAATATAGTTTTGTTTGTCTTAGGAAAAAAAAGATAAAAGAAAAAAATTGAATAAGCAGTCAAGGATTGAAAGACGGAAACTCAAGGGTGTCAACTTGAAGCGAACACGGCCACTTGAAGCGGGCAAATCAGGCCGTCCCGTCAATTGTTTCAATTTCGCCTCTTAAAGCGGCTATAACCGCTTCAGGCGGCCCGAATCTCAATGTGAGGTACTATTTTCATCCCTCCTTCTTCCTCTGCTGTTACGTTACATTTAAAAAAAATCAAAATCAACACATTACAGCGGCAGCCACCATCATACAAATCATCATCTTCTTCATCCTAAATCATCATCTCCTTCTTCTTCCTCCTTTCTTCATTCTTCTCATAGTCATAAAAAAAACGGAAACAAGAACAGACTCCAACGCACATCACAATCGAAATTCCCCAAATTCCATCACCCAATTCGAAATTTTGGGGAATACCGTTCACTTACTCCATTTTGTGGGTTCGTGGGTGCGTTTCTACTCAAATTCAGTCCGTGAGGACATCTCCACGAATCTGCCAGTTCGGTTCACAGAATCTGCCAGTTCGGTTCACAAAATCTGCGAGTTCGGCTCAATTGGAGCTTCATCTTCTGCCTTAATTTTGAACCTTGCTCTGAATTTCTGAATTTTCATCACGCGTAAGTCGGAATTTGCTTGCTCGAATTCTGGGTTTGGAGTCGGGGTTTGTTCAACTTCGAAACATTAATTGGAGTTGTGTATCGACAATTCTGTCATTTCACTATCAGGTCAGCATTTCTTTGAGTTTTTCTATAAATTCTCAGCTTTAATTTTGGTTTTTGCTTTGAATTTTGGGAATTCTCCGAGGTCTCCGAGTATTGTTCCTGAGTGTCCTGCTTTGTGCAGCTGTCGATTGTAGTAGAGCGTGAGTGTTTGAGGGCTGTTTTGGGTGCTGTCATTATTGTTTGATGTGAGAATAAATGTGTTGCGGTTGAGGTTGTCGGTGTAGGCGTGTGAGAGTAGAAAAAAAAAGAGTAGGTGAGAGAGGAGAGTGTTAGGTGTTTTCTGCCAGAATTTGTGAGAGTGAGGTGTCGACATTTAATGAGTACGTAAGTGAGGACGGTTTTGTGTGTTGTCATTTTGGAGTGGTCAAGAGTCGTGTTGAGTCTTTCTTGTCGATTTTGTGTCCATCATGGCTCGAGCCAAAAGAAAAACCGTGTCTAGCCCTACACCTAAAACCCCCGCTAAATCCCGAATAATCACCAAACCCTCAACTAAAAAACCCACTAAAGCTACTAACCGCATTCCTATATCTAAACCTGCTCATTTGACCGATGATCAAGGAGTAATATGGGACGATTTGCATAATAGGGCGATGTCGGAGACTAAGTTTCTTAGTATTCCGACTTTGGAGGAGTTGGGTTTGTTTGGGGTGATGGAGGCTTTGTTGAAAAATGTTGGTTTGGAGGGATTCATGACGAAGGGAGTACCCACCTACCGTCGATACACTTTGGAGTTCTTATCCACTTTAACGGTGGTGCGAGTAAAAGATGTGGTGACAAAAATTAAATTTAAGCTGAAGGGGAAGGTGTGTGAGATGACGATGGTTGATTTGAGAGTAGCCTTTGGCGTTGTAGAGAAGAATTGAGAGATATGTAAGGGTCTTAATGGATATACCACACCAAAATGGTGGTTTGAGGTGACCGAGAAACATGCTATTAACAAAAAGGGAGAGGTGAGCTCCACCATTCCTCATCCGTGTCTTCGCCTCGCCCACCGACTTCTTGCTAATTCATTTCTTTGTCGAGGAGAGCCCACTAAGGTTCCTAAGCCTCATTTTGGATATTTGTGGGCAATGACCCCCGAGGGCAAGGGAGTACCGGATTGGATAAATCTTTTTGTGTCGGCTTGTGAATCTCAACGCAAACCCGGAGGTGGTAGAATTGGTGGCGGGGGAATGGTATCACTCATTATGAAGCATTTAGGGATTAATATTACGGCAAATGATCTTCCCTTGGGAGATCATTATCTTATGGATGTGAATTGCTTGGTAGGCATGGATATGTTGAGACATCGTGAGACAGTTGGTACTTATGATTGGTGTTGGGGACCGGATCATGCACGTTACTTAACTTTGCCTCGATCGAACGATAAAGCTCTTAATTATGGTAAGACTGCGGTGGATTATTTTATCCCACCCGATGTTGAGGTTGATACAACGATTGATCCGAGTACTCCACATGTCGAGAAGAGTGCCGCTAGTGAGAGTGATGGTGAGGGGAGTAATGCTAATGAGGCGTGTGGTAGTGATGATGAGGAATCGGGTGATGTTGAAAGGGCGCAACCTAGTTCACTCACTTCTAGACTCTTATCTTTTCAAGCTTTGAAGGACACGGTTGACAGTTGGGTGGAGCGGTCCGATGCTTGGAGGATGGAGACAGATGCTAAGCTTAAGACACTTACTGATGTGCTTTTGGCGACCCATGAGCTTGTTCGATCTTTGAAGAATGGTGTTGAGGATCGGGTTGCTAGCGAGGAGGCGGGCACCTCCACGAATGTTGATACCGGAGATTCCTCCGGTCCTTGATTTGTTTTGGTACGTATTCTTTCCTTTCTCCATGTCTTACTTTTTATTGTTTCTCACATTGAGGGCAATGTGAAGCTTAAGCATGGGGGAGGAAATTTCTCTTGTATATATTAAAAAAAATTAAAAAAATTTTTAAAAAAAAGAAAGAAAAAAAAAGAGAAAAATAATGACCCAGCTAAGTGAAAACTCGCAAGAGCGGGCGCCTAGGCTAGATTGGGCAAATGGCCGAGGACGGAATGAAAACCCGTATGGGCGCTCCGGGTAAAAAGAAGAATTGAGAAGCGTGCCATGAGAGTAGTGTAAGGAATAATAGCTAGATCGAAAACCCGCAAGGGCGGGCGATCTAGGCAAAATGAGGGATTTAAGAAAAAAAAAAGTTACTTTTACTTGTTCTTTATCGGAGATGGCGGCATAAGGAGGTTTGAAGGGAGATTCGGGTTAGGATTATTGTTGATTTGGAGAAATAAGGGGGGTATGGGTGGAGATTGGTCATGAAACGAGGCAATAGACTATATTGTGTTTTTCATTTTCATATTTGACATGTAGTTGTTATTGAGAGTTGATTTATGATGAAGTTGAGTGTTTTATTATGGTCATTACGTTGTGATGTCGTGTGTATCATTGGGTTGACCATATACTTTTTAGAGGGAGGATATAAGAAGGGAGAGTGTGAGCTTGAGAGTTGGAAGATTGGTTAGGAATTGGAGACCCTAAGAATGTAATTATTTGGTTGTGGTGTTGAATTGGAGCAAGCTACTCATGCTTCATTGTTTAGACCTCGGTGTGGTTTTCTTAGCTTCGTTCTCGGGTTTACTCGAGGACGAGTAAAGGTCTAAGCATGGGGGAGTTTGATGAGACGCATTTTGTATGGTGTAAGATGGTATAGTTTGTGCTAGTTTTGTTGCTTGGAGAAGGTGTTTGAAGAGCTTTATTGTATATCTTATTTCCAACGGTGTTTATATCGAGTTATGTGTTATTTTGAGATAATGTGTAACAAATATTGGACTAGTAAAGTTTTAATCCCCTAGAAAAATCGAACGCGATACAGTGGCGGAAACACTGTAGAGTCGGGATTATAACACACTATAACTATGTTTAGATAAAAATTTAAATGGTAAAGTCAAACATTAGGCCATAAATAAATTGGCCCAAAATGAAAACATTCCACAAAGGGGTTTAAAAATCCATAATACAAAATTATTAAAATTAATCGAGCAGGGATCATGTCTGCCCGCTAGCCCACACCCGGAAACATGCATATCTGTCATGTTAAAAACATAACAGCCACAATCAATGAGAAGCAACGTCAACGTTCTCCCAGCCATATAACAGTATCTTAAAATAGTAATTACTAATATAGGAAAATACTAAAAATTGAAAACAGTAAAACAACATATTAAATAAGCTTTCAGCGCCAAAACCAAAATATTAAAATGGGTTTCCGAAAAAACATAAAAATATTTGCCAACCTGTAAACCAATTTATACCGATAACAATAAAAATATTCAAAATGGCGTTATGGATAGGATTAATGTAGAATATAGACTTTCACTAGGACAATACTAAACTAGCTTCGAGAACTTAGTCAAAACAAATTATACTTAGGTCTCCAACTAGGCAACTCAACCATAAAAGGACTGCGTGCAGCGAGGTCCTGGTTTAAGTAGTGCACACCCCTCCTGGATACAAACCATATCCAGTTCAACCCGACGCGACTTACACGATGTGATATCTAAGTTTAAGGTAAACATACACCTTCTTGAACACAAACCATGCTCAGTTCAACGACCAATGTGTCTCAATATAGACACACCAGCTTTATAGTTGATGGCAAAAACGTACATCCCAGACTATATTACTCTAAACCCACACTTGTCCTTATTTCATAACTCCAAAACAAGCCATTATCGATATTCAAAAGATATAATCATTATAAACAATATGAGGATAACAGAAGTAAACATCTATATTCTAAAAGAGGGAACTTTCTATTTAGGAAACTTCTATTTCTAAAAACTTTACTAAAATAGCATTATATCAAAATAATGAAAATATTAGTTCATACTAATACCACATTTTTAGTAAACGATATAGATTTATAAAACTAATACTTTCGGCCTTCACGATATTAATTATCAAAGTGAACATTTAATTTTATGAAATTATTAAAATATCGTATAAGCGTTATAAAATGATTAAAAATGTCTTAAACATTTTAATATTACTAATTAGGGTGTTTTTTCAAAGTTATAAAGTTAAAGTTCCCTAATTATTATTAGTTTCGACAATAAAATTATAAATAGGATTTTACGGCAAATATCAAATTAAATATTTGAACATCTTTATTTAATTTAACCAACAAATATATTTAGAGTATGTTAAGGGATGATTTAACTCTTAAAGTTTCAGATTTAAATACTTTCAAAATTGCTGGAAAAATAATTCTTTTAGGTAAGACGAAGCATTTTAACGATGAATCACAATTTGTCCGAAAATCAATACTTATTAATTAAAGACTTTAATAAATAGTACAAAAATTACGTAAAATAGTTAAAACATATTTATGGACATTCTGTCTAGAAAAGAAAATTTTCCAGAATCCTAAAGCTCGGTTTTTAAAGCGTTTTCCCGTTAATCGTCTGATCTAGACAATAACGATTAATAAATATAGTAATTACAAAACGATTTAAGTATTAATATCCAAAAATTATTATTAAAATTAAAAAACATGATTTTCCAGAAAATACTATTTTTTCAGAATTCCAAAAATTCCAGATTTAATAAATCCCATTAAAGCCGTCTTTAAAACCCATTTTCACAATTAACGATTCCATTAATAAAACTTATCGTTCCTAACATTTTATTAAGGCACTAAAAATCATAAAATTAAATTTTATTATGAAATCATCAGAATCACATATTTTTCCAGATTTAATCGTAGGACCAGAAATCGAGAATTTAAACGACAAACGCGGTTTTAACGATAAACGATGATTTAAAGTGATTAATTAATTCATCCAATTAACAATTCCGAAAAATTATGAAAAAATTCAGAACATTCTATTTCATCAGAAAGTTTCACCAAGTCAAAAATTAGATCAAAATAAAATGTTTAGGTACTAGCACTAAAAATCGGCTTTTAATCGTTTTTGTCCGTAAACGGTAATAATTCAATAATCGATAACTAAAATATCAAAAAAATACTAAATTATTAAAAATCATCAAAAACATCATTTTGACAGAATATAAACATATATTACATGTTTAGGTCGAATATTATGATTTTACAAATTAATATGATGATTTAATCGTTAATCTCGTAAAAGCGATAAAAATACCGAAACATGCAAATTTTCAACTTTTAAAAATTTCCCAGATTTTATGACATACATATATTGCCAAAATAAAAAATAAAAATATATACATGCAAATACTCAATTAAAATCATGAAATACCGAGTAACATCAACGTTACCTCTACTCCAAGTCTGAATCGATTATATACCTCGTCGGACTCGGGATCATCCACAAAACCTACATCACACGAAAATCATGGTAGAAAAATACCATGAGAAAAAATAAGAAAATCAATGGTAAATAACGATCGAAAACCCGTCGATTGTTACCTTAACGATAGGATCAGAAAGATGATTAATTTTACGATAAAAATGAGACGATCAAGACTCGATTAGGGACAAAATTGGGCTGGAAAATATGGCTGAAACTCATGGCCAATATGAAGGAATTGAAGAGTATTTTCTTTGTTTAATGTGGTTGAATGAGAATGAATGAAAAGAAATGAATTATGTGAATTGTGTGAATGAAAATGATCTTAAAAATTGATGAAAACAATGTTAGATACACTTAAAAAAAACCAGCCAAAATGGATTTTCAAGGGAGAGTGAAGAGTTTTGCAATTAGTCACCGAATTCATTAAGGTAATACAAATATCTAAGGCTTTAATCACTTTATAAAACCAAATGAAAAAAAAATGTGAAGATGTGTGACCATGGGTGTCATGGTCTAAAAAGGGGCCAAAAAGTGCTTCTTTTAAATGTAGGTTGATAAAAATAAGAATCGTATAATTACTAAAAGCATTTCAAAGCAATTCGAGTAAATCTCGCGATAGAAAATAATTATTTACGAAACTTTGTAATAAAATGATTAAAGGCTAAATTTTTCGTAAATAAAAATATTTCTGTGTTGGAAATATTATATAAATGTGTTTAGACATTTTTAGGAAAAGAAATAACATAAATCCAAGCTTAAAACGTTATTTCGTAGAAAAAATAGGACTCCTCGCGAATAAATAAATAGTTTTCCATGAAAATTTTATAAATAGATCAGGAAAATAAAATATTTAAAATCTTTTAATAAAAATAAATAATATTTGACTTCAAAATGTTATGAAGCTTGAAAATGAAGGAAACTGAAGACAAAAAAAATAACAGAGTCATGACGGAGTCATAACGGAATAGATAACAACGCATAGAAAATTAGCGGGTGTTACAGAAGTAAGGTGAAGTTGTGATGGTTGACATGGGCCAAGAGAAGCATAAGGAGTTGTATTTGATGGAAGAGTCAAGGCCCAAACACCCTAGGTCAAGGCACGAGTCAAGCAAGGAAGCAAACACGGAATAAAATGAAAGCCTCTTTAAGCGGTTGGATCCGCTCTAGGCGGATAGATCAGTCTGCCAAGAAGAATTGAGATGGGAGAGCCGCTACGAGTGGCTGAATCCGCTTATAGCGGCTGGACTGCACCATGTCTCTTCGGATTTTTTTATTTGATGTTACACTTGTTTTTACTACATTAACATAGTACTTGATGAGAATAATTACACATTAGTTTTATCTCATCATTTTCCCATTACCACTAGAACCTAGAACACATTAGATTTTTATTCATCATTTTCCACATAGAAGTTGATCCTTTTTCATTGCATTTTTCTTATCATCCATGGAGGGCTAATTTCCCAATTCTTGGAATAGGAGATTGAAACCTTCAAACTAAGTTGATTGTAAGACTTTAATCTCTATTTTGTCTTTTGAATATCAAGTATTGTTTTATATAATTGTTTGATTGTTTATTTATTTCTAGTTTGATCACCTAGAATTATTTTGATAATCAATTGCTAGTTTGGGTAATAGAATCTGATTGTTCATGTTACCTAGATATTTGTAGCAAATATATTTCATCAATTTGTTTGCCGATTCATCATTGGTGATTTATAAATAAACAATACTTGTGTGAATCGAATTGTATGACCGCTTGTGTATGCAATCGTTTATCTTTGTCAATTCCTATAATTTATTCTACGTTGTGATTGAACTTTGACGCTTGGACTAGGTTATCATTTTCGTAAAGGCTATTTGTGTACGCTTTCGTAGTAAATGGCTAGACTTAATTGGAATGCTAAATTGTGATTTTATATGACGAAATATTCAAAGACAATTTAGAGTAGTTGAGTCAATGATTAATGTTTAGTTTGTTGGTGGAAATCGATTATTCCAAGATTCGTTTTAAAATATTTTTATCATCATAATATTGCATTTCATTTTTAGTGGACTTAGAATCAAAATCAAAACACCCCCCAACTGGTTACTTTAGTTACAATCTCTACGCACATTCGATCGACGTTACACCTTCCTCGTGGGTTCGACCCCTACTTACACTTGCTATTAGTTTGAGTTTGTAGTGGATAAAATTACTAATTTGGAGACTCGCGACAAGTCTAGCCACTTAGCCTGATCACCTAGGTTAGCTTGACTAACTTGAACCAAGATGTAACCGAAAGGCCAAGAAGAGATCTATCCAAATACCTTGTGGGAGACCTTACCGACGTCATTGAACAGATTCCAATAGAAAAGATGATCCTAGTCTTAAGAATCGAAGTACCACCTTTGAAAGATAAGCCCCAAATCCCCTTCAACAACCAAGCTTTGGACAGGATAACCTTCACCGATCTTATCGAAAACGTTGATACAAGTCCTTCCATTCCTACCCCATCTAAATATATTCGAGACATTATTTTGAAACCCACCGTAAGGGAAGAAACTCCCGTTTCCCCAAGAGTCACCCCAAAAGTTACAATTCCCATCAAGCTAGGTGATCCGGGTAGTTTTTCTATACCTTGTTCCATAGACTATGTCTTGATAGACCGAGCTTTGTGTGACTTAGGCACCGATATAAGTCTAATGCCCTTGACCATTGCCCGAACCATCAACATCAAGGACATTTAAAAATCAAAAACCCAATTTTTTTTCCTTTTCTCTTCATTTTAGTTTTCTTTTCTTTTATTTTCGTTTTTTGTGTCACTTGTATTGCCTTGCATTCTCCTTCTTGTAGGTACACCACCGACCAATAAGCATGGGTACGTAAGGTAGCGAAAATGAAGACCGCTTGGTAATATCTTCTACCTTCGTTTTATCCTCTTCTCTTAATTGTATGGGAGTATGGGATTGTATGCTATTTGGAAGTTCACTTGGTGAACATTTTGGAATTGGTGGTTGTGGATTGTGTTGACTTGTTGGAGTTTGGAGTGCTTGGCTATATTTGTGTATTTGTTTTGTTTTTCTTGTGTTTTGTTTTTTTTGTGTTCTTTTTCATTTTGTGTATAGTTTGTCTAGGTAAAGTTTTTGAAAACCCGATTTTGAGTTTAGGCCGAGTGTTTATTACTCCCTAGTTTGGAAGACAGCGACACTAGAGGACAAGGAGGCGACTCGAGGGATCGTCACTAAGCGCCTGACCAAAGACAGCTTTACCGATCCTAGTACCGTCAGTTCATCTTTACGGGCCAAGACTGATGAGACTCATATTGAAGGTGCTAGTGATGAGAAGAAACACGGTTGGCTGAGCTCGCCTTTGGCTAGGGCGATGAAAGGTAGTATTATGAGGGGTCAATGGTGAAGGACCCGAACAAGCTTGCCCAGATTGCGGCGGGAGTAGGAAGTTGGATTGGTAGAGCTTAGCAGTTCTGTATTATGTTCTATTAATTGATATTATGTGGCGTATTAGTACTAGTTTTTTTTGTGGTGTTTTGACGTATCGTCATTCCTGAGATAGTTGATTCTCGTGTGTTTGATGTGATGGGCCCCAACAAAGGCTCGACTTAACCAATTTTGTTTTTTTTTATTAATGAGAAGCACTCTTTTTTTTTTGCGGTGGCTCGCAACTCGATTCTTCATTTTGCCCGGAGCGCCCTTTCAGGTTTTCACTCCGTCCTCGGCTCACCTTTTTATTTTTTGTCTTTTTGCTTTTTTTTTTCTTTTTTTTTTTTCGACGGCTCGCAACTCGATTCTTCATTTTGCCCGGAGCGCCCTTTCGGGTTTTCGCTCCGTCCTCGGCTAGTTTTTTTTTTACAACGACTCACAACTCGCTTCTTCATTTCGCCCGGAGCGCCCTTTCGGGTTTTCACTCCATCCTCGGCTCGTCGTCTGTGCTTCGTCATTCGAATCACTCGTTAACCGGAGAGTAGGTAGAGGTTCCGGTTTGCATGTGAATCGAGTAATCGATTTCGTCATTTTGGTTGGTTGTACTCGAAGATGTGGTTCCTACGTATCCATGTTTAGACAGAATCAAACAATGTGCGTAGTTCTTTAAGTGTGAGTGATTTTGCTTTTGACTCGCTATGCCAATTATCGATGCGAATTGTTTTTTTGCTTTTTCTCTATTTTTTCTGCGCGGTTTTTTTTATGCCCTCATTCGGAGATTAGGATGAGGTTGTTAGGATGTTTATGGGTAGTATCGCTTGAGTTGGTCCATGTTGGTTGGGGTTGAGAACTCTTGGCCGTCTAGGTCGGTGAGAATTACGGTACCCCCGAGAGTATTTTCTTGACGAGGTACGGGCCCGCCCAGTTTGGTTTGAACTTTCCTCTAGGGTCGATGGGAAGGGGTGCTCGGATTTGACTACTATGTCTCCCTCATGTATGTTTCGGGATTTCACTCGTTTGTTAAAGGCTCGTTGTATACGCTGTTGGTAAGCTTGCACGTTGGATAGTGCGTGTCACCTACGCTCATCTAGGAGTACTAGCTCATCGTAACATTTTTGGTTCCACTCTTCTTCAGGAATGCCGCTTTCGGCTAGTATTCTTTGTGAGGGTATTTCTAGCTCTATGGACTGCACGGCTACAGAGCTGTATGTTAGGTAATATGGTGTGGCTCCAGTGGGTGTTCGGTAGGATGTTCGGTATCCCCATAATGCGAAGGGTATTTTGTTTGGCCAATCCCGATAGTTGTCTACCATTTTCTTAAGGATCGTGGTGATGGTTTTGTTTGCTGCCTCCACGGCCCCGTTTGTCTGAGGTCTATAGGGTGAGGATTTGTGTCTTTGTATTTTGTATTTGTCTAAGAGTTTTTTGGGTATCGGCACTGAAATGAGCCCCCTGATCGCTGATAATTTCATGGGATACGCCATTGCGGCAGACGATGTTATTTTGGAGGAATTTGCTACTTGTTTGGAGGTTAGCACAATGTATCTACGCATTTGGTAAAGTAATCGACGGCCACTAGACAGTGTCCGCCGGTCCCGGAAGGGTGTAACTTTCCTATGATGTCAATTTCCCAAGTAGAGAAGGGCCAAGGTGTGGTTATGGTATGGAGAGGATATGGCGGTAGGTGTTGGATGTTGACAAATATTTGGCAATTGTGGCAGTGACGGACATGACGTCGGCAGTCTGCCTCTAGGGTGATCCAGTAGTAACCTAGTCTCATTATTTTTCAGGCTAACAGGTGTGCGCTCATGTGGGGTCCGCATTCCCCGTCATGTACTTCCTCCATGACTCTCTCGGATTGAGTTTTATTTATGCATCTAAGGAGGATTCCTTGTGGGGTTCGTTTGTATAGAACTCCTTAGTTTAGGACGTAATGGGCGGCTTGTATTCTTAAGGCTCTTTTGTTTTTGGTGTTTGTGTTGGGTGGGTATGATCCGTCGGTTTTAAAGTCCAGGATTGCTTTGTACCAGGGTTCTTCGGGGGTATTGTCGGTTTCGAGGTTATGGATGTAGGCCGATTGTTCGCTTCTTTCTACGCAGATTGGCATAGAGAAAAGATGGTCAGCCATGTTTATTAGTGAGGCTAGTTTGGATAGGGCTTCAGCGAATTGGTTTTCTTCGCGAGGTATGTGTATGAACTCAATTTCGGTGAATTCCCAGGATATTGTTTCTATTTAGGTTTGTTATGGAGCTAGGCTTTCGCTATAAACCTTCCAGGTGCCCGTGGCTTGGTTGACTACTAGGGAAGAATCTCCGTGTACTCTAAGGTTCTTAACTCCTAGGGTTACGTCAGCTTTTAGTCCTATTAGGCAGGCTTCATATAATGCCGCGTTGTTGGTAACGGGGAAATCTAGTTTGACTGATATGGCTATATGGTCTTATTGTTGTTTGGTTAGGGGAACCAGTTGTGGGTTGAACTTAGGGTAGTTGTTCCTAGTCTCTTTTTAGGGTGAAGTTATAGGGGACTGTTTGTTATGGCCCTCGCGCTTTATTATTATCGATAAATGGCAGAGTGTCGAGTTTCAAGCGATTAAGTAGGTTTTTTTTAGAAGAGGCTGAATCATTGTCGAGGCATGTTTGTTAAAGAAAATAGTCGTGTTATTGAGATAATAATAAACGGGCTAGATAACCGTGATTTTGTTTGTAGGGGGGAGGTGGAGTACATGTTCCCTCACATCTCCCGGACTCGATAAGAAGAAAAAAAACATTTATTATTATTAGTTAGTCTAGGCCCTAAGATGAACTAGACTCTGACCAAGGCTGGCTTCGCATGCCCCAAGAAGAACCTCCGTTGGTTGGACTCTCGGCGCTCATAAGGATCGCCTTCTTGGTGGGTTTGGTATCGTGAACTGGTCCTCCTCCGTAGACATCCTATGGGGAGATAGACTCCTTTGTCAATCAGGTCCTGCACTTCATGCTTGAGCTCAGTGCACATTTAGGGCTCATGCCCCCGACCCTGATGGTATAGGCAATAAGCATTCAGATTCCAATATGTCCCCCTCTTTTCTACTGGCGGATCTGGAGTAGGTCCTACTGGCCACAGCAACCAAGCCTCTTGCAACTTCCTGAGGGCTTCGGCATAGGACTCCCCTAGCTCAGTGAACTGCCTAAAGGGTCGGCGAAGGGTTGGGGGTTCGGTGGGGTGTGCGAACTTGGCGTATTCGACGTATGGATCTCCACTGAGTACCAGTTCTCGGCCCACTGTTCTTTCATGGGGTTTCCTCCCGGGCCCTTCTAGGGTCTCGAGGCGATGCCTGACATCGTCGATGGAAGAAGAAATTGACGATACGAGTCCAAGGATACCGTGGACCACGTTCATCAGGGCGTTGAGTTGGTCGATGCTACTTTTGTTGTCATTTGATGCCATTTCTAGGTCTGCGGAATGAAACATGAAGATGAGGTTGGACCCGCCGGACGGCCTAGAGACTCGATGGATGCTCATAACTAAGTGACATGGAAATGAGACACTCGATTTGCGCGTGCTTGCGGTCATCGAATTAGGGACTCGGGTGCTTTAGACTCTCGGTGTACTCGGCGGAACGCCAAGTGAATCTATGTCTCCAGAACGAGACTATTTGACATAAATCTCGGAGGTGAGATTAAAGAGGAATTTCTCGAGATGAGACGACCCAAAATATAAGACCTCAAATAGAGGCGATCCTAGTAACTAACACAGACAGTTAATCACACGGTTGTACGACCTAAGAAGTTGATTGCGATCCCGGCTCAGGATCAAAGAGTTTTGATAGCGATGGAGCTTTTGAAAAGAAAACTCTTTTTTTTTCTTCGAAAAGAGGGGGTATGCAAAATCAGTGTGACGGCGTGATGTGAAGATGTATTGCTACGTGTGTGTCGGGAATCCGACGATAGCAAAAAATGTAAATGATGTTTTTTTCAAAGGAAGCTCGGTTCTTAAGGGAACCGACTTTGAAAGCTTGACATTGTGTTTTTAATCGAGACTACTATTGATCAGTCAGTTCGATAATTGTGGTGTAGACTGTGCCTGTGATGGGCCGTGATGTCTCGTGTTGGTGCTTTTGAAAATGCGACTAAATTCTACTACCGAACTTAGGTAGTGAAAGTGTTTTTTGTTTAGAAAGCTTTCGAAAATGTGTGGCCATATTTGTCCATCTTATAATTTCGATGGTGGTGACGGCGTGTAAAAAAATGTATTGTGAATGTAACCGTTTCGGATTCCTTGACTTCATTAATCGAAGCTTTGGGCGGGTTAACGTCATGTGCGAAAAAAATAAAATGTAACCGCTTAAGGTGCCTCGGTCTCATTGATTGGGAATATGGCATTTATTAGCAGCTCTCGTTGTTGTTGGAAAACTACGAGTTTTGCTTTGGCCAATGCGATGGCGCTAAAAAACGAAAAGAATTTTTTTTGAAAGTAGTAAGTGTAAAATTTGCCATGATGACGACATCTAAAACGTTTGTTTTTTTTGGAAATTATGGTTTGACCGGAGTACCGGTGTTCAAAAGGTCATTTTAAAAAGAGGAGGTATTTTTCGAAAATGGAGTTGGGTGCGGTTGAATATGTTGGCATGGTTGAATCCAGATTTTAGTGTTTTATTTGGGTTGTTCAAACAAGCTACACATAACTAGGAATGCATACACTCATGCAGGATGCAGACACGGGTAGGTTAGGGTAGGCTACCGCCCACGAATAGCTCTTACTTAGGTGTCGACAGGTCATCTGGGGAGATGAGTGCCGTACCGTTGGCTTAGACTATTCGCTTAGTATATCCGCAGGGTACGCGTTAGGCGGCCGGAGCGTTAACCGAGGATCTCTCTGCGTGTCCATAAGGATCTTACCGCGAAGAGGTCGATTGGTCCTGATATCGGTCAGGGTGGGCTTTTTAGGGCCAAAACCTGTAGTCACCACAACCAGGAACTTGGAAATTAACTTCACCGACCTCGTTCGAGTTACACCGCCGCTGGAAACTTATTTCCGAATCCCCAACGGAGTCACAAAACTGTGGACATCTGTCCGCACCGTTCGGCGCCCCGCGCAGGACCGGCCTCGTTTCCAATCGCGGCGGCCACCCAAGCTGCCCCCTTCCGGTCGGGGGCCAGTTCGATCTCGCGTTTGGGGCGAAGTTTCGGACCTCGATTCGGATGACGATTCAAAGTTGTACTAGACGGGCACGAGCGCCCGTGTTTCTGTTGGAATCGATCGAATCGTGGTTGTAAATGTTTAAAGGCCGATATGTTTGGTAAGACGACCTTTTTAGTGAACCGAATTCGTTGCCGATTTGTGGATTCGCCATCAAGTCAAATATGGGGACTCGGAAACCGTTCAAGTCAACTTTGAACCTTAGACGACTCAAAGTTGAGGGGCACGAGACCTAAAGATAAAGACTTGTACCCTTAAGCACTACTCCATGCCTTGAATGACTCTCATTGCCAATGGTTTCGAACATTCGGAAACAGTCGATTCTGAGTAAGGGGTGAGGGTACGTATTTGGAAGCCAACGTCCGCTAGACATAGACACCCAATCCCGCCCGCACGTAGCAGCCTCTACTAATCAATCGGTGGGCTGATAACTTCGTTCATTTGTTGTGGTGGAAATACAGTAACATCCGTTGTTTTAACCCTATGCCTTTTGCTATGTCGGTTGTTTAAGGACAAGTAAGTTTTGTCGTCGAAGTGGTTGCGTTTACATTCTTTGCATGTGATTTCACGTGACAAGCAGGTCATGAAAAGATGCACATAGGAGAGTAGAGAATACTAGTATTATACGTACTAGCAAATCATTTTTAACGCGATAATACAGATATTAGTCATTCTCGTGGTATACCTTACCCAATATTCTGCTTAAGATGCGTCAGCTTGGTATTAATAGTGATGCATCGAACCATGTATGGTGAGCATCGGGACTAATACGGAACTCGACCATCGCTTTGTTCAGTTTTAGCTTGTCTACGTCTTGATTTTCGTGTTAGGTGATTTAGCATGCGATTATAAGGTCATAAAAGTAATAAATCATACAAAAACAGTAAATGCAAAATGTAAGTAAATCACGTAGTGAGGAGTTGCACTCTCGGAGTATACGCTAAACGAGACACGATGCATAGATAGTTGAGAACGGATATCGGAACTACTCAGGTCTATTTAGGATATTTTAGTTTATGGTTGAAGATGGGATGTTACGTGTTTTAGTAGGTGTGACGGACCTAGTGTCCACGTTTGACATTATCGTAGTGCATAATGAAAGTGCAAGAATGTAAAGTTTGGTTTAGATGACAATCTAGTGACGATTCGACTTCAAAGGCGGATCCTCCTAGCTTGTCTGGTGATTTCGGTAGAGTTCCATTACCGTTGGACCCTCATGCGGCTAATCCGGCAGAGCTCCGCTACTATTTGCTAGTTTTGCGGCTAATCCGGTAGAACTCCGTTTAGACTCGGGACGACTAGTCGAACATAGGCACCTCTAGATCGAGTGGAGTGCTCGAAGGTGAGGAGTAGCATCAATTTCGCTTTTATTGGAACTACGATCGAGTGGATCGTTTGCCTCGGGTGTCGGAGTGCGAGCCCTTAGTGAGAAACTCTTAACGAGTGAAGAGGGAAGAGAGAATGAGAATGAGATGTCGAACGAAGAGGGTGGAGGGGGGGTATTTATATGTGTTTTTGGCCCTCGTCACCCGGATGGACGCCTGAGTCCAGGCGCACCAGAACTCAGGCGCCTGGGCTTAGGCGTGTGAAAACCTAGGCGCGCAAGGTGAGGCGCTCGGAGTTTTGAAGATACGATTTTGATACTTTCCAAAACTGAGAAGTGCGCGTATTATACCATGCTTGGGGGTTAAGTCTTCTCCGGCTTAACCTAGCGCCGTTGCACCTAACGGGCCTCGGGTGTGCGTCCCGAGGTTTGCTTGGCGCGGTGCTGACTCGGTTCGTGTTTTGGGACAGACTCTGGGTCCCGGTGTCAGAATTGACTCTATTTAGTGTCTATGCGATCGTAATGACACGACTAAGGCTGCCATGATGTTAATTTAATTTTTCCGAGTAGCTATTTGATCCGTTCTATAGAAAAACTATCTAAAACATCGCGAACCTGCATCGCTTTGCAGTCCGATCGTCATCGGGTGTTTGTTGAACACTCCTGCAGCCACCAGGTCCAAATCTGGGTGTCTACAATGACTGGGAGAACGTCCGAGTTACTCTCCACTAATGTGGCTGATATGTTTATAACAAGACAGGTGATTGCTGCTGGGTTTTGGGTGTGAGCTAGCGAGTAACGTGGATCCTACTCTTTCTTCGTTCTTGTTATTTATGGATTTGTATAAACCCGTTTGGAGAAATATATTTTAGTCCTTTTCTAAAAAGTGACCTTTGTATTGACTGACCATTTCTTTTAATAAGATATACTGTAATTGTCAGTGTGTTTTAATCCGAACTCTACAGTGTTTTCGCCACTGTATTGCGTTAGAATTTCTAGCGGATTACACGCTCGTCTACACCGCCCTGGACCACGAGCACGCTCGCGCGGGACTACGGCCAAGGTGGCGACCCACGCGGCCCCATCCGTCTTAGGGACGGTCCGATCTCGTGCATGGGGCGATGTGTCGGACCTCGATTTGGTTGCCGATTTGATTTGTACTGGACGGATGCAGACATCCGTGTTTCTGTTAGAATCGATCGAGACGTGGTTGTAAATGTTTAATGGCCGATATGTTTGGTAAGACGACCTTTTTAGTGAACCGAATTTGTTGCCAATTTGTGGAGTCGACACCGAGTTAATTTTGGGAACTTGAAAACCGTTCAAGTCAACTTTAATCCTTAGCCGGCTCAAAGTTGAGTGGCATGGGGACCGAAAGATAGAGACTTGTACCCTTACCCATTCTGCCTAAAATGACTCTCATTGCCAATGGTTTCGGACATCCGGAAACCGTAGATTTTGATTAAGGGGTGAGGGTACGTATTGGGAAGCCAATGTCCGATAGACATCAACACCCAATCCCGCCTGCACATAGCGGCCTCTACTAATCAATCGGTGGGCTGATAACATTGTTCCTTAATTGTGGAGGAAGTACGTTAACATTCGTTGTCTTAACCCTACGTCTTTGATACGTCAGTTGTTTAGAGACAAGTAAGCTTTTGTCGTCGAAGTAGTAGTGTTTATATCCTTTGCATGCGGTTTCACGTGACAGAAAGGCCATGAAAAGGTGCACGTAGGAGATTAGAGAGTACTAGATATTATACGTATTAGCAATTCAGTTTGAACGTGATAATACGAATATTAGTCGTTCTCGTGGTATACCTTACATGGTATTCTGCTTAAGACGCGTCGGTTCGGTATTAATTGGGATGCGTCGAACCACGTGTGAGGGGTGACCATTGGAATTAACACGAAACCCGACCACCGCTTGTTCATTTTTAGCTTTCTTACGTTTTGAATCCCCTGTTAGATGATTTAGCATGCGATTATAATCATAAAAACGGTAAATCATACAAAAGCGGTAAATGTGAAATGAAAGTAAATCACATTGTGAGGAGTTGCACCCTCAGAGTGTACACTAAACGAGACACGATGCGTAGATGATTGAGAACGAATCTCGGAACTACTCGGATTTAGTTTAGGGTATTTTAGTGCTTATGGTTGAAGTTGTGGACGTTACGTATGTTTACGACGTGCCATGGACCTAGTGTCCATATAAGTCAGACTCAACGTTATCGAAGTGCATAAATAAATATTGCGGAATGCAAAGTTGTGTTTAGATGACAACCTAGTGACGATACGACTTCTTAGGCGGATCCTCCTAGCTTCATTCCGCAAATCCAGCAGAGCTTCGTTACGGTTATGTGATTTGGCTAGTTGAACACGTGTGCCCTATTTTTTTCGGGTCGAGCCAAGGACTCGAGGAAATACGAGGAGTAGTGTCGATTCGCGTATAAGAAACAAATGATCGAGTGGATCGTACTTAGATTCGGAGTGCGACGCTAAGTTTAGAAGAAACTTGTAAAGATGAGGAGGGGGAATGGGAATTGTGAGATGTGTGTGTTGAAATGAGCGGAATAGGGGGTTATTTATAGTTTTTCTCGCAGTTCAAATCAACTACTCCGGCGCCTAGTGGCTTGCGCACTAGAACTGAGGAGCTTGAGGGTGTGCGTAGGAATACTCAGTCGCCTGGAGGGAGGCTATTTGATTTTTGAAGATTCGACTTCGAAACTTTCCAAAACGGAGTTGATGAGTACCTTAGGCTTGCTTGGGGGTTAAGGCTTCCCTCTTGACCTAGCGCGTCAAGCGCCGGGTGGGCCTCAGGTGCGCGTATCGAGGTTCGCTCGCCTGACGCGCTGACTAGGGTTTGACTTTGCGTGTTTCGGGACCAATTCGGAGCCCCGATGTCGGAATTGACTCTAATTAGTTTCGACGCGACCGTAATGACACGACTAAGATCGTCTTGATGTTGAATTAATTTTTCCGAGTAATTATATGATCCGTTCTATAGAAAAAGCGTCTAAAACATCGTAAAAACGCGTCGCGTTGCAGTCCGATCGTCATCGAGTGTTTGTCAGGTACTCCTGCAGCCACCAGGTCAGAATCTGGGTGTCTACAGAAGCCCCCACTTTGACCGAGGCTTGGACAAGGTGAAAGTCAAAGTATAGCCACCCAGGTCAATCGAGGATTAAGACCTGGTGGCTGTCCGCTCAGGTTGTTTTAAGTCCGTTGGACTACGTACTAAGGCTCGTCAGCCAGGGCTTAGAAATCATACCTGACCTTCTTGCCTGCGATCGTCTTTTGTCTGATGTCTGCCTATCTTGCTTTGGATTGGTTGTTATAGCTGATTAGTGTTTCGGTCTTTGACATGTACCTTTTGCTTAAGTCTTTTATGGGTGATTTAGTTTTGGTTTAATCCCTTACGAGTGGTTGCGTTAGATCTATCCCTCTCGTGTGGCTGCGTTAGATTTATCCCTCTCGGGTGGTTGCGTTGGATTTATCCCTCCCCGGTGGATACGTTGGATTTATCCCTCCCGGGTGGCTGTGTTAGACTTATCCCTCTCGAGTGGCTGCGTTAAATTAGATTTATCATTCTTCAAGATAGTTTCTGGCTATCTCTGGTCTATTCTTTGGAACGGATCTTTGTTCTTGGACTTTCTTCGAGATAGTATCTGATATCTCTGGCCTACTCTTTGGGACAGATATTTGTCTCTGGACTTTCTTCGAGATAGTTTCTGACATCTCTGGACTACTCTTTGAGACGGATATTTGTCCCTGGACTTTCATCGAGATGGTTTCTGACATCTCTGACCTGCTCTTTGGGACGTATATTTGTCCCTGGACTTTCTGCGAGATGGTTTCTGACATCTCTGACCTACTCTTTGGGACGTATATTTGTCCCTGGACTTTCTTCGAGATGGTTTCTGACATCTCCGGCCTACTCTTTGGGACGGATATTTGTCCCTCGACTTTCTTCGAGATGGTATCTGACATCTCCAACCTACTCTTTGGGACGCATATTTGTCCCTGGACTTTCTTCGAGATGGTATCTGACATCTCTGGCCTACTCTTCGGGACAAATATTTGTCCCTGGAATTTCTTCGAGATGGTATCTGACATCTCTGGTCAACTCTTCGGGATGTATATTTGTCCCCAAAATTTCTTCGAGATGGTATCTGACATCTCTGGCCTACTCTTCGGGATGGATATTTGTCCATGGAATTTCTTCGAGATAGTATCTGACATCTTTGGCCTACTCTTTGGGACAAATATTTGTCCTTGGATATTCTTTGAGATGGGATCTGACATCTCTGGCCTACTCTTTGGGATGGATATTTGTCCCTGGACTTTCTTTGAGATGGTATCCGACATCTCTGGCCTACTCTTTGGGGCGGATATTTGTCCCTGGACTTTCTTTGAGATGGTATCTGACATCTCCGGCCTATTCTTTGGGATGGATCTTTGTCCCTGGACTTTCTTCGAGAAAGTTTTTAGCTATTTCTGGCCTATTCTTTGGAACGGATCTTTGTTCTTGGACTTTCTTCGAGATAGTATCTGATATCTTTGGCCTACTCTTTGGGTCCGATATTTGTCCCTGGACTTTCTTCGAGATGGTTTCTGACATCTCTGGCCTATTCTTTGGGACAGATCTTTGTCCCTGGACTTTATTCGAGATTGTTTCTGGCTATGTCTGGCCTATTGTTTGAAACGGATCTTTGATCTTAGACTTTCTTTGAGATAGTATCTGATATCTCTGGCCAACTCTTTGGGACCGATATTTGTCCTTGGACTTTCTTCGAGATGATTTCTGACATCTCTAGCCTACTCTTTGGGACAGATCTTTGTCCCTGGACTTTCTTCGAGATGGTTTATGACATCTTTGGCCTACGTTTATCGATGAATGATTACTATTTAAACTTGATGATATTTTGCTTTTAATTCACTAGGGTTGATGTATAAACTCTTAACGAGTGTATAGTGGTGTTGGCATTGATTCTCGTGTTTGCATTTGGTCTAGGGCTTATGGTTTTCCGTTGGGGATGCAAGTTGATTGCTTTAGATATCTTGAGTTTAGGGGTACCGCTAGGGATTTTCATGGGTTCGACTAACGGGCTGTGTCGGTTTGCGAGATACTTTGTTGGGATAGTGTATTTGGGTTGCCATAGGTCTAAGCACGGGCTACCGTACTAGCTGGGGATTTCGTGCTTATCCTTCTGGGGAAGAGGTAGATTGAGTTTCATTATCCTGTTAAAAGGGGTGTTAAGGTTTGCTTGATCCGCTGGGGAGTGGTGGATCGATTTGAATCATCCCGTTAAAAGAGTTTTAATGTTTATTTAGTCCGCTGGGGAGAAGTAAATTGCCCCCTCATTGTTTATTTTGTTCAGCACGTGAGTGCGTCTCATGGGTATTGATTTTCGCGTTTAGATTACTCCAATTTTTTTTCTGAGCTGAAAATCAGGCGCGCATCGAATAGCGATCTGAAAGTGGGGCGCCTCTCACTCAGCGACTTAAAACACGGTTGCAGGTCCTACTGCGCCCTAATACTAGGACGCCCGAGTCGAGGCGGTCTAGGTTTTGCCCTCTGATTTTGTTTAAAGGCTGCGATAAAGGAGGGTTTGGCTTATTCAACTGACTTCTCAGACTCGCGATCTCTATCGCTCCAAACTCATATTCCCGACTCGATTAACCGATTCTGACTCGATTTTTGTCATATTCGATCATGTCGACTCCGGGTAAGTGTTCCTTACTCATCTATTGTCGATTTGTGCTTGATTGGCGTAATTGTGGATCGATTTTGCTAAACCCTAGAAATCGATTTGGGCATTTTGGTTTTGCTATGTTTCGATGTTTACTCCTGGTCCCTTTGTTGAATTAGGATAGAATAGAGCTTGATAGTGTAGTTCTTTGTTTGTGGTGAAAGCTAGGAGGTGCTTTAATGGCTTTCTATGCGTGAAAATTGGAATGCTAGGGTTTAGGGGTCATTTTCTCGATTATTCCCATACTTGATCTTTGTAATCTCGCTCGATTAGTGTTTGTGACGCTATGGGTGGTTCACATGTCGACTTTTATGAGTCAGGATGTACTCTAAGTCATTCTGTGAGAGTTTGTGTAGCTTACGACGGACCAAATGATACCGTAACGATGCCGGATTTTTCCGAAGCCACTTTTGTTGTGACCAAGGTCAAAAATGGGTGCTAGTGGGTCTTTCGGAATTTCGATATCACTATCCGAAATTTTGAGCTTATTTTGACCTGTTTGGGTTATCCTGACCTGACCCGAGGTGCATCTTTTGTTTTGTTTTGCAGCTAGAGATGGCACAGGAAGTCCCGAGGGGCCCTACGGCTGGTACTAGCAGCGAGGCTACCGGGTCGAGCTCGCTGACTCCCCGAGTGGCTCGTAAGCGGCGACGAAGCGTTCCTTCGTAGCGCGTTGAGCCAGGAGCCATGGATGAGGCCGGTTTTGATCGGGTCACAAGGCGTAGATTTCCTGTGACGATTGCTAGGAGGACACATGTCCCTAGACCCGCTGATGAGGGGGGGAAGCCGTCTTTGAGGATCCCGTTTGGACTCAGGATTGGGACGGTCATTAATTATTGCTACGCCCTGACTTGCACGTCTCCAGCCGTGTCATAAACGGCCAGGTGAGTGTCTTGACTCATGTTTATTGGCTCGGGTTTTGACTTTAATTTACGCTAGCTTAAATATTTATGCTTGCATCGTCTCGGCTTGCAGCCCTCAGGTCCGATGAGGACCTTCTCGGGCTTCACGACATGCCTGAAAATTTACTCCCAGAAGCTTAGCCCTGCGGCTAAGGAGATAATTGCGGGGACGACTTTTGGCCCCTTGGTCGGGCACTGGGTTCGGTTAGTAGGTTGGAAGACTAAGTGCAACCTTATGGTAATTAGAGCAATGGTAGATCGCTTCCATGATACAACCTCGACATTCCACATGTCATTCCGAGAGGTCGGGATGACTTTAGAGGATTTCCGGGTCATTACGGGGCTGCCTTGGGGTCTCGAGATAATCAGGTGGGCTCCGGAGAGCTCTAGGTTGGATAACCGATGAGGTTAAGGGCTGGATTGGGGATTGTATAGAGCCTTCGGCCTACAGTACGCCCCATGCTTTAGTGAGTTCATACATTACCGACCACTTTGAGAGGGTGGCGCTGTTAGAGGGTCAAGTGCCCAAACGGCGGCGCAGGACGCCCGTTTGTGGTTGTGGTACTTCCTAGGGTCGACCCACTTCTCGGATAAGGGCGAGAGGTTAAGTACTAGGATTTTGCCTTTCCTGGCTGACTTGGGTCAGCTGGGACGTTTTGATTGGGTGACCGTGGCTTTTGCGGAGATGACCCGCGGCCTACAAGTCATGGTGAGGCCGCAGAGGGTGGACTCTTGCTTGGCTATACCCATCATAGGTCTAGGTCTCGTACTAGAGGTTATTTATTGTTTTTGTACTTGGTTTCAGGGTTTCGCATAGTTCGGTCTGGTTTTGCTGACAGTATCTAGGGTTATGCAGGCTTGGATTTACTGTTATTTCCCACGTTTGGCACCCAAGATGGTGCGCATTCGCCTGGCCAGGTTTACGACTGGGATTGAGGGGCGGCTGGCTCAGGCAAAGAGTACGACGAGCCACTAATCGTCGGAGAACGTGCTGGTGAACCAGCTGCGCCTCGAGGATGTAAGTTTCTTTCTTACAACTTTTGTTCTTTGGTAGCTCCCAAGGCTAGGAGTTTGAGAGGTTTATCTGTTTATGTAGTTCGTGGCCCGTCCTTGGGCCGACTATGAGGGTTTGCCAGAGTATGTGAGGGCAGAGTTGAGGCCTAAGAGTTACAGAAGGTTGCTCTTTCCTGCGCTGTTTTGCCCGGTGTGGCATTTGGGCTAGAGGTTGGTGCGCCAGTGCCTATATGAGGAGTTCAAGGTGCCGGTTGATCCTCCCCGGACCATGTTTAGGCCGTCGACTTCTACAGAGCTTCGTGAGGACATAGATGAAGAGGGAGGCGAGGCATTACTGGTGGCTGGCGCCTCCTACGTGTCTCACGTCTGCCAGCGGCTAGCTTGCCACCGCCTCATGGTGAGCGTTTGGTTTTTATTTACTTTTGTTTCATGGTTTTGTGTCTGTTTGTGTCCTTATCGGCTTGCTTTCTTCTAGTTGGCCGACTCGATCGATGCTGTTCAGCCCCCAGACATCCCTTTGACATTGCTCAGGGTTAACGCGACTGGGGTAGTCTTTACGGAGCCTCCTCCTCCTTGTTCTGCGGAGGAAATGGAGGTTGGAATGAAGTGGCATGAGCGCGTGTACCGGGTAAGTTTCGGAATTTTTTTTGAACTCGGCCTCGAGGTTTAGGTTTTGTTAACTAGTTTGTTTGGTTTTGCTGTTCAAGTTTCGTCTGCTTCCCACCAGCGGTTGTGGCAAGGTACTAACTTCTTTCGAGCCTACGCGTCGAGGATGGTTGCTGCTTCTTCCTGTGATACATCGGGACCTCGATCAGTAAGTACTGTTTTTCTAGGGATGGTTTTCTAGGCTGGTTGTATCGTTTCCTATGAGGTAATTTTGTTTGCAGGATGTCCCGGATATGGTAGCACAGTTGGAGACTCGGGTGACCGAGCTCGAGGCGACTGAGGGCAGCCTGCTGCAATTTCTGCAATCTCGGGACAACGAGAACGCTAAGCTTAAGGAGCAGTTGGCTCGATCTTGCGGTGAGACCTTGACGCAGGGTGAAGCTAGGGTTGAGGCTGAAGTGGAGAGAGTGGCTGAGGCTGAGGTTCGGGCTACTGGTGTCACCGAGGAAGTTGATCCTTCCGGAGGCGTTTTCGATACGGAGACGACAACCGTGGACATGCCGGCGGGTATAGGTGGTACCGAGTCTCCTACTTTTGATTCGGAGGATCTAGGTTTGGACTAGCTATAGCTGCAGCTTTTTTTGGTACCCTATAGTTTGTAAACCCTCTTTGTGTTTGGATTTTGTATATTTTGTACATTTTATACTTTAGTGCTTTGATCGGTTTATTAGTCTTGTGTTTTCGAAATGGTAGATTAGATAACACGTAATCACTTCAAGTTTGGTTTTCTCACGGTTTAGTCATGATTTAAGATGTTTTAGATGCGTTCGGGTTGCATAGGAATGCGAAAATACTTTTTCAAGATGCTTTTTATGTCTTAGTTTGAGCCAAGTAGTACGTCGATTAAAATGTTTGACTAGGGACGCGGGAAATATGTAAAAATTGTTTTGTAGTTAAAGTATTTTGACCGAGTGCGTGTGCGATGCTGGAGATGAGTGTAATTGTCACGGGACTATGACGCTTACGTTTGAAGCGAAAGGAAAAAGTTGGACCACTTTTTATGCTTTATTGACAATACCGTGTAGGGCTACACATATTGACGGTGCCGCGAAGGGCTACAAGGTGCCTAGGTGGGGTAGCTTTACCCCCTAAAAGAAAAAAAAAAAAAAGAAAAAAAACGTCCAAGTCCGGTGGACCATGTTGGCGAAAATGAATCGCCTGCTTCCTACGAGGGAACTACACCTTGGAAAAGAAGGTGACCGATTTAGGAAATCGTTCTTATTGCTTGGGGTTATCGGATATTAGAGTGAAGTTAAGGGTTGTGGAGATGGCTGAACTACATAATAAGGAAGCTATGCAGGCTAATACCGCTAGGCGCCCGACCGAAGACAGCGTTATCGATCCTAGTATTCGTCAAAGTGGGTCCAGACAGACAAGACCCGTATTAAAGACGCAGGTGTAGAAGACACGTGAGATTGGTTGGACCCAGAATTGGCTGAAAGGGTGGATACTTGCACTCGAGGGACCTTTGATGAGGGGCCCAAAGAAGCGCACCTGAAGGGTAAGGAGATGATGGACCGATGGGGCCCAACCATTAGTATTATGTTGTACTATGTGATATTATGTAGCGTATTAGTACTAGTTTTTGTAAAGTTTGTCGAGACGTTGTCTTGTGTCCAGAGTACCCGTGTAACGGATGCTTGATGTAAAGGTCTCGACAGAGGATTGATTTTGATTTGCATTAATGAGAAGCACACATATTTTTTGTGGTGGCTCGCAACTCGATTCTTCATTTTGCCCGGAGCGCCCTTTCGGGTTTTCACTCCATCCTCAGCTCACCTTTTTTTTGACGGCTTGCAACTCGATTCTTCATTTTGCCCGGAGCGCTCTTTCGGGTTTTCACTCCGTCCTCAGCTCGTCATTTTTATTTGGTGTGCTTCGTCACTGAAACCATTTGTTAATCGGAGCGTGGGATGGGTTTCGATTTGCGCACGAATCAAATGTATTTGATTCATTAGTTTGGTTGTACCCCCGAGGGGGGTGCCTACGTATCCGTGTTTGGACGGAATCAAACCACGTTCGTAGTTCGTAAGAAGATAATTGATTTTACTTTAGACTCGTTATGCCAATTATCGATGTGAAATGTTTTGAGTGTTTTGCATTGGCTTTCACCCTAGTTTAAGAACTAAGGTGAAGTGGTCGGCTGTGACCCCTTGAAAGTGACAATTATCGAGATACCGCATTTAGGTCAGGGCGTCTAGCTTGGATGATTTTGGATTGTGGAGCTAGGTAGTAAGTGGTTTCGATGGATCAAAATATGGAGCTGATTTTTTGTGGAGTTAAGGCTACGAGGTTACGGTTTTGAAATGTGGTAGGAAAGGGGAAGCTGAGTAAAAATGACCCGGACTTCAATCGGACGGGATAAATTACGTGGGATCTGATTTCCATGTCTGGCCTTAATGGTTGAGATTATCCTATTGAGCTTGAATCCTCAAAATTCCGGACTGTCTCCTAACAAGTGTCTCAGGAAGGTCTTAAGGGTTGTAATGTAGGGAGGCTAATATTTGGTGCTAGTTGACTGGTCTGTTCATTTTTTTTCTTTTTCTTTTCTCTTTTGCTTTTTTTGTTCGGACTTTTATTGGTTGATTGAATTTGGACTCTGACCCCTGAACTTGGCCTCGGTCGTTTTTGCATTGGCCGTTTTGGTTGGCCTTGACTTAGTTTTTCCCTTGACTCCTTTTGGCCATTTCAGACTTTTTTTTTGTCAGACTAGCACCTATGGTAGGAATTGGTCGGTCCTTATTCGAGGGATGTTTATTGTGGGAACTGGGTTTGCCTTTCGTCTTTAATCACAAGCTAAGAGACTGTCTAGATTTGTCATATGATTCAGTAATGCTCGTTCTAAGAGATAACTATGTGGCTTTCTATACCAGACATGAAATAGGTAAAAGAGAACACGGGATCTCGGTTCTTGTATATCCTCGTTGTTTTGAGGTTTGTTTGGTTGTTATCGATAAATGGCATAGTATCGAGTTGTAAGCGAGAAGTGTATGTTTTAAATCAAGCGATTGTCGAGGCGTGTAGTAAAGAAAAGAAATGCTTATTCTTTTTTTATTGATAACATTACAAGGACAACGTGTCTGGGACATGACTTCTTGGGGGAGGCTGGGACAGGCCCCCGTACCTTTCACTCAACGTAACAATGACGCTATAGAGGAAATAACAATACTATGACTTGACCCTACTATGATACTGACCTAGGCTCGAGCCTCTTTCTTAGGCTTAACCTTATGAAATCTTCTGGAGATGTGGCCCGTGATGGGTGTTCTGAACTTGTTTCCTTTGATGGACTGTCGAAGGGTTTGAAATAATTCGTGACAACCACTGATGTCACTATCTCTCCCTCGGTGTTCCTAAAGATGAAATCTGCCTTTTGTTGTTTTGAGGGAGGGAATGTTCTTTCCTCGATCATGTTTTGGATCACGTGCTTTAGTGCACATCATGTTTCGGTATCGTGTCCGTTACCTTGGTGATATAGGCAATAGGCATTAGGATTCCATTTTTTGCTTCGTTTGTTGATTAGTGGGTCCAGAGTGGGACCTATGGGCAAGAGTAACCCTTGACTGACTAGATGCTTGAGAGCTTCGGTGTAGGATGAATTGATTGGGGTGAACTCCCTTAGTGACATCTCTACTTTGTTGGATATGACTTTATGAGGTTTTAAGGTTTTTCCTATGTTAATTTTAGGGAGGTTTGATTGTGCGGAGTATTCGGACGACCTTCTTGGAGTAAGCCTCCAAATGTTGTAATCGACCAAGTTTGCATTTGCCTCGCTCTCTGTGTCTCTACTCTCATGGAAATCGAGGCGGCTATCGATGTGGCGAACAGAAGAGGTCAAACGGTTTACCGAAGTATGGATGTTGAGAACCAATTCGGTTAGGGTATTGACATCGTTGCAGATGCTTTCGATGGCGTTTGAATCTACATACATGTTGGGGAGTTATTCTGCGGTAAAGGATCGAATGTTCAGAACGGATCCACCGGACGACGTAAGAGACTCGAGGGATGCTCATAGGCGAGCGACATGGAAATAAGATCCTTGATTCGTGCGTGTTTGCGGTCATCGGATTAGGGACTCGGGTATTTTAGACGCTTGATGTATTCGGCGAAACACCTAATAGACTCGGGTCTCTAGAACGAGATGATTTGATACGAATCTCAGGGTGACATTTAAAGAGGAGTCTCGAGACGAGACGACCCAAAACATAAGACCTCGAATAGAGGTGACCACTGATAACTTAACACGGACAGTTAATCACACGGTTGTACGACGTAAAGAATTGATCTCGATCCCGGATCGGAATCAAAGAGTTTTGATATTTTCGAAAATGGATGGGTTTTAAAAGCAAACATTTCGAATGAGGGAGTCTTTGTGAAATAGGTATTACGATGGTTTAATGACATCGTTTGTGGTATGTCGAAAAGTGTTACTACGTGTGCATCGAGGACTTGACGATAGCAAGAGTGCGAATCGTGATTTTGTAAAAGTGAGGTTGTAGAAGAGCCGGTTTTGAAAATTATGACGTCACATTTTTATCGAGACTACTATTATTTAGAGGTTTGAAGTTGGCGGTGTAGAGGGTGTTTGTGAGAGAATGTCGTGTCCGTGACGGTGCTTCGAAGGTGTGACCAAATTCTTGTTACGGAATTTTGGTGGTGATAGTCTTTTTTAGAAAATTTTGAAAAAGTGCGACCGTGTTTGTCCACCCAATGATTTGGATCTTGGTGATGTTGACGGTGTGTGTAAAAATTGTTTCGTGGGTATAACCATTTTTAGATTCCTTGATTTCATTAATTGAAACTTCGGTGATGTTAACGGTATGTGCGAAAAATGTTCTGAAAAACTAAAGCGTAACCATTTTACATGCCTTGGTCCCCTTGGTCAGGAATTTGAGAATAGTAACGTTGTGTGTATAGGAATATTTTGAAAGCAAAATGTGACCGTATGAGGTACCTTGATCCTATTGGTTGGGAGTTTGGTAATAGTAACGGTATATCGTTGTTGTTTGAAAATGACGAGTTTTATTTTGGCCAAAGTAATGACGCAAAAGATGATTTTTGAAAGTGATGAGTGTGAAATCGGTCAGGGTGATGGCGCTAAGGTGTCTTTTGAAAATAAGTTAAATTTTGGCCGGAGTAGCGGCGTTTAAAAGGTGGTTTTGAAAAGCTGTCCTTTTTCAAAAATGGAGTTTGGGTGTAGTTGAATATGTTGTCATGGTTGAATCCGTATTTTAATGTTTTATTCGGGTTGTCACAGACGCTACACATAACTAGGAACGCATACAATTATGCAGGATGCAGACACGGGTAGGTTAGGGTCGACTACCGTCCACGAATAGTCTTTTGCTTAGGTGACGCAGGTCACCCGGGGTGGTGAGTGTCATCCCGTTTGCTCAGTGCCACTCGCTTGGCATATCCACGAAATGTGTGGCTACCTTAGACGGCCGAAACGACAATCGAGGGTCTCTCCGCGCGTCCGTTAAGGATCTTACCGGGAAGAGGTCTATTGGTCCTAAAATCGGTTAGGGTGGGCTTTTTAGGGTCAATACCGGTAGTGACCACAAAAAAGGAACTAGGAAATGAGCTTCACCGACCTCGTTCGAGTTACACCACCGCTTGAAACTTGTTTCCAAATCCCCAGCAGAGTCACCAAACTGTTGATGCTCGTCCGCATCGCCCGGCGCCCTACACGAGCCCGAGCGGGACCCTTGTTGCGGCGGCCACCCATGCGGCCCCGTCCATCCTTGGGCCAGTCCGATCTCGCGTATGGGGCGATGTGTCGGACCTCGATTTTATTGACGATTTGAATTGTACTAGATAGAAGCGGACATCCGTGTTTCCGTTAGAATCGATCGAGACGTGGTTGTAACTGTTTAATGGCCGATATGTTTGGTAAGACGACCTTTTAGTGAACCGAATTCGTTGCCGATTTGCGGAGTCGCCACCGAGTTAATTTTGGGAACTCGAAAACCGTTCAAGTCAACTTTAATCCTTAACCGGCTCAAAGTTGAGTGGCATGGGTACCTAAAGATAAAGACTTGTACCCTTAAGCATTCCATGCCTAGAATGACTCTCATTGCCAATGGTTTCGGACATCCAGAAACCGTAGATTTTGAGTAAGGGGTGATGGTACGTATTGGGAAGCCAACGTCCGATAGACATAAACACCCAATCCTGCCCTCACATAGCGGCCTCTACTATTCAATCGGTGGGCTGATAACTTTGTTCTTTAATTGTGGCGGAGGTACGATAACATCCATTGTCTTAACCCTATGTCTTTGATACGTTGGTTGTTTAGAGACAAGTAAGCTTTTGTCGTCGAAGTAGTTGTGTTTACATCCTTTGCATGCGATTTCACGTGACAGGCAGGCCATGAAAAGGTGCACGTAGGAGAGTAGAGAGTACTAGATATTATACGTATTAGCAAATCAGTTTTAACGTGATAATACGGATATTAGTGGTTCTTGTGGTATACCTTACCTGGTATTCTGCTTAAGATGCGTCGGTTGGTATTAATAGGGATGTGTCGAACAACGTGTGAGGGGTGAGTATCAGGATTAATACGGAACCCAACTACTGCTTGTTCAGTTTTAGTTTGCTTACGTTTTGAATTCCGTGTTAGGCGATTTAGCGTGCGATTGTAGTCATAAAAGCGGGAAATCATTCAAAAGCGGTAAATGCGATTTGTAAGTAAATCACATTATGAGGAGTTACACCCTCAGAGTGTACACTAAACGAGACACGACGCGTAGATAATTGAGAACAGATCTCGGAACTACTCGGGTTTAGTTTAGGGTGTTATTAGTGCTTATGGTTGAAGTTGTGGTCGTTATGTATGTTTACGACGTGCCATGGACCTAGTGTCCATATAAGTCGGACTCGACGTTATCGAAGTGCAAAAATAAAGAGTGCGGAATGTAAAGTTGTGTTTAGATGACAACTTAGTGACGATACGACTTCTTAGGCGGATCCTCCTAGCTTTCTGCGGCAAATCCGGCAGAGGTTCGCTACGGTGTTCTGATGTGGCTAGTCGAACACGGGTGGCCTTTTCTATTTGGGTCGAGCCAAGGACTCGAGAAACTTTATGGAGTAGTTTCAATTCGCGTATATGGAACAAACGATCGATTGAATCGTACTTAGAGTCGGAGTGCGACGCTATGTTTAGACGAAGCTCGTAAAGAGGAGGAGGGGGAATGAAAATTGTGAGATGTGTGTGTGTTGAAATGAGCGGAATAGGGGGGGTATTTATAATTTTTCTCGCGTTCAAATCAACTACTCAGGCGCCTGGTGGGTTGCGCACCAGAACTGAGGCACTTGAGGGTGTGCGTAGGAATACTCAGTCGCCTGGAGGGGGGCAGTTTGATTTTTGAAGATCCTATTTCGAAACTTTCCAAAACGGAGATGATACGTAACTTAGGCTTTCTTGGGGGTTAAGGCTTCCCTCTTGACCTAGCGCGTCAAGCACCGGGTGGGCCTCGGCGCGTGTCTCGAGGTTCGCTTGGCCTGACGCGCTGACTCGGGTTTGACTTTGCGTGTTTCGGGACCGATTCGGAGCCCTGATGTCGGATTTGACTCTAATTAGTGTCGACACAACCATAATGACACGATTAAGACCGTCTTGATGTTGAATTAACTTTTCTGAGTAATTATTTGATCCGTTCTACAGAAAAATCATCTAAAACATCGTAAAAACGCGTCGCGTTGCAGTCTGATCGTCATCGGGTGTTTATCTGGTACTCCTGCAGTCACCTGGTCAGAATCTGGGTGTCTACACCCTAGGGGACACAGATCGTGACAAAAGATGTAAAAGGAGTTGGCTTACTGTTGCCATTTACGGTCGTGTCATAGAAGACATGACCATGACTAGGAAGGACGTCCCGGCCAGGATGAGATGGTCCCGGTCGGGATGGGGTGTTGGTCACGGTCGTGACGCCCTGTTTCAGCTTCGATTCGATTCCTTATTTCCTCCCCTTTCTTTCTACCCTATAAATAGTCCCTCTTGTATTCATTTGTAGGCACGAAACCCTAGATAGAAAACTCTTAATCTAAGCTTAATATTTCCTTAATCTCTTCTTAACTCTGGCTTAATCTTCGTGCTTAATCTAGTTTAATCCTTGGGATTCTTGGTTTTGTAATTGAAGATTTGAGTTTCCTATTTCTCTAATCTCAATCCAAGTTCTTCTATTCATCTTGTTAGGTATTTTTCTCTTCTACCTTATCTATCTATAGACTAATCTTGTTTTCTTAGTTTTCCTCATTGTTTATGCTAAGTATTCTTCATCTCTTCAATATGAATGACATTGTTATGTTGTTGATATTGAATGTGAATGTGGATTGTCTTAGGATGAGTAGTGAGTAGTTTACTGCTATGGTTAGTAGGGAGATTGGGTGTTGCTTAATGGGTTATTAAGGTGGAAATATTGGTCTTTAGTGTCGTTTACTTGCCTCCAATCATTGTTTACTTAACATGTTCGATGAAATGCCTAGTAGACTTGTGATGGAGAAATACATGTTTCCTTGCTTTCTCTTGTATGCTATTGCATAATGGTTTGTTGGTTATCTTCGTTATTAGCGAGAGCGTAGCATAGAGACTCATTTGGCCGTCTAAGTTACGAGAGTTCGGGCGTAGCCAAGGCTAGTGGATTGCACCAACACCCTTACTCCTTTTTGATCGCCTAGGCACCCTTGAACCCGACCTAACCCTAGTTCCCTTCTTATATCGTTAATATCCTATTTTAGTTTCAATCCGTGTATTTTAGTTGAGCTAATCATTCAATCATAATCAATCATTTCGTTTGTCTTGAACCTAGTCTAGAACTCTAGCTTATCTTAGTTCGACTCCCGTCACTGACGAATTCGACCTGACTTACCATTTACTAGCAAGCCTACGTTAGTTCGTTTATCTTGATCGGTTAGGATTCACGACAAATCCCTCCATCACATTTTCACCAAAAAAATGAATATGCTAGCGAAGGATGGAAAACAATTTATTTATTTTTTTGCCAAAGAGGGAGAAAAGCGGAATCCATATTACATCATTTATTGAACATAAAAACGCCATAAAAGACTATTACTAATACTATAAACTGTAAAGTAAAGGCGTCATGTGATTGTAGTGATTTGGTTGTGAACGACAGAATGGACATGAGCGTCTTTATCCACGTTATCAACGTGACTGGTAACTCTAGTTACTATCTACACATCTGAACCGCACAGTTACGAGACCAAAATGCCCTTACACTCTTACGAAAAGGGTGTAGAAAGAAACGCATGAGTGCAAAGTGACGAGGCCTGCTCTCCGGTGGAGAAAATTCTCCTCCACCTTGATGATCGAACCCTATAATCATATGGCCAATGGACCAAAAGACTCGAGAGTCAAGGATAACGATATCCCCATAACAAAACCCTAAAAAAAGTTCCAACACAACACCAATCTATGTGATACGAGTTTAGACGACTCGTGGTATGTATTTGGGAACGAGTAATAATCGGGCTTGTACTACGATGAAAATACTCGGGATGACCGAGTAAGGAAGAACAATTTAATTAATCTAAGCAAGGAAGGCAGATCAACAGCAGAGAGTTAATTAGATATCATTAGTTACTATTACTAATTTAGTATAATAATTGCTTGACATAGCAATAGTTTGTAACAGCCGTTCCAGGGCTATAAGAAGTAGGCTTTGTTTTCAGTTCGTCGATCTTGGATAATAACAAACAACCAAAACGGCTTGTGTGCTTCTCTGGTTGTCGAGTTACAATCAGTTTCATTAGTGTTCGACGCGTTTCGAGCTCTAATATTTGATTACTACTCAATAGGTCTTGAACGGTAATCACTTCTATCAATTTTCGATTTCCGCTGCTATTGGTATTCGCATCATATGGTATCAGAGCTACAACTCTTGATTTTTCTTAAAAATCAAGACGGTCGAAGGGAGTATCGAAACCAAGTCATTGGTTGAATTTCCGGTTACGATTGGAATTCAAAGAGTAAACTCGAGCGAGGTAGGTCGAGGGTTAATCAGTTTTGATTGTCTTTTGGGTCTTTTTGAAGTTCCGATTTTGCAAAAAAAAATTAAAAAAAAAACTGTTCACACGTGCACTGTTCACGGGAAAAAAGTCGGAAAAAAAAATGTCGGAAATTTTCTCGTTGGAAAACACTTACGAGGAAAGTTTGGATTTTGATCCGTCGTTACCTCCGTTTTATGGCGATTATGGGGATGAGAGGGTGGTTGTTACTTGTGAATCCCAAAGTCAAGTCATTTGTTTTTGGGTCGATTGTGTAGCAACTATGAAACCTTTTTCTTGGTCAATTGTCTCGATCAACAACGAGATTCTTGAAAAACTAAAAGGAGGGAACGAGTTGGGTATTAGTTTCAAAGGTGATTCAAGTGTATGTTCAAGTTTGTTGTTAATACATCTTTCTCTTTTTGTGGGCATGGTTTGTTTTTGATCCCAGGGACTAAGTACACAAGAATTTGGACAATTCTTTTTGAAGAAAGGGCGGATGATACGATATAGTATGGTCACTAAAGACTTTGTCTCGAAGAATCTCGACCATGGTCCGTCGACAAATAATCCGTAACAAGTTTACAACTTACCGTATCTTTTACGTTACCTTAGCTAATAAAATATGGTCTCTTTATTTCTTCTGTTTTAATGCTGCAATAAGTAGTATTGATTTAGTTTAAGTATTAGTTTTAATTAGTTGTTTTAGGAACAACTCTTGGTTGCCTTTAGGTTATTCAATAGTTTTTCGAGTTGGCTATTTATAGCCTCGATTTATTTGTAATAGGAAGACATTGATGAAACAACAAAAAAAATTGTGTCGCTCTTAAACGTGTGCTACGTTTGGTGTGAAACTCGGATTGTTGCGATAATCCAAAAATAGTGATTATTTAGGACGTGACTCCTAATTGTTACTCGATTGGAACCAATAGGTATTGGTTAGCCAATCTCGTTCATCAAGTTATAGGTCAAACTTGGTGTCTGCGTATACTTTTTCTTTATTTCCGCTGCGTATTCGCATCACTATGGTCTGGTCAACTCACACCAAACGCACACTAGATGCCACAGGAAGGCCTTTATTCTTAAAAAGAGTGACAAAGTAAAGAAACGACCAACTACAATAACAAGAAACCAAAATAAATAATAAAGAAAAGAAAATAAAATTCACTGGAAAGAGACCACCACGAATCCCCAATACTGTTAAACCCAATAACATACGCCCTCCAAACCGAGGTTAAGTAATTCCACACTCTAGATTTACAACATGCAAACCTGTGTCCAAACACGAATCCACAAACTATCTAAGCCACCACCATAGTCACCGACATATGGGGAGGGGGCTAGGGGAGGGGGAAACATCAATCCTCTAACCAAAGTATCAAAAATGAATGGTCGTTTGAGAATACCCCAATCCTGTAACCAAAGCAAGCTTTTAGATTATGATTGTTACCACTACGCCACCAGTAATTCTACTAATCTATTCATGGCTATAATCAACATATATTTGGTTAATACCTATTGATACTCTCTCACAGGTTTGCCTCGGTTTCAAGAACCGGTTGAACATGCTAAATGACGCGCTTGCATGAAATATTGACTCAATCGTCGTCGTAGCTACCTTATTCAAGATCTGAGTCTATAAGGTATTCTTTCGCTTATGTATCGTGTGTTTGCCCACTAAACGAATTGAAAAATTTGCGGTTAAGTATGAGAAATTGCCTTTGTATTGTTATGGGTGCGGAATACTAGGGCATGGTGAGAAAGAGTGTAAACATGGGCCTTACGAGGAGAGGAAACTCATTTCCGAGGACTAACTTAGAGCATCACCATAGAAGGCGTTCAAAACTGAAAGTATGGGACAAGCATTGAGTGCTCGTTCTTTGAACAATGCTTTTCAAAAGGAAGCAAATAGGCAGGATCGAGGAGGAGGATACATTTGTGAAATTAGTCAACAAACTTAAAGGTATAGCCCTCAAGATGAAAGAGAGGTCCAACCCGAGAAAGTACCGAGATGGTGGAAGTGTGGTGAGTCATGACGACATAGAGCGGTGAGGCATGACAGTAATTATGTGATACAAAGTGAGGAAGGTGTTATGACTGAAGATGCTAGCATGGTGTAAACACCCGTATTTTGTCTGCTCGTGTCAATAGCAGTCTCCAATAAAACACCCGATGATGATCACATGTTAACATGCATTAATACGCTCAAGTATAGGCTCGGAATCAATAGTATCCGACATGGGCACTTAGCGGAGTACAAATCTCTTAAAATCAACATCAAATCCAGACTCAGTGGGTCATTTTCGATAAAATGAAGTTACTTTGAGCAAAAACCGCCACCGGGGGGGAAACTGTCTTTGTCATCCGAGTCAAACCCGCTCAAAGCTGAAAACCCGAAACCAACAAAATTCAAAAAGCTTCCAAATACACTCAAAATCAAAGTAAAAATGGAATAAAATCATTCCTCCTTTAACCCAAATATAATTCCGTATTTAAGCGATTTCCGATACGCACGATTTCAGCCGCCTGAGCCCAGGAGCCTCAGAATTGGGGCACCCCAGGTGAAGCACCTCAAAATCCGAGCGCTGGACTTGTCGCACCTGAATTTCAAAATATGAAGTTAGGTTTTGGCGCTCAAACACATTTCCAAGCCTTCCTAACTCTATTAATACTACCCTACCTCGACCATTTTCGAAGAGGATTTTCGAAACCAAAAAACCCTCTTTTCACCATTTCAAAGACCAAAAGACCGAAATAAGAAAAAGGCCTTGTCATTCGGATACACAAAAAAACCGAGACAAATCTCTTCGTACTCTAAGTTTGCCCCCTTCATTTGACAAGGGTTTGGCAATCTCAATACTTAAACACACCTTAACTCCTCCAACATACATCGAGGTGCTCCCCGTGTCTACAACGATACTTCGCGAGCTCGTATTTCGAAGCATTTGACATGTAGGTTGAGGCTGTAACAACTTCATTTCTCCTATTGTTTTCGTTTATTTTATTTCATTTACTAACATTTAATTTCCGTACACTAACATTTCTAACATTTTATTTATCGCATTTATTTTCCTTATCGAAGTAAACCACTTCAACTCGACATGTACATAATAGATTTAGGGCGTTATGACTAAAATACTCAATTCAATCATATCGAATATGTGGGGTGACGAGATGAAGAAACACAAACACAAGAGTACTACACTCGCGTTGCCGGTCGCTGATCTCGCCCAAATTTGGATAGGTCGTTAACGATAGACAGGGGATCAAACAATAATTATGTGACTTGCAAATAACACAAAAACAATTAAATGTAGTCGTGGTAAGTCGAGGTCGGTCCACAGGGAAAGCGGTGCTAATCGAGTAAGAGTGATGTGTTTGGGGTTTAATTGGGGGGTTTTGGAGTAGTCTCTAAACAAAGATGCGATAAATAATGAGGAATAATCAAATCAAGGTAATTTCTACCCCGGATCTCCCGATGGTAAGTCTCAACTCGATGTATCTCTTACCCCATGGTTCTCCAAATGATAGAAATGAGTCAAGGTCGATCTTTTAATCCCCTAGAAAATCTAACGTAATACAGTGGCGAAAACACTGTAGAGTTGGGATTACAACACACTAACAAACTATATCTTATTAAAAGAAATGGTAAGTCAATACAAAGGCCTTTTTTTTTACAAAAGGCTAAAAAGGAAATTCTCCAAACGGGTTATACAAATCCATAAATTACATGAATAAAGAAAGAGTAGGATCCATCCTACTCGCTAGCTCACACCCAAAACCCAGCAGCAAATACCTGTCATGTTATAAACATAACAGCCACGTCAGTGAGGAGTAACTCGGACGTTCTCCCAGCCATATTATATCATATGGAAAAATAATAGCATTACTATATCAAAATAATTAAAAATGGAAAACATTATGACAAAAATATGTTTTCGGAAAAACATAAAGCAATTGCCAACCTGCAAGTCAAAAATCAATCGATAATAATAATAATATATTCAAAATTGCGTTATGGACATTAACTAGGATATTCAAAAATATATTCAAAATCACTGTGCACAAGGCTAGACTTTCACTAGGATAATACTGGAAATTATCGAGAACTGTAGACTTAACTCATAACAGAATCCAGTCTCTACCTAGACAACTTAACCATAACAGGACCGCGTGCAGCGGGTCCTGGTTTATGTAGTATGCACCCCACCTAGATACAAACCATGTCCAGTTCAACCTGACGCGACTTACACGATGCGATATTTAAGTTTAAGGGCACAATGCACACTCTCCTGAACACAAACCATGATCAGTTCAACAACCAATGTGCCCCATAAAGACACACCAGCCTTACAGTTAATGGCAAAAACGTACACCCCAGACTATATTACTCTAACCCCACACTTGTCTTTATTCCATAATTCCAAAACGGCCACTATCGATATTCAAAAGATGTAATCATTAAGAAGATAAAAGGAATTAACATTTTATATTAAAAAGGGAAACTTTCTATAAATAGAAAGTTACTAATTTTAAAAACTTACTTAAAATAGAAATATTTTTATAGAAAATACATAAGTTATTAAAATAAGTAAAACGTACAAAAATAGCATTTCTAACAAAATTAACATTTTATTATTATCGTCGTTATCGTAACTTTAATATATTTCCAAATTCGTTACTCAAAATATAAATAAAATATAATAAGTCAATATATAGTAATTTATAAATAATTAGGAAATCGAGTTAAAACTATAGATTTTAGAAAAGAGATGTTTTAAGAAAAACGATATCAAAATTTATTGAGTCGACGAATTTTATAAATTAAACGAGATTTTATAAAGCTTTCAGATTATTCTTAACAAATAGCTTTTATTAATAAATAATACGGATTTTAATAAAAAATAGTTCATCGGAACAAATAAGAAATTATTAGTGAAAATAGTTTAGACCTAAAATATATTTAAAACAAAATTCACTACTTTCTTATTTATTAATATAAGTCGTAAAACGGAATTAATTTATTGAAAAAGTATACAAATCTCGATTATAATATAAAAATAAGATTTTAAGTTAAAAACTAAAAATTAATGAAATATGATGAAAATATGAAATCGATATTATTTAGTTACTAGTGTCACAATAACCAACAAAATACTATAACGATCACAAATAATAAAATTACTAACGATTTAGAAAACGATATCGAAAGTTACAAAAATATTGATAAGGCATACGATTTAAAATTAATATAATTAGCAATAATAAATAGCTAAAATTAGAAAACCAAAGCTAAAATATTTACTACATACTAATACTCAAACATACGATATAAAATCGAGTAACGTCCTAAAGTTACCTTGAGTCAAAAAAATTCGAATCGATCTCGTACTTGTCTACTTGCATAGTCCGAGCTCCAAATCTTCAATAGCACGCCTTAACCTTCGTGTCGTGAATCGCTAGCCTTCCAAGTACGCTCGAAATTTGAGACATGAAGAAACAGAAATAAAGAAATCGGAATAAGGAATGTTCAAAATGAATAGAGATGTCACAGAACGACAAGGAAAAGTTCCTGAAAGAAGATCGATGAAACAATACGAAACTGAGGGAAGATGAATGAAGTTGGATGACAGAAACGAGATGATGAAGCAGCAGCAGAATCAGCACATCAACACGCAGTAGTAGCAACAAGACGCAGCAACAAACGACAAGAACAACAACAATACGGTAGCAGCTATTTCGACACACTAAGACAACAACGAGCAGCATGACATTAACTATGAACCGAACACCCCAACAGCAGCAAGGCAGAACGAACATAGAATGGCAAAAACGACATCAACAACAGGTGCACAACAGCGATGCTAGTAGCATAAACAACGACAATATCAACAATAGCAACAGTTGAAGGAGAGAAGAGAAGAAGAACGGAGAAGATGAAACAAAAGCACACAACAGGACATAACAGAAAAAACGAAAAAGAAGAAGGAAAGAAGCAAGGAGTACAAACATCACGACAGAGCAACAATAGAAACAGAACAGCAAGATGACGACGATGACGGAGGCAGCACGATACAGTACAAAACATACAGCATAACAGAGAGGATAGAACAGAAACAACGAGAAAAAAAGAGGGGGAAGAAGAAGATTAAGGGGGATCTTACGTACCATAGAAACCAACTACAGTGACTCAAAAGAACCACAGCGCAGAACACAAATACGAATATAGCAGCAGTACGACGAGGACAGAAGAAAACCCGACAGCAACAGGCGAGGAGACGCAGCAAGGAAAAAGCAGGAGCAGAAGCAAAAAGACGACCACGGGGATGGAGATATGAGACAACCAACATAAAAAAATGAAGGTTCGGAAAAAGAATAGGGAGACGAGGAGAGATGTAGAGAAATGGGATAAAACAAGGGGTGAAATGGGAACCAAATTCCGAAACGATAAGTTGACTGACCCACGAAATAGAATTAAAAACGAATCAATAAAAACGAATCAATAAAATAAATAAATAATCGAACCGTCAAATAAAATGAGTAAATAAATTATTCGAGACGAAAACGAAGCTTACAGAAATAAATTTGCTTTATAAGAATTATGAGTTAAATCCTTAAAATAAAAATATGAACATAATTTAAATTTAATTTAATTTATAAAATCAGGGGTGTTACAGATCTAGTTGGCCGAACTAAGTCAACCATGACACAAAAACCTCAAGCATGATAAATCAACAAAAGCAACCAAACCACAATCCCTTAATTCATATCATCCAAGATCTTTCCTTAACCACCTAACAAGAAAATTACTCACAATTCATGAAGAAAACTACAAAAACAATTACAATGGAGAAAATAACAAAAACATGCATAATGATAAAAACAAGATAAAATAAAACTAAAACAATGAAGGAAAGTACGATCAACAAAAAAAACTATAAAGTGATCTAAAAACAACGCAAGTAAAATCAATGAAAACGGTGCAATAATGAAAGAGCAATAGTAAATCTAATCTACAGATGAGGGAGAGGTAGAAAAATATATCAACAATGGAGGAAAATGACAATAAGGAAGATGAAGATTGCATAAAAATAAAGAGAAGCCTTGATGAAGAGGACAATGAATTTGTCACTAATCCTTGATAATCTCCAAAGAACTTAAAGATAAGGACTATAATTCCTTACAAAAGCTTGAATCCAAAGCAATAAAGAAGATGAAGATTGATAAAAACTATGCATATCTAATGGCTTTCTATCTAAGCTAATGAAAAGTGATCTAAAATCTAATGGAGTGTTATGTAGTATGTAGTGTCTAATAATGTTAACTATATATATAGTAATAGCTTAGTGGATCACTAAACCAAAGCTCAAATCCAACTTTTGCACTTTGAGTGAGACTTTTGTCCAATGAATCTTTATAGGGTGAAGTTTTGCCCTGCGGATTCTCTCCAATATGGCCGAAATATCGTCGGGCGAAGTTTCGCCCTGTTAAAATCTCATCGGGCAAAGTTTCGCCCGATGAAGTTTTTTGTTCGAAATGGCAATCTTGGGATAAAACACCGTCGGGCAAAGTTTCGCCCGGTCAAAATCTCATCGGGCAAAGTTTCGCCCAATAAAAAATCTGATCAAAAACTCAAAAATCTCGGAGGGTGAAATTTCACCCGGACAGATCTCATCGGGTGAAACGTCGCCCTGTGACTTCAGAGGGCCATAACTCTCTCGTTTGATCTTCGATTGGGGCGTGTGATATGTCGCTGGAAAGCTAAGCACATAAGGGTTCACCTGCAGCTGGAATCGCTTCGATCTGTGGTCTAGAACTCTAGATATATCCATTTGAAGTTTGACCTCTCCGGTGAAGATACCCAATGGATTATAGTTTTGCATTTTTGCTCAAGGTTCACCTCTTGGGTTTGGACTTTGGACTTTAATCATACTTTGGGATGATATTCCGCTCCCTTGTGCCCATGTAAGCTCGAACATGCTCTCGGACAATGGATTCCTATCAAAATAATACGAAAACTACCCAAAACACATAAAATGCACAAGACAAGTCATTAGAGTGAAAAAGACTAAAAAAGGGCGATAATCGCACACAAATATCACAAAAGCGATAGGAAAACAAGCTTACATGGGTGGAAAAAGGATTCAAATTTGACACACATAAATTCCCCCACACTAAATGTAACACCCCTGATTTTATAAAACTAAATTAAATTAAAATTATGTTCGTAATTTTATTTTTACGATTTAACTTGTAATTCTTAAAATTATTATAAAACGAATTTATCGTTTAAACGTTTCAAACTCCTAAAATTCTATTTGTCTCGAAAACTCTACTTATATTTAAAACATATTTTTATTTTTATTTCTGTTTCGATTCATTTTATACATTTAATTTAATTCTTATCGAAAGTCTATTTCGACGATTTGAATTCTAAATTATTTTATTTAAGTATATTTAAGCTCGAATTTCTATTTTCGGCTCGAAGTTCATTTATATAAAGTTTCGTCAAAATATTTATTACCTTCCCTCGAGAAATCAATCTAATTCACTCTATCGTATATTTATTATTTATCGGGAAATACTATTTCATCGTCTAATTATTTATAAGCCTCGTTTTCATCCCGAATACTTTATTTACTCATTTTATTTGACGGTCCGATTATTTAATTAATTTTATTAACTCGTTTTGACCCTATTCGTGGATCAGTTAGCTTATCGTTACGAAATTCGTTTAATTCGTATTTCCGAACTGATTCACTTAATTGGTTGTTTCATCCCACTAGTATTAATTTCTGCCCCTTTTCCAATTCTTTTATTTTCAACGTATTGTTGTCCCATTCTCTTGGTTCAATGTATTCCACTCTCATTCACTCCCTCTTACATCCACCGCTTCATTCTTCATTTCATCTCCCCTTCTTTTTATTATTATTATTATCCACGCCTTACAACCAGCCTTTCTCCTTCAACTCCTCCTTGCCCTTCGTTTTTCCCTTCTTTTCTTGCATCCTCTCCGATTTTCTTCTGTTGTTGCTGCTACGCTTCCCCTGTTCTGCTGTAGTCCTTGTCCCTGAAATCGAGTAAGGTGATTCGCCTTCTTCCTTTTTGTTCTCCGTCTCCTTCGGTTTTGCGATCTTTGTTTTTGCTGTTTGGTGCCGCTGTGCGTAGTTGTTTATGCTGCTGCAACACCTTGTTGTCCTCTCTGATTTCTCCTCTTTCGAACTACTGTTATACTGCTGTTATGCGCTGCTTCTTCTCTTTTCTTCTTCTTCTTTCCTTCTTCTTCCCTGATCGGTTCTGTTGTCGCCATCTTTGCCGCTGCTGTCGTTGTTGGTACGTTAATGTTACTGGTTCGTGTTTAGTGTTGTTCTGTTTGTTACTGCTGCTATGTTGGCTCTTTTCCTGCTGCGTTGCCGTTAGTTGTCCCTATTTTTTGATGATGATGATGTTGTTCTGTTCGTGTACCTTTCTCTTCCTTCTCGTTCCTCTTCTCCCTTTCTTTTTCTTTCTTGTGTTTTCTCGTCATTGTGTTGTCCTATTGTCTTCGTTGCTGCCCACGATTTTGTTCTTATTGCTGCTCGTTGCTCCTGTTTTCTCTTATTTTTGGCATCAAATTCTTTTCCGTCTCTCCTGCTCTTCCTGCCTTGTATTTTATCATTTCTGTGATGTCGATGCTGCTGTTGTCGCGCTCCTGCTGCAGTTTAGTGAGTGTTCTGCTGATTTATTCCGTCTCGTATCATTGTTGCTGTTCATTGATGTCGTTGTGTGACCTGCTACTGACTACTGTCGTTGCTGTCTGGTTTGTCGTACCCGTGGTTGTGAATCGTTTCGCAACGTGTTCCGTGGTTCTTGCTGATATGCATTGAGGTTGTTTAACTGCTACTCGTTTCCTTTTCCGTTCTTAAATGTATCGTTCCCTATTCTTTTTCGTACTCTTTTCCTTGCCTCTGCCGTGCGTTATCGATGTCTTGCTCTCTCGTCTCCTCTGTTTTGAAGCTGCTATCCTTTTCGTGTTCTGATGTTCGCCGTCTTTTGTCTTTTTTGCTTTGTTTTCCTCTCTTTCCACTCGTGTCAGTCTCGCTTATCGTGGTGAATCGTGACGAAGACTAGCGGTTCTACAACTTCGAGCATAAGGACGACATTTCTACTGATTTGAAGCTCGGGTTGATTAAGGACGACGAATACGAGTTCGTTTCGGATGTCAAATTAAGGTAACTTTAGGACGTTACTCGATTTATATCGTATGTTTGAGTAGTAGTATGTAGTAAATATTTTAACTTCGGTTTTCTAATTTTAGCTATTTATTATTGCTAATAATAGTAATTTTTAAATCGTATGCCTTATCCATATTTTTACAACTTTTGATATCGTTCTATAAATCGTTAGTAATTTTATTATTTATAATCGTTATAATATTTTGTTGGTTATCGTGACACTAGTAACCAAATAATGTCGATTTCATATTTCGTCATATTTTGTTAATTTATAATTTTGCACTTAAAAATCGTATTTTTATATTTTAATCGAAATTCGTATACTTGTTAATAAATTAATTTTCGTTTTACAATTTATTCTAATAAACGAGAAAATAGTCAATTTTGTTTTAAACATATTTTTAGTCGAGACTATTTTCACTAATAATTTTCTATTTGTTTCCGATTGACTATTTTTATTAAAATCCATATTATTTATTAATAAAAACTATCTGTTAAAAATAATTTGAATTCTTCGTAAATTTCATTTCATTTATAAAGTTCGTCGACTCAATTAATTTTGATATCGTTTTTCTTAAAATATCTCTTTTCTAAAGTCTATATTTTTAACTGGATTTCCTAATTATTTATAAATTACTATATATTGACTTATTAAATTTTATTTATATTTTGAGTAACGAATTTAGAAATATAATAAAGTTACGATAACGACGATAATAGTAAAATGTTAGTTTTGTTAGAGACGCTATCTTTATACATTTCACTTATTTTAATGACTTACGTATTTTCTATAACAATATTTCTATTTTAAGTAAGTTTCTAAAATTAGTAAGTTTCTATTTGTAGAAAGTTTCCATCTTTATATAAATTGTTTATTCCTTTTATCCTCATATTATCTATATTGATTATAATTATTTTTTTATATCAATAATGGCTGTTTTAGAGTTATGGAATGAGGACAAGTGTATGGGTAGAGTAATACAGTCTAGGGTATACGTTTTGCCATCAACTATAAAGCTGGTGTGTCTATGTTGCGACGCATTGGTCGTTCAACTGAGCATGATTTGTGTTCAGGAGAGTGTATGTTTACCTTAAACTTAGATATCGCATCGTGTAAGTCGCGTCGGGTTGAACTGGATATGGTTTGTATCCTGGAGGGGTGTGCACTACTTAAACCAGGGCCTCGCTGCACGCAGTCCTGTTATAGTTGAGTTGCCTAGTTAGAGACCGAAGTCTAATTTGTTTTGACTAAGTTCTCGAAGCTAGTTTGAGTATTATCCTAGTGAAAGTCTATTCCGTTGCACTGATTGATTTCCGTAACACCAGTTTTGAATATTATTATTATCGATTGGTTTGATTTGCAGGTTGGCAAATGTTTTGAGTTTCCTCCGAGAACTTATTTTATTATATTATATCGTTTTTAATGTTTTCTGTTTTTAAATATTTTGATATAGTAATACTATTATTTTTCCATATGATATAATTTGGCTGGGAGAACGTCCGAGTTACTCCCCACTGACGTGGCTGTTATGTTTATAACATGACAGGTATTTGCTGCTGGGTTTTGGGTGTGAGCTAGCGAGTAGCATGGATCCTACTCTTTCTTCATTAATGTTTATTTATGAACTTTTGTAACCCTATTTGGAGAATATTTATTTTAACCCTTTTGTAAAAAGTGGCCTCTGTATTGACTGACCGTTCTTTTATTAAAATATAGAACATCAGTGTGTTTTAATCCCAAATCTACAGTGTTTCCGCCACTGTATTGCGTTAGATTTTCTAGGGGATTACACTAAACCGTTGCTCGTCCTCGAGCAAAGACCCAAAATGAATCTAACTAATACTACTACTAGGCTTGACAACGCTAAGCCGAAAAAAGGCAATTAACGGACCCGCACTACTACTATAATTGCCTAAGATACCATTCGAAAATGGCTTAAGACACCATTTTGGAGATGGTCTCCAAGTCAAAGGTGTCTTAGGCTAAGAGATCACCTCCAAAAATTGGTTTCTTTGAGTAAAGCTTAGAAACCACTTTAAAGAGATATATGGTTTCTTTGGTTTAAGAGAAAAACACCATATTTACTAGATAAATGGTTTCATATCCCAAGTTAACAAACCATCTAATAGAGTTATATGATGTCTTTGCCTCTTTGCAAGAAACCAGCAATCTAAAAAAGATGGTCTCTTTGATATATATATATATATATATATTACTTATTTTTTATTTTCTAGAATATAATTTTCCCTTTTTTCTTGCTAGAATGAATATAATTTTCTTACAATCCAACATAAGACACATTTCAACAAAATATCATAGATTTTTTTTTCTAGAATATGTTCAAAGATTACAATTCAAGCACCGTGCACGATAAGGTTAATAATCCCTACATAACTTAGTACTCTAAATTATTTCTAATTAATCTTAAGTACCCACTCCATTAATCAATTTGTAACTCCTGTTCTCCTTCATCTACTTCTTCTTTGTTCTTGAGACCAAATTTAATCCACATTTCTCTAATTTCTTCAATCATTCGCTAAATATACGATTTTGGGACGTCTTTAAATACTGAAGAGAGAAAAAAAGTCAACATTAGTCAGACATATTCAAAAATCTTCAATAACCAGATATTCGTCAGACATAATATAGACAATAGGTTGACATACAAAAAACCCGTCAATTATCAAATACTCATAAATTAGTCAGAGATACTCATAAATTACCGTTCAAGGACTTATTCGCTATCCTGTACATAGTTGTACGATCATAATATTAAATCTCGTTATCGGTCGCGAACGTAGTTTCTTGAACTAGCAAACAGAATTATTGAAACACTTGACTCCCAAAACATAACAGTCGATTCCTTTGTTCAACCATTGAACATGGCTTCTTTAAATCAAATCAAATTAATACATTAAATTTGCATTGCCCACTCACAAATTCGAAACCGTCTCATAATAAATTAGATATAAAACCTTCTTGTATGAGACTAAAGAGATGAATTATCTCTCATCATTGACGATTCTAAAATTAGATTAGCTGTAGTCACCAAATGGTCAAATGGTCCAACCTTTTTTATTCTTCTACCACTATTAGTGACATTTTCTAACCAACTAAATGAAAAAAATAACCCACCTAAATTGTCCTAAATGCGCCAAATTTATGAAAACCTAGCACACAACAGTCACATATTGTTGATTAAGAGTTAAGACGGGCATATCCGTCTTAAACTTATCGGGTCAAATATGGTGATATCTGTACAAAATGGGGTAATACTAATACAAAGATTAAAGACTAAAAGAAGCAGCTCATTTATGCTAAGAAATTTTAGTTAAACACCATTAACAGACAAATTAACGAAGAACAAAGCAAAAGCAATGAATGTTGAATGTATATATACTTATAAAGCAGGAAATTAACAAAATAAGAAATATAATTTACCAAAATAATTAGATGAAGAAGAAAGAAGGGTATTCATACTTAAAACGTTGAAGGGTATCAGAATGTATCATTTTGGAAAAGGTATAAAAAATGTAAGAAGAAAGAAGGGTATTCACCTTTGCTCTTTAATGCTCATGAGTCATACGGAGTAACATATTTCCAATCATCACTATACTAAAACAATACACTACAATACTACATAGTACATGCTAATTAACCTCCAAAACGTATAGAATTAGATTTCCGTCAAAGTCCAAGTCTAAGTCTGTCATCACTCGTATGGGGTTCAACTCTGATGAACACCACCACCATACTAGATATATACACTGTCAAGTAGTGGTAGTAGTGATGAGAATATTTACAAGTGAAGCCAACAAAAAGAATGAGCACTCACTTAGCAGTCAACAGTCAGCACTCACTAAGCAACCTCAACATCTTCCAGACTTGTCTCAAAATCCAAGCACCACTCATCTATCTTTAACCCTTTATTACTACTCCTCTACTACTTTGATTATTACCCATTCATACTACTCTATCTCATCTCATTAATCATACATACACTCAATCATTCTCACATATATATAGTTATAATTATAGTTACAAGCATTCAACCAAGGATAACAACATAGTTAGTCCAACACAAACACATTTTCCCATTGCATATTTATCCAGTTTAAGTAAGATAGGGTGGGGAACAAGGCAGGGAGGAAAACCTGTGCTAGAAGAACAGTCCAATCCATCTGAAAAAGCCAAAATTCTAATGCAAAAAGATTCTCAAATGATGCAAATTCTCTGTAGCATCTCTCGGCAAGTCCTGTCACAATGCATGGGAATTGAGAAGGGAGCTACCCAAGCAGGTAGTTCATAAAGATAAGAGGAAAACATTCATAGATGCTCCTAATTACGGTTAAGAAACACATCTGCTGTTATCACACCTTCTAGGATAAGTATTAAGAACACAAATACCATGTACTGTATATACTCTGTTAAGGCAAACATTGATAAATAGATACTCTATAATCTGTTGTTATCACACAAATTCTTCACAAAGATAGAGCATAAGGGGAGTGAAGTGAAGGCGGAGAGTGGGGAGGATTAATGGAGATTTGATTTAACAAAATCAAAGCTTACTAAATCACATTTTTAACAATTTCACAGAATGAAATAACACGAAGACAAACCCTAAAATAAACAATTATAGCAACGATAATCAAACACCAGCGAAATTAAAATATAACAGTCACAACTTCTAACAATTCATGAATACATCCCCGAAAAATGAAAATTTCCGCTGCTAACAGCAGAATTGACTGGAAAGTCGCCATGATTAACGGTGATACTATGAAAAATAACAAAAGTAGTTTTCACAACAACAACAAAATCAAAAACCTAAAATCAATCGATTATACCAGCAATAACCAAACACTAACAAAATAATCATAAGAATATCAATTTTACGAACAATTTGTAAGAATGTACCTCCGTAACATGGGCGATTCCGCTATTAACACCGACATCGATCAGTAAACCAGCAAAATCGAAGTCAATACTATGAGGAAGGACATCAGACTCAAACTTCGATAAAGCATCATCATCAACCGGAAGGTTCTCGAGTTGAATATCGACAATGGAGGAAACCGAATCGACGACGGAGCGAAGAACCTCGTCAAAGAAATCAACAGGGGATGGTATTGCGGCGGTGGAGGATGAGGCGACAGGCGAGAGAGGAAAGCGGAGGAACTGTAGTGTTTGTTCACCGGCGGCGCCGGTGGTCGCGAAGGGGTGGGGATGAAGGAATCAGGCAGTGAATGGGGAGAGTGTTTTTAATTTTTTATGGAGTGAAATAGTGATCTGGTAAGAAACCATTGGTTAGTGTCTTTATTATACGGAGTAAGGCTAAGAGACCATTTTGATAATGAAATGGTTTCTTTGTTATTCATAAAGAGACCACTTGGTAGTTAAATGATTTCTTTGTTATTCATAAGAGATCATTTACTCTTTATCAAAGGTTTCTTTGATTTAAGAAACCATTTGTATGTTTTCATGGTCTCTTCTCAATGATTTCTTTTCCCATCTTTGTAGTAGTGTCGCTCCGTCCCTTCAACTCACATTGGAATACCTATGAGGTAAGGTACTTCAATGCAAGGCAAGCAAGTTGGGTCTTGCTCAAAATTGTGGATGCAACTAAAACACAAGAATATAAAACAAAAGAAACACACACACAAAGATAGTTGCATCCAGAGAAGAAAATAAATCACCGAATTCCTCATCAAAACGGCGGGGAAAGCACCGATACCAAGTTTGAGATAAGTGAGAACACCACCAAGCTAGCTACTCAAGTTGACATGGATAAAATTCTAATAGGATGACAACCAAACAATGAAGACATCGAAAATTTTCCAAGGTCCTTCTAGTCCACTAAAATGCTTACAACGGGACGATAAATGGAGTGGATTGGAGTGAACCATGGAGTTAGTAAGCACTAGAGGTAAGTGTTATCCCGTCTTCTTAGCTTAGCCTAGAGGATCGTCCCAAACTCGAGAAGGCCAATTAGCCCAAACAAAAAGTGAACAAGTGTTTGCAAAATGGTAAGGATTGACTAATCACAGCTATCTTCCTTCCTCGGGACTCGGTCCTCTAGTAGGCACTTCACGGCAGTATGTCGATCAAGGGTTTATTTGGATTTGGGAATATTTTTCGAGATTTGATTTTCTTTTGGTTTTTCTTTCCCTTCCCTTTTTGATTTTGTTTGAGGATTTTTTTTGATAAGAAGCCCTTCTTCATTTTCCTCCCATTTTGCTTTGGGTAACCCAAATTTGGCTAAATAATGCATTTGAGATTCATGGCCAAGCAATGCTTTTTTGCAAACTCATTTTGTGGAAATGTATGAATGGTAGGTAAATTGGCAAGTCGGGTATGCATCCCCTCCAAACCCAGAAAAAGATGAAAATTTGGACTAAAAGATGGCTTCTCAAGTAAGGTCACTTAAGAGAACGAGAAACGGTAACCAAGGCCTTGTCACTCCATGGGTGATCAAAGTGGTCAAAGTCAAATCCCGATGTAGACTCTTAGTAGAAAAGACGGACTCATGGTAAAAATTCAATGTAATCATTGGTTCAAAGTCATTCTACTAGAACAATGTCCAAAAATCAAAATGGGTTCCTTACGAGGAAGTAGTAAACACTCGACACAAACTCAAAATTGGGTTTTCGAAAACCTTTACCTAGACATACTATACAAAAATGAAAAAAGGACACAAAAGAGCAAACAAACAGGTAAAGCCAAGCACTCCGATCTCCGTCAATAGTCAACACAACCACAACTACCAATTCCAAAATGTTCACCAAGTGAACCTCCAAATAGCACACTAGCCCATACTCCCATGTAAATAAGAGAAGGAGAAAAAACAAAGGTAGAAGATATTGCCGATTGGTCTTCAATTTCACTACCTTACGTCCATATGCTAAATGGTCCGCGGCGTACCTGTGAGAAAGGAAAGAGCAAAGCAATACGAGGGACACTAAAATGAAAAGAAAAATAAAATCATTTTCGCTTTTTGAAAAGAAAAATGAAAATGAAATGAAGGAAAGGATAGTAGATCCCTCCCCCACAATAAAATTGTGCATTGTCCTCAATGCACGGGTAGGAGAAAAGATCGAAAAAGTCGGAAAAAGAAAAATAAGAAAAATCTTTTTTGATTTTTATGATTTTTCAAATGTTTTTGGGATTTTTAAAATTTTTTTGGAAAAATAAAATAAAAGAAAAGATAAAAGGGTGGCGAGCCTAGGTGTAATCACGTCACCTAGACCCTAGCCAAGTGGAGAAGAAAATGAAAATAAAATGAAGTAAAATAAAATAAAATAAAAGAAAGGGTGAAAAATGAGCGTAGGTGTAATCACGTCACCTAGCACGGATTTCGAAAAAAATTGAAAAATTAGAGAAGGATGAAAGGATTTGGATTTTTCAAATTGGTCAATAACGTAATCACATCGCCTAAAGACCGGAAGCAATACCAAGGCAGCAACGACCACAACAATCAATAGGACAGTTTGCAAAAAATTGTTAGAACGAATAATCAACACAATGATGACAGGAATAAGAAACATAAACCGGACACAACCCAAGTACATGCAATTATAGACTCTTAAAGACTCACCTACCCAATCCACGCACAAATACCCACAACACCACCTACCTACTCCAGGAGAGGGTCTAGTACGGATAGTCATCAGACGCATAGGAAGCATTGGGAGACCCAGGGTAGTACGACATACCCTCGGAAGACGCTTGGGGAGAAAATTCCTCCGGACCGTCGCTAAGCGAGAAGGTGTTAGGTATTGATGATGCGTTGAAAGTGTAACTCCATAAGGCTGGGTAGGTCAAGGGGACTCGAATTACCGACTAAATAGTCAAGGGCTAATTGCAAGACGCACACATTAAGGGAGTATATATTATCGGCCGAGGGCACTAAGCAATGTGAGAGGATTTCGCAAAAGTAGCGAATTGTGGGGTTACGAATCTCGGAGGCATAGGATAAATTTGTCGAGTAACCCCCTTTACAACGTGATATACGTTTCCAAAAATCTCTCCTCGACACACATGCTTGAATATTGCTCGAAGGTTCACCGAGTCCGGTACCCGATGAGGGTAGGCATAGCGCGAGGCCAAACTCCGGAATAGTCAGTCTATGAGGTTTGTCGAATAATTGAAATTTAATTACTCTAGGTGTGGTCGGGTTGTCAAGTGCAACAAGTTAATTCTTAATTTGTGAAGGTTGCAAGGCTAAAAGAGTTCACTAGTTCCGGTTCGTGATGATAACTCTTTAATATCGTCGACAATACCCAAATTGGTCATTGTGTGTGGACAAGGTCATCTAGTACTCCGAAAGATCTTTTTAGAGAAGGTACAAGATAACGAAGTGTTAAGACGAGGTAAATTAGTAGGCTTAGAGGATTTAGAAGTTGAAGGCATACCTTGTTTCCAAGCGACTCGTCTTGACCTTGTTTCCATGATGAATGATTTGCAAGATTGTTCCAAAATAACTTCGCTTCACCTCTTCAAAACCCGAAAATATTTCACCAAAGTGGAGTGGAATGGAGGTATGAAGGTGGTTGGCTAATGGAAGGTGATGTGTTAATGATATAAGGAGTGATGAGGTGAAAAAGAAAGTGAGGTGAAGGTGATATATATAAAGGTGTTTGAGGAGGGAAAGGAAAGTTTGAAAAGTTGTTTGAAAATTTGGTGTTTGGATTTTGGAGGGAAAATTACGTTGGTATATACGGGAAAGAACGAATTGAATTTTGTATTGAGTAAGTGGGTATGGGTGATCCGGCCAATGTCTTCGAGTGAAGTTTCACCGGGTCATGTACCATCGGGTGAACTTTCACCCGACGGGTTTTCTCATGAAAATTCATTCTGCAAAATTTTTCACCGCAGGGCGAAGTTTCGCCCGACGGTTTCTGGACTATTCTGGGATTTTTTTGTAGGACGAAATTTCGCCCGGTCAAATTCTCATCGGGTGAATTTTCACCCGACGGCAAGTCTTCAACAAATATCCTAATGTATGGCGTGGCAAAATTCCATCGGGTGAAGTTTCACCCGACGGATTGTCTTCAAATATCTCACCGAGCGGCGGTTTTGATACTCAAATTTTCCACCTTGCCAATTTAAGGCTCTTCAATGATCACCTAAAGTTGCAAATAATGACACGACTCACATTACATTATCAATTTTTCCCACAAACATACTTGTGGTCTTCAAATTAGCTCCATAACTTCTTCCAAAGGCTTTATGATCATCCAAATATATGCTCCAAGATGAAATCTAAGTTCATTCATCCGCTCAAAGCTAACAAGACTAATTAAATAAAGTATATGGTACATATTTACAAGGTGGTTGTTGAGGATACCACCAAACCTACTTCAATTTTGAGGAGAGGGTTAAGCAACGCTCCCCAACGAGAACTCACCAACCTTGACAATAGTAGAGGTCTCACGAACGTGACCGTCATGATATATCTTCAAGCGTTGTCCATTAACCATAAATTTACCGATTTCTGGGCTAAAGATCTCAATTGATCCATATGGTTGCACCTTGATCACTTCGAATGGACCCGACCATTTTGACATTAACTTACCGGGGTCGAATGTTTTAAATTCAAGGATAAGAATAGAAGGTACCATACTTTCACCCACCGGTAGTCGTTCTACCTCTTCTTCATGAGGCGAGGGATCAAGTAGTTCCTCTTGTTCTTTCTTGTCATCATCTATCAAGCTATACTCAACCAAACTATCAATAACTTCAATAGAATACATACGTTCAATCATTGGTTGTTTAAGAGCTTGATAAAGGAAAAACTCTACCAATTCGTTCCCTATATTAGAAGATAATTTTCCATTCTTGACATCTACTATAGTGCCACCGGTAGCCATAGGGTAGGGTTCAAGTATGCCATGAGGAATCTCATTACTCTTTGTTGCACTCGACACAATGTCACGGATAAAATCGAAAGAGATTGGTATACTGGGGCTTATTTCACTGTTCTCTAGCAAATTTGCGAAGGTGGGGCATTCAACGTTCCTCCGATTTGGGGATGGCATGCGATGCATAAGACAATAGTGGTACACAAATCTTTGAGATTGAGTTTCTTTCCGTAATTGGGATTTGTTCGATCACATAGCTTTGGTCTCCAACTATGTATTTAGATGGGTCTCTTCTCGGTGGCTTCGTCACATCTTTTACAATACACTCGTCGGGACCAAGCGTCGAGGGATAGGAGTGACATGCTTGCCCATTTTAAGGTTTTTCGAATTCTACATTGCCTTCCACTCTTATGGCATTGACGGAAGCTTGATGAGGAGGATGTGTCGGATTTTGAGAATTTCGGGCTTGAGAAGCGACTCTTGCTTGAAACGCCCTTATCCTTGCTTGTATATCGACATTTTCCTTGTGTTGTTTAGCTCCTTCGGGGAAAGGCAATGGTGGCACAAAGGCGGGAGGCGGTGGAACATTAGATTTTGTTGTAGTGTCTTTGTTGTTCAAATTCTTATATGTGTCCTCAAGTTCTTTGCCACCTCTCAAAATCATGACATTTGCTTGGTATGGAGTGTCTCTCGAGTTTTGGGGTTGCCCGGGTAAACCATGGGGTGGATGAATTGGTGTGGCCAAGGCTTTCGATGCTTCTTGGGATTCCCAAACCTTTAGTCTCGCCGTAGTGTCTAAGTTCTCACTCCATCAACGGCTCTTTGTAGTTCATTAGTGTTGTCCCATGGACCTCCTCCTTGACCACATTGGAAATTGCTTGGCTGGCCATAAGATTGAGAGGGTTGATTGTAAGATTGTTGGTTGTATCCTTGGTTACCTTGGAAACCATGGCTATATCCTTGAATGAAGTTGTTCCCTTGTTGATTTTGTTGATTATGGTAATTGCTTGGAACATGGAAATTACCTCCTTGTTGATTGAAGTTACTCCTTTGGTGAGGAGGTAATTAAATATGGAGGCATTTTTGGAGGACCTTGATTAAAGGTTCTTTGTTGGCTTTGATTGAAAGGCCTCGGTTGGTTCCCTTGGATACGTGGCATCGGGTTTTGAACATTTTGGTTCCCATATGAAAAGTTGGGATAGAACCTCCTGCCGGCATTGTAAGTATTAGAATAGGGGTCAAATTGAGGTCGTTGCCCATATACTTGAATAGCTTTCACTTCATTTAGCTCTTCAAAATAATTCTCTTCATTTGGAATACAAGAACTAGAGTCATGGCCATAGTTGCCACAATGTTCACAAGGGATTTTAATCCAACAAGCATTTTTCTTTGGTAGTGAAGGTCGTCTTGTTGACTTTGCTTGAACTTGGTAGACATTTTGGCAAAAGAGAGCTTCAATTCTCTTAATCAATCCTTCTAACCTTGTACAAAGATCCGGATTCACACTTCTTGAGAAATCTTCGTCCTCTCCCTTTTTAGCATCCCCAACATAATTCGAATAAGAATCACTCCTAGCCATTTTCTCCAAGAGAGCTTTCGATTCATTGTCCTCGAGAGCGACAAAATCTCCTCCCACTGCCGGATTGATATTCTCTTTAATTCGAGTAGAAAGAGCATTGTAGAAAGTTTGGGTGGTAAACCAACCGGGGGTACTGTGATGAGGACACTTCCGGAGAAGTCCCAGAATTGATCCCAGGCTTCACTTAGACTTTCATGCTCATCTTGTTAGAAGGTATGAATTTCTTTGTTGTATTGGTTTGTTTTGGAGAGAGTGTAGTATTTCTCCAAGAATGCATTAGCAAGTTGGGCCCAAGATTGGAAAGTATTATCTGAATGGCTTTGTAGCAACCTCTTAGCTCCATCCCTCAATATCTTAGGAAATAATAAACGATGAAATTGACATGATGAAAGCCCGTTCAATCTTGCTCCGACTAATTTCTCTTTAAACAAAGCAATATGCTCTAGAGCGTCTTCTTGTGAATAGCCATGATATGTGTCTTGTTGAACCATTTTAACCAAAGAAGCTTTAAGTCCGAAATGATTGGGGATGGTTCCATATGAAATGGGATAAAGAATATCCTTATGAGTGGATATGAGTGTGAAAGCCATATGTATGTTGGGTGGTGTAAGGTATGAGTGTGACATCACTTTCGTCGAGTTGTTGTTCCGGAATATCAATACTCGCCTTGCTCTCACCGATTCGGGGTTAAACAATGTTGGAGACAAATTTTTCCTGAACATAAGTCAAGTGGAAGGTGAGACCCCTAGCACTAAGTGGTACTAGGGTAGAGAGAAATAAAATGAAAGCAAAAACCAAACACAAACAAACTAAAACTCAATTAACTAGGTGTCATCCCCGGCAACAGCGCTATTTTGACGCGCCCCTATTTCGGATCGGTCGTTAACGAAAGATAGGGGGTCAAACAATATTTATGTGACTCGCAAATCGAGTAAGTCGAGGTCGGTCCACAGGGATGACGGTGAGAAAATCGAGTAAGAGCGATGTGTTTGGGGTCTAATTTGGGGGTTTTGGAGTAGTGTCTAAACTAAGATGCGATAAATAATGACGAATAATCAAATAAGGAAAAGGTGTTAGGGGAAGTCGAGAATCGCAAATCGGGTTCTATAAGTCTCGAAATTATGGGTCGGTCACAAAGTCGATAGAGGGAGAGTGCCATCTTTCGATTTCTTCACCCAACTTATCTAGATCCCACTTTCGCGACGAAAAAGGGTAAGTCTCAAGTCAAGGTAATTTCTACCCCGGATCTCTCGACAAATGGTAAATCTCAAATCGAGGGATCTCTTACCCCGGGGTTCTCCAAATGATAGAAATGAGTCAAGGTCGATCTAGTTGGCCGGACTAAGTCAACAATGACACAAAAACCTCAAGCATGATAAATCAACAAGCAAGCAACCAAACCACAATCCCTTAATTCATATCATCCAAGATCTTCCCCCCTTAACCCCCTAACAAGAAAACTACTCACAATTCATGAAGAAAACTACAAAAGCAATAATAATGGAGAATAACAAAAACATGAATAATGATAAAAACAAGAGAAAATAAAACTAAAACAACGAAGGAAATTACGATCAACAAAAGAAACTACAAATCTGTAACAACCCGGTTCTTCAAATGACATTAATTAACAAGGCGGAAAAATAATTAAGTCGTAAAAAGGGGTAAAAATTAAAAACCGTCGACTCAAGTGAGTCTTTTATCGATAAATGAACCGTTTGTTAAAATACAACAACTGAAAACCGAATTACAAATTTCTAAATACAATAGTATGATAAATTTGTGTTACATGATTTATAGTTTGACACTCTCATCTGCTACACTGTATCTCTTGCACTCATGCATGCCCCCAAGTCCAGTCCTGAGGGTTCGTGAACCTGAATGCATATTTAAATATACATGTCCCACTTAGTGGGAGTAACCTAACCGTTCTTCTAACACGGTCTCGAATAATCAATGTAGTATAACGTTTAGGTTATCTAATTAACAAATAAGCAAGCATATCATATTACAAATCGACATGTATACAATGTGAGATACACATGAAATGATTTCAGTTAACATGCGAATCAATTTAAATATATAAGACATTTATGTTATATAGAATAAAGTAATACATACATTATATGAGTATCATGTGAATAGAATACAGTAAAGCATGGATCACGGATTCATAGAAGTGTCTTGTGAAAATAGAGTAAGACATACATAATACAAATCATATGAAACATAATATCAATCATAATCATTCAGGCAAGACATATAACAAAACATGACTTCCCATTATCAAGCATTTCAATCACATCATTAGTCATAAGAGCATAGAACAGTAACGAAGCATACTAACACATGTGATTTAGAAAATTGTAGTCAATTACATATAAAAACAATGGTTTCCTTTCACATAATGCACGGGACGTGACTACTAATGTCTCATGCACACTTAAGGCTTGCATCTCACCATAAGTGCGGATGGGAACATCAATCCCGCCAATCATATTGATACTAAGAGGTTTACATCTCACTCTTAGGGCTCAATAGGATCGAACAACAACTATGATTTGATTTAGAACTCTAATTGCGGGGGAGAACAGACAACTGATAATGTAGACGACAACTCGCAGAAGCCTACTCACACCACCGTGAGGCCCACTGACAACACGCAGAAGTCAGGGAATAGAATCACGTACACAACCGTGAATAAAAGTGCCAATATATTAGAAAGAGAGTAGAGCAGATCAGGCCCTTGTCAAATACATGCGCACTTACCCCCAAACATAACTCTCAGACTCCTGCAGGTCCTCAATGATAACCGGTGACTACTACTCTAACGACAATCCATCCACACGCAGCTTCAGGATGTGCTGTCCGTACTCTCTTTGAAAAAGCTCTCTGAGCAATCTCTCATCACGTTGATCTCTGAACCTCAGCATAATATTGCCCAACACGTAACGATATTAAGATATAGATTGTCTATATGAGACATCTAAGGATACTGGACACTTAGACTCCCGTAGGATTATTGGTTCAGACTATTAGAATGATCGCATACTGTCCCGAAGGTACAGTTGCTACATATTACTTACTTGGTATCGAACGGTCAGACTCTCGTAGGAACTTAGTTCAGATAATCGGAAGGATGCATACTGTCCCGTAGGTGCAGAAGCTCCAAGAAATGGAACACTGGGAAGGTCCACTGATTCATTTAGGACACTGACTAACCCGAAGGTACAACAATTCCTTAAGCTAATTTAGGAACGATTTACTAAACGATCATAACAATTATATTAAGTGTATTTTACTTGACTGAATATCTTAAGTATATTTGATGTTAGAGATTTGGAACGTTTTATTTGATGTATATTATTTGAAGCGTTCATTAGTTGAGATTTGATTAAAGATTCAATTATTTCTAAGTACATTATTTAAGATGAATTTCTTTATCTTGACTTGGTCTATGTTGACATAAAAAGTAAAAGTTTGACCAAGATGGACTAGTCAACTTTTAGTTTTGACTTAGTCACTAATTAGTCCTTAAGTGCTTATTATAAAGTTTAAGGGTTGTTTAGCACATTTAATCATGTTTTAACTTAGTACTTTTGGGTTATTCGTCTTTTAGTACTCTATACTTTTGGGCATTAGTATTTAGTACATTTATACTTCAAGTATACGCATTTAGTATTTTATACAGTTTCGTATTTGTACAAGCATACTTATATTTGAAACCTATTTATACTTAGTAAAATATTTCAAAATCAAATAAATTTATAATAATAATTGTTTGGGGTCGGCAGCCTGACACTAACGGCCTGCTTGGCAGGCTCCCAGAGAATTGCGAATTAAGCCCAGAAACCGACCCGACAAACAGTCAAAGTAAAGAACATAGAAGTGGGAAGAACCACTAAGGAAAACAGCCGACCGCCGGGCCAGCAGGGTGACGCGGCCTGCTGGAGCTTAGCTCCCACAGCTCAAAACCCGCCTACCCCCTGGGGACATCTCCGCAGACAGAGCAGGGATCCCCAGGGGCCCTCTCGTCATTTTGCCTAAGGTAATTGAGAGTGGGTGGATGAGAGGACGCCACTTGTCACCTCCTTATCCACCCATTCTCCTTCTACTTCCCTCTCTTGTGGGAAGGTATAAATACCCTCTCATTTCCCACAAGAAAGGGGTTGGATTTTCTCTCTCTAGAACTCTTACTCTAAAATTGCCGCCCAGTTCCTCACGAGCTGGGTTTCTTAAGGCATTCACGGACTAACTTAGGCATCGGAGAGGGTTTCCTCGGACAACCTCCGAGGCCCTGTGCGTTCTCTGTGCAGGGAGCCTGCCCAATCCGCCGGGAAGGTCCGACTGAAGGAGTAGGAGGGAGGAGAGTGCCAAGATTGATCAGTGAACATTCAGAGCAACACCGAACGATTCAAACCCGAATTCCACGTCGGGTTAATTGATTCCAATAACCAGAACAATTTGGCGCCGTCTGTGCGGAAGATCTGGTTGTATCCACGAATTACCCACAAAAATCAACCATTCCCAATTACAAAAACTAAACCAATCAAAGTAATCATTCCGGAAATCGTTAACACCAGTGTAGTGGTAGGTCCGACGGTCCCACCGGTGACCCCCTTATACGGCATGTCGCAGCCAGAGAGGGCTCCTCCCACCACGACCCTGGGGATGGGAGGAACCAGTCTCCTGGGCATGCCAATGCTGCTGTAGCACCAGAATTGGGGGCACACCCAGGGCACACTCTGAACCTGATCCCAGCTCAGATGGTAAATACAGCTGCCTTCTTCTCTGCAATGCTAAACCAGGAGTTCACTCCTGAGGACCTGGTAGGCAGGGTGGCAACGACCCCCTGGCAGCCACCCTCAATGAACAGGGATGGAGCTGGGGGCACGAAGCGAACCGCCGCCAGAAACGCCCAGAGGAAAGCAAGAAGGACAGCTCAAGTATACGCGCAGGTGCAAAAGCGTATCACAACAGGCAGCCCAGAGCCACCTGCCCAACAACAGGCGTTCTCCATTCACACAACAGAATCCGCGTCTGGAGAGCAGAGAGGTCTATCCCAGGGATTGCGGGAGCGGATGAGGCACAAGGAGCCTGCATCCAAACGCCTGGGAGAAAAGCAGGGCGGAGTCTTCTCCAGGTTAACGCCGGCAGCCAAGGGACAGCCAGCCCCAGGGTTGTCCCAAAGCCTGCAGTCTAGGCTTAACCGGGGGCAGCCACTTGAATCCAGATACCACCAAGATGACAACCTCTGCCAGTCTCAGAGGAAGAGGCCCAGACAAATCTCCCTTGAGGTAGAGGACGAAGCTGCGAGCAGGCCGCCACCAAGGCACCGCTCCCCCAGTACTAGGAAACCGATCCCTAGACAATGGGATATCCATGGTAACCAGTCTGGGGAAAGCAGGTCACGAGTGGTAGGCAGGCCTACAAAAACCCCTCTTCATCCTGATATACAAGAATTCCCCATCCCAAAAATCAAAATGCCTACCGTCAAGTTCGACGGGACCACAGACCTAGAGGATCATCTGGCGGCATTTGAGAGTCACATGGGCATGTATGACGTGGACGACGCAATCTGGTGTAAAATCTTCCCAACCACCCTGGTAGGACTCGCACAAGGATGGTTCAGGGACCTTCGCCAGGGATCGATCAGCTTCTTTATAGAGTTAGCCGAGGCCTTCCTTGAGCAATATGCAGGGAACAAAAGGAGACCCCTCACTCGTTTCGATCTCATGACCCTGAAACAGAAGAAGGGCGAAAGCGTCAGGGAGTACCTGAAAAGGTTTGACTTGTCCTATCAGCAAGTCAGAGAGATCGATGATTCCACCGCTGCTTACGCCCTGACAATCTCCCTGCTCCCAGGGGAAATGAAGAATCAGATGATCAGGGCCCAGCCTGAAACCTTGGCCAAGGCCAGGAAAATCGCTAAAGGGTTTATTCTGCAGGAAGAGTTTCACAGCCTGCCGGACACACCTGCAGGCCAAGCAAGGCCGCAAGGGGGACCGCAGGGTGGACGTGGCAGAAACGAGCCAGGCAAACAGAGAGAAGAGGGAGACACCCCCAATAAAGAACGCACAACATACCAGCCGAGATTTGACAGCTACACGACGCTCAATAGGCCGAGAGCAGAAATCTTCGTGTTGGAAAAAGAAACAGCAAAATGGACTCGTCCAAACAAGCCGCGCAGCCCAAAGGAGGATCCCAAAAAATTCTGCACGTTCCACGATTGCATAGGCCATACCACGGAGGAATGCCGACACTTAAAAGATGAAATAGAGAAACTTATAAGAAACGGCTGGCTGAGTAACTATGCAGCAAGGAACAAACCCCAAAAGAAGGCGGCGGACAAACCTGAAGGCTCAGCCCAAAATCGCATGATCATCCATGTAGTGTCAGGAGATGTAGAGGGGCGGACCAGCAGACGAGGCCAGAAAAGGCAGATCCGCGAATTGCGGAACCAAATTTGCTACGCTGAGAGGGCAGGACGTCCAAGAGGCACTACCCTAAGCATCACCCCTGAAGATGCAGGGAGAATCGTGTACCCGCATAGTGACTCTCTGGTCTTAACTCTAGAAATTTGCAATCACATTGTCAAGAGATGCATGGTGGACACTGGCGCCTATACAAACCTCTTGTACAAAGACGCTTTTGAGAAAATGAATCTAGAAAAAAGACATCTGAAGCCGGCCCCTGGATCTTTGTATGGGTTCAGTGGGGCAGGTGTGCTACCCATGGGAGTTATCGACCTGCCGGTAACATTCGGGGAGGGGGCCTCGGCCAGAAATATCAGGGCATCATTTGTTGTGGTGGATGCCAAGTCTGCATACAACGCCCTGATAGGGCGAGCCACCCTAGATGAAATAGAAGCTGTTGTGTCAATCAGGGCCCTCACGATAGCCTATGTGACAGACTTTGGCATGGAGGGGAAGGTCCATGGGGATCAGGAGTCGGCCAGACACTGTTACTCCGTGGCCCTGCAAGCCCATGAGATAGAAAGGAAAGTAAAGCGAAAAGCCGAAAGCTCTCCCAGCAGGGAGGGCGAAATCCCGGCTGCCCAGCAAGAATCAGCCCACTTAGAGCCTGAAGGGGAGACCATGCTGGTGGACTTAGAACCAGGAAGGCAGGTCCTCATTGGGGCCGACCTGGAGGAGTCCTACCAAAGGGAGTTAATTGCAGTCCTTAGAGAAAATAGGGACGTATTTGCTTACTCTGCAGATGAGATGCCAGGGGTCGACCCGACTTTTATTGTTCACAAGCTGAACATTAATCTGGAGGCTCGCCCTGTGAAGCAGAAGAAAAGAAACACGTCCGTAGAAAAAGACGCGGCGATAAAAGAAGAAATAGACAAACTCCTAAAGGCAGATTTCATCGAAGTCTGTGACTACCCTGAATGGTTGGCAAACGTTGTGATGGTAAAAAAGTCGTTAGGTGCATGGAGAATGTGCGTAGACTTTACAAATCTTAACAAAGCCTGCCCAAAGGACTGCTACCCTCTGCCCAGGATAGATCAACTGGTGGATGCCACTAGTGGATACACCACGCTAAGTTTTCTGGATGCATTCTCAGGGTACCATCAAGTGTACCTCTGGCAGCCAGACAGGGTGAGGTGCGCCTTCATAACCAGCCATGGCACTTACATGTATAAGATGATGCCATTTGGGCTAAAGAATGCAGGCGCCACCTATCAGCGGTTGGTGGACAAAGTCTTTGAAAATCAAAAAGGGAGAAATTTGGAAGCCTATGTTGATGATGCGATTGTCCAGAGCAAGGGGGACAAGGAACATCTAACAGACCTTCAGGAAACATTCTCCTCCCTGCGGTCATACAAGATGAAGCTGAATCCGAAGAAATGCACATTCGGGGTCCGATCCAGAAAATTCCTGGGATTCTTAGTCAGCTCCAGGGGGATAGACGCCAATCCCAAAAAATTTCAGGCGGTCCTAGATCTCCCGGAGCCTAAAACCATCAGGGATATTCAGCGGCTTACAGGCAGGATGGCCGCCCTGGCCCGATTTATCGCCAGATCGGCAGACAAGTCCACCCCCTTCTTCAAAGTATTAAAAGGCAACAAGCAATTCAAATGGGAGAATGAACAAAAGAAAGCCTTCGAACAATTGAAGGAACACCTGAAGAAACTCCCTACCTTGGCAAGACCAGTGGCCGGAGAAAAACTGTACCTATACATTGCTGTCACCAATAGGACGGTAAGTGCAGTCATCCTAAGGGAGGAAGCAAACTCACAGCAACCCATCTACTTTGTGAGTCACGCCCTGGGGACAGCCGAAAGAAATTATCCTTTGATAGAAAAGGCCGCCTATGCAGTCATCATCGCAGTCAGAAAACTCAGACCCTACTTCGACGCACATCCCGTTGTGGTCCTCACCGACCAGCCGCTGGAAAAAGCATTGGAAAAATTTGAGAAATCAGGAAGGCTGCTAAAATGGGCGATCGAGTTAAGCGGGTTGGGGATATCATACCAGCCAAGGACAGCCATCAAAGCACAAGCCTTGGCTGATTTCCTAGCTGAATGTTCCCATTCAGGGGAAGAGGAGCCCCCCGCCGAAGAATGGATCGTGCACACTGACGGATCCTCAACAGCCAATGGTGCAGGGGCAGACGTTGTACTGACCAGCCCAGAGGGAGTGGATTTTGAACATGCGCTCAGATTCACCTTCCCAGCATCAAACAACGAGGCAGAGTACGAGGCTGTACTCGTAGGGATAAACCTGGCTAAGGCCGCAGGGGCAGAGCGAGTTATACTAGCAACTGACTCCCAGCTCATTGCTAATCAAATTAACGGGGAATACGAGGCCAGAGACCAGACCATGGCCACCTACCTTGAAAAAGTTAAACAGGAGTTATCAAGCCTGAAGTCCTATGAAATCCAGCAAATACCCCGATCACAGAATAATCGGGCCGACGCTCTGTCAAAGCTGGCCAGCTCTAGCCTGCAAGACATAAGGAGGTCGGTGCGGGTTGATGTTATGCATGAAAAGTCCACCAGCGCCTGTCATGCAATCAGCACCATTGAAGAGGGACAGGAAAGCTGGATGACCCCCCTCATCCAATTCAAAAAGCACGACATCCTGCCACCAGATCCGGTACAGAAGAGGAGAATACAGGCCAAAGCAGCCTGGTTCAAAATCATTGACGAAGAACTTTATAAGAAATCTTTCACTTACCCTCTGCTCAGATGCCTAGGGGCAGACCAGGCTGCCGAAGTCCTAGAAGACATCCACTCAGGAATCTGTGGACATCACATCGGAGGAAGGTCATTGGCCCACAAGGCCCTCAGGGCAGGCTACTACTGGCCTACCATGCTAGCAGACGCTAGAAGCCTAACCCAAAAGTGCCGAAAATGCCAACTCTTCGCTCCATCAATCCATGTCCCAACCCAAGAACTCAGGCCGATTCTGTCTCCCATTCCTTTCGCCCAATGGGGAATGGACATACTGGGTCCATTTACCACGGCTACAGGGGGCCAAAAACTTCTAATCGTAGGGATAGACTACTTCACAAAAAGTGGGTTGAAGCTGAAGCAGTCCCAAACATCACCTAGCCGGCGGTCAGGAAGGTCATTTGGAGGAACATTATAACAGGATTTGGCCTCCCAAAAACATTAGTATTTGATCATGGGAGGCAATTTGATAATGACCCCCTAAGAACCTGGCTAGAGGGGCATGGGATAGCCATCGCCTATTCCGCCGTCTGCCACCCTCAGACCAATGGACAGGCTGAAGCCGCAAACAAGCAGATCTTGAATGGACTCAGAAAAATGGTAGATGACCTCAAAGGAAGATGGGCAGATGAGCTGCTGAGTATCCTCTGGTCAATAAGGACCACCCGAAAAGAGGTCAGACACCATTTGGTCTGGTATATGGAGCAGAGGCTTTGCTACCCATCGAAGTACAAGTTCCTACCCTGCGATCTCAGCAATACAACCAGGCTGACAATCACGAAGCAATGGCCGAAGCTCTTGACCTGGTCCAGGAAGTCAAGGAGGAAGCCTGCACCAACATAGCAGCCTACCAGCAAAGGATGAGGAAGGCATACAATAAGAGGGTGCATGAGAGAAGATTCCAAGTAGGAGACCTGGTTTTAAGAAAAACACAGGCTGTTGGAAAGTCTAGGGAACATGGCAAACTGAGCGCCAACTGGGAAGGCCCATATCAAGTAACCCAGATCTTGGGAACAGGAACATACAAAATCGCCAACCTGACTGGCCAAGAGCTGAACGCACACTGGAATGCCGACACCCTAAAAAAGTACTATGTGTAACTAAGTTTTAAGAGAATCAAGTCTATAGGAAAAGGTACTGGCGGAGAACGATCAAAAAAGAAATGTCGACGGTTCCGACCAATCTTATATTTTTCTATAAAAGAAATCATACTCGTTGTCTGTACAAGCTTGCGCTCACACACACAAACGAGCAGGGGGCAATAGGGGGAGGCCCCCCTGTTGCCAGAACCAAGAAAAATGGACCCCTAACAAAAATTTAAACAAGGAAAGGAGAGCGAGCCTCACGCGCCAAACTAACAAGGACTGGGGGCAATTCCCCCAACCTTGTATAAAAAACGCAAAAGCCCTCCCTGCCTACCTTTGGGCAGGCAGGGGGCAGGCCCCCTAAACTCCGAGCAGGGGCCAGGGACAGGCCAGGCTAAGCACAACTGACAAAGACTGGGGGCAATTCCCCCAACCTTGTATAAAAAACGCAAAAGCCCCCCCTGCCTACCTCTGGGCAGGCAGGGGGCAGGCCCCCTGGACTCCGAGCAGGGGCCAGGGACAGGCCAGGCTACGCACAACTAACAAGGACTGGGGGAAATTCCCCAAACCTTGTATATAAAAAAAAAGAGTAGTCAAGTTGCTCAGATCTTTTCATTAGCCTTAATGGAAAAAGGGCAAGTTACATTTCATGCCAGGCAAATAAAAAAAAATACATAAAGCCTAAATTTTCGGGTCGACGCGCCTACGCCCTGCTAAGCAGGTCTAATCATCGTCTAAGTCTGGAGAATGGTCTCCAGGGCTACTTTGACCCCCAAAATCCGATCCCCAATCCCAGTCTGGGGAGTCCTTGAAAGGATCATCAGGGAGTCCATCCTCATCCCTGTCGCTCAAATAGCCTAGACCCTCACTGTCATCGGAGTCTCGGCTACTGTCATCCCAATCCCTGCCATAGGGAACAGCCTGGGATTCATCACAGGTACGACAACCTGTTCTCTTCATAGGAGAAGAGGGGCCTGACCCCAGGGAGGAATCTGCGTCAGAGCAGTCATGGTTAAATTGCTCAGGGTGCAACCACGGGAAGCATTCGTGGCACCCCCGATCAAAGCACCCCCCCTCCCTGAGGACAGCGCCTAAACCTAGAGGCATCGGGGGGCGAAAATCTCTTAAAACGCTTGCTCGCCTTGATGGAAGCTTTCCTACCACTCCGATGAGAGTAAGGCCGTGAACGACGGCTGCGGGGAATGGCCCGGTAAGCGGCTCGAGCGTACCGGAGTCTCCAAAATCCTTTGAAAAGAAAAATGACAGTGCGAACTCCATGGCGAGTCACGAATTTTTTGATCCAAACCATGATTTAACGAAGAAAGTGGAGAAATTGAGGATGAGTTAAGCAAAAATGACGAGAAAAGCTGGGATTTATACAAGTGAAAATGCAACATTAATGGCATACCAACCACCCTGGAAGGGAAAGCCACCAATCGCAAACTCTTCACGGTTCCCAAAAATCCATCAAGCAAAGAAGTATAATCATTGCAAGAAACCCCTCAACTCTTTGCATATCTGACACAAACTGTGCTTCATTCCTCGGGAAAGTACAAAGCATTAAATGCTGCAGCAAAAGTGAAAATGAGTCAAACTCCCTCCAAGCAAAAGTCGCCAGCCGGAGGGAAGCCTTGCTCCCCCCCAGCTTGCGAGGGCCAATTGATTGGGGTCGGCAGCCTGACACTAACGACCTGCTTGGCAGGCTCCCAGAGAATTGCCAATTAAGCCCAGAAACCAACCCGGCAAACAGTCAAAGTAAAGAACATAGAAGTGGGAAGAACCACTAAGGAAAACAGCCGACCGCCGGGCCAGCAGGGTGACGCGGCCTGCTGGAGCTTAGCTCCCACAGCTCAAAACCCGCCTACCCCCTGGGGACATCTCCGCAGACAGAGCAGGGATCCCCAGGGGCCCTCTCGTCATTTTGCCTAAGGTAATTGAGAGTGGGTGGATGAGAGGACGCCACTTGTCACCTCCTTATCCACCCATTCTCCTTCTACTTCCCTCTCTTGTGGGAAGGTATAAATACCCTCTCATTTCCCACAAGAAAGGGGTTGGATTTTCTCTCTCTAGAACTCTTACTCTAAAATTGCCGCCCAGTTCCTCACGAGTTGGGTTTCTTAAGGCATTCACGGACTAACTTAGGCATCGGAGAGGGTTTCCTCGGACAACCTTCGAGGCCCTGTGCGTTCTCTGTGCAGGGAGCCTGCCCAATCCGCCGGGAAGGTTCGACTGAAGGAGTTGGAGGGAGGAGAGTGCCAAGATTGATCAGTGAACATTCAGAGCAACACCGAACGATTCAAACCCGAATTCTAGGTCGGGTTAATTGATTCGAATAACCGGAACAATTATAAAAATCATTTTTAACCTTATCAAGTATTATATTTCCAAAACTTAGAGTTTTACAAAAATAAATTGAAGTAATAATGAAATCGGTAACATTATTAAGGATACAAAATCAGTCATTTTTCAAATTTCATTTTTGAATCACGACTTTCATACTAAATTTAGTTTTATGAGTTAGGCTTCCATATATAAACTCATTTTTCAGAAATAAGAAGTTTTATTATTTTTAAGAAATTAAAAACGAAAATGATACAATTTTCAATACTCTCTTTTAAATCTTTTGAAAAACTTGAAAATCATGAAAGTTAACCAAATATTCATTTTAGATACCTATATTTGTACATAACTTAAACAATCTCCATTAATTACTCACATTAATTTTGTAATTACGTTTCAGCAAAAACTCACAAAAATCAAGGGCAGTTAATTAAAAAGAATTTGAACAATATCATTCATGTTAAATTAAATACTGTGTTAGAAGGTCGTTGTAATAACCGCTCCTCTCTAGAGTTTTTTTCTATGAGGGTTTAATTTTCCTTGATTATTAAGGTTTATCCACCATTTTTATACTGGAATTGTGGTTCTGTTTGCTAGTTTCTTACTAGGTTCATTTATCGTTTGGTGTGAATTTGTTTGTGAAGATTTGGGTACAAAATGGCCGAGCCTTCGGCCAAAGGCAAAGCAGTTATAAGTGATACAGAAGGTTATGTTTGGGACGTTGAAGATAACAACAACATCGTACGGGATGAACACATCCTTGTTGGGAAAATATGGACGCAAAGATAATAAATGTTCGTGCGGCCATTGAAACGATGCCAAAGGTTTGGCAGACGAAAGGTTCGATCCTTGGGAGTGCTATTGATCCTAAAGAGCGCATATTTGTTTTTCGGTTTGAGTTGGAGAAAGACAAAGTGAAGGTCTTGGAGGGACAACCTTGGCACTTCGATAAGTTTATTTGGTGCTTTAATGAACCATCGGATGAAGGGAAGATGACACAAACACCATTGTTTCATGTTCCTTTGTGGGCTCGGGTCTATGATCTTCCTATTAAAGGAAGAACAAATATGAATAATTTGAAAGAATTGGGGTCTCAATTGGGTTTATTTTTGGAAGCAGATGTGGCGGACATAGCGGGGTTGGATCGTGAAGTTAGAATTCGTGTCCTACACGACGTTCGTTTGCCTTTGAAGGACGGAGTTACTATTCGGATGGTTAGCGGTAAGACTATTACTTTTGACGTTAAATATGAACGTATCCCTACTTTTTGTTATGGTTGTGGGGTGTTAGAACACGGGTTTAAGGATTGTGATAATGGACCCTATGTGGAAACCGATTTGCGTTTTAGTGAGCACTTGAGAACGGCGCCTAGGCGTGTGCATTGGCGGTTGATAGAGAATTCGAACAGTAGGTGTACGGAACAGGTAGAAGTGTTCGACCCGGAGCGAAAACAGGATGAAGAAGACGTTGTGGCAAGATTAGTTGATCGTCTTCAGAGGGTTGGGATGAAGAGTAAACAGTCTTCACGGGGAGGAATAAAGGATTTGACAGAGGGAATTGGTGTCCGAGTTGGGGGTCAACGGGTTATACTGACTAGTCACGGTTCCAATGAAGTCGCGGATGGGGATGACCGGGATACGGTATTGCCTATTGGTGCAAAATTTTTAACCTTAGGATGCGGGATATCAGATGGGGATAAGGAGGAGGATAATGCACAAAGGACTGTCAATTCTAATGGCGGGAAAAATCCACGAATATATATGAACGAGGGGAATCATGAAGATAGTGGCCATGGGAAATGGAATTCAAAACATAAAGAGGTTGGACTTCAAATCAACGAGGATAGGGGGAATATTACTGCTGATGTGGGTTGGAGTTATACGAGTAAGAGAAGTAGGGAAGAGGCTGATGATGAGTTTTTTGCTAAGAAAAAATTTAAGACGGACATGGGTGAAATTTTATTTGAGGCGGAGGTTGACATGGATCAACCCCGCGGGTCATTATGACCTTTTTAAGTCTTAACTGTAGGGGATTGGGCAACCCCAATGCAGTTGGCGGTCTCCGTAGGTTAATACGGAGAGAGACCCCTGCTATAGCTTTTTTGTGCGAAACAAAGCTTAGCAGTACGGAGTTTCGTACACTGGTGTCTTCTTTTGATGAATATTATTGGAGGGCGGTTGACAGCACGGGTAGGTCGGGAGGATGAGCTATGATTTGGAAGAAGCACATAAAGGTTAAATTACGTTCGGAGTCGCTCCATCATATGGACTTCGACGTGAATACGGTGGAAGGAACTTGGAGAATGACCGGATTCTATGGGTGGCCAGCTGTTAATGATAGGCACCTTTCTTGGTCGCTTATGACGTTGTTAGGGCAAGAGGGGAACGAGCCCTGGGTTTGCATAGGTGATTTTAATGAAATCCTTTATGCTACCGAGATGCGAGGGGGGTCCAGGCAACAGTGGCAGATGAATAATTTTCGGGAAGCTGTAGATGTGTGTCAACTAAGGGAAATACATTTTGAAGGGCACAACTTTACCTATGATAATGGCCAAGCGGAGGAGAGAAATCGACAGTGTATGTTGGATAGGGCATTAGCAAACGAAACCTGGCTGACAATGTTCCCACATGCGACGATCTTTCACTTACCCCGGGAATGGTCCGACCATGTGCCTATTGTACTTATAGTCGACCGAGCCCGTCGTGTTGGTGAACATGGTAAGAAATTATTTCGATTTGAGCAAGCTTGGGTGGGGGAAAGTGGTTGTGAAGAAGCCGTCAAAAAAGCATGGGAAGTGGGAGATGATGATATTTGTGCTGTGTTAACGAGGTGCGGGGAGGAACTCATGGCGTGGAAAGGAGTAAGTATTGGAAAGATGATGCGAGAAATGAAGAAAAAAAGAAAAAGAGTTGACCAACTTGAAAATAAGGATAGGAGTTACAAAAATATTAAGGAACGTAAACAATTACTTAGTGAAATTGCAAAACTCGCAAAACAGGAGGAAGTATATTGGAGACAACGTTCTCGTGCTCTGTGGCTTAAAGAAGGGGACAAGAATACCAAGTACTTTCACCGTAAGGCGGGTCAACGAGCAAGGGCGTGTTTGGTCGAGCCAAGCAGAGGTCGAGATACAGGTATGTGACTATTTTCAGGGGCTTTTTACCTCGGACCGACCATAGGAATTTGAAGAAGCACTTTCGGGTATTGATGGACGAGTTACTCATAGGATGAATTTGTTTCTGAGAGCCGATTATAGGGAGGAGGAGGTTATCCAGGCCCTTGAGCAAATGCACCCTCTCAAGGCCCCGGGACCGGACGGAATGAACGGCCTCTTTTACCAGACATATTGGCATATTGTGGGTAAAAAAGTTACTGATCTTGTGCTCCGAGTTCTCAGAGGAGGCGCGATACCGACGGGATGCAACAAGACTTATATAGTCCTAATTCCTAAAAAGAAAAAGGCGACTAAGATGGGTGAGTTTCGTCCGATTAGCCTGTGTAATGTCATTTATAAGTTGGTGTCGAAAGTCCTTGCTAATAGGCTAAAGGTTTTCTTAGGGGAAGTAGTGTCGGAGAACCAGAGTGCCTTTAGTCCGGGTAGACAGATTACAGATAATATTCTTGTAGCATTTGAAATGTTCCATCATATGAAAAATACGAGATCGGGACAGGGGCATATGGCTTTGAAATTATACATGGCTAAAGCCTATGATCGGGTGGAATGGGTCTTCTTGGAGCGTGTGTTGACGCGGATGGGATTTGAACCTAATTGGATTGATAAGGTTATGGACTGTGTCTCTACGGTCTCCTACGCTGTCCTTGTTAATGGTAAGCCTTCGAAGGAAATTAGACCAACTAGAGGAATTAGACAGGGTGACCCTCTCTCGCCTTATTTATTCATTTTATGCACTGAAGTACTCTCGAGTTTAATCAGGCAGGCAGCAGAAAGAGGGACGATTAGAGGGATAAGAATAGCTCGGGGAGCTCCAGTCGTTACACACTTACTATTTGCTGATGACAGTATAATTTTTACTAGAGCTAACTTGGCTGAAGCGACTCATATCCGTGAGATTTTAGGTAAGTACGAGCGTGCGTCCGGGCAACTTGTGAACTACCAGAAAACTACTGTGTCTTTCAGCTCAGGGACGACCGATATGAGAAGAGAATGGGTAGCTCGTATACTTGATGTTCAGATGGTGGGAAACCCCGGTCTTTATTTGGGTTTGCCTACTATCATAGGACAATCAAGAAAAGCAATTACGACTCTGGTTCGGGATAAATTGACCAAGGAATTACAAGGTTGGAGGGGTAAGATACTATCTAAGTCGGGTCGAGAAGTTTTGATAAAGGCAGTTGCCCAATCAATCTCGACATATTCTATGAGCATCTTTATGCTTCCAAGTACCTTTTGTGATGAGTTGCGATCGATCATATCGAGTTTTTGGTAGGGTTCAGTAAACGGGAAAAGAAAGATTTCATGGGTTGCGTGGAGAAACCTTTGTAAACCAAAGGCTCTCGGAGGCTTAGGATTTAAAGACTATCACAATTTTAACATGGCACTTCTTGGTAAACAGGCATGGAGGCTCTTGACAGATACTGATGGACTTGCATCTAGGCTTCTGAGGGCACGGTTCTATAGCTCCACGGCTTTTGAGTATTCGGAGATTGGCAGAAATCCTAGTTTCACGTGGAGAGGCATTTGGGAAGCTAGGAGGGTGATTATGAAAGGGGCACGGAAGTGTATTGGTGATGGGAGCCCGATTAGGGTCTGGCAGGACCCATGGCTAAAGGGAGGCAACAGTCAGCGTGTTCTTATCCCGAGAGGAGCAGTTAGAGAGGACCTCAGGGTGACCGATTTACTGGACCAGGTGGCGGGATGGGATGAAGAGCAAATTTCAATGATTTTCCTTCCGTTTGAAAGAGATTAATTCTCAATATGGAAACGGATAGGAGACATTGTAGGGATGAGTGGTGTTGGAACCTTGAGAGTAATGGTAATTATTCGGTGAAGTCGGCTTATAAAGCGATTATGGGAGACTGGATAGGAGAGGAAGGTTCGTCTTCGGTGGTGAATGATAGATGGCTTTGGAATCGGATTTAGAAAGCTAAATCTTTACCTCGGGTCAAAATTTTCTTTTGGCAATTATGTCTCGAGGCCATTCCTACTAACGGAAAGCTAGCCTCTCGTGTTACCACTGCGGATTCTCGGTGTCCAATTTGTGAGTGGGAGATGGAATCGTGTCTACATCTTGTTAAGAATTGCAATTGGCTAGGTGGTATATGGGACGCAAAGGAGGTGGATAGGTTAAGGGAGCGAGAACACGGAACGGTTCGGGATTGGGTGGAGGACCTCTTCCATGAAATGGATGATGAGGAGCAAGCTACTGTAATGCTTACCTGCTGGGCAATTTGGGAAGCAAGAAACCAGTGGGTTTTTAATAAGAAAATGATACGATGGGAGGATGTGGTTAATCTAGTGGATTATTTACGTAAGGAACTTACTGAGTGTGAGAAGGAGATGATGGTAGGGAGTTATCAACTGACACAAGGTAGTTCTGCAGCTATGGCAGGTTGGATGCGTCCGGAATCGGGATGGGTTAAAGTTAATTGTGATGCCGGTGTGAAGGAAGCGTGGGGCACAGTGCGGGGAGCTGTTTGTCGAGATGATATGGGTAGGGTGCAGTGGGCTGTTGCGATCCGAATCAGGGAAGTTAATGCGGTAAGAGAGGCAGAAGCGAGTGCTATTTTGGAAGGAGTTTTGGAAGCACGGAGACGGGGTCACACACACATCATTGTCGAGAGTGACTGCAAGGTGGTTCTGGATATTCTTCGAAGTAAGAGTAAGGGTAGGGGTGAGCTATATATCATCTGCACGGAGATCAAGGAAGTGATGGATAGCTTTCACGAGTTTTGATGGAGTTACGTTAAGCGTTGCTTTAATGGCTTAGCCCATGCGGTGGCTCATTTTAATTTTTTTCTAGTCCTAATAGATTTGTGTGGAACGACAATATTCCTACGTCGTTTGAATTGTTGGCTTCGGCTGATTTGATTGAAGTTAATTAGTCCCGATTGGGATTTTCAAAAAAAAAAAGATTAAAATACTTTATAAATGTTCATAAATAAATCATCTTTCCAGATCTGACCTATTTTAGTACAAATTTTATAAATGAAAATATATATGATGGATTTATATGAAATTTTACGTACACATAACAGACATCATCAAGAACATAATATATGTTTTTCAAGTGTAAAAGAGATGTTTAACATTAGAATAAATGTCATTTTCCCAGACAGTACACAAAAGCATATGATGGGGGTCGGTAGCCTGCCACGGGTCGCTCATTAATTCAGACCCCGGGGAAGCCCGACACGAGAATAAGAAGCGGCCTGCTTGGCAGGTCATCAGAACGAAACCCAGCTGAAGTCTCCAGAAGGCCTCAACTACCCCCTGCTCCAAGGCAAGCCCCCCCTACCTGCCAGTCAGGGCATTCTGGTCCCTGGCAGGGCCAGGGTGAGGAGTCAAAACCCCTCCGACCAGGCCTAAGGTAAAGAGGTATGAGTGGACGAGGTGAGCCCACGTGTCACCTCTCTGTCCACTCACACCTCCTCTTTCTCTCTCTCTTGTCCCCCTCTTAAGGAAAGGTATAAATACTTTGCCACTACTCACATAAAAAGGGTCGGACTTTCTCTCTCTAGACTCTCACTCTAAAAACCGCCACCTTACTCCTCACGAGTAAAGTTCATTAAGGCATTTCACGGACTGACTTAGGCATCGGAGAGGGTTCCCTCGGACACCTTCGAGGCCCTGTGCGTTCCTTGTGCAGGGTGCAGGCCAACTCCGCCGAGAAGGTCCGATCTCCGGAGTGAGAGGAAGAAGGGATCTGAGAGATTTTACGATCACCATCAAAGTAACAACATCAAATACTAAAGAGCCGGATCCGATTCGGGTTAATTGTTTCCGTACCGGAACAATTTGGCGCCGTCTGTGGGGAAGAAATTCGGTTGTGCTCACGAGTTACCCACAAAAATCAACCACAATCAAACAACATGCCTGAAATTGTTGAAGCCAGTTCTGGGGCGGGTCCGACGGTACCACCGCTGATCCCCCTGTATGGCATGCCTCCACCTGGGACGACACCCGTTGCCACAATCCCAGGAGTAGGGCGAGCGAGCCTTCAAGGAGCGCCCAATGGAGAAACTACGATTGCGGCTGGGCAGGTTGGTCATTAGAGGCCTAGCTTGAACCTCACCCCTGCCCAGGTTGCACAGACCACCGCCTTCTTCTCGGCCATGCTCAACCAGGAGTTCACTCCAGAGGACCTGGTCGGCAGGATCGCAACGACCCCTAGGCAGCTTCACTTTGAAGGAGTGGATGGAGCTAGGGGTACGAAGCGAACCGCCGCCAGGAATGTCCAGAGGAAGGCAAGGAAGACAGATCAGGGGTATGTACAGGCCCAGAAGCGCCTCGCCAGAAATCAGAAGCAGGCTGCTCAGCAGCAAGCCTTTTCCATACATACCACTGAGTCCACCTCAGCCATGGAGAAATGGGGCTTATCCCATGATCTCCAGGATCGGATGAGGCACAGGGAGCCGACGTCGAAACGCTTGGGGGAGAAGGAGGGGGATGTCTTCTCCAAGCTAACACCAGTCGACTCACAGCGAGATCCAGGGCTGTCCCAGAGCCTGCAATCAAGGCTCAACCATGGACAGCCACTGAAGTCAAAACACCGTCAGGGCGATAATCTGGAGCCACCCCAAAAAAAACGACCCAGACATCACTCAACTGTAAGAGAAGATGAAGCCATGAGTAGACAGGCACACCGGTACCGCTCTCCCAGCATTGGAAAACCGATCCCTGGCAAGAGGGATGACTACGGTTACCAATCCGCTGGGAGCAGGTCGAAAATGACGGGCTGGCCCACAAAGACTCCTTTCACCTGAGGTGCAGGGATACCCCATCCCGAAAATTAAAATGCCTTCTGTCAAGTTTGACGGAACCACCGACCCAGAAGACCATCTGGCGGCCTACGAGAGCCATATGGGAATGTACGATGTCGATGATGCAGTTTGGTGCGAGGTTTTCCCCACCACCCTAGTGGGGCTGGCACAAGGGTGGTTTAGGGACCTGTCGCAGGGTTCGGTTAGTTATTTCATAGAGCTGGCTGAAGCCTTCCTGGATCAGTACGCAGGGAACAAAAGGCGCCGGCTAACCCGATTCGACCTGATGACCCTGAGACAGAAGAAAGGTGAAACTGTCAGGGAGTATTTGAAGAGTTTTGACCTGTCTTTCCAACAGGTTAAAGAAATCGACGTCCCAACTACAGCATACGCCCTGACCAACTCGTTGCTCCCAGGGGAGATGAAGAATCAAACGATCAGAGCCCAACCAGAAACTCTGACCAAGGCTCGGAAAATTGCTGAAGGCTTCATACTACAAGAGGAGTTCCATAGCCTGTCGGACACCCCCACAGGACCATCCATGCCACAGGGGGGACCGTAGGGTGGACGCAGTAGGGCGAGGCAAACAAACAAAGAGGTGAGAAAGGGGATACCCCAAGGAAGGAGCGTACAACATATTAGCCCTGTTTTGATAGCTACACAGCCCTCAATAGGTCAAGAGCAGAAATTTTTGAGTTAGAAAAAGAAACGGCCAAGTGGAACCGCCCAAGTAAGCCGCGCAGTCCGAGAGGTGATCCCAAGAAGTTTTGCACGTTTCATGATTGCGTCGGGCATACCACTGAAGAATGTCGCCACCTGAAGGATGAGATCGAGAAGCTCATCAGGAATGGTTGGTTGAGCGCCTACGCGGCGAGGAACAAGAGCCAGAAACAGCAGGCGGATAAGCCTGAAGGTTCAGTACAAAATCGCTTGATAATTCACGTGGCGTCCGGAGACGCAAAAGGCCAGATGAGTAAGAGAGGCCAGAAAAGACAAATCCGTGAACTGCGGAACCAGATATGCTACGCTGAGAAGGCAGGCAGCTCAAAAGGCCTAACCCTGACCATCACCCCAAAGGATGCAGGGCGGGTGATATATCCTCACAGCGACCCCCTGGTCCTATCTCTTGACATCAACAACCACATTGTGAGAAGAAGTTGTATGGTAGATACAGGAGCCTACACCAACCTGCTATACAAAGATGCATTCGACAAAATGAATTTAGAAAAGAGGCACTTCAAGCCTGCTCCCGGATCGCTGTACGGGTTTAGCGGAGCAGGCGTGCTCCCAATAGGGATCATTGATCTACCAGTGACGTTCGGAGAGGGAGTCTCAGCCAGAAATATCAGGGCGTCATTAGTTGTGGTGGACGCAAAATCGGCGTATAACGCTCTGATAGGCAGGGCTACCCTAGATGAGATTGAGGCTGCAATATCAATCAGAGCCCTGACCATAGCCTACGTTACGATTTTTGGCAAGGGAAGGTGTACGGCGATCAAAAATCAGCCAGGCAATGCTACTCTGTAGCCCTACGCACCCATGAGATAGAACGGAAGGGCAAGCATAAAGCTAACAGTTCCCCCATTAGGGAAGGTGAGATTCCAGCTGGCCAGCAGACAGCGGGCCACCTTGAACCTGGGGGAGAAAGCATGCTGGTGGAACTGGAGCCAGGCAGGCAACTCCTGATAGGGGCAGACCTGGAAAGTTCCTACCAAGAAGAACTAATCAAAATCTTGAAAGACAACAGGGACGTGTTTGCCTACTCGGCATACGAGATGCCAGGGGTAGATCCGACTCACATTGTTCACAAGCTGAACGTGAGTCCGGAGGCACGCCCTGTGAAACAGAAGAAGAGAAATATGTCTGTGGAAAAGGATTAGGCCATCAAGGAGGAAATCGAAAAACTCCTGAAGGCAGACTTCATAGAAACCTTCAACTAACCAGAATGGTTGGCCAACGTAGTAATGGTGAAGAAGTCCCCGGGGGCCTGGAGGATGTGTGTGGATTTCACCAACCTCAACAAGGCATGCCCCAAGGACTGTTACCCCCTGCCAAGAATCGATCAGCTGGTGGATGCTACCAGCGGGTACACCACACGTAGTTTCTTGGATGCCTTTTCAGGCTATCACCAAGTCTACCTCTGGCAGCCAGACAGGGTAAAATGCACTTTCATCACCAGCGCCGGCACATTCATGTACAAGTTGATGTCGTTCGGGCTAAAAAATGCGGGCGCCACCTACCAACGACTGGTCGACAAGGTTTTTGAGAATCAGAAGGGTAGAAACTTGGAGGCCTATGTCGACGACGCAATTGTAAAGAGTAAAGGGGATGCAGAGTACCTGAAAGACTTACAAGAAACCTTCTCTTCCCTGCGCGCATACTAAATGAAACTAAACCCCAAGAAATGCACTTTCGGTGTCTGCTCGGGAAAATTTCTGGGTTTCTTGGTCAGCGCCAGAGGTATCGACGCGAACCCCGAAAACATTCAGGCCGTATTAGACCTCCCTGAGCCAAGGACGATAAGAGATATCCAACGCCTAACAGGCAGAATGGCTGCCCTGGCACGATTCATCGCCAGCTCAGCCGACAAATCAACACCTTTCTTCAAAGTATTAAAAGGAAACAAAACATTTAAGTGGGAAACCGAACAGAAAGAAGCCTTCGAACAGCTGAAAGAGCACTTGAAGAAGCTACCCACCCTGGCGAGACCAGTGGCAGGGGAGAAGCTCTTCCTTTATATTGTCGTGACAAATTCAACGGTGAGCGCGGTAATTCTAAGGGAGGAAGCAGGCTCCCAGCGGCCAATATATTTTGTAAGCCATGCCCTGGGGGCAGTGATAAGTGTGTTTTGTAGCGCTATTTTACTTGTGTTTGGTCCCGGTTTCTCTTGTGAAATCGCTCTTTGGGGCGGTTTCGAGGCTACTTATGCTTCTTCTAGTTTGTTTTAGGTTCCTAAGATCAATCTTGGAGAGGTGGAACGATTCTGACTCGTTTCCGACACTTTTGGAACCAACGAAGAGAAGCGACGATCACTCGGTGGCTTAGACTCGATCCCGAGACCTTGGGGCCTATTCTCGAGGCCCTTAGACTCGATCCCGAGCACCGAGAATCAATGAGAAGCCTATGAAGAGCAAATAGGGACCTTTAGGATCATATTGGAGGCCTACAAGACCCTTCCCGGGACGGAAGAGTATCCTTCCCGGTCGGGAAGGAGTGCAAGAAAGAAGTGTCTTCTGATGGGCCGTCCCGACCGGGAAGGGCATAAAAATTCCTGGTGTTATGCACAATCCCAGTCGGGACCAAATCCTTCCCGGTCGGGAAGGAGCAGCTTTAGCCGTGACTCTTTCTTTTCTTCTCCTTTACTCTTGTAACCTTATATATACTCCCCTCTGGTAATCTTATGTTAGGGGAGACATTACCCACTAAAACATAGACTACTTTAGGTTAGATTAGCTTAGATTAGTGTAGATTAGTCCTTAATTAGTCCTTAATCTAGTTAGCTAATCTGCTATTAAGGGATCTCTTAAAGAATCCATCCAATCTTGACAACATTGGTGGATGTTTTGGGTGTTCTTGAGATGCAAGTGTTCATCTTTTTCATTCCTTTGTAGTTTGGTATAATCCTTCTCTTCTATTTTCTCTTAATCTTTATAGTTATTCAAGTTTTCATCTTTGTTTATGTTTGTTGTTCATTCTTGTTCTTCATTATGAATGCTTCTTTTGTTCTTGTGATTGTTTCTCTTGTTTGTGCTTGTTTTAGTTTAGATATGTGTGAGTAGTCATCCCCTAGGGTTAGTAAGGGGATTGGGTGTGATTAGGGTGAGATGGGTGGTACTAGATGTTGTTTTTTGTTGATTACTAATTTCCTTGCACTCTACATGCTCGATGAAATGCTTGTGAGACTTGAGACGATCAATCCTTGTTATTCTTGCCCCTTCTCTTGTATGTGTTTGTTTGGTTGGTTGGTTTGGTTCCCTCATTAGTAGCGAGAGCGTGGTGAGGATGATCCCTAGGCCGTTTAAGTAGCGAGAGCCCGATCGGTACCTAGGCTATGAAAGCTCGCTAGTAACCCCGTTTTTCCTCTGTTGATCTCCTTGACACCCATGAACCCGACCTAGCCCTAGTTTTCCTTCTTGTTGATTTATTTGATTCCATTAGTCATTAGTTGCTTGTTTGGCCTTCTTATTTCGTATTTTAGACCTAGGATAGTCTATAGCCATCACCCTAGTTTAGCTTGTCTCGGACCTAGTCTAGGACCATAGCACCCATTAGTCTAAACTCATTTTCCGTCCCTGAGGATATCGAACCGACTTGCCCTAGCTACCCAATTAGGAATAGTTGGTTTACTTTGATCGACGGGATCCACGGCAAATCCCTCCCATCAAATTGGCGCCGTTGCCGAGGACGGCGTACTTTAGACTTTTGTGTGCTTAGTTTTAGACTTTGTTCTTGATTTTTGTGTTTCCTTCTCCTTGTGTATCTCCGTTCTACTTCTTGTGTGCTATTCTCTCATCCTAGTGCCTCAAAAGCACTAGGCTAATAACGTTTGCTCATGTGCTTCTAGTACATCCAATGTATCAAGGCAACGTTACGACAATCATGGGGCTAATTACCAAGACCCACAACTATACCAACCATACCAATCTCATCAACAATCTTATGAACCCCCTCCATATGGCAACCATGAAAGTTGTCAAGGATCATTCCAACATCCTAACAACTACCAAATACCCTCACACAATCCACAACCAAGAATCCCCGACTTTGAGACTTGTCAAATGATGATTCAAATGCAAAAGAGTCAACAAGAAATGATGATTCAATTGCATAAGAATCAACAAGCGATGATGATTCAAATGCAAAGGGATAAAGAGGAGTTAGTTCAAGGCCCAATTAGAGGTGCAAGATGCTCGAATCAATGCACTCATGGCTCGTTTCATGATGTTGGCCACTCGAGCTCCACAATTTGTTGAGGAAGGTTCATTTGGGCAAGAAGATCGGTTGTCTTCACAAGGAAATCAACCCGATTTTGAAGCCAAGAATGAAGAAAAGAGGGTCAATCAAGAGATCATTATTGAGTGTTGCTTGGATGGTGAAGAAATGGGAAGAATGGAGGAAGTTGAAGCTTCAAGGGTCGACAATGAGGAGGGATTTGAACATGATTATCAAGATAAATCTTGGGTAGCCAATGTATTGGCTATTAAATTGGATTTGTATGATTTTCTTCGTGATGAACCGGATGTTGACAATCCAAACCCAAGTGAAGAGATGACCCCTCAAGACCAAATTGACAAGGTGAGTGAAAAGGAACGTAATACTTGGGAAAAAGAGGTAGATGGCTTAGAACTCGCCTTGAATGGGAAATTGTAGGAGCCAATTAGGGGATATGGAGATGCTATGCTAGACCAAACCATCGAAGGCCTTCAGTCTCTTCATGGTGAAAATTCTAGTAAGAATGACGATGAGGTCTCCCCTAAAGCCTCCAATGAAGAAAACTTGATGCCTTCACCTCCTTTATCGCACTCAATTTCAAGTCCCTTGTCTTGTGAGACGGTTGATGAAGAGGATCCTTGTTGGACGGTGGAAAAGAGTGCTACTCTTGACCCCGTAGAAGAAGCAACACCCTTAGGGTGTGATCTCCCAAATCACAACGCCAAGCATGACTTTAGGCCACAATACCTACCGGATGGTCATAAGAGTCGTTGCTATGATGGTTCGGAAGACCCGGAAGATCACAAGAAACCCGAGCGTAATGGATTAGATGATTGCTTCTCGACTCTGACTTGGAAACTCTTGTTGATGGCTAAGATCGGCCACATGAGCGTTAATGAAGATGTTGCTAGGGCATTTGACTTAATCCTCCGAGCTCTTGATGAGTATGGAGGTGTAGATGGTGAGAGTATCTTATTGTAAATATCTTTTCCTTTTCTTTTTAGCTTTTGTCGTTGTATATGATTGATTGGATAGTTTAGTTTCTAGGATTTGTTAGTTTTTGTGGAATTCTTGTAATTTGGAATTTTCTTGAGTGATGTGAGGGAGGGATTCTTGATTGTGGTTATTGAGCCTACTTGATAGGTTTGAAGTGAAGATGAAGAAAATGAAAAGGGTATTGTTGATAGAAGCTTTCAAGGCTTGGTGAAGGAAGTCGGTTTTTGAGCTTGGTACAAGCTTTTGGGGACGGGATTCTAAATCCCGGTGTATTAGTTGACTTGTGGGTGGAGCTTTCAAGAGTAATGAAGGACTAGAAGAGTCATCCCGACCGGGAAGGGTTTCATCCCGACCGGGATGAAGTGTGCACGAAATCTGGAGCTACTGACGGTGCGTCCCGACCGGTATGAGCTTGCTCCCGAGGGATGAACTTGCTCCCGACCGGGAAGAGTTGTTCCCGATCGGGAAGAGCTCCTGTAGCCCCCTTTGCCTTGGTTTCTTCATTTAAGCCTCATCCCACCACTTTATACCCCCTCCCAACCTCCCTACTCACCCACGCCTCTATCATCTCACCCTTACACTTCATATGTACACCTTTATCATCACTTTGCACCGAGTTTAACCTCAAATCCAAACCTCATTGCACCTATGCAAGCCCGATACTTGAGACTACATGGAGGAAGAGGAGGAATATCGATGATAAAGACAAGCAACGTGCCTAAATTGATCATTGAGACGATGGAGTTAGTGAGTTGCTAACCGTTTGGTAGGCGACTCTCATTTCTTTTCCGTCTTTTGTTGCTAGTCTTTATTTGTATGTCTCCCTTTCCTTTTACGTATTTGGTGTCATGGTGGCCCTCGGGGCCTTGGTTATTATTGCTCCCGATTCTCGATGACGTGACTAATTCGAGAGTCCTTTGAAAAATCCAAACTTACAAGTTTTTCCACCTTTTCTTTGTTTTCATTTTATTTTGGTTGAATTTAATCGGATTTAGGCGGAATCCGGGCTAGGTGACTTGATTACACCTAGCCCTCTCCTCCCATTTCCTTTTATTTTCTTCTTTTTATCTTCCTCCATCCATATCTTTTTTTGTCTCGGCCCTTGGTGACTTGATTACACCCCGGCCGGACACATTCTACCCTTTCTTCACTTTCATTTTTCATTTTTTAGCTTTATTTTCCCTTTTCTTTTCTTTTTAGTGTCTCCGCACACACTACCGATCAAGCATGAGGACATTGCTCGGTTTAAGTGTGGGGGAGCGATATATTAGTCTAGTTTAGCTTCATTTTCGTAGTTTTTTCGAAAAAAAATCTTATAAATTCCAAAAAATTTGAAAAAATTCATAAAAAACCAAAAAGATTTTCTTTTGTGTCTTTTTCTTTTGAGTCTTTGTGTCGTATATTTGTTGTGTTGTGTGTGTTTTTCTCCCCCGATTTTCCTTGTAGGTTGCATGATCGTCGATAAGTTTCGGGAAGCTCAAGACATCCGGTAATATCCCTTCATTTCTTTCTCCTTTTCCCTTTTTGTGGAGTTTGGAGGATGTTCTGTGATGGTGTATGCTCGGGTGGAGCTTTTTGGAGTTTGGGGTTGATGTGGTGGCTCGCCTGGAAGTTTCGAGGTGGTGATTTTTTATTTTGTGTGTTTGATTTCTTGTCTCTTGTTTTATTTGGTTTTGTTGTGTTTGCCTCATTTTCTCTCGTTTTTCTTGTATCTTTGTTTTGTCTTGTTTAGTTGTGTCTAGTGTGTCAAAAGGGTTTCGAAAACTCAGTTTTGAGGCTAGTGGGCAAGTGTTTACTTTCCCTTGCTAGTAATATGAGTCAAGTCTTGGACTGTAGTCTAGTAGAATGACTTTAAATCAATGATTTCGTTGGTTTCTTATCTTGTGTCCACCTAGTCTACTAGGGATTTACTACGCGATTTGCATTTTGACCATTATGACCACCCACAGAATGAAAAGGCCTTGGTTGCCGAGTCCCGTCTCTTAGGTGACCGTGTTCGCCAAATTGTTTGATTAGTCCAACTTTTCCACCTTTTCGTGGGTTTGAAGGGAAGGACGCTCCCCGACTCACCCATTTCCCTACCTCCTACACATTTCCACAAATAAGTTGCAAATTGTTGAAATTCTTACTTGGTTGCAAGAAATGCCTTCAAAACATGATTCATCAAAAGGGCTAGCCAAGTCAAAAAATAGAAAGAAAAAGAAAAAGAAAAGAAAGAAAAGAGAGAAAAGAAAGAAGAAAAAGAAAAGGCCCAACAATCAAAAAGAAAATACAAAAGAAGAAAAAGAAATGGCATAACAGCTCAAAAGCCAAATGAAAAAGAAAAATGCCAAAAGAAAACCATCTCACAAAAATATTCTCACCCTCTAAAAAATAAGCCTTTCTCCGATCGTTACCGTGAAGAGCCTACCAAAGGACCGAGTCCCTAGGAAGGATGATAGCGGTAATGATCGGTCTTCCCTCATTTTGCAACCTTATCCACCTTTTTACTTGGACTAGTTGGGCAATTTGGGCATGGGACGACCCTCTTGGCTTATCGCTAAAGGGGGCGGGGCTTCACTTACCTACAGTGTCGACTAACTCCGTGGTTCATCCTTTTTCCATCCCGCCTATCGTCCTGTAGGACATTCTTAGAAGGTTAGGAGGAACCTAGGTAAGTTACCAACGTTTTCGTTGCTTTGTCGTCATACTATTAGGGTTTGGTCCATTTCGGTTTGTGTTATTAGCTTGGGAACGTTGTCACTTGCCTTGAGTCCCTAACCGGTGTCTCTTTCACCGCTTCGTTGAGGGAAGCGGTATTTGTTTTGTCTTAGATGCAACCGATTATTTGTTTGTTTGTGTGTTTGTTGTTTACGTGTTCGGTTGTATCCACAGTTTTGTCGCAAGACCTCACTTGCCTTGCGGAGAGCACTTGTCTCTAAGTGTTCTCGCGTGAGCTGAAAGAAAGTAGGGTGCGCTAATACCCGCTCGGTTAGTAGTCTATTTTCTTTTAGTTTTTAGTTAGTTTGTGCTTACTCGAGGGCGAGTAAGGGTAAAGTGTGGGGGAGTTGATAAGTGTGTTTTGTAGCGCTATTTTACTTGTGTTTGGTCCCGGTTTCTCTTGTGAAATCGCTCTTTGGGGAGATTTCGAGGCTACTTATGCTTCTTCTAGTTTGTTTTAGGTTCCTAAGATCAATCTTGGAGAGGTGGAACGATTCCGACTCGTTTCCGACACTTTTGGGACCAACGAAGAGAAGCGACGATCACTCGGTGGCTTAGACTCAATCCCGAGACCTTGGGACCCATTCCCGAGGCCCTTAGACTCGATCCCGAGAACCGAGAATCGATGAGAAGCCTATGAAGAGCAAATAGGGACCTTTAGTATCATATTGGAGGCCTACAAGACCCTTCCCGGGCGGGAAGAGTATCCTTCCTGGTCGGGAAGGAGTGCAAGAAAGAAGTGTCTTCTGATGGGCCGTCCCGACCGGGAAGGAAGATTCCCGACCGGGAAGAGCATAACACCGCCTGGTGTTATGCATGATCCCGGTCGGGACCAAATCCTTCCCGGTTAGGACCACCACCTTCCCGGCCGGGAAGGAGCAGCTTTAGTGGTGACTTTCTTTTCTTCTCCTTCACTCTTGTAACCTTATTTATACCCCCCTCTGGTAATCTTATGTTAGGGGAGACATTACCCACTAAACCCTAGACTACTTTAGGTTAGATTAGCTTAGATTAGTGTAGATTAGTCCTTAATCTAGTTAGCTAATCTTGTATTAAGGGATCTCTTGAAGAATCCATCCAATCTTGACAACATTGGTGGATGTTTTGGGTGTTCTTGAGATGCAAGTGTTCATCTTTTTCATTCCTTTGTAGTTTGGTTTAATCCTTCTCTTCTCTTTTCTCTTAATCTTTATAGTTATTCAAGTTTTCATCTTTGTTTATGTTTGTTGTTCATCCTTGTTCTTCATTATGAATGCTTCTTTTGTTCTTGTGATTGTTTCTCTTGTTTGTGCTTGTTTTAGTTTAGATATGTGTGAGTAGTCATCCCCTAGGGTTAGTAAGGGGATTGGGTGTGATTAGGGTGAGATGGGTGGTACTAGATGTTGTTTTTTGTTGATAACTAATTTCGTTGCACTCTACATGCTCGATGAAATGCTTGTGAGACTTGAGACGATCAATCCTTGTTATTCTTGCCCCTTCTCTTGTATGTGTTTGGTTGGTTGGTTGGTTTTGTTCGCTCATTAGTAGCGAGTGCGTGGTGAGGATGACCCCTAGGCCGTTTAAGTAGCGAGAGCCCGATCGGGACCTAGGCTACGAAAGCACGCTAGTAACCCCGTTTTTCCTCTTTTGATCTCCTTGACACCCATGAACCCGACCAAGCCCTAGTTTTCCTTCTTGTTGATTTATTTGATTCCATTAGTCATTAGTTGCTTGTTTGGCCTTCTTATTTCGTGTTTTAGACCTAGGATAGTCTATAGCCATCACCCTAGTTTAGCTTGTCTCGGACCTAGTCTAGGACCATAGCACCCATTAGTCTAAACTCATTTTCCATCCCTGAGGATATCGACCTAGTTAGGAATGGTTGGTTTACTTTGATCGGCGGGATCCACGGCAAATCCCTCCCATCAGGCAGCGGAGAAGAACTACCCCTTGGTCGAAAAAGCAGCATATGCAGTCGTTATCGCGGCCAGGAAGCTCAGGCCTTACTTTGACGCCCACCCTGTCGTGGTATTAACTGACCAGCCCCTGGAAAAAGTGTTAGAGAAGTTTGAAAAATCTGGAAGACTGTTAAAATGGGCCACAGAGCTAAGCGGGTTAGGAATATCATACCAGCCCAGGACTGCCATCAAACCACAGGCCCTGGCAGATTTTCTAGTGGAGTGCTCTCACTCAGAGGAAGACGATCCACCTGCGGGAGAATGGACAGTATACACCGACGGATCTTCTATAGCCAATGGCACAAGGGTAGGGGTCGTACTGACTAGCCCAGAAGGAATAGACTTCGAACATGCGCTCAGGTTCGCCTTGCCTGCGTCAAATAACGAGGCAGAGTATGAGGCCGTATTGGCAGGTATCAATATCGCTAGAGCCGCAGGAGCAGAAAGGCTCGTCCTAGCAACAGACTCCCAGCTTATAGCCAGCCAGATCAACGGGGATTATGAGGCTAGAGATCAGGATATGGCTGCATACCTAGAAAAGGTAAAACGAGAACTATCTGGGCTGAAATCCTATGAAGTCAAGCAAATTCCCCGGTCCCAAAAAAATCGGGCGGATGCCCTGTCAAAGCTGGCAAGCTCCAGCCTGCAGGACATACGACGATCACTTTGGGTGGATGTAGTCCAGGAAAAACCCACTGCACCCTGCCAACAGGTCGGTATCATTGGAGAAGCGGAATCTGAAGACTGGATGACCCCAATCATCCAATACAAGAAGAATGTGATCCTCCCGCAAGACCCAATACAGAAGAAAAAGATGCCAGCCAAGGCTGCGTGGTTCATATTGATTGACGGGGAGCTTTACAAAAAGTCATTCTCCTCCCCTTGCTCAGATGCCTGGGGGCAGGGCAGGCCGCAGAAGTACTAGATGACATACACTCAGGAATCTGCGGCCATCACATGGGAGGAAGGTCGTTGGCACACAAGGCCTTAAGGGCAGGCTACTACTGGCCAACCCTGCTCGCTGACGCCAGAGACCTGACCCTGAAATGCAGAAAGTGTCAACTCTTCGCCCTCTCAATACATGCCCCTGCCCAGGACTTGAGACCAATCTTGTCCCCCATCCCTTTCGCTCGATGGGGGATGGACATCCTGGGTCCATTCACCACAGCGACTGGGGGCAGGAAGTTTCTGATAGTGGGAATTGATTATTTTACCAAGTGGATTGAAGCTGAAGCCATCCCCAACATAACAGAGCCGGAAGTTCGGAAAGTAATTTGGAGAAACATCATGACAAGATATGGCCTGCCAAAAATGTTGGTTTTCGACTATGGAAGGCAATTTGACAAAGATCCCCTGAGAGCCTAGCTGGAAAGCCAAGGCATATCTGTCGCCTACTCAGCTGTCTGCCACCCTCAGGCCAATGGGCTGGCTGAGGCAGCAACAAGCAAATATTGAACGAGTTAAAAAGGATGGTGGACGAACTCAAGGGAAGATGGGCTGACGAGCTGCCAAGCGTACTATGGTCAATTCGGACCACCAGAAAAGAGTCCACAGGGCAAACCCCCTCTGGCCTGGTATACAGGGCCGAATCCCTACTACCCATTGAAGCACGAATTCCCACCCTGCGTTCCCAGCAGTATGAAAGGGCAGGCAATGAAGCCGCGATGGTCGAGGCTCTTGATCTAATAGGAGAGATAAGACAAGAGGCCTGCGTCAATATTGTCGCCTACCAACAACGAATGAGAAAAGCATACAACAAGAGGGTGAAAACGAGAAATTTCTAGGTAGGGGACCTGGTCCTGCTGAAAACACAGGCCGTGGGGAAATCAAGAGAGCATGGAAAATTAAGTGCCAATTGGGAAGGCCCATATAAGGTAACCCGGATTATGGGACCAGGCACCAACAGAATTGCTAACCCTGAAGGCCAGGAGCTGGCCGCCCACTGGAATGCGGATACTCTGAAGAAATATTATGTCTACTACTAAGAAACTAAGAGTTTTCCTTTTTTCAAAAATTGGCGGAGGACGATCAGAATAGAGTGTCGACGGCTCCGACCATGGATGTTTTAAGTTTTGCAAGAAATGAAAAGAATCTTGAATTTATACTCGTTGTCTGTTCAAACTTACATTTCACACACAAACGAGCAGGGAGCAATAGGGGGAGGCCCCCTGTTGCTAAAGCCAAGGAAAACAAGCTCCCCAACAAAAATGCAAAGTCCCCCAACATGCCTCCGAGCAGGCAGGGGCAGGCCCCCTGGACTTTGTCCAAAAGCCAAGGTCAGGCCCAACGAACAAGGACTGAGTCATACTCAACCTTGTATAAAAAACACCAGAATCCCCCTACCTGCCCAAAGGCAGGAAGTGGGCAGGCCCCCTGGACTTTGACAAAAAGCCAGGGTCAGGCCAAACAAACAAGGACTAGGGATCCCACCAACCTTGTATAAAAAACTTGAAATCCCCCTGCCCACCTCTGGACAGGCAGGGGGCAGGCCCCCTAGACTTTGACAAAAAGCCAGGATCCGGCCAGAGCTCGTAGAACGATAGAAAAATAAGCGTATAACAGGCAAAAAGAAACATTCATAAAAATAGTAAGAGGCATTCATAAAGTTTACAAAACAAGGGATAAAATTCAAATCCAAATTCCAAGAGTTAAAGATTACATCAGCCGGCAGCTGGCCACATCAGGGCCTGGCGCGCAAAAAAGATTGAAAAGTTAACGAGGAAGTAGAGGCGCAGAAGGGTAAGGACTGGACCCTCGGAAGATGACCGCACTGCATGTTACGCAGTGGGGGCACCTTGATCAGCATCAGGAGTCTCCTCAAGAGATCCATCAGCTCGGGCCTCATTCTTGGCAGCGTAGAGGGCCTGAAAAGCATCCTCATTGAAGTCGGGAAGCATCTCCCTGATAACCTTCATAACAAACTTCATGGAGGAAGTGGCCCCAGCGTTAAAATGCTCTGCCACCGCAGAGTTGGCCTCCTTGATCAGGTCGTCCTTCTCTTTGCACAATTCCTCACCCTTCGCCTTCAAATCATCCTTCGCCCTCTGAAGGTCTGAACCAGCCTTGGTTAGACGATCCTCCAACTCAGTCGCTTTTCCCTTGAAACGCTCCATCTCGGCAATCGTCTTTTTTGCCCGCTCCAGCTCAGCTGCCGCCTTTTTAGCCTACTTCAGATCCACTGCTAAGTTAGTTGCTTCCCTCACAGCTCTCTCACCCTGGGCCTTCCAGCGGACTGCTTCGTCCTTAGCCTCTCCCAGCTCGCCCTCATACTTAGCCAGCTGATCCCTCAAACTAGCAATTAGGGTGACATCCCTCTCAACCACTGCCAGGCGTTCAGGGAGAGGACACCCAGGAGTAACATTTAACTCCTCGTCACTTAAGCGGCTTAGAGCCGCAAGCTCCAAAGGGGCCTGGAACACCCTGGAGCAACGCTGAATAAACTGGATCGCTTGGCTAGTAGAGTAGGTCAGGGACTTGGTGAGATGATCCGCCAGCGAAGCAGTAGAGTCAGAGAGCAGGGCAAAAGCATCGATATTCAGTCAAACCAGGGGGCGGCTTTCCCCAGTTTCCTAAGAGTCTGAAGGCTTTGACCCCACTGGAGGCTGAGTCCCAGCAGGAGAGCCTCCATGCCTGCTAGCAGGTGAAGGGGTAGCCTCTGAGGCAGCCTCCCCTTCTGCATCCCTTGTGGAAGAGGCCGGATCTAGAGGCTTTAGAAGAGTTGTCTTTGGGAGAAGAGGAGGAAACTTTACTCTGTTGATTGATAAACTCTTCACAAACTTCATCAGGCTTTTCTTCTTAAAGTAAGAAGGAAGGGGGGGATGTTTGACGAAGGCCGAGAAATCCTCTTCCAGGCCAAGGCCAAGAGCCTTTACTCGTTCCTTGACCAAAGGCAAGTGGCAAGGTCTGCAAAAAAGACAAGAAAGATAGCTGAGTAAGCACACAAATAAAGACAGGGCAAAGGAAGTTTAACTGCTGACAGAATCACCGAGCTACCTGCACTAAGACCGGGGTTTAGACCCACTCGAGTCAGATAATTAACAGTCGCTATAAGCTCGGTGTGGGGGAGCCGGATGTCAGGATCATATGAGCCTCTCCTGTCCTTGGAAGAGGCGAACCGTGCGACCAAATCTTTTTCTGGCTGGGTCAACTTGACCTCAAGAGCTCTCCCCCCAACCTCAGGGTGATACTCTTGGCGGGTCTCCAGCCGGGTATGGACATGATTCCTGAAATAACAAGGAATCCTCCATCCCGTAGCGCTGTGCACATAGAGAAAATTGTCTTTCCAATCCTTCAGGGCGCTCAGGACAACAACAGTGTAACCCTCCCCAAAATTATAGAACTTGGATATAGCCTCCGAAGCACTTTTTTCCAGAATTAGGTCTCGATTTTTGGGGGCCGGATATGTTCTCAAAGGGATCCTATACTTGATCCTGTCTAGGTAATAGGCCCTCCCCGTCTCCCTGGGAATGAGTGGACCGGCGATTGTAGAGGCGTCGATTTTTAACGCCTCGTCTTCAGATTTAATAACGTCAAGGGGAGCAGGTTCAGAGGAGTTGGCACCCCCACTATTCTCTGAATGGTCTTCCTCGACCATCCTGACACCCAGTCCCCCGGAGGAGGAGGCAAGGTCAGCATTAACACTGTCTCTACCCCTCGTCCTTTCAGTCGAATGACTAGAGAAAGGGAGAACCCGGGCACAACGGTTGACCATGGTGGTCAAGGAAATAGGGAAAAGCGAAGAAATAGAAAGACAAGGAAGACAAGGATTAGGACTCTAACCTAATTAGTAGTCGCCGGATGAAGACGCGAGAAAGTCCCTCAGTCTAAAGAACGCTTGGCAAAAGGAGAGTTTGAAAGAGGGGGTTCGTGAAATTTGAATGTGTAAAAGGGGGAATGAAGGGGGAGCTGATACTTATATAGACGCAGGAAGACGAAAAGCCGCCCAATCAGAGGGTTCTCCCAAGAAAAGCCCCCCCCCCCCCCCCCCCACGTGTCACACATCCAAAATTGAACCACCCATCACTTCCCAAAGAGCCTCGAGAAGGCAACAAGAGCAGAGAAAGAAATCATTACATGACATCATCAATTCAATAAAAATTTGATGAAAAATGATTGCAAAACAAAAGCCCACCTGATTCTCGTTAGTTAAAAGGCCCAAAAGGCCAAGATTACAAAGCAAAGTGGGAACAAAAGATTACAAAAGGAGCCTGAGAGTTTGGCTCAACCAGCCTGCATACGCAGGACAAGCCTAATCATCATCAAAACCCGGAGAGTAATCCCCGGGGCTATCGTGACCACCTGTGTCGGAGCCCCAATCCCAGCTGTTGGAGTCCTCGAATGGATCAACAGGGCCCTCTTCTTCATCTGTGCCAGATGAGTAGCCCTGGCCTTCACTATCTTCTGAGTAGTGACTACTCACGTCGCAGTCCCTGCCATAAGGGGCCACCCTGGCACCTTCAGGAGAGCCACGGTTCTGCCGCCTCACCAAGGGGGAGGAAGGACCCGACTCAGGAGAAGATCCCTATTCGGGGCAATCAGGATCGAACTGTTCGGGATGCAACCAAGGGAAACATATGTGGCACCCCTGTCAAAGCAACCTCCCGCCTGGGAGCAGCGTCTAGGTGTGGACCTAGCAGGAGATAGGGACTTTTTGGGGCGCTAGCCAACCCTGGACGAGGATTTCCTCCCAGCAACCCGAGGAAGACGGGAACGGATTCGCATACTGCGGCGAAGAAACAAGTGAACCTGCCTAGGATATCTCAGCCTCCGACGCCCCCTGAAGTAGAGGACGTCCACATAAACCCCACAACGAAGAACTGTTTTTCTCATCCACGACATTTTTTTTCTTTCTTTTGAAAAAGAGTGGAGCAAAATGGAGATGGATTGTGAGGACGATGAAGTAAAACCAGAATTTATACAAGAGCAAAAGAAGGGCATTAATGTTGTCCCAACCACCTCTGCAAAGAAAGGAACCAATCATCAACCCGTCACGCTGCTCAAGAAGTCCACTTTACAAGAAGAGTAATCATGAAGAAAGACATCTAAACTCTTTGCATACCCAAAGCAGTTAAGGCTCTCTCCCTCGAGAACGTGCGATGCATTAAATGCAAAGATGGAGTTCAAGAAGTCAACCTCTCGCCATCCCAATCAAGATGTCGCCTGCTGAACAGGAGCCCCGCTCCTCCTCAGCCGGCGAGGGCCAATTGATGGGGGTCGGTAGCCTACCACGGGTCGCCCATTAAATCAGACCCCGGGAAAGCCCGACCCGAGAATAAGAAGTGGCCTGCTTGCCAGGCCATCAGAACGAAACCCAGCTGAAGTCTCCAGAAGGCCTCAGCTGCCCCCTGCTCCAAGGCAAGCCCCCCCTGCCTGCCAGTCAGGGCATTCTGGTCCCTGGCAGGGCCAGGGGGAAGAGTCAGTACCCCTCCGACCAGGCCTAAGGTAAAGAGGTATGAGTGGACGAGGTGAGCCCATGTGTCACCTCTCTATCCACTCACACCTCCTCTTTCTCTCTCTCCTCTCCCACTCTTAGGGAAAAGTATAAATATTTTGCCACTACCCACATAAAAAGGGTCGGACTTTCTCTTTCTTGACTCTCACTCTAAAAACCGCCACCTTACTCCTCACGAGTAAGGTTCATTAAGGCATTTCACGGAGTGACTTAGGCATCGGACAGGGTTCACTCGGACACCTCCAAGGCCCTGTGCGTTCCTTGTACAGGGTGCAGGCCAACTCCGCCGGTAAGGTCCGATCTCCGGAGTGAGAGGAAGGAGGGATCTGAGAGATTTTACGATCACCATCAAAGTAACAACATCGAATACTAAAGACCCGGATCCGATTCAGGTTAATTGTTTCCATACCGGAACTGCAGACAATATCATTTTACGAAATAAATAATTATTAAATATATGTAATCATAAAAGCTTACTTTTAATATTTTTTATATATTCTATACATTCATATCTACAACATTCATGAAGGAGCCTAAGGCTAATTCGAGACATATTTTACAAAGAAAATTTGTAAACATACATCATACTTCACAGAATCCATTTTACAACATGTATTTTTAAGTGTTAAGCAACATGTAGTTAACTTTAAACTTGGTGATCTAATGATTTAGTCCTAAACATGATGTTATATGATAGTTAGAGTCTAAAACCTATGCTACGAGATTTGAGGGTGAAGAAAAGTTAGGTTACCTTGAGCAAAAATAATCGATTCTACAACATATAAGAAAGCGAAGATCGATGCTCCTTTTCTCTTGCTCCTCTTCATAAATTAGTTAGAATGACACAAAAAAAACTAAGTTAGTAGTTATACTATTAAATAACTTTGAAAATAAATAGTATAAGATAAGAGAAAGAAGGGATTAATGCTATTCAAAATGGTGGTGTAAAGGCTTAAGAACTTGGTATTATTTTGATTTTTGATGGTTTTCTTTTGGTTTTTAGAAAAGATTTTAAGGAGGATGTTAGGTGGATGAATAAGTGATTTTAATGGGCATAAGAGGCTGGTTATATGAGGTCTTGGTCGTGCAAAAGATGGGGGAGCAAAGGGTGGACAAGAATTTGACAATTACTCAAAGTAGCTAATCATACTTTAAGAAGTACATTACTAGAAATAATGGTTTTTGATTAGTTAGGAATATTTTGAGACTTGTACTTCAAATTGACGGTATGACATGCCTTAGGGTGACATTATTGAGTTTATTTGGTCACACAATGGTTAGGAAAGAAGTACGGAAATCGAATGTCGAGAAACGATTCGTCGGGTGCCGATTTTCGTGGTAAAGGAACTGTTCAGTACAATATTTTTATGATGCATTTATAAACAGTAATTTATAATATCATCATTGTGTATATATTTCAAAAATAATGAATTTAGGCTTTTGAAACGCCTCAATCGGAGTCCGTATGAGAAAATAGGAATTGTTTTACGAAATCGCGCAGAATTGCGAGACGATAGAAATTTCAGTTTTGCAAACAATGAAGGTAAATAGAAATGTTCCAAAGGCACAAGAATTGAATATTACTATATAAAATAGTTTGTCAAGACTCGATTTATTAATATTAATCGTTATTATAAATAACTAAAATGGACAAAAACACGGGGTGTGTGGACATGACGTAGGTCCACTCCGACGCGGCCACGCGCGGGTTTGGGTAGGTGAATGAATCTCGTGGTAAGATTGTTCTTGGGCTGAAATTTAAGTCAAAGTTGGAGTCGCCACCAAATTTTGTGGGAATTCGGACCCATTCGAGCCCACTCTATGTCGTTGTGGACCGTACACAACGTACGGCCCATTTCGATTTCAGATTTTATAGGGCTCGTCCCTTTGGATTGCGATACCGATACCGTCACTACCGGTTATCGTGTATAGAATGACTCTCGTGCGCCAACGGTTTCGGACATCCGGAAACCGAGGATCTGAGTAAGGGGTGGGGTGGGGGTACGTGTTGGGAAGCCCACTATGGACACCCAACCCCACCCGCACTTAGCGGCCTCTACTAAGTCATCGTTTGTGTTCATGTACGCGCGCTAGTAAAATGATTAAATGATATGCAAACAACGTTTTCGGCTAAGCATGCGAATTATATGTTAGCTACGTCATTTTAATGCATCAAAACCATAGTCGAATTGTTTAGCATGCGAGGTTCATTTATAAAAATGATAAGCATCGAAAAATAAATAAAACCCGTAAACAAATACAGTATACACGGGCGGAAATACAACCCGGCCAAAACAAAAATAACGAACAATAAAATAGAATAATCGGATTAAAGGCGACAAACACTAACTTAGAAACGGACCCGTACATAACAAATATAATCTAGACCGTAAGTTGAGTGAATGGACGAACTTCGATTAAATACACATTATATTGTGTATTAAACGAAGGACGGAGATATGGGACCTAGACGTGGTGCTAGTCCCATCCCGAATCTCGATGTCTTGTCCCAACTTATCACATCGAAGAAATGGCGTCTAGAGTAGTTATGTATCGGGTACGACTAAAGAGTCGTCGACACAAAACAAATTGTGAGAGACATCGATCAAAGTCGTAGAAGTGAAATAAAATGCATGAGTTTTGGAAGAGTAGATCACGTGATTGACTTTACACGCTACGACTAAGTTGTAAAAAATATGCGAGGCTCGGATGATGCTTGGAGCTCTCGGATTTCTTGGGCTAAAGGACCCACTCGATCGAGTCATGGCTTGGACTCGATCGAGTGCGCCTTCGAGGTAGCTACTGCCCGGTTTTTGGGGTGCTACTCGATCGAGTGGCCTATGGCACTCGGTCGAGTGCCCACTGTACGAGTCATAACTCGTTTCGGAAAAGGTGGCTATTCCGTTTTTTTTTTTTTCAAAATCGATGGTCGACCGAGTTAAATAAAAATATTGCATGATTTAAATTTAACTTGGCTTCCGATGCTATAATCGTGTAATATACGATTATAATACCGTCATCTTAAATTTATGAAAAGATGTTATCATTGGGACGAAAATTTTGATTAGTGACGAAATTGTGTCCCTCCGCGTCACAACATCGATAATAATCCTAACAGATTATGTGATGTCGATTTTCGCATCAACGGGTTCCGTGCTAATCTCAGAAATGGAATCGTACCCGTTCAACTACGAATGACCACGATCACGTTATGCCCTTGAGTGCGTGGGGCGGCGCTCCTCGAAAGGGTGCCACCTCCGTTGCGGCTCGTGAAGGGATTAAACGAACTTGAGATGGTCATCGTAGTCAAACGTGTTCGAATCCGATATTTAATACTATGTACGTATACGCGGTATATAAATGTTAAATGTTAGAATGTGAAAGAATAAAAAGTTAGTAACAAAAATTAAAAAGTTAGTATACGATAATCAAACGTTAGTGTTATTATACTAATACGATTATAATATAAAGCATAAAATTTTTTATATATATAAATAGAGATAGTAAAGATTGAGACGGGGTTGATGACACCCTCAACATACATGCTTAGAATGGCCTCGGCAATGGACTCGTAATAGCGACGGGAACGCGGGAGTATCGAGGATGTATGTAAAGTTATGGTATGTGTGTGTATGGATGATTTTGTCGGTTTTCTCGAGGAACAATGACTCGGTTTTTTGCTTAGTGTTGCTTAGGGTTGTAGTGTAGTGAGAATGGGTGGATTAGGGTAGAAATGTAGGGCAAATTGTATGTGTAAATTCCTGAAAAATGAAGAGCACAAGGAGGGGTATTTATAGAGTTTACCCCTCGACCTAGGGTCACTCGATCGAGTGGCCCTAGTGCACTCGATCGAGTGCCTTGAGGAAAGGGGTTTGTTGCGTTTTTTTGGCTCCACTCGATCGAGTGAGGTCAATCCACTCGATCGAGTGAGGTCAATCCACTCGATCGAGTGGATCGAGTTGGCGAGCCATTTTAGGAAATGGTTGACTTTTTGATTTTTTGAGGATTGTGTTCGGGGCGCAAGTTTCTAGAAGCGCACCTGGTTGACTTTATGTGACGGATTCGTCCTTGACCCGGTCGCTAAAAGATGTTTTTTATTTTTGGTGTCGGTTTTGGCCCAAATTAGTCTCATTTTACTCGAAACGATCCACTGGGCCTGAATTTGAGGTTGGTTTTGAGAGATTTGTACTCCGCTAAAAGCCCACGTCAGATATTATTGATTCCGAGCCCATATTCGAGTATACTAAGTCACGTTTGCGTCCGATCATCATCGGGTGTTTTGTCGAGAACTGCTATAGACACTAGCAGGCAAAATGCGGGTGTCTGCAGAGCCCCCACTCTGACTGAGGCTTGGACAAGGCGAAAGTCAGAGTAGCTAACAGGCCAATCGCAGATTACGACCTGCCAGCCCTCCGGTCGGGTCGTTTATAGTCCAGTAGACTTGCGTGAAGGGCTCGCCAGCCATAAGCAGAGGGTCATACCTGTCCTGATGATGGTAGCTCTGTGGGGAGTCGAACTTGCTTTTGAAGTCCTAGGTGTACCCGTATGCCGATACATCATATCTTAGATGTAGCATTCCGGGAGAAACACTGACTCACGCTGGGGAGTAAAGCAGCTGCGCGGAGACTTATTTCTGAAGTCTGGGGTGTACCTGTATGCTGACACATAACAACTTGCATGTAATACATAGGCAAAACACCGACTCATGCTGGGGAAATAAAATATTGAATTTCTTGAAAAGCATAATTTTTTATGGACTTTTTTTTTTAGAAATTTTAGGAATGCTCGGGACGACTTGATTCCTATTCTGGGTTCGGAACTGCAATCAGGCATGTGCACGCGTATAGGGCCTATATTTGTTGGGGAAGCATGGCAGTTAGGGTTCAGTTAGGTTTTCCTTATTATAAATATAGGAATCCCTGCCTCAACTTACTATATCCCAAATCACAAACTTCTTCTTCTCCTCAAAATCTTTTAGACTTTTAAGAAGACTCAAATATCTGTTATTGGCATCGATCACTTGATTGCGATGCTTTTTGCTTGGTCCCAATATTTTCGGGACGAAGAAAAAGTTCAACTGACCCAGATGGGAATTGTCAGTCTATTCCCACTTCAACGTATGGTAATTGACTCACACAGTTTGGACGCCTGCCTAACGTTTTGGGATACCACCCATCACGTTTTTGCGTTCACGCGAGGAGAAATATGCCCTCTTCCTGAGGAGATCGCAGCTATAGGCGGTTGGAGCCCTGTCGCCCGTCCAGCTATCCCTCCGTTCTATCCTGATCCAAGAAGGAGGCTAAGGGACTTCCTGGGTTTGTCTCATGCTAAGACAGATCGAATGGTGCGGGGAAATTTTGTTTCCCTTTTCAACCTGGCTGACATGTTTATGAATCTCCAAGACGTGAGGATTACTGCTGCTCATAGGCGTAAGGCTTTCGCCTTTTGTATGTTGCACCGCTACGTTTTTGAAGTGATGATGGAGGCTGACTCATGCTTGGGTCAGATCAGGCTGATTGGTGTGGTTGACCAGATGGAGACTGGTCATAGCCCTGCTTGCCTAGCCACCGGGGAGATCATCATGGGTCTCGACGCTAGGAGGCTCGACCCGGACCAACAGCTGACGGGGAGTATCCGCCTTTTGCAGGTATACATCTCACGATTTTTCGTTTTGCGCGAATTTTATGATGTACGCGAGTCACTCGATCAAATGACCTCTTTGACGAGCTTCTGCCTGTTTTCAGAGGGCTTACTCGATCGATTCAGCTGTTGTACTCGATCGAGTGGGCTCTAGAGAACCTTCCCGTTGCTTACGAATCTTGTGTATACTTTTCAGATTTGGTCGTCGGAACGTCTGTTGATCATAGAGTCCCCTCCGAGTATTCCTAACTACCGTAGCAGCCAAATTAGCTCGAGGAGGCGACGTATAAGCTCGAGTCATCATATAAACCGAGCTTATTGGGATGAGGAGATGGTGTTTCATGGTGGTTCCTTAATTAGGTGGACCGTCGCCTGGTGGTTTCTCTCCAAACTGACGGGATTGGCCAAGAGAGACCAAGCCCGCTACTTGGTGATTCTGTCTCTCGACTAGACAGTTCACATTTACCCGGACCGCATCCTGAGGCAGTTCGGTTCGTCTCAGCGCATTCCTGAGACTGAGGCAATCATTAGCGTCTCGCTCCATTTGACGGACGCTATGTGCGATACATGGTTGCAGAGGTGGTTCACACGTCCCATGTGGACTATACCTAACCCTTGCCAATCCGCTTGGGTTTCACACGCATACCAGAAGTGGACTTCCTAGGAGTCCGAGGAAGCTCGTAAAGCCTTGAAGGTTGACGAGGCCTTCGAACTGGTTCGCCGGGAGACGGCGAAGGACAACAGGGGCTTCTTCGACGAGGGAGATACTCCTGCTACTTTAGTCCGATTAGAATCGGGTCTTAAGTCACAAACTAAGACTCGAGCAAAGGATGCCGGTGCTAGCGGCGTACGGGGGAAACCAAGCCCCCAGACTGATTTGGAGAGACGGCTCGGGCCAAGACTGTTGGCTCGAGACCGACTAGGCCCACGCGATCGGCTGCCTGAGCCCGTGAGGGCCTGACTCGGGCCGATAGATGTGATTGAGTACTCGAGTTCAAAGAAACTGGTTCAGGCTAAGGAGGTTCCCGTAGTGATTCGGGAACGTTCCCCTCCACGTCGTCGCCAGTGGACGGCCAAGGAGGCCAAGGACAAGGGGAAGGGCGAGATGCCCTAAATACCGAGTCCTTAGTTTTTTTTTTACTATTTGAATATTATTATTATTTATTTTGGAGTGTCGTCTGCTTTTTTTTGGATTTCTTTTTTTTGCATCTGTAATTTCCCGAGTTTATCGGGGTTTTAGTAATTAATAAAGGAAGTTTATTATTAAACTGTTCCTGTCTTTTCTTGATTGCATTGGTTGTGCCCTTTTGAGGGAGTGTCTACGTATCCACGATTAGCGGAATCAAACCAAACGTAGTTCAGGCTCAGTAGATTTGCAATCTCAAATTACACCAAGACTATTGGTTCAAGATGCTTGCGACAGTAGAATAAATAATTCTAGCTTATTGACTTGCATTTTGTAAAATAATTTTAATAAAATTTGCTAATGACATTGAGAAGTGGCTAAGGGTTGTAACGCTTCAGCTGGTCCAGGTTGGTTGGGTTGAGGAACTCATTCCCGTCCAGGTCCGTCAACATCACTGCTCCTCCCGATAGGATCTTCTTTACCAAGTATGGCCCAGCCCAATTAGGTTTAAATTTTCCCCGAGGGTCAACTGGTAATAAAGCTCGAACTGATTTAAGGACCAAATCCCCCTCCTTAATATTTCTGGGTCTCACCCTTTTGTTGAAGGCCCGCTGGATCCTTTTCTGATAGATTTGGATATTGTTGAGGGCACGGGATCGTCGTTCGTCTAGTAGAACCAACGAGTCATACCGTGCTCGAACCCAATCAGCTTCGGGTACTTGACTTTCTAACAGAATTCTGAGGGACGGTACCTCCAATTCAACTGGTTGGACTGCCTCCATCCCATAAGTTAGGTAATACGGCGTCGCCCCTGTTACGGTGCAAATTGACGTCCGGTATCCCCATAGGGCAAAAGGTACTTTGTCAGGCCAGTCCCGGTAATTATCAGCCATCTTTTTGAGTATGGTGACAATTTTTTTATTGGCCGCTTCTACTGCTCCATTCGTTAGGGGACGATAGGGCGAGGAAATATGCCTTTGAATTTTGTACTTGGTCAGCAAGGCCGCAGTCTCGACTTGAAAATGAGTCTTGTGATCACTGATAAACTGATATGGGATATCATATCGACATATTATCTTGTTCTGGATGAACTTGGCGACATGCTTAGCATTGATAATGCGATATAATTCAGCTTCGACCCATTTGGTGAAATAGTCGATACCTACTAAAATAAAACAGTGGCCGCCAGTACCAGAGGGATTTACTTTCCCGATTATGTCGATACCCCATGTCGAGAATGGCCAAGGCGACGTCGTGGTATAAAGCAGAGATGACGGTATATGTTGCACATTGGCGAAGATTTGACAGTTACGACAATGTTTGACATATAAATGGCAGTCTGCTTCCATAGTATTCCAGTAATACCCGAGCCTCATGATTTTTCGGACCAGCATCTGGGCATTCATATGCGGGCCGCATTCACCATCATGTATTTCGGCCATAACCTTTTCAGCTTTATTTTTATCGACACAAAGGAGTAGAGCCCCCTGTGCTGTCTTTTTGTACAGCTCCCCGTCATCGGTGCGGACAAACTGGGTAGCTAGCCTTCGTAAGGCTTTCTTGGCTCGGCCTTCAGTCCCGGGAGGATATTCTCCGTTTGTCAGGTACGTTAATACAGCCTGATACCATGGTTCTGGATCAGTTATCTCAATGTCTTCAATGTCGTGAATGTATGTCGGCTCGGACCATCTTTCGATACAAATTGGCATACTGGTCACGTGGTCGGGCATATTCAACAAAGATGCCAATTTTGAGAGTGCATCTGCAAGCAGATTCTCTTCCCGAGGCAAGTATACGTACTCTACCCTTTGGAATTGTTTCTCAAGATCCCTTTCTCGTGCCTGGTAGGCCACGAGATTAGCGTTCCGAGTTTTCCATTTTTTAAGTGCTTGGTTAATGACCAAGGATGAGTCACCATGTACCCGGAGATTTATGATCCCCAAATTGGCGGCGGCTTGTAGCCCGTAAATGCATGCTTCGTACTCGGCTGCATTATTGGTAACATCAAAGTCCAATTTGATGGACACGGGAGTATGCTCCTCTTTTGGTGAGATTAGGAGGATCCCGACTCCGAACCCTCAAAAATTGGACGCTCCATCGAAGTATAAATTCCATGTTTCAATATCGGTATGGAAGATATCTTCAACTGGGAAGGACCAGGTGTCGGTGTGTCCTTCTTCGGTTACCGGGCTATCGGCGAGAAATTCAGCTATTACCCGCCCCTTAATGGCCTTTAGCGGCACAAATTTTAGGTCGAACTCTGCCAGCATTAGAGTCCATCTAGAAATTCGGCCATTGAGAACGGGCTTTTCGAAGACGTATTTCATCTGGTCCATCTTGGATGGCACATGGACCTCGTAGCTGAGCATATAATGTCGGAGCTTCTTTGTGGCCCAAACCAGAGCCAAGCACGTCTTTTCGAGCATGGTATATTTGCACTCATACTCTAAAAACTTTTTGCTGATGTAATAGATAGCTCGTTCTTCGGTGTTAACTGTCTGAGCCAGCATAGCTCCCATGGCTGTCTCGGTCGTCGTTAGGTATAACGACAGAGGCAAATTGGGCTGAGGTGGCATTAATACCGGCGGAGCAGACAGGATTTCCTTGATCTTGTCGAAAGCAGCTTGGCACTTGTCATCCCATAGTACCCGTTCCCCTACTTTTAGTTTCTTGAAAATTGGTTCAGACACCATGGTTAGTTTGGAAATGAACCGACTGATATACTGGACATTCCCGAGAAATCCCCTTATTTCTTTTTCGGTTTTAGGAGGTTGCATCTCGGTAATGGCTTTAATTTTAGCTGGGTCGACCTCGATACCTCGTTGGCTAACGATATCACCCAGTAATTTGCCTGATGTTACCCCGAAAGTGCACTTTTGAGGGTTTAGCCTCATGTTGTACTTGCGCAATCGGGTGAAGAATTTTCTTAGTGCGGTGATGTGACCGTCCCGTTCTTTGGATTTGACGATCATGTCGTCCACATAAACTTTTACCTCTTTATGCATCATGTCATGCAGTAAGGTGATAGCGGTTCTTTGGTACGTGGCCCCCGCATTAATGAGACTGAATGGCATGACGGTGTAGCAGTAAGTACACCAACGTGTAGTGAAGGTAGTCTTACTCATATCATCTTCCGCCATCTTGATCTGATTATACCCGGCATATCCGTCCATAAATGATGGAAGGGCATGATCGGCTGTGTTATACACCAGTATGTCGATGTGTGGTAACGGAAAATCATCTTTAGGGCTCGCCTTGTTAAGGTCCCAAAAATCCACGCATACCCGCACCTTACCGTCCTTTTTAGGAACCGGCACGATGTTTGCAACCCAATCCGGATATTCAGACACCCGTATGAAGCCGGCTTTGAACTGTTTATCGACTTCTTCTTTTACCTTGAGAGACCACTCGGGCCTCATTCGGCGGAGCTTCTGCTTAACCAGTTTGCACCCGTCTTTGATCGGTATGTGGTGCTCGGCTATTTCCCGGTCTATCCCCGGGATGTCCTTGTAGGACCATGCGAAGATATCTTTGAACTCTTGGAGGAGGTTCGTGAATTGCTGTTTCTCCTCGGGATCTAAGGATACCCCTATCTTAAGTATCTGAGGCTCTAAGGTTGTTCCCACATTAATGGACTCGGTCTCTTCAATTACCGGATTCCGAGATTCCCTTTGCTCTAGCTGCTCGATAAGATGTGGAGGTAAGGGTACCTGTTCGTCGGGTTTCTCAATGTCATTGCATAAAATATTTTTGAAAGCAGAATTTAGAAGAGACAAGTCGTAAGCAGAACGGTTGTTAATATTGATTGAAAACTTCGAAAAGAGCAGCCATCTGATCATTGGACAGTGGCGGAATTTGTAGGGCACTCGGGAAAGACCCCGAAGTGCCAGCAGCAGGAATAACAAAAGGAGGAGGGGTTACAGGGGTGACTCTAGCACCAGACTCCCTAGACACGACCTCAGACTCTGACTCAGACTGGAACTCAAATTCAGGCATGTCCCCTTCTCCAGCGACCAGCTTGTAGATCCTTCCCTGACTGTCAGTCCATTTGACAGTCTTCCTCCAGGCCCTGTTTCCCGTCTCGGGACCCACATCCGAGATCAGCTTGGTCGGGTCAAACCTGTTACCGCGGAGAATCAGGTTGACCAGATCTTCCTTTGGAGTCGGGGCTATGGTGTCTTCCCCGAAAAGTAGCCCTAGTGCGGGATCAGCATTGTCATCTCCATCGGATTGGATGAGGGCGACCATGTCATCCGAAATGTAGTTGCAGTCTCGGGCCAATTGGGTCCCGAGGTGCGCAGCATTGGGTTGGTACAGACCAACCTGAACAGCCCCGAATACCGGTGTGACAAAGTAGTCAGTCAACCGCGGGTTGTAAGGGCTCAAGTGGATACCCTTAATAATGTTGCAGGCCTTTTCGACTCTTGCTCGGACAACGTTTCCCGGGGTGGCGGCATAGCCAAGGCCGAAGTGAGAGTCTTCGTTCTTAAGGACCTCAGTGATCTTCCCAGCAGGAAGATCGGGTCGAGAAGTTGCCCCCGGAAAGTACCCTAGGTTTTGGAGCATCGTGTCAATGCTCGCGGTGAAGTAGGGCCTAAAAAGGTACTCTTCCTCGATCATCCCCACAAAGTCGAACCCCCAGAGGTCCGTGTGGCCCGTGGCGTTACAGCTAGCCACAGTCGTTGGGGTCGCCTCTAAAGTAATAACATTGTCGAGCAAAGGCATTTTGATCTTTCGGTGAAGGGTGGAGGATACCGCTTTGACCGCGTGAATCCACGGCCTTCCTAGGAGCAAATTGAAGGATGAGGTGACATCGATCACCTGGAATTGAAGCTCCTTTTCTATTGGGCTCATTATAATGGTCAGCTTTATGGCCCCAGCTACCGACTTTGGGCTCCCATTAAAGGCTTGGATGGTCTGAGTCGTCGGAACATTATCGGCCTCGGTAATGCTGAGGGCTTTGACGGTCCTCAAAGGAAGGACATTCACAGCAGACCCATCATCAACTAGGGTCATCGGGAGGTATTTCCCTCGACAGATCACCGTAATGTAGAGGGCCAGATTATGGGAGGCCACGAACGGCGGTAGGTCGGCTTCAGAGAAAGTGATCATTGGGCCTCCTTCCTTGGTTTCGCCCTTCAAGTGGGGCAGGATCGTGGCTACCATTTCAGTAGGGGTAACCAGAAAATCGATCTTAACTTGATCGAGAGCCTTAGTGAGTGCTTCTCGATGTTCTTGTGAGCTGACTAGGAGTTGCCATATAGTGAGGTCAACTCGGGTCTTCTTTAGCTGCTTCACGAGAGCCGTTTCAGCAGTCGGCTCCTCAGGGGCGACTTTCGTCCCGAGTGGCTCGGTGACGGTTGTCGGGATATGGGTGTCCCTAGAGCTAGTGGCTTGATAGGGACGACCAAGGTGGTTACTGGCTAAGGCTCGGGGGTAATGGGGACAGCTTCCCCTTTGACGAGGTAAACATCGTCCTCGTCGTCGAACCAGATCCCGTTCACTTGCGGGATAAATAGAGAAATAAGATGAGAGAAATCAATCACCTCTCCGGCAAAGATGGCATGGGAGCTGAAAGGGTTCTCCTTGTTACTCGGCTTATCTCCAGGCAGTGGGATTTTACAGTTCTCGATCAAGTCCTAGATCAAATGCTTTAGCTTCCAGCACTTTTCGGTATCATGTGATTCATGTCCATTGCCTCGGTGGTATTGGCAATAAGCTTGGGCATTGTAGTTCTTGGAGCGTCGCTCGACCGAAACTTCAGAAGTTGGGCCTATCGGTTGGATCGGGCCCTTCGAGGATAGCCTTTGTAAGGAATAGGTATAGGTGGTACCTATATCGGTGAAAACCCGAGGTGGGGTGTTCTTCTTGGACGGGGCATCTAGTTGATTAACCGCGTCGAAAATGCTGCGGGTTGCAGCCTGGGGTTTAGTAGTGGAAGAGGAAGCCCCTTGGTATCCTTTGCTTGATTCCTTAGTAAGGCCCTCCAGTCTCAGGTCGTCTTCAATTCTCATACCCATTTTAGTAAGGGTGGTGAAATTGGGTATGACAACGTACTGGAGGTGAACCCGGTATGAGGGGAGGAGATTCTTGACGAAAGCCTCCACCAAAGTCTTCTCATTGGGCTTATCGACCAGTTTCACGCTCTCGGCCCTCCAGCGTTGAAGGTACTTAGTAAAACCTTCTTTTGGCTCTTGGGCCATAACTTCCAAAGACCGCGTTGTGGTTTGGATCACGGTGTTGTCAGCATAGTTCCGAGCAAACTCTGTGGCCACATCATCCCAGGTAGGGTATTTTTTCGGGTCTAGCCTATAGTACCAGGCCCGTGGGTGCTTCTCAAGGGATGCAGCAAAAAATTCTTGAACATCGAAGAATCTACCCCTTTGATAGCCATGAATTCTTTGAAGGCCCGTACATGTAGTAACGGGTCTTCGGTCCCCTCAAACATGGGTAAGCCCGTGAGATTCAGTTTCGCGGGCAGCTTATCACTCACCGGGGAGCACTCACGGCTATTCTCCCGATGGATATTGTTACTCCCAGCCAAATGAACTTGTTCCTCTAGTCGGCGCTCCGCGCTAACTAGTTCAGCTAGAGGCCCAGTAGCCTTGGCATTAGGAGTCCTTTGCTCCACTGCAGCCATACGAGTAACGATAGCCACTTGACCAGCCCTCATTTCTGTCAGTTGGGCATCAATGTCGGTTTGTTTGGCGGCCATGGCATCCACGGAGGCCTTCAGATTGTTCAGAGCTGCTTCCATTTTGCGGCTGTGTCTGGTGGACGGTGGCATGTCTGTAAGAACACCGCGTAATCAGAAACCGAACCCCAACCTTGGAATCATAAAAAAAAGTACATCCCGAGCGACAAAAAGAAAAGGACTAAAGACTCGAGAAGGACACTTAGACGGATGACTCGTGGGTGGTATGACTTCCTTTGGACTTTGGCTTTGTGGGCCTAATTCCGTTCGAAGGAAGGTCCACGTGAGACTTTTCCCCAGACTTTTGACTCGAGTGTACAGACAGACTTTCCTTTGTAGGGGTATGCCCTACGCGGGTTGGTTGTGCCTTGACAAATAAGGCGGACTCGGGAAAGGGGGGATACTTGTGATGTAAGATCGACAAAGTTTCGACGCTATAAGCCTTCGAAATTCTATGCCAAGACCCGACACACGGATAAACGGTAGGTCCTATAATAAGGAAGATTGGTTTGGAAAGTCGGATGTTTGAAATTTAGAAATTTGAATATAGAATGAGCGAATTTCCCAAAGTTTGAAAACCAAAAACGGAATTTCGAGAAACGAGATTTGAATTTTGAAAATTCAGAAAATCGAGATAGTGTTGGAAATTCTATAGTCAAAATGGACAGCATGCCGGCTAAAGAAAAGGATACTTTGAGTCAAATCTTTAATCCTAAAGTTTCGTCAGCATTCTGAGTTTTGAAAATTGGATATTTTTTGAAAAGACGGGTCTCGAAACGGACAATATTTCGGGTTTTTTAAAATTTGGTATTTTGGAAAGATGCATTTTTGAAATGACGGTTTTTGAAAAATGACACGAAAAACAAGTAGCACGTAGTCAAACAAGCATTATAACGACGCTTATGTATGCTTTACACTAAGTCTCGGTCGGTCAAAATAGGGTCTATACCAACAACGATGACTCTCTCGTAAATCAGGACGGACTTCCTAAGCCTAATTGGTCTTATGACATGCCGCGAAACCCATACGAGTTCAGCCATAGAAGTCTTTAGCGCACCCATTTAGGAATGCACCGCGGTATAGTGGGACGTCGGTCACAAGTAACCGGCCCGGGCAAAAATGGGTTATGCATGAATCATTAAACTAATGCACGCACATTAATATACGAACGATTTCTCTTCGAGTCTCACCCTAGGAACCCCGATGACTAGTGGTACATCAGGTATCCCCAGCGAAGTCGCCAAATTGTGGACATGACGTAGGTCCACCCCGACGCGGCCACGCGTGGGTTTGGGTAGGCGAATGAATCTCGTGGTAAGATTGTTCTCGGGTTAAAATTTAAGTCAAAGTTGGAGTCGCCACCGAATTTTGTGGGAATTCGAACCCATTCGAGCCCACTCAATGTCGTTGTGGACCGTACACAAAGTACGGCCCATTTCGATTTCAGAGTTTATGGGGCTCATCCCTTTGCATTGCGATACCGATACCGTCACTACCGATTATCGTGTATAGAATAACTCTCGTGCGCCAACGGTTTCGGACATCCGGAAAACGAAGTTCTAAGTAAGGGGTGAGGGTACGTGTTGGGAAGCCCACTAAGGACACCCAACCCCGCCCGCACTTAGCGGCCTCTACTAAGACATCGTTCGTGTTCGTGTAGCGCGCTAGTAAAATGATTAAATGATATGCAAACAGCGTTTTTGGCTAAGCATGCGAATTATATGTTAGCTACGTCATTTTAATGCATCAAAACCATAGTCGAATTGTTTAGCATGCGAGGTTCATTTATAAAAATGATAAGCATCGAAAAATAAATAAAACTCGTAAACAAATACAGTATACACGGGCGGAAATACAACCCGGCCAAAACAAAAATAACGAACAATAAAATAGAATAATCGGATTAAAGGCGACAAACACTAACTTAGAAACGGACCCGTATATAACAAATATAATCTAGACCGTAAGTTCAGTGAATGGACGAACTTTGATTAAATACACATTATATTGTGTATTAAACGAAGAACGGAGATATGGGACCTAGACGTGGTGCTAGTCCCATCCCGAATCTCGATGCCTTGTCCCGACTTATCACATCGAAGAAATGGCGTCTAGAGTAGTTATGTATCGGGTACGACTAAAGAGTTGTCGACACAAAACAAATTGTGAGAGACATCAATCAAAGTCGTAGAAGTGAAATAAAATGCATGAGTTTTGGAAGAGTAGATCACGTGATTGACTTTACACGCTACGACTAAGCCGTAAAAAAAGACGAGGCTCGGATGATGCTTGGAGCTCTCAGATTTCTTGGGCTAAAGGACCCACTCGATCGAGTCATGGCCTGGACTCAATCGAGTGCGCCTTCGAGGTAGCTACTGCCCGGTTTTTGGGGTGCTACTCGATCGAGTGGCCTATGGCACTCGGTCGAGTGCCCCCTGTATGTGTCATAACTCGTTTCAGAAAAGGTGGCTATTCCGTTTTTTATTTATTCAAAAGCGATGGTCGACCGATTTAAATAAAAATATTGCATGATTTAAATTTAACTTGGCTTCCGATGCTAGAATCGTGTAATATACGATTATAATACCGTCATCGGAAATTTATGAAAAGATGTTATCATTGGGACGAAAATTTTGATTAGTGACGAAATTGTGTCCCTCCGCGTCACAACATCGATAATAATCCTAACAGATTATGTGATGTCGATTTTCGCATCAACGGGTTCCGTGCTAATCTTAGAAATGGAATCCTACGTGTTCAACTACGAATGACCACGATCACGTTATGCCCTTGAGTGCGTGGGGCGGCGCTCCTCGAAACGGCGCCACCTCCGTTGCGGCTCGTGAAGGGATTAAACGGACTTGAGATGGTCATCGTAGTCAAACGTGTTCGAATCCGAGTTTTAATACTATGTACGTATACGCGGTATATAAATGTTAAATGTTAGAATGCGAAAGAATAAAAAGTTAGTAACAAAAATTAAAAAGTTAGTATACGATAATCAAACGTTAGTGTTAGTATACTAATACGATTATAATATAAAGCATAAAAATGTATATATATATATATAAATAGAGATAGTAAAGATTGAGACGGGGTTGATGACACCCTCAACATACATGCTTAGAATGACCTCGGCAATGGACTCGTAATAGCGACGAGAACGCGAGAGTATTGAGGATGTATGTAAAGTTATGGTGTGTGTGTGTGTGTGTGGATGATTTTGTCGGTTTTTTTGAGTGACAATGACTCGGTTTTTTGCTTAGTGTTGCTTAGGATTGTAGTGTAGAGAGAATGGGTGGATTATGGTAGAAATGTAGGGTAAATTATATGTGTAAATTCCTGAAAAATGAAGAGTACAAGGAGGGGTACGGTATTTATAGAATTTACGCCTCGATCTAGGGTCACTCGATCGAGTGGCCCTAGTGCACTCGATCAAGTGCCCTGAGCAAAGGGGTCTGTTGTGTTTTTTTGGCTCCACTCGATCGAGTTGGCGAGCCATTTTAGGAAATGGCTGAATTTTTTATTTTTTGAGGATTGTGTTCGGGGCGCAAGTTTCTAGAAGCACACCTGGTTGACTTTATGTGACGGATTCGTCCTTGACCGGGTTTTGTCCCGGTCGCTAAAAGACGGGTTTTATTTTTGGTGTCGGTTTTGGCCCAAATTAGTCTCATTTTTCTCGAAACGACCCACTGGGCCTGAATTTGAGGTTGGTTTTGAGAGATTTGTACTCCGCTAAAAGCCCACGTCGGATATTATTGATTTCGAGCCCATATTCGAGTATACTAAGTCACGTTTGCGTCCGATCGTCATCGGGTGTTTTGTCGGGAACTGCTATAGACACTAGCAGGCAAAATGCGGGTGTCTACAGGGTGTTACAAAAGCGATCTAAAAACAACGCAAGTAAAATCAATGAAAACGGTGCAATAATGAAAGAGCAATAGTAAATCTAATCTAGATATGAGGGAGAGGAAGAGAAATATACCAACAATGGAAGAAAATGACAAAAAATAAGATGAAGATTGCATAAAAATAAAGAGAAGCCTTGATGAAGATGACAATGAATTTGTCACTAATCCCTTGATAATCTCCAAAGAACTTCAAGATAAAAACTATAATTCCTTACAAAAGCTTGAATCTAAAGCAATAAAGTATATATAATGGCTTTCAATGGCTTTCTATCTAAGCAAATGAAAAGTGATCTAAAATCTAATGGAGTGTTGTGTAGTATGTAGTGTCTAATTAGGTTAATAATATATATAGTAGTAGCTTACTGGATCACTAAACCAAAGCTCAAATCCAACTTTTGCACTTTGAATGAGACTTTTGTCCAATGAATCATCATATAGTGAAGTTTTGCCCTGCTGATTCTCTGCAATATGGCCGAAATACCTTCGGGCGAAATTTCGCCCTGTCAAAATATCATCAGGCAAAGTTTCGGCCGATGAACTTTTTTGTTTGAAATGGCAATTTCGGAGGAATCACTATCAGGCAAACTTTGGACCGGTCAAAATCTAATCGAGCAAAGTTTTGCCATATGAAAAATCTGACCAAAAACTCAAAAATCTCGTAGGGTGAAATTTCACCCGGTCAGATCTCATCGGGTGAAACTTTACCCCGTGACTTCAGAGGGCCATAACTTTCTCGTTTGATCTTCGATTAGGGAGTGTGATATGTCGTTGGAAAGCTAAAAATATAAGCTTTCACCTCCAGCTAAAATCGCTTCGATCTGATATCTAGAACTCTAGATATATCCATTTTATGTTTGACCTCTTCGGAGAAGATACCCAATGAACTATGGTTTGCCCTTTTGCTTAAAGTTCACCTCTTCGGTTTGGACTTTCGACTTTAATCATACTTTGGGATGATATTCCACTCCCTTGTGCCCATGTATGCTCGAACATGCTCTCAGACAATAGATTCCTATCAAAATAATAGGAAAACTACCCAAAAACACGTAAAATGCACAAGAGAGATCGCTAGAGTGAGAAAGACTAAAAAAGGGCAATAATCGCACAAAAATCTTACAAAAGCGGTAGGAAAACAAGCTTAGATGGGTGGAAAAATGGTCCAAATTTGACATATATCAGTCGCCCCTCTCGTAATCTCGCGTGTTTGGCGTGAAAGGAGCGAGTCCACTTCTAAAAAGAACACTGAATTCTAAATACTAAAAAACAATTCATCTACCTCTCACAATCATTCTCAACCAACGCTTTTCAAAACAAATCAACACATTCAAAATCGATTCTATCACCCTTCGCGCGTAGAGTTGGCCCCAGCGTTAAAATGCTCTGCCACCGCAGAGTTGGCCTCCTTGATCAGGTTGTCCTTCTCTTTGCACAATTCCTCACCCTTCGCCTTCAAATCATCCTGCGCCCTCTGAAGGTCTGAACCAGCCTTGGTTAGACGATCTTCCAACTCAGTCGCTTTTCTCTTGAAACGCTCCATCTCGGCGATCGTCTTTTTTGCCCGCTCCAGCTCAGCTGCCGCCTTTTTAGCCTACTTCAGCTCCACTGCTAAGTTAGCTGCTTCCCTCACAGCTCTCTCACCCTGGGCCTTCCAGCGGACTGCTTCGTCCTTGGCCTCTCCCAGCTCGCCCTCATACTTAGCCAGCGAATCCCTCAAACTAGCAATCAGGGTGACATCCCTCTCAACCACTGCCAGGTATTCAGGGAGAGGACACCCAGGAGTAACATTTAACTCCTCGTCACTTAAGCGGCTTAGAGCCGCCAGCTCCAAAGAGGTCTGGAACACCCTGGAGCAACGCTGAATAAACTGGATCGCTTGGCTAGTAGAGTAGGTCAGGGACTTGGTGAGATGATCCGCCAGCGAAGCAGTAGAGTCAGAGAGCAGGGCAGAAGCATCGATACTCTCGCCGACAGTGAAGTGGAACTCTGCATTTTCCTCAGAAAACAGAGTGCCTGGAACGACGCGAGCAGGCCGCTTGGCCTCAGGCGTGCTGGCGTAGGCCTCCAGGTTCACCACAGGGACATCATCCATCGCTCCCTTGTCTTTTCTCTTTCTACCAACCAGGGGGCGGCTTTCCCCAGTGTCCTAAGAGTCTGAAGGCTTTGACCCCACTGGAGGCTGAGTCCCAGCAGGAGAGCCTCCGTGCCTGCTAGCAGGTGAGGGGGTAGCCTCTGAGGCAGCCTCCCCTTCTGCATCCCTGGTGGAAGAGGCCGGAGCTGGAGGCTTTACAAGAGTTGGCTTTGGGAGAAGAGGAGAAAACTTTACTTTGTTGATTGATAAACTCTTCACAAACTTCATCAGACTTTTCTTCTTAAAGTCAGAAGGAAGGGGGGATGTTTGAAGAAGGCCGAGAAATCCTCTTCCAGGCCGAGAAATCCTCTTCCAGGCCAAGAGCCTTCAACTCGTTCCTTGACCAACGACAAGTGGCAAGGTCTGCAAAAAAGACAAGAAAGATAGCTGAGTAAGCACACAAATAAAGACAGGGCAAAGGAAGTTTAACTGCTGACAGAATCCCCGAGCTACCTGCACTAAGACCAGGGTTTAGACTCACTCGAGTCAGATAATTATCAGTCGCTATAAGCTCGGTGTGGGGGAGCCGGATGTCAGGACCATATGAGCCTCTCCTGTCCTTGGAAGAGGCTAACCGTGCGACCAAATCTTTTTCTGGCTGGGTCAACTTGACCTCAAGAGCTCTCCCCCCAACCTCAGGGTGATACTCTTGGCGGGTCTCCAGCCGGGTATGGACATGATTCCTGAAATAATGAGGAATCCTCCATCCCGTAGCACTGTGCACATAGAGAAAATTGTCTTTCCAATCCTTCAGGCCGCTCAGGACCGGCCATACTAGGGAGCTTTTCTTTTGGCGAATGATGGAAAAATACCCTGGGGAGCCACCCCTTTCATTAGAGGCCACCATCTGTAGGCCAACCATAAACCTCTAAGCATTTATGGATGGCTCCACCTCCCAAAACAAGCAGGTCCAGGTGTAAGCAATCAACGACCAGACAACAAGGGTCGTTAACTGGGCGATGGCCACATTCATGTGCCGGAAAGCCTCCTCCAGGAATGGGTGAAGGGGAAGCGCATGCCGAATTCGAGACATTTGTGGTACACAACAATACAACCTGCAGGGGATTACATACTGTGTCCTTCTTCCCAGAGACAACAACAGTGTAACCCTCACCAAAATTATAGAACTTGGCTATAGCCTCCGCAGCACTTTTTTCCAGAATTAGGTCTCGATTTTTGGGGGCCGGATATGTTCTCAAAGGGATCCTATACTTGATCCTGTCTAGGTAATAGGCCCTCCCCGTCTCCCTAGGAATGAGTGGACTGGCGATTGTAGAGGCGTCGATTTTTAACGCCTCGTCGTCAGATTTAATAACGTCGAGGGGAGCAGGTTCAGGGGAGTTGGCACCCCCACTGTCCTCTGAATGGTCTTCCTCGACCATCCTGACACCCAGTCCCCCGGAGGAGGAGGCAAGGTCAGCATTAACATTGTCTCTACCCCCCGTCCTTTCGGTTGAATAACTAGAGAAAGGGAGAACCCGGGCACAACGGTTGACCATGCTGGTCAAGGAAATAGGGAAAAGCGAAGAAATACAAAGACGAGGAAGACAAAGACTAGGACTCTAACCTAATTAGCAGTCGCCGGATGAAGACGCGAGAAAGTCCCTTAGTCTAAAGAACGCTTGGCAAAAGGAGAGTTTGAAAGAGGGGGTTCGTGAAATTTGAATGTGTAAAAAGGGGAATGAAGGGGGAGCTGATACTTATATAGACGTAGGAAGACGAAAAGCCGCCCAATCAGAGGGTTCTCCCAAGAAAAGCCCCCCCCCCCCCCCCCCCCACGTGTCACACATCCAAAATTGAACCACCCATCACTTCCCAAAGAGCCTCGGGAAGGCAACAAGAGCAGAGAAAGAAATCATTACATGACATCATCAATTCAAAAAAAAAATTGATGAAAAATGATGACAAAACAAAAGCCCACCTGATTCTCGTTAGTTAAAAGGCCCAAAAGGCCAAGATTACAAAGCAAAGTGGGAACAAAAGATTACAAAAGGAGCCTGAGAGTTTGGCTCAACCAGCCTGCATACGCAGGACAGGCCTAATCATCATCAAAACCCGGAGAGTAATCCCCGGGGCTATCGTGAGCACCTGTGTCGGAGCCATAATCCCAGCTGTCGGAGTCCTCGAATGGATCAACAGGGCCCTCTTCTTCATCCGTGCCAGATGAGTAGCCCTGGCCTTCACTATCTTCTGAGTAGTGACTACTCACGTCCCAGTCCCTGCCATAAGGGGCCACCCTGGCACCTTCAGGAGAGCCACGGTCCTCCCGCCTCACCAAGGGGGAGGAAGGACCCGACTCAGAAGAATATCTGTTATTGGCATCGATCACTTGACTGCGATGCTTTTTGCTTGGTCCCAATATTTTCGGGACGAAGAAAAAGTTCAACTGACCCAGATGGGAATTGTCAGTCTATTCCCACTTCAACGTCTGGTAATTGACTCACACGTTTTGGACGCCTGCCTAACGTTTTGGGATACCACCCATCACGTTTTTTCGTTCCCGCGAGGAGAAATATGCCCTCTTCCTGAGGAGATTGCAGTTATAGGCGGTTGGAGCCCTGTCGCCCGTCCAGCTATCCCTCCGTTCTATTCTGATCCAAGAAGGAGGCTAAGGGACTTCCTGTGTTTGTCTCATGCTGAGACAGATCGAATGGTGCGGGGAAATTTTGTTTCCCTTTTCAACCTGGCTGACAAGTTTATGAATCTCCAAGACGTGAGGATTACTGCTGCTCATAGGCGTAGGGCTTTCGCCTTTTGTATGTTGCACCGCTACGTTTTTGAAGGGATGATGGAGGCTGACTCATGCTTGGGTCAGATCAGGCTGATTGGTGTGGTTGACCAGATGGAGACTGGTCATAGCCCTGCTTGGCTAGCCACCGGGGAGATCATCATGGGTCTCGACGCTAGGAGGCTCGACCCGGACCAACAGCTGACGGGGAGTATCCGCCTTTTGCAGGTACACATCTCACGATTTTTTGTTTTGCGCGAATTTTATGACGTACGCGAGTCACTCGATCGAGTGACCTCTTTGACGAGCTTCTGCCTGTTTTCAGAGGGCTTACTCGATCGATTCAGCTGTTGTACTCGATCGAGTGGGCTCTAGCGAACCTTCTCGTTGCTTACGAATCTTGTGTATACTTTTCAGATTTGGTCGTCGGAACGTCTGTTGATCATAGAGTCCCCTCCGAGTATTCCTAACTACCGTAGCAGCCAAATTAGCTCGAGGAGGCGACGTATAAGCTCGAGTCATCATATAAACCGAGCTTATTGGGATGAGGAGCTGGTGTTTCATGGTGGTTCCTTAATTAGGTGGACCGTCGCCTGGTGGTTTCTCTCCAAACTGACGGGATTGGCCAAGAGAGAGCAAGCCCGCTACTTGGTGATTCTGTCTCTCGACTAGACAGTTCACATTTACCCGGACCGCATCCTGAAGCAGTTCGGTTCGTCTCAGCGCATTCCTGAGACTGAGGCAATCATTAGCGTCTCGCTCCAACTGACGGACGCTATGTGTGGTACATGGTTGCAGAGGTGGTTCACCCGTCCCATGTGGACTATACCTAACCCTTTCCAATCCGCTTGGGTTTCACACGCATACCAGAAGTGGACTAACTAGGAGTCCGAGGAAGCTTGTAAAGCCTTGAAGGTTGACGAGGCCTTCGAACTGGTTCGCCGGGAGACGGCGAAGGACAACAGGGGCTTCTTCGACGAGGGAGATACTCCTGCTACTTTAGTCCGATTAGAATCGGGTCTTAAGTCACAAACTAAGACTCGAGCTAAGGATGCCGGTGCTAGCGGCGTACGGGGGAAACCAAGCCCCCAGACTGATTTGGAGAGACGGCTCGGGCCAAGATTGTTGGCTCGAGACCGACTAGGCCCACGTGAGGGCCCGACTCGGGCCGATAGATGTGATCGAGTACTCGAGTTCAAAGAAACTGGTTCGGGCTAAGGAGGTTCCCGTAGTGATTCAGGAACGTTCCCCTCCACGTCGTCGCCAGTGGACGGCCAAGGAGGCCAAGGACAAGGGGAAGGGCGAGATGCCCTAAATACCGAGTCCTTAGTTTTTTTTTTACTATTTGAATATTATTATTATTTATTTTGGAGTGTCGTCTGCTTTTTTTTGGATTTCTTTTTTTTCGCATCTGTAATTTCCCGAGTTTATCGGGGTTTTAGTAATTAATAAAGGAAGTTTATTATTAAACTGTTCCTGTCTTTTCTCGATTGCATTGGTTGTGCCCTTTTAAGGGGCTGTCTACGTATCCACGATTAGCGGAATCAAACCAAACGTAGTTCAGGCTCAGTAGATTTGCAATCTCGAATTACACCAAGACTATTAGTTCAAGATGCTTGCGACAGTAGAATAAATAATTCTAGCTTATTGACTTGCATTTTGTAAAATAATTTTAATAAAATTTGCTAATGACATTGAGAAGTGGCTAAGGGTTGTAACGCTTCAGCTGGTCCAGGTTGGTTGGGTTGACGAACTCATTCCCGTCCAGGTCCGTCAGCATCACTGCTCCTCCCGATGGGATCTTCTTTACCAAGTATGGCCCAGCCCAATTAGGTTTGAATTTTCCCCTAGGGTCAACTGGTAATAAAGCTCGAACTGATTTAAGGACCAAATCCCCCTCCTTAATATTTCTGGGTCTCACCCTTTTGTTGAAGGCCCGCTGGATCCTTTTCTGATAGATTTGGATATTGTTGAGGGCACGGGATCGTCGTTCGTCTAGTAGAACCAACGAGTCATACCGTGCTCGAACCCAATCAGCTTCGGGTACTTGACTTTCTAACAGAATTCTGAGGGACAGTACCTCAAATTCAACTGGTTGGACTGCCTCCATCCCATAAGTTAGGTAATACGGCGTCGCCCCGATTGCGGTGCGAGTTGACGTCCGGTATCCCCATAGGGCAAAAGGTACTTTGTCAGGCCAGTCCCGGTAATTATCAGCCATCTTTTTTAGTATGGTGACAATTGTTTTATTGGCCGCTTCTACTGCTCCATTCGTTTGGGGACGATAGGGCGAGGAAGTATGCCTTTGAATTTTATACTTGGTCAGCAGGGCCGCAGTCTCGGCTTGAAAATGAGTCCTGTGATCACTGATAAACTGATATGGGATACCATATCGACATATTATCTTGTTCTGGATGAACTTGGCGACATGCTTAGCATTGAGAATGCGATATAATTCAGCTTCGACCCATTTGGTGAAATAGTCGATAGCTACTAAAATAAAACAGTGGCCGCCAGTACCAGAGGGATTTACTTTCCCGATTATGTCGATACCCCATGTCGAGAATGGCCAAGGCGACGTCATGGTATAAAGCAGAGATGACGGTATATGTTGCACATTGGCGAAGATTTGACAGTTATGACAATGTTTGACATATAACTGGCAGCCTGCTTCCATAGTATTCCAGTAATACCCGAGCCTCATGATTTTTCGGACCAGCATCTGGGCATTCATATGCGGGCCGCATTCACCATCATGTATTTCGGTCATAACCTTTTCAGCTTTATTTTTATCGACACAAAGGAGTAGAGCCCCCTGTGCTGTCTTTTTGTACAGCTGCCCGTCATCGGTGCGGACAAACTGGGTAGCTAGCCTTCGTAAGGCTTTCTTGGCTCGGCCTTCAGTCCCGGGAGGATATTCTCCGTTTATCAGATACGTTAATACAGCCTGATACCATGGTTCAGGATCAGTTATCTCAATGTCTTCAATGTCGTGAATGTATGTCGGCTCGGACCATCTTTCGACACAAATTGGCATACTGGTCACGTGGTCGGGCATAGTCAGCAAAGATGCCAATCTTGAGAGTGCATCTGCAAACAGATTCTCTTCCCGAGGCAAGTATACGTACTCTACCCTTTGGAATTGTTTCTCGAGATCCCTTTCTCGTGCCTGGTAGGCCACGAGATTAGCGTTCCGAGTTTTCCATTTTTTAAGTGCTTGGTTAATGACCAAGGATGAGTCACCATGTACCCGGAGATTTGTGATCCCCAAATTGGCGGCGCCTTGTAGCCCGTAAATGCATGCTTCGTACTCGGCTGCATTATTGGTAACATCAAAGTCCAATTTGATGGACACGGGAGTATGCTCCTCTTTTGGTGAGATTAGGAGGATCCCGACTCCGAACCCTCAAAAATTGGACGCTCCATCGAAGTATAAATTCCATGTTTCAATATCGGTATGGAAGATATCTTCATCTGGGAAGGACCAGGTGTCGGTGTGTTCTTCTTCGGTTACCGGGCTATCGGCGAGAAATTCAGCTATTACCCGCCCCTTAATGGCCTTTAGCGGCACAAATTTTAGGTCGAACTCTGCCAGCATTAGAGTCCATCTAGAAATTCGGCCATTGAGAACGAGCTTTTCGAAGACGTATTTGATCGGGTCCATCTTGGATGGCACATGGACCTCGTAGCTGAGCATATAATGTCGGAGCTTCTTTGTGGCCCAAACCAGAGCCAAGCACGTCTTTTCGAGCATGGTGTATTTGCACTCATACTCTAAAAACTTTTTGCTGATGAAATAGATAGCTCGTTCTTCGGAGTTAACTGTCTGAGCCAGCATAGCTCCCATGGCTGTCTCGGTCGTCGTTAGGTATAACGAAAGAGGCAAACCGGGCTGAGGTGGCATTAATACCGACGGAGCAGACAAGATTTCCTTGATCTTGTCGAAAGCAGTTTGGCACTTGTCATCCCATAGTACCCGTTTCCCTACTTTTAGTTTCTTGAAAATTGGTTCACACACCATGGTTAGTTTGGAAATGAACCGACTGATATGCTGGACATTCCCGAGAAATCCCCTTATTTCTTTTTCGGTTTTAGGAGGTTGCATCTCGGTAATGGCTTTAATTTTAGCTGGGTCGACCTCGATACCTCGTTGGCTAACGATATCACCCAGTAATTTGCCTGATGTTACCCCGAAAGTGCACTTTTGAGGGTTTAGCCTCATGTTGTACTTGCGCAATCGGGTGAAGAATTTTCTTAGGGCGGTGATGTGACCGTCCCGTTCTTTGGATTTGACGATCATGGCTCGTCCACATAAACTTCTACCTCTTTATGCATCATGTCATGCAGTAAGGTGATAGCGGTTCTTTGGTACGTGGCCCCCGCATTAATGAGACCGAATGGCATGACGGTGTAGCAGTAAGTACCCCAACGTGTAGTGAAGTTAGTCTTACTCATATCTTCTTCCGCCATCTTGATCTGATTATACCCGGCATATCCGTCCATAAATGATAGAAGGGCATGATCGGCTGTGTTATTGATATGTGCAGTTTGTAGTGCCTAATTTGTTGTGTTTTGGTCCCATTTTCCTTGTGGAACCGCTCCTTGGGAGCGGTTTATGGGTTACTAATGCTTCCTTTAGTTCGTTTTAGGTTCCCGAGACCATTCATGAAGAGTTTCAGCGATTCCGACTCAATACATACACTTTTCGGAGCCAAAGAAGCGAAGGAACGATCACTCGATGCCTTGGATTCGACCCCGAGACCTTGGGACCCGATCCCGAGCCCCTTAGACTCGATCCCGAGACCCGAGAGTCGATGAGAAGCCCATGTGAAGCAAGGAGGAACCTTAAAGATCATATTGGAGGCCTACAAGACCCTTCCGGGGCGGGAACAATAGCCCTCTCGGTCGGGAAGGAGTGCACAAAAGGAACAACTCCTGTTCTGGGCCGTCTCGGCCGAGACCACCTTCATCTCGGGCGAGACCACACCATCTTGGGCAAGACCACACCATCTCGGGCGAGACCACTTCCATCTCGGCCGAGATGGACCCAGAAATGGGCTGTTTCGCTTTTCTCGCTTCCATTACTCTTGTAACCCTATATATACCCCCCTCTTGTAATCTTATGTTATGGGAGACATTACCCACTAAACCCTAGACTACTTTAGCATAGATTAGCATAGATTTGAGTAGATTAGTCGGTAATTAGTCCTTAATCTCGTTAGTTAATCCTTGTATTAAAGGAATTCTTGAAGAATCCAACCAAGATTGACAACCTTGGGTGATGTATTTGGGTTTTCTCTTTTATGCAAGTTTTCATTCTTCCATTCATCTTGTTAGTAGGTATCACCTTCTTTTCCCTTCTCTTATTCTTGTTTATTCATCCAAGTTTCAATCTTTGTTCATTGTTAGGTTCATTGTTCATTGTTTTCACTAGTTTCTTTATGCAAGTTTTGTTGTTTGTGTTGATTCATCTTGTTCTTGTTAGTTTTAGCATTAGATATGTTTGAGTAGACTCTTGCTAGGGATATTAGGGTGATTGGTTGTGATTGTGGATGATTAGGGTGATATGGGTGGTATTAGATGTTGTTTCCCATTTACCTTGCACTCCACATGTTTGATGAATTGCTTGTGAGACTAGAGACGATTAATCCTTGTTTTTCTTGCATATTCTCTTGTATATGTGTGTTTGGTTGGTTGGTTTGGTTTCCTTATTAGTAGCGAGAGCCCGGTGAGGATTACCCCTAGGCCGATTACGTAGCGAGAGCCCGATCGGCGTTACCTAGGCTACGTAAGCACGCTAGTAACCCTGTTTTTCCCCTTTTTGTCTTCGTTGCACCCATGAACCCGACCTAACCCTAGTTTCTTCTTATCGTTCTATTAGCTTCCGCTAGTCATTAGATGCTTGTTTAGCCTTTTTATTTGTTGTTATAGATTATACTTTAGACCTTAGCTTAGTCCTTAGTCTACCCTCTAGATTAGCTTGTCTCGAACCTAGTCTTTGACCGTAGCACACCTTAGTCCGACCCCCCGTCCCTGTGGATTCGACCCGACTTCCCCTAGCTACCCAGTTAGGTTAGTTGGTTATTATTTGACGCCGGGATCCACGACAAATCCCTCCCATCAAATTGGCGCCGTTGCCGGGGACGGCGTAGTTTAGACTTTTGTGTGCATAGTTTTAGACTTTGTTCTTGACTTTTGTGTTTTCTTCTCCTTGTGTATCTCCATTTTTCCTTCTTGTGTGCTATTCTCCCTTCTTAGTGCCTCAAAAGCACTAGGCTACTAACGTTTGCTCAAGTGCTTCTAGTTCATCCTAGGTATCAAAGCAACCTTATGGAAATGGCACGTCCTAGCTTCCATCCATCCTCACGGGACAACTACGGGGCAAATGGCCAAGTCCCAAAATTTCACCAACCATATCAACCTCATCAACAATCTTACGAACGCCCTCCATATGATTACCATGAAAGTTGTCAAGGATCATCACAACATCCTAACAACTACCAAACACCCTCACATAACCCACAACCAATAATCCCCAACTTCGAGACTTGTCAAATGTTGGTCCAAATGCAAAAGAGTCAACAAGAGGCGATAATGCTATTGCAAAAGGGTCAACATGAGATGATGATTTTAATGCAAAAGAGTCAACAAGTGATGATGACTCACATACAAGGGGTGGAAAGGGAGCTCAAGGCCCAAATAGGGGTGCAAGATGCTCGCATCAATGCACTCATGGATCGTATCACAATGTCGGCCACTCGAGTTCCACATCATGTTGAGGAAGGTTCATTTGGGCAAGAAGCTCGGGTGTTTCCACAAGAAAGTCAACCCGATCACGAAGCCATGAATTAAGAAGAGAGGGTCAAACAAGAAACCATTTTTGAGTGTTGCTTGGGTGGTGAAGATATGGGAAGAATAGAGGAAGTTGAAGCTTCAAGGGCCGACAATGAGGAGGGGTGTGAACATGATTCTCAAGATAACTCTTGGGGAGCCGATGTATTGGCTATCAAATTGGATTTGTTCGATTTTCTTCGTGATGAACCGGATCTTGACAATCCAAAGCCAAGTGAAGACAAGACTCCTCTAGGCCATGTAGACAAGGTGAGTGAAAAGGAACGCAATACTTGGGAAAAAGAGGTAGATGCCTTAGAACTCGCCTTGAATGGGAAATTGGAGGATCCTAAAGCCTCCAATGAAGAAAACTTGATGCCTTCACCTCCTTTATCGCACTCTATTCCGAGTCCCTTGTCTTGTGAGACGGTTGATGAAGAGGATCCTTGTCGGGCGGTGGAAGAGAACTCTACCCTCGACCCCGAAGAAGAAGCGGCCCCCTTAGGGTGTGATCTCCCACATCATAACACCGAGCATGACTCTAGACCACTATACCTACCGGATGGTCATAAGAGTTGTTGCTATCATGGTTCGGAAGACCCGGAAGATCACGAGAACCCCGAGCATAATGAAGATGATTGCTTCTTGCCTCCGACTTGGAAGCTCTTGAAAGTTGCTAGGCTCGGCCATGTGAGCTTAAATGAAGATGTTGCTGGGGCATTTGACTTACTCCTTCGAGCTCTTGATGGCTATGGAGGTGTAGTTGGTGAGAGTACCTAATTGTAAATATCTCTTTTTCTTTTCCTTTGAGCTTTTGTTTGTATATATGTTTGTTTGGGTAGTTTGGTTTTTAGGATTGTTAGTTTCTGTGGAAATCTAGTAATTTGGTATTTTGATGAGCGATGTGAGGGAGGGAATTTGATGTTGTATTTGAGCTTGTTATGATAGGTGTGAAGTGAAGGTGATTCCTAGAGAGGATTGGCCACCGATAGAGCATGGATTGTAAGCAAGGGAATCGGTTTTTGAAACTTTGGACAAGCTTTTGGGGTTTTAGAGGGTTTGAGGAACCTTCCCGGCCGAGAAGAGAGCATCCCGACCGGGAAGGTTGAGTCGTCCCGACCGGGAAGGATGTCATCCCGATCGGGATGAGGGTGCCAAAATTTGGGTTTACTGTTGTGTCGTCCCGACCGGGATGGGAGCTTCCCGACCGGGACAGGTGTGTCATCCCGACCGGGACCATCCATCCCGACCGGGATGATGCCGTGCTCTTTCTTTTGGCCTCTTCTTTGTCATTCGAGCCCACCCAACCATTTTATACCCCCTCCCAACCTCCCTTCTTCTCCTTGTTCTTATCATACGACCCTTACACTTTATTTACATGCCATCACTTCATTTCCTCTTCACTTTACACCGAGCCCCACATCAAATCTCATCCCCTCACACCGTTACTACATCAACCATGCGGTACTTTCAAGTTTGAAGCGGGATGACAATGATGACGACAAGCAAAGTGCTTATATTGACCTATGAGACGATGGAGCGAGTGAGTTGCTAACCGCATGGTACGGCAACTATCCTTTCTTTTCTGTCTTTATTGCTTGTCTTCTTTTGTTACTTCCCCTTCCCCTTATCATTTGTGTCATGGTGGCCCTCGGGGCCTGGGTATTTGTTGCTCCCGACTCTCGATGATATGACTACATCGAGAGTCATTTCAAAATTCAAACTTACAAGATTTTCACTATTTTTATAGGATTTAGTCGGATTCGGGCGGAATCCGGGCTAGGTGACTTGATCACACCTAGTCCTCCCCTCCCATTTCCTTTTCTTTTTCTTTTTATTTCTTCCCCCATCCATATCTATTCTTGTCTTGGGCCATGGTGACTTGATTACACCCCGGCCGGACACATTCTACCCTTTTCTCCACTTTTCTTTTTGATTTTTAGCTTTATTTTCGTAATTTCTTTTCTTTTTTTGTCTCCATACACTACGGTCGAGCATGAGGACATTGCTCGGCTTAAGTGTGGGGGAGCGATATTCTATCATAGTTAGTTCTGTTTTCGTAGTTTTTCCAAAAAATCTTTAAAAAACCCCTAAAAATTTGAAAAAAAAAATTTCACAAAAATCAAAAAAAAATTTACTTTGTGTCTTTTTCTTTTGTGTCTTTGTGTCGTGTTTTTGTGTTTTGTGTGTGTGTTTGCCCTTTTTCCCTATAGGTTCCTTGATCGCCGTAATTTTCGGAAAGCTCAAGACAACCGGTAACGTCATTCTATCTCTTTTCCTCTTTGTTTCTTGTGAAGTTTGGAGGAGAACTGTGATGATGTGTGCTCGGGTGGAGCTTGTTGAAATTTGTGGTGGTTGTGGTGGCTTGTTTGGAAGTTCGGGGTGGTGTTTGTTCTCGTTGTGTGTTTGTTTTGTTTTGTTTTGTTTCGTTGCCTTTGGTCTCTTTTTCTTCCGTTCTTGTCTCGTCTTTGTCTTGTGTTGTGTATTTGTGTCTCGTGTGTAAACGGTTTTCGAAAACCCGGTTTAGTGACTAGTATGCGAGTGTTTACTTTCCCTCTCTAGTAGTATAAATCGAGTTTTGGACTTTAGTCTAGTAGAATGACCCTAAATCAATGATTTCGTTGGTTTCTTACCTGGAGTCCACCTAGCTTACTAGGTATTTACTACGGGATTTGCATTTTGACCATCATGACCACCCACGGTGTGAAAAGGCCTTGGTTGCCGAGTCCCGACCCTTAGGTGACCGTGTTTGAGGTTGTTTGATTAGTCCAATTTCTCCCATTTTTGTGAGTTTGAAGGGAAATCGCGACCCCCGACTTACCCATTCCCTTACCTCCTACACATATCCACGAAATAAAGTTGCAAATTGTTGAAACCTCTTTCTTAGTTGCAAAAAGAAATGCCTACAACAAAAAGGGCAAAGAAAAGAAAAAGAATGAAAAAGAAAGAAAGAAAAGATTGAAGAAAAAGAAAAGGCACAAAAAGCCAAAAAGAAAATACAAAAGATGAAAAAAAAGAAATGGCATAGCAACACAAAGCAAAAATGCAAAAGAAAGAAAAATGCCAAAAGAAAACCCGTCTCACAAAAAGATTCTCACCCTCTCAAAATAAGCCTTTTTCCCGATCGTTACCGTGAAGAGCCTACCAAAGGACCGAGTCCCTAGAAAGGATGATAGCGGTAATGATCGGTCTTCCCTCATTTTGCAAACCTTATCCACCTTTTTACTTGGACTAGTTAGGCGGTTCTTGAACATGGGACGACCCTCTTGGCACATCGCTAAAGGGGGCGGGTCTCACTTACCTACAGTGTCGACTAACACCGTGGTTCATCCTTTTTCCATCCCGCCAATCGTCCCGTAGTACGTTCTTAGAAGGTTAGGAGGAACCTAGGTAAGTTACCAACGTTTTTATTGCTTTGTCGTCATACTATTAGGGTTTTGTCCATCTTGGTTTGTATTGCTAGCTTGGGAACGTTGTCACTTGCCTTAAGTCCTAAACCGGTGCTTCTTTCGCCGCTTTGTTGAGGGGAGCGGTATTTGTTTTGTCTTGGGTGCAACCGTTTGGTTTTTGTTTGTGTGTGTGTTTGTTTGTTTGTGTGTTTTTGTGTCCGGTTGCATCCACGGTTTTGTCGCAAGACCCCACTTGCCTTGCGGAGTGCACTTTTCCTCTAAGTGTACTCGCGTGAGTTGAAAGGGCGTACGGTGCGCTAATACCCGCTCGGCTAGTTTAGTAGTTAGCATGTGCTTACTCGAGGGCGAGTAAGGGTTAAGTGTGGGGGAGTTGATATGTGTAATTTGTAGTGCCTAATTTGTTGTGTTTTGGTCCCATTTTCCTTGTGGAACCGCTCCTTGGGAGCGTTTTATGGGTTACTTATGCTTCCTTTAGTTCGTTTTAGGTTCCCGAGACCATTCTAGAAGAGTTGGAGCAATTCCGACTCAATACATACACTTTTCGGAGCCAAAGAAGCGAAGGAACGATCACTCGATGCCTTGGATTCGACCCCGAGACCTTGGAACCCAATCCCGAGCCCCTTAGACTCGATCCCGAGACCCGAGAGTCGATGAGAAGCCCATGTGAAGCAAGGAGGAACCTTAAAGATCATATTGGAGGCCTACGGAACCCTTCCCGGGCTGGAACAATTGCCCTCTCGGTCGGGAAGGAGTGCACAAAAGGAACAGCTCCTGTTCTAGGCCGTCTCGGGCGAGACCACCTTCATCTCGGGCGAGACCACAACATCTCGGGCGAGACCACACCATCTCGGGCGAGACCACTTCCATCTCGGCCGAGATGGACCCAGAAATGGGCTGTTTCGCTTTTCTCGCTTCCCTTACTCTTGTAACCCTATATATACCCCCCCTCTTGTAATCTTATGTTATGGGAGACATTACCCACTAAACCCTTGACTACTTTAGCATAGATTAGCATATATTTGAGTAGATTAGTCGGTAATTAGTCCTTAATCTAGTTAGTTAATCCTTGTATTAAGGGAATTCTTGAAGAATCCAACCAAGATTGACAACCTTGGGTGATGTATTTGGGTTTTCTCTTTTATGCAAGTTTTCATTTTTCCATTCATCTTGTTAGTAGGTATAACCTTCTTTTCCCTTCTCTTATTCTTGTTTATTCATCCAAGTTTCAATCTTTGTTCATTGTTAGGTTCATTGTTCATCATTTTCACTAGTTTCTTTATGCAAGTTTTGTTGTTTGTGTTGATTCATCTTGTTCTTGTTAGTTTTAGCATTAGATATGTTTAAGTAGACTCTTGCTAGGGATATTAGGGTGATTGGTTGTGATTGTGGATGATTAGGGTGAGATGGGTGGTATTAGATGTTGTTTTTGTTGTTTCCCATTTACCTTGCACTCCACATGTTTGATGAATTGCTTGTGAGACTAGAGACGATCAATCCTTGTTTTTCTTGCATATTCTCTTGTATGTGTGTGTTTGGTTGGTTGGTTTGGTTTCCTTATTAGTAGCGAGAGCCCGGTGAGGGTGACCCCTAGGCCGATTACGTAGCGAGAGCCCGATCGGCGTTACCTAGGCTACGTAAGCACGCTAGTAACCCCATTTTTCCCCTTTTTGCCTTCGTTGCACCCATGAACCCGACCTAACCCTAGTTTCTTCTGATCGTTCTATTAGCTTCCGCTAGTCATTAGATGCTTGTTTAGCCTTTTTATTTGTTGTTATAGATTATAGTTTAGACCTTAGCTTAGTCCTTAGTCTACCCCCTAGATTAGCTTGTCTCGAACCTAGTCTTTGACCGTAGCACACCTTAGTCCGACACCCCGTCCCTGTGGATTCGACCCGACTTGCCCTAGTTACCCAGTTAGGTTATTTGGTTATTATTTCACTGCGGGATCCACGACAAATCCCTCCCTTCAGTTATCCACCAGTATGTCGATGTGTGGTAACGGAAAATCATCTTTAGGGCTCGCCTTGTTAAGATCCCGAAAATCCACGCATACCCGCACCTTACCGTTCTTATTAGGAACCGGCACGATGTTTGCAACCCAGTACGGATATTCGGACACCCGTATGAAGCCGGCTTTGAACTGTTTATCGACTTCTTCTTTTACCTTGAGAGACCACTCGGGCCTCATTCGGCGGAGCTTCTGCTTAACCGGTTTGCACCCGTCTTTGATCGGTATGTGGCGCTCGGCTATTTCCCGGTCAATCCCCGGGATGTCCTTGTAGGACCATGCGAAGATATCTTTGAACTCTTGGAGGAGGTTCGTGAATTGCTGTTTCTCCTCGGGATCTAAGGATACCCCTATCTTAAGTATCTGAGGCTCTAAGGTTGTTCCCACATTAATGGACTCGTTCTCTTCAATTACCGGATTCCGAGATTCCCTTTGCTCTAGCTGCTCGATCAGATGTGGAGGTAAGTGTACCTGTTCGTCGGGTTTCTCAATGTCAGTGCATAAAATATTTTTGAAAGCAGAATTTAGAAGAGACAAGTCGTAAGCAGAACTGTTGTTATTATTGATTGAAAACTTTGAAAATAGCTCAAAAAGAGCAGCCATCTGATCATTGGTCAGTGGCGGAATTGGTAGGGCACTCGGTAAGACCCCGAAGTGCCAGCAGCAGGAATAACAAAAGGAGGAGGGGTTACAAGGGTAACTCTAGCACCAAACTCCCTAGAAACGACCTCAGACTCTGACTCAGACTCCGACTCAGACTCGGACTCAGATTCAGGCATGTCCCCTTCTCCAGCGACCAGCTTGTAGATCCTTCCCTGACTGTCAGTCCATTTGACAGTCTTTCTCCAGGCCCTGTTTCCCGTCTCGGGACCCACATCCGAGATCAGCTTGGTCGGGTCAAACCTGTTACTGCGGAGAATCAGGTTGACCAGATCTTCCTTTGGAGTCGGGGCTATGGTGTCTTCCCCGAAAAGTAGCCCCAGTGCGGGCTCAGTATTGTCATCTCCATCGGATTGGATGAGGGCGACCACGTCATCCGAAATGTAGTTGCAGTCTTTGGCCAATTGGGTCCCGAGGTGCGCAGCATTGGGTTGGTACAGACCATCCTGAACAGCCCCGAATACCGGTGTGACAAAGTAGTCAGTCAACCGCGGGTTGTAAGGGCTCAAGTGGATACCCTTAATAATGTTGGAGGCCTTTTCGACTCTTGCTCGGACAACGTTGCCCGGGGTGGCGGCATAGCCAAGGCCGAAGTGAGAGTCTTCGTCCTTAAGGACCTCAATGATCTTCCCAGCAGGAAGATCGGGTCGAGAAGTAGCCCCCGGAAAGTACCCTAGGTTTTGGAGCATCGTGTCAATGCTTGTGGTGAAGTAGGGCCAAAAAAGGTACTCTTCCTCGATCATCCCCACAAAGTCGAACCCCCAGAGGTCTGTGTGGCCCGTGGCGTTACAGCTAGCCACAGTCATTGGGGTCGCCTCTAAAGTAATAATATTGTCGAGCAAAGGCATTTTGATCTTTCGGTGAAGGGTGGAGGATACCGCTTTGACCGCGTGAATCCACGGCCTTCCAAGGAGCAAATCGAAGGATGAGGTGACATCGATCACCTGGAATTGAAGCTCCTTTTCTATTGGGCCCGTTATAATGGACAGCTTTATGGCCCCAGCTACCGACTTTGGGCTCCCATCAAAGGCTTGGATGGTCTGAGCCGTCGGAACATTATCGGCCTCGCTAATGCCGAGGGCTTTGACGGTCCTCAAAGGAAGGAGATTCACAGCAGACCCATCATCAACTAGGGTCATCGGGAGGTATTTACCTCGGTAGATCACCGTAATGTAGAGGGCCAGATTATGGGAGGCCCCGAACGGCGGTAGGTCGGCTTCAGAGAAAGTGATCATTGGGCCTCCTTCCCTGGTTTTGCCCTTCAAGTGGGGCAGGATCGTGGCTACCATTTCAGTAGGGGTAACCAGAGAATCGATCTTAACTTGATCGAGTGCCTTAGTGAGTGCTTCTCGATGTTCTTGTGAGTTGACTAGGAGTTGCCATATAGTGAGGTCAACTCGGGTCTTCTTTAGCTGCTTCACGAGAGCCGTTTCAGCAGTCGGCTCCTCAGGGGCGACTTTCGTCCCGAGTGGCTCGGTGACGGTTGTCGGGATATGGGTGTCCCTAGAGCAAGTGGCTTGATAGGGACGACCAAGGTGGTTACTGGCTAAGGCTCGGGATTTGGTCTTGCGAATCTCTTCGGGGGTAATGGGGACAGCTTCCCCTTTGACGAGGTAAACATCGTCCTTGTCGTCGAACCAGATCCCGTTCACTTGCGGGATAAATGGAGAAATAAGATGAGAGCAATCAATCACCTCTTCGGCAAAGATGGCATGGGAGCAGAAAGGGTTCTCCTTGTTACTCGGCTTAACTCCAGGCAGCGGGATTTTACCGTTCTCGATCAAGTCCTGGATCAAATGCTTTAGCTTCAAGAACTTTTCGGTATCATGTGATTCATGTCCATTTCCTCGGTGGTATTGGCAATAAGCTTGGGCATTGTAGTTCTTGGAGCATCGCTCGACCGGAACTTTAGAAGTTGGGCCTATCAGTTGGATCGGGCCCTTCGAGGATAGCCTTTGTAAGGAATAGGTATAGGTGGTACCTATATCGGTGAAAACCCGAGGTGGGGTGTTCTTCTTGGATGGGGCATCTAGTAGATTAACCGCGTCGAAAATGCTGCGGGTTACAGCCTGGGGTTTAGTAGTGGAAGAGGAAGCCCCTTGGTATCCTTTGCTTGAGGCCTTACTAAGGCCCTCCAGTCTCAGGTCGTCTTCAATTCTCATACCCATTTTAGTAAAGGTGGTGAAATTGGGTATGACAGCGTACTGGAGGTGAACCTGGTAGGAGGGGAGGAGATTCTTGACGAAAGCCTCCACCAAAGTCTTCTCACTGGGCTTATCGACCAGTTTCACGCTCTCGGCCCTCCAGCGTTCAAGGTACTTAGTAAAACCTTCTTTTGGCTCTTGGGCCATAACCTCCAAAGACCGCATTGTGATTTGGATCACGGTGTTGTCAGCATAGTTCCGAGCAAACTTTGTGGCCACATCATCCCAGGTAGGGTATTTTTTCGGGTCTAGCCTATAGTACCAGGCCCGTGGGTGCTTCTCAAGGGATGCAGCAAAAAATTCTTGAACATCGAAGAATCTACCCCTTTGATAGCCATGAATTCTTTGAAGGCCCGTACATGTAGTAACGGGTCTTCGGTCCCCTCAAACATGGGTAAGCCCGTGAGATTCAGGTTCGCGGGCAGCTTGTCACTCACCGGGGAGCACTCACGGGTATTCTCCCGATGGATATTGTTACTCCCAGCCAAATGAACTTGTTCCTCTAGTCGGCGCTCCGCGCTAACTAGTTCAGCTAGAGGCCCAGTAGCCTCGGCATTAGGAGTCCTTTGCTCCACTGCCGCCATACGAGTAACGATAGCCACTTGACCAGCCCTCATTTCTGTCAGTTGGGCATCAATGTCGGTTTGTTTGGCGGCCATGGCATCCACGGAGGCCTTCAGATTGTTCAGAGCTGCTTCCATTTTGCGGCTGTGTCTGGTGGACGGTGGCCTGTCTATAAGAACACCGCGTAATCAGAAACCGAACCCCAACCTTGGAATCATAAAAAAAAGTACATCCCGAGTGACAAAAAGAAAAGGACTAAAGACTCGAGAAGGACACTTAGACGGATGACTCGTGGGTGGTATGACTTCCTTTGAACTTTGGCTTTGTGGGCCTAATTCCGTTCGAAGGAAGGTCCACGTGAGACTTTTCCCCAGACTTTTGACTCGAGTGTACAGACGGACTTTCCTTTGTAGGGGTATGCCCTACGCGGGTTGGTCGTGCCTTGACAAATAAGGCGGACTCGGGAAAGGGGGGATACTCGTGATGTAAGATCGACAAAGTTTCGACGCTATAAGCCTTCGAAATTCTATGCAAAGACCCGACACACGGATAAACGGTAGGTCCTATAATAAGGAAGATTTGTTTGGAAAGTCGGATGTTTGAAATTTCGAAATTTGAATATAGAATGAGCGAATTTCCCAAAGTTTGAAAACCAAAAACGGAATTTCGAGAAACGATATTTGAATTTTGAAAATTCAGAAAATCGAGATAGTGTTGGAAATTCTATAGTCAAAATGGACAGCATGCCGGCTAAAGAAAAGGATACTTTGAGTCAAATCTTTAATCCTAAAGTTTCGTCACCATTCCGAGTTTTGAAAATTGGATATTTTTTGAAAAGACGGGTCTCGAAACGGACAATATTTCGGGTTTTTTAAAATTTGGTGTTTTTGGAAAGATGCATTTTTGAAATGACGGTTTTTGAAAAATGACACGAAAAACAAGTAGCACGTAGTCAAACAAGCATTATAACGACGCTTATGTATGCTTTACACTAAGTCTCGGTCGGTCAAAATAGGGTCTATACCAACAACGATGACTCTCTCGTAAATCAGGACGGACTTCCTAAGCCTAATTGGTCTTATGACATGCCGCGAAACCCATACGAGTTCAGCCATAGAAGTCTTTAGCGCACCCATTTAGAAATGCACCGCGGTATAGTGGGACGTCGGTCACAAGTAACCGGCCCGGGCAAAAATGGGTTATGCATGAATTATTAAACTAATGCGCGCGCATTAATATACGAACGATTTCTCTTCGAGTCTCACCCTAGGAACCCCGATGACTAGTGGTACATCAGGTATCCCCAGCGGAGTCGCCAAATTGTGGACATGACGTAGGTCCACCCCGACGCGGCCACGCGTGGGTTTGGGTAGGCGAATGAATCTCGTGGTAAGATTGTTCTCGGGTTGAAATTTAAGTCAAAGTTGGAGTCGCCACCGAATTTTGTGGGAATTCGAACCCATTCGAGCCCACTCAATGTCGTTGTGGACCGTACACAAAGTACGGCCCATTTCGATTTCAGAGTTTATGGGGCTCATCCCTTTGCATTGCGATACCGATACCGTCACTACCGATTATCGTGTATAGAATGACTCTCGTGCGCCAACGGTTTCGGACATCCGGTAACCGAAGTTCTAAGTAAGGGGTGAGGGTACGTGTTGGGAAGCCCACTAAGGACACCCAACCCCGCCCGCACTTAGCGGCCTCTACTAAGACATCGTTCGTGTACGCGCGCTAGTAAAATGATTAAATGATATGCAAACAGCGTTTTCGGCTAAGCATGCGAATTATATGTTAGCTACGTCATTTTAATGCATCAAAACCATAGTCGAATTTTTTAGCATGCGAGGTTCATTTATAAAAATGATAAGCATCGAAAAATAAATAAAACTCGTAAACAAATACAGTATACACGGGCGGAAATACAACCCGGCCAAAACAAAAATAACGAACAATAAAATAGAATAATCGGATTAAAGGCGACAAACACTAACTTAGAAACGGACCCGTATATAACAAATATAATCTAGACCGTAAGTTGAGTGAATGGACGAACTTCGATTAAATACACATTATATTGTGTATTAAACGAAGAACGGAGATATGGGACCTAGACGTGGTGCTAGTCCCATTCCGAATCTCGATGCCTTATCCCGACTTATCACATCGAAGAAATGGCGTCTAGAGTAGTTATGTATCGGGTACGACTAAAGAGTCGTCGACACAAAAGAAATTGTGAGAGACATCGATCAAAGTCGTAGAAGTGAAATAAAATGCATGAGTTTTGGAAGAGTAGATCACGTGATTGACTTTACACGCTACGACTAAGTCGTAAAAAAAGACGAGGCTCGGATGATGCTTGGAGCTCTCGGATTTCTTGGGCTAAAGGACCCACTCGATCGAGTCATGGCCTGGACTCGATCGAGTGCGCCTTCGAGGTAGCTACTGCCCGGTTTTTGGGGTGCTACTCGATCGAGTGCCCCCTGTACGAGTCATAACTCGTTTCAGAAAAGGTGGCTATTCCGTTTTTTATTTATTCAAAAGCGATGGTCGACCGAGTTAAATAAAAATATTGCATGATTTAAATTTAACTTGGCTTCCGATGCTATAATCGTGTAATATACGATTATAATACCGTCATCGGAAATTTATGAAAAGATTTTATCATTGGGACGAAAATTTTGATTAGTGACGAAATTGTGTCCCTCCGCGTCACAACATGGATAATAATCCTAACGGATTATGTGATGTCGATTTTCGCATCAACGGGTTCCGTCCTAATCTTAGAAATGGAATCGTATGCGTTCAACTACGTACGACCACGATCACGTTATGCCCTTGAGTGCGTGGGGCGGCGCTCCTCGAAACGGCGCCACCTCCGTTGCGGCTCGTGAAGGGATTAAACGGACTTGAGATGGTCATCGTAGTCAAACGTGTTCGAATCCGAGTTTTAATACTATGTACGTATACGTGGTATATAAATGTTAAATGTTAGAATGCAAAAGAATAAAAAGTTAGTAACAAAAATTAAAAAGTTAGTATACGATAATCAAACGTTAGTGTTAGTATACTAATACGATTATAATATAAAGCATAAAAATGTATATATATAAATAGAGATAGTAAAGATTGAGACGGGGTTCATGACACCTGATGTGTCGTATTTATATAGCTTATTTCCCTCGATTCCGTTGTCTTTTATGGTCGGAACGCGCTCTTTAGAGCCGTTTCTTCTAACATTTTGTTTCGAGTGAGTGTTTTTGTAGATTCTAGACGATTTCAGGTTTTTATGTGCATTTACACTCATATCTGGTCAGAAGAACGATCCCGAGACACAAGGCCATTTTAGTTTCATTTTGATGTGTGCCTCGGCCCCTGCATGTGGCAGGCGGCCTGCCGGCCGGCCGGGGTGCACACCCAGTTCATTTTCCGCCTAATTTTGTATAACTAAGGGGGAGGATTATTTCTAACACTACTTCCTCATACTTAGAATTTTTTTTCTTTAGAAAACTCGTGACCTTTAGGATTCTAGCACTCGTTTTTCACTCGGATTCGATTTCGGTAATTTCATTTTTATGCAATTTTCAGTTCTACGTTTCAATCTTCATCGTAAATTACTTAGTTAGTAGTGTTTTCTCTATTTGCAATTTGTTGTTCCGTTTAGTTCGTTAGATTTTCGTCCGTTTATCATTAGATTTATTTGCTTCACCTTTTTATCATGAATTCCATATATGCGATTAGTTGTTTCATAATCATCATGCGTAGCTAATTTTCTCGCTAGGGTCGAGGGGGATCGATGGGTTATTATACGATTATGTTGCTTTGATACTAAATTCATAGTTATGCTAGTACCACTTTCGCGTGTTTATTTGTCGATTAATTTGTTAAAGGCCACAACATTTTAATCTGTTTGGGAAATTCTAGTTCCTGTGCGAAAGCCGAATTAGGATTAGATCACGCGCGATTTGGTAGGGAGTCTAATAAGTTGCGAGAGCCCGTTAGAACCTTCCTAGGTTGACACGATTCGAGAGAACGTGTTATAGCCGACTAGCATGTTATACGTTTATTATTATCGTCGCATAATTGTTGAGCATCTATCGTGAACCCGTGACCTTAGTTTTCATCTCTTTATTAGATTCGATTATTTATTATCGCATTTTAGTAGTGTTTTTTTTTATCCTTCTATCAATTCAACCGTTTAGAGCATCCTAGAATCGCCATAGCTATTTGACCAGTTTAACTGTTTCCCTGTGGTTTCGATACCTTGCTTGCCGCTATCTTCTTGTTAGTAGCATTAGGTTTACCTTGATTGGGTGTGACGACTTTACCCACGTCAAATTTGGCGCCGTTGCCGGGGAAACGGTTTTTCTTGTTTTTTTAGCTTGTTTCTTTTATGCTCTCTTTCGTCTCAAGGAATTAAAACTCCTTGAGATTGATCTCACTTTTCTACTGTAGTTTTGCTTATGCCCAGGTCTTTTCGGTCATCAGAGCTTACTCCGTTCGACCCTGAGCCCGAGAAAACTTTTCGTAGGCGACGACAGTTTTGGAGAGAGATTTCCGCAGCTCCCGATCTTGCGACTTTGGAAGCTATTCATACTGAATTTGTAGCTGAGAATCAGTCCTTTGAAGAGGAACATCAATCTCAGTCCGAGATCATTTTACCACCCCCTCCGAACATAAAAATGCCGAAGCTTTCTAGTCATTCGGAACCCGAGCAAACTGCTCTTCCCAAGTTGGTTAAACGACCAACTGCCACTCAAGGTACATTTGAGATTCGACCCGCCTTTATCACATTGGTGGAGAAGAATCAATTTGGTGGTGACCCTAAGGAGGATCCTCACAAGCATATGAGGATTTTTACCGACTATTGCTCCACGATTCCACTTCCGGCCGGGGTAACTCAAGAAGAAGTCATGGAGATGCTCTTCATGTTTTCACTACGGGATTCCGCTAGGGAGTGGATAACCGATCTCGATAAAGTCACCGAAGGGATTACCGACTGGAATTCTCTTGCTCTTGCCTTCTACAAGCACTATTACCCTCCACAGAAGACGAACATGCTCCGGAGTCAAATCACCAATTTTCGTCAAACTCCGAACGAGAATATTCATGAAGCGTGGGAGCGGTTCAAGAAGCTTGTGAAGGAATGCCCGCACCATGGTTTTCAGGTTTGGTTTCTTTGTAATCAATTTTATAACGGGCTGTATGATGATTGCAGGAGTACATTGGATTCGGCATGCAATGGGCGTTTCCAATGTAATGTGGATGATGATAAGGCTTGGCAAACGATAGAGGAGATGGCATCTCATCATTCCCGATGGGGTAATCCACGTGGTAATACTCGATCAAATTCCGGTGAAAGTGGATCCTCGAATGCTGTGGCCGTTCAATTAGCCGCTTTGGCTAAGAGGTTTGATGCATTTGAAGTGTCAAATTCTCAAGGGGGAGGGGGCATGCATCAAGTACATGCCATGCAAGAATATGCATGCGTTCGTTGTGGTGCCGCGGACCACCAAGCTCAAGACTGCCTAGGCTCCATAGAACAGGTGAATGCGTTTCATTCTATGCGCCCACGTTATCCATATATGAATCAACCGGGCTATGATGCATCTCTCTTGTCTTACAGGAGCACTAATGTCTTGAACCCGCCTATTACACCACCCTATGTGCCCCCGCACAAGCAGAATCTCCAGAATCAGCATCAGCAGAATTTCCAGAACCAAGGAAATTTTCAGAACCAGCAGCAATTCCATAATCAAGGGAATTTTCAGAATCAACAGAATTTCGGAAATCAAAGGAATTTCCAAAATCAGGGAAATTTTCAGCAGCGACCTCACTTGGGTCAACATCAACAAAATTTTGGCAATACTAATCAGAACTTCGGGAATTCTCATCAGAATTTCGATACTAGTCAGCAGAACTTTGGCCAATCCTCATCACAAGCTCAAGGTAATTCTTCTTCTTCTTCGAGTTCTAATGAAATGACTGAGCTTCGTAATATGATGCAGATGATGGCCAAGACCCAGGAATCTATGATGGCTCAAATGCAAAAGAATGATCAAGCTAAGGATAATGCCATCAAAAATTTGGAGAACCAAGTGGGACACCTTGCCGCGTCACAAGCAACGCGTCAACAAGGTAAACTCCCTTCTCAAGGTGATCAACAACATGATACGGCTAATGCGATCACTCTTCGTAGTGGCGCACACTATGAAAGTCCGTCGATGCCTAAGGATGATTCACCGGCTGAGAAGGAGGAGGTTTTAGTGGAAGATGTCAATGAGGATGCAATTGTGGAAACTCCAAGTGATGAGCGAGTTCCACCACCCACTACTCCCGTTCCCACTCCGACTAGTCCAACAATTCAAGTACCATTTCCGGGTCGATTGAAGAATCGAAAGGAAACTACCCAGTTTGGCAAGTTCATGGAGGTTGTGAAGAATTTGCAGGTTACAGTCCCATTTACCGAGCTCATTATGCAGGTCCCGTCTTACACTAAGTTTATGAAGGACATCTTGACTCGGAAGAGAAGCATTGGTGAGCTAGAAACCGTCGCTCTTACTGCAGAGTGTAGTGCCTTTTTGCAGAACAAGACCCCACCAAAGCTAAAGGACCCCGGTAGTTTTTCGATTCCTTGCACTATTGGCACCTTATCGATTGATAAGGCTTTATGTGATTTAGGTGCTAGTGTAAGTGTCATGCCCTACTCTGTTTGTGAAAAACTTAATATGGGTCCTCTTAAGTGTACTAGTGTCACTTTGCAGATGGCGGACCGTTCCATAAAACGCCCTTTGGGAGTTTTAGAAGACGTGCCCGTTAGAGTTGGGAAATTTTTTATCCCGGTTGATTTTATCGTCCTTGACATGGCCGAGGACACCCAAATTCCCATAATTTTGGGAAGGCCATTTTTGCACACCGCCGGCGCGGTGATTGATGTCAAGAACGGTAAATTGACCTTGGAAGTGGGTGGAGACACCATTGTTTTCTGCTTAGATAGTACACTTAAGAATCCGATGATAACGGATTCATGTTGCATGATTGATGTTATGGATGTGTTGGTTCATGATTCTATGGAGGCGTCCCTTATACGGGATCCCTTAGAAGCTTTGATATGTTTGGAAGCGTGTGCAGGTGATGCTTCCGTTGACTCTGCTGTTGTTGATGCCTTAGAGGCCGCTTTGGAAGGAAGGATGCTCACGGAGGAGCAAGGTGTCGATGTAACCAACATCGTACACACCTCATTTGCTATTGACACATCCGTTCCGGAGCGTAAGCCACTTCCGTCTCACCTAAAATATGCCTTTTTAGACGATACCGAGAGCTTCCCCGTGATTGTAAGTGCTGATTTAACTGAGCAACAACTTTCTGATTTGTTAGTTGTTTTAAAGAAAAATAGGAAAGCTTTGGGGTATAGTCTTGATGACTTGAAGGGAATCAGTCCCGATTTCTGTATGCATAGAATTAATCTTGAGGAAGGTCATCGTCCTTGTGTCCAGGGTCAACGTAAGTTGAACCCGAACATGCAAGAGGTTGTTAAAAAGGAAGTTATGAAGTTGTTGGATGCGGGAATTATTTATGCGGTTCCCGATTCAAAATGGGTGAGTCCGGTGCAGGTTGTACCTAAGAAGGGAGGGACTACGGTAGTCCCGAATGAGAAGAATGAGTTAATCCCTACACGAATTGTGACGGGATGGAGGATGTGTATAGATTATAGAAAGTTGAACACCGCTACACTTAAAGACCACTTCCCACTGCCATTTATCGACCAAATGCTTGAGAGACTAGCTTCTCACAAGTATTTTTGCTATTTAGATGGATATTCGGGATTTTTCCAAATCCCGATACACCCCGCCGACCAAGAAAAGACCACGTTCACTTGTCCATATGGCACTTTCGCATATCGCAGGATGCCCTTCGGGCTATGTAATGCACCCGCCACCTTTCAAAGGTGCATGATGAGCATCTTTTCCGACTACATCGAGTCCATTATGGAGGTGTTTATGGACGACTTTAGTGTGTATGGTATGAGTTTTTCAGCTTGTTTAGCTAATTTGGATACCATTTTAAACCGATGTGTCGAGGTTAGTTTGGTCTTGAATTGGGAAAAATGCCATTTTATGGTCACTGAGGGTGTTGTTCTGGGTCATGTGGTCTCCGAAAGGGGCATTCAGGTGGATAAAGCAAAGGTGCAAGTGATTGAGCAATTACCCTTGCCGGTTAATGTAAAGGGAGTGAGAAGTTTCCTTGGTCATGCGGGATTTTATCGCCGCTTTATCAAGGACTTTTCCAAAATTGCTAAGCCACTTACACAATTGCTCTTAAAGGATGCCCCTTTCGATTTTACTGATGAGTGTGTGGAAGCTTTTAACAGGATTAAGCAGGCCCTCATTTCTGCTCCGATCATTCAGTCACCGGATTGGAATTTGCCATTCGAGATAATGTGTGACGCGAGTGATTATGCTGTGGGAGCGGTTTTGGGCCAAAGGAAGGACAAGGTCTTGCATGCTATATACTACGCTAGCAAAACACTTGATAATGCTCAGATGAATTATGCCACCACCGAGAAGGAGTTGCTAGCTATAGTGTATGCTTTGGAAAAGTTCAGAACCTACTTGGTTGGATCGGAAGTCATTGTTTTCACTGATCATGCGGCACTCAAGTACCTCCTTGCTAAGAAAGAAGCAAAGCCCCGATTACTTCGATGGATCCTCCTCCTCCAAGAGTTTGATTTATCGATCCGAGATAAGAAGGGAGCGGAAAATGCCGTTGCAGATCATCTATCGAGGCTTAGAGTTGAGGAGGAAGGAGTTGTCATCCCCATAGATGACTCTTTTCCCGATGATTCTCTCATGGCTTTAAGTACCGGTGCAAGCGAAGGACCTTGGTATGCGGATTATGCTAATTATTTAGTTGGCAAGGTATTACCTTCCGATTTTTCCTATCAACAAAAGAAAAAATTTCTACATGATGTCCGACAATTTTTTTGGGATGACCCTTATTTATTTAAGGAGTGTGCCGATGGTATTTTCCGTCGATGTGTCCCTCAATGGGAAGTTCGAGGGGTTCTAGAGAGTTGTCATTCATCGCCATATGGTGGCCATCATGGACCAAGCCGAACCACGGCCAAGGTCCTCCAGTCGGGTTTTTATTGGCCAACCTTATTCCGGGATGCCCAAGCTTTTATTATGTCCTGCGATGCATGTCAAAGGACCGGTAATATTTCTAGGAGGCATGAGATGCCTCAAAATGGGATTCTCGAAGTAGAAATTTTTGATGTTTGGGGTGTAGACTATCAAGGCCCGTTCCCGTCATCCAAGGGCAACCGATATATTTTGGTTGCGGTTGATTATGTCTCCAAGTGGGTGGAGGCGGTAGCATCTCCTGCTAATGATGCTAGAGCGGTAATATCCCTGTTTAAAAAGACTATTTTTCCCCGCTTTGGTGTTCCAAGGGCGATTATTAGCGATGGTGGAAGCCATTTTCATGAGAAGCGACTTGATGCTTTGCTTGCTAAGTACGGTGTCTCGCACCGTACCGGTCTTGCCTACCACCCTCAAACGAGTGGGCAAGTTGAGGTGTCCAATAGGGAAATCAAGTCTATTCTCCAAAAGGTCGTGTCAAAAGCTAGGAAGGATTGGAGCTCTAAGCTAGATGATACACTATGGGCTTATCGTACCGCCTTTAAAACGCCTATTGGTACTTCACCTTACCGATTGGTCTATGGCAAGTCATGCCATTTACCGGTCGAGCTTGAGTATAAGGCTTGGTGGGCGATTAAGGAGCTTAACTTGGATCCACATTTGAGTGGGGAGAGGAGGCTTATGCAGCTGAATGAGTTGGAGGAATTCCGACTTGGTGCCTATGATAGTGCTCGAGTTTATAAGGAGCGCACCAAGCGCTGGCATGACAAGCATATCCTTCACCGTGAGTTCAATGTGGGAGATAAGGTATTATTATTCAATTCTAGGCTCCGGTTGTTTCCCGGAAAGTTAAAATCTCGTTGGTCCGGACCCTTTTCTGTCACCCACGTGGGTAAATTTGGCTCGATTGAAGTCGAGAGTGATGCGGGTGAACGATTCAAGGTGAATGGTCAACGATTGAAGTTGTATCATGAAGGTGCTCAAGTTGGAGCGATTGAGGTCATACGACTTCATCCCGTTCCCATATCCCACTAAACCTTATCCTCATCAAGTCGTGCGGGACTCTAAACCAGCGCTACCGGGAGGCAGCCCGAGTATGTACATAATTTCCCTCATTATTATTATTATTATTATTATTATTATTTTTCTTTTAGTTATCTTGGTGAGGATGAGAGGAGGGACTAACGTTTTGGAGATGCGCAGAATCATCGGAAATAACTTGATGTGGAGATATTAGTGAAATAAGGAGAAGGAAAAAATTCATCGTACTTGTGATAATATAGCAGGTCACCTCAGCCTAGGCCTAGGGGGCCTGTCGACTATAGGGGCCGAGACACGAGATGAATTAGAGTTCTAATAGAGTGGTTTGTGCGTCTCAGCCTGCCTCTAGGCCCCCTATAGACTTCAGGGGCCGAGGCACAAGAAGAATTTGAGAAAACATGGGGCAAAATCTCGAAAAAAGAAAGGAATTGTGCGGTCCGGCCGGCCAGCCGGCCCCCGGTCCATACCGGCTGGCTGTGAGAGGAAAGGGTTGATTTAAATAATCGAAAAATTGGAGAAGTGCTTCCGGCCGGCCAGCCGGCCGCCGGTCCAGACCGGCTGGGGCGTACAACAGACCCCAAACCCATTTTTTTTCGTGTCATTTCTTCATTTCTTCACTCCTCTCGCCTCTCTCTTCTCTCTCTCATCCCCAAAACCCCAATTTCCCCATTTCCCAGCACTCATCTCCTCTCTCTCTACTCAAAATTTCCCCATTTTTCTCTCAAGTGTGCTACTTTCAGCTGATTTGCAATGCCTCCTCGGAACAAGCGCACCAGAAACGAACATGCTCAACCCGACATTGAGTCCGATCCGGTTTTTCCAGGTGTCATTTTTACCACTCTTGACCAGAAGGTACGGTTTCAGAACTTGAGAAAGCGGTCTATTGTTCCAACTCGTTTTATCGATCGTGATGCTATGCGAACTTTAGGCCTAGATTCTGCTTTGGAACTATTGTTTAAAGGTGTTGGTATGGGTACGTTTTTTACGATGCGTCGTAACACGTTTACCCAGCTTACGTTGGAATTTCTGAGTTCGTTTGAGGTACATAAGAATAGACGGACTGGTGATATTTCTGTTGAGTTCCGTTTATTGAATACTAGTTTTGCGCTGAGCCTGAAACAGTTTGGGGATTGTTTTGACCTTAAGGATTATGACGACCGTACACCACCCGAGCATGCTAATTTTAGGGTGGGTGATTTTTGGGAATGCATTGCTGATGCCCCGTACACTACCGCGGGGCATATGAGTTCAAACAATATTCATAATCCTGTTATTAAGGTTTGGCAGAGGTTTATGGGGTGGACGATTTTTGCTAGGAAGGAGCCACATAATGTGCGCACCGAGGAGGTGGTTATTTTGGGTTCATATTTGCGGCGTAAGCCGAAGGTGTGGCATATCAATATTACCTATCACTTGGTCCTCCAGTTTAGGAGAATAGCTACGGCCGTTGCCGACGTTCCCATTTATATAGGCGGGTTAGTCACGCAATTAGCTCTCCGGTTGACCGCTTTTCGCGAGGCAGATCATGATCCGGTCCCGGGTGAGATTACTCTTAGCCTCCGATATTTGGCTTCTCTTAACTGGATTTCTTCTAGGCATCAGAATCGTTGGGCTTGGCTTATTCATGAGCAGGCGACTATTATTTTGCAAGCCGGGTCGGTTTTGTCACTTGAGGCTGATCAGCCTAATTATTTATTACCCGTCGCTGCCCCTAGCTCTCTTCTTTCGTCGCATGCTGTTACCTATACTCGTCGCCCGACGAGCGAGCCTAGTACCTCCCGCCCCACTTCTGAGCCCGGTCCATCTCAGCCTGCTCCCGAAACCACCACCACTACTACTTTTGAGCAGCCTCCTCCACCACCCCAGAATGCTCCCCTCCATCCCGATCTGATTTCATGGATGGAGCGCATGGAGTTGAGTGCCGGTTCGTCACGTTCTGACTTTGATACTTTTCGCACGGAGACTCGTGCCGACACCGCTGCTACTCACGCTCGTCTGGACAGGTTATATGCTGATCAGTGTCTCGGGATGTATCCCGTTTATGATGACTATGCTAGGCGTGCAGCTGTGCCACCACAGGGCCCTTACCCCTCGTACTTTTCGTGGCCCGTGGGTGGTTATACTGACCCTTCGATTCATGGCGGCTTCCATCTTCACACTGACTATTTCAGTGCCCCGGCGGGCCCTGCTTTTGGAGCCGCTAGTGATTATCAGGGAGGTGGTTGGTATACGGGTGGTGCGTCAGGTTCTGGGACCGCTGCAGATGATGGTATGGAGGATGATGATTTTGGTGATGATGATGATGATCAGTAGCGGATTGCTGACTCCGCTACCTCTCCATGTGTATATTTGGTATGTTTTTTCTCTTTCCTCGGATTTTATTTGTGTCCCCCACCAATTTTGGGTCTGTATGATTTGGACATTGAGGACAATGTCGAGTCTAGCGTGGGGGAGTTTTTAGTATTTCTAGTTTTATTTCCTTGAGTCTTAGTGGTTGTCCATGATACCGATTATGCAGCAATGATGATAATTTGCACTCTTTAGGCCACCTACTCATTCTTAATTGGCATTCATTTGACCTTTGTTATGTGGAATAATAATTAATCGGCAAGTTTGCAACCAACCGAGCTATGATTTGTGGTTCCCATTTAGACCGACCCTGCATTTGGGCTTTAGCTACAAAATTGGTGAGATTTAGAGCCTCCTGTAGCCAGTACATTCATACCTGGCTACCACTTAGGATTGTGTGTAGGACTCCTCGTGGAATATGCTATGTCAATACGCATAAGTATGGTGTTTGCCCCTTCATTTTGACTAACTTGCCTAGTGATCATTTTTGGGTCATTTTCTCCTTGGCTAAAATGTTAAAGAATTCACAAAATGAACTACAAAATCAAATTTGCCTACCCAGCCAAGCTTGATGAAGTAGGTCACCTAGTGCGTTCTATGCTCGTTACTGTGTGATTTTGGAGATTTTTGATGGATGATTGGATGCGGTTGACTCTGTCTCAAGGGAGTTTGTAGATCTTGTCCGGGTTAATTTGGGTTATTGTATATATTTGCTTCTAATTTTATCAAGCTAAAAAATATAGTTCAAAAAAAAAAAAAAAAAAAAGGAAAAAAAATGAAAAAAGCAAAAAGGAAAAAATCGAAGAAGAAAAAAAAAAAAAAAAAAGAAAAAAAAAATCAAAACAACACAAAAAAATATATGTTATTCTTGTTACTTTTATTTTCCGTTTACTTGATGAAATTTGAGCGCCCTCTTTTGATCCCGGACTCGTTCTCGTTGGTTGGTGGTTTGTATGATTTGTTTATGGAAGTGGAAGAATTTTTGAGTTGAGCATTATCGCACTAGTTAGTTCACTAGCTTGGCTTTAACCTCACATGACCATATCGATTTCCACCTTCTACCTGGTTATCACCATCCTTGCCTCCCTTTGTGATCTTAGCACGTTTTGTAAAAATTTAGAGGTCGATACCATATTAGATTGCGGGTATATTTCCATGAGTTGGAGTAGTTGAGCGTTTTCATATATATATTTCACATTTACACACCCTTCCTAATTGAGCGATGAGTGGCTCCGTGAGTAGCCTATGCAAGGGCTTTGGTTGAGAATGTGGTTTCTACATGTTATGCTTGGTAAAATTGTGCATTTGTTGATGGGTTATTTTTCCTATTTCCCGTCTTGGAATTCGTTTCTTAGACTTGGTTTAGATGTTTGCTATGACGGACTTGAGTATTTGGTTGCCTATTATTTGCTTTGAGCTGTTTCGGTATTATATTAGTTGTTTTCTTACGGGTCTTGCTTGAGGACAAGCAAGGGTTCGGTTTGGGGGAGTTTGATGTGTCGTATTTATATAGCTTATTTCCCTCGATTCCGTTGTCTTTTATGGTCGGAACGCGCTCTTTAGAGCCGTTTCTTCTAACATTTTGTTTCGAGTGAGTGTTTTTGTAGATTCTAGACGATTTCAGGTTTTTATGTGCATTTACACTCATATCTGGTCAGAAGAACGATCCCGAGACAAAACCCGTGCCTCAAGACGTTTAGGCGAAGAAGAAATGGGAAGTGACGATTCATTGGGCCATGAGAAGCGGCCCATAGCTTCTTTTATTAGTGCGTGCACGCCAGCCTACATGTGACCGGCGGCCTGCCAGCCGGCCGGAATGACACAAGGCCATTTTAGTTTCATTTTGATGTGTGCCTCGGCCCCTGCATGTGGCAGGCGGCCTGCCGGCCGGCCGGGGTGCACACCCAGTTCATTTTCCGCCTAATTTTGTATAACTAAGGGGGAGGATTATTTCTAACACTACTTCCTCATACTTAGAATTTTTTTTCTTTAGAAAACTCGTGACCTTTAGGATTCTAGCACTCGTTTTTCACTCGGATTCGATTTCGGTAATTTCATTTTTATGCAATTTTCAGTTCTACGTTTCAATCTTCATCGTAAATTACTTAGTTAGTAGTGTTTTCTCTATTTGCAATTTGTTGTTCCGTTTAGTTCGTTAGATTTTCGTCCGTTTATCATTAGATTTATTTGCTTCACCTTTTTATCATGAATTCCATATATGCGATTAGTTGTTTCATAATCATCATGCGTAGCTAATTTTCTCGCTAGGGTCGAGGGGGATCGATGGGTTATTATACGATTATGTTGCTTTGATACTAAATTCATAGTTATGCTAGTACCACTTTCGCGTGTTTATTTGTCGATTAATTTGTTAAAGGCCACAACATTTTAATCTGTTTGGGAAATTCTAGTTCCTGTGCGAAAGCCGAATTAGGATTAGATCACGCGCGATTTGGTAGGGAGTCTAATAAGTTGCGAGAGCCCGTTAGAACCTTCCTAGGTTGACACGATTCGAGAGAACGTGTTATAGCCGACTAGCATGTTATACGTTTATTATTATCGTCGCATAATTGTTGAGCATCTATCGTGAACCCGTGACCTTAGTTTTCATCTCTTTATTAGATTCGATTATTTATTATCGCATTTTAGTAGTGTTTTTTTTTATCCTTCTATCAATTCAACCGTTTAGAGCATCCTAGAATCGCCATAGCTATTTGACCAGTTTAACTGTTTCCCTGTGGTTTCGATACCTTGCTTGCCGCTATCTTCTTGTTAGTAGCATTAGGTTTACCTTGATTGGGTGTGACGACTTTACCCACGTCAACACCCTCAACATACGTGCTTAGAATGGCCTCGGCAATGGACTCGTAATAGCGACGGGAACGCGGGAGTATTGAGGATGTATGTAAAGTTATGGTGTGTGTGTGTGTGTGTGTGGATGATTTTGTCGGTTTTTTTGAGGGACAATGACTAGGTTTTTTGCTTAGTGTTGCTTAGGATTGTAGTGTAGAGAGAATGGGTGGATTATGGTAGAAATGTAGGGTAAATTGTATGTGAAAATTCCTGAAAAATGAAGAGTACAAGGAGGGGTACGGTATTTATAGAGTTTACCCCTCGACCTAGACTCACTCGATCGAGTGGCCCTAGTGCACTCGATCGAGTGCCCTGAGGAAAGGGGTCTGTTGTGTTTTTTTGGCTCCACTCGATCGAGTGGATCGAGTTGGCGAGCCATTTTAGGAAATGGTTGACTTTTTTATTTTTTGAGGATTGTGTTCGGGGCGCAAGTTTCTAGAAGCGCACCTGGTTGACTTTATGTGACGGATTCGTCATTGACCAGGTTTTGACCCGGTCGCTAAAAGACAGTTTTTATTTTTGGTGTCGGTTTTGGCCCAAATTAGTCTTATTTTACTCGAAACAACCCAATGGGCCTGAATTTGAGGTTGGTTTTGAGAGATTTGTACTCCGCTAAAAGCCCACGTCGGATATTATTGATTTCGAGCCCATATTCGAGTATACTAAGTCACGTTTGCGTCCGATCATCATCCGGTGTTTTGTCGGGAACTGCTATAGACACTAGCAGGCAAAATGCGGGTGTCTACAGGGTGTTACAAAAGTGATCTAAAAACAACGCAAGTAAAATCAATGAAAACGGTGCAATAATGAAAGAACTATAGTAAATCTAATCTAGATATGAGGGAGAGGAAGAGAAATATACCAACAATGGAAGAAAATGACAAAAAAGAAGATGAAGATTGCATAAAAATAAAGAGAAGCCTTGATGAAGAGGACAATGAATTTGTCACTAATCCCTTGATAATCTCCAAAGAACTTCAAGATAAAAACTATAATTCCTTACAAAAGCTTGAATCTAAAGCAATAAAGAAGATGAAGATTGATAAAAACTATGTATATCTAATGGCTTTCAATGGCTTTCTTTCTAAGCAAATGAAAAGTGATCTAAAATCTAATGGAGTGTTGTGTAGTATGTAGTGTCTAATTGGGTTAACAATATATATAGTAGTAGCTTACTGGATCACTAAACCAAAGCTCAAATCCAACTTTTGCACTTTGAGTGAGACTTTTGTCCAATGAATCTTCATATAGTGAAGTTTTGCCCTGCCGATTCTCTCCAATATGGCCGAAATACCTTCGGGCGAAATTTCACCCTGTCAAAATATCATCAGGCAAAGTTTCGCCCGATGAACTTTTTTGTTTGAAATGGCAATTTTGGAGGAATCACTGTCGGGCAAAGTTTGGACCGGTCAAAATCTCATTGAGCAAAGTTTTGCCATATGAAAAATATGACCAAAAACTCAAAAATCTCGTAGGGTGAAATTTCACCCGGTCAGATCTCATCGGGTGAAACTTTACCCTGTGACTTCAGAGGGCCATAACTCTCTCGTTTGATCTTCGATTAGGAAGTGTGATATGTCGTTGTAAAGCTAAAAACATAAGCTTTAACGTCCAGCTAGAATCGCTTCGATCTGATATCTAGAACTCTAGATAAATCCATTTTAAGTTTCACCTCTTCGGAGAAGATACCCAATGAACTATGGTTTGCCCTTTTGCTTAAAGTTCACCTCTTGGGTTTGGACTTTCGACTTTAATCATACTTTGGGATGATATTCCACTCCCTTGTGCCCATGTATGCTCGAACATGCTCTCAGGCAATAGATTCTTATCAAAATAATAGGAAAACTACCCAAAAACACGTAAAATGCACAAGAGAGATCGCTAGAGTGAGAAAGACTAAAAAAGGGCAATAATCACACAAAAATCTTACAAAAGCGGTAGGAAAACAAGCTTAGATGGGTGGGAAAATGGTCCAAATTTGACTTATATCAGTCGCCCCTCTCGTAATCTCGCGTGTTTGGTGTGAAAGGAGCGAGTCCACTTCTAAAATGAACACTGAATTCTAAATACTAAAAAACAATGCATCTACCTCTCACAATCATTCTCAACCAACGCTTTTCAAAACAAATTAAACATTCAAAATCGAGTCTATGTGTATTTCAGATTTTGGAATCATTTATCGATTGCCTTCGATGCGTGATTTGACTAATTTTCTAAATATTCGATATCTGTTCTATAATCGAAAGTCGAGTATTAAATTTAGTCGAATTCTGCTTTTTTCGTTCGTAACGAGTCAACTCTCGTTTCTAACTCATACAATCATTTCAATAACCTGTATATCAAATCGTGCAATCCAGTAGTTCAGTTCTAATCTAACTATTACTATTACTATTACTACCATGTACTATTATTCAAAAGTATTCCAATACGACTAAGAGCGAATATCCAAGGACGCTAATCTGAACATCGTAGACCGCGACGATTAAGCATTAATGTCAATAATGTGTAGGATCTAGAATTCGCGATGATGAGTCGCAAACTATTTTCTAAAAATGACTTAGAACTAATATTCGTTGATGCAAAATCGATTACCGTGGGCTATTATTAGCCAAACGATAGTATCGATACGCGGAGAGTATTATGTTCGTAATGATAAGTTGGGACGAGACATTCTGAGCCCTCGGGATCAAGCTAGCATCACGCTTTGGTTCTGTATGCCACGGATCCTGGCACCCAACGCCTCTGCCAGAAAGTTGAGTCACTGAGCCTCCTGCGCCTGACTTCGAGGGCGTACGAGCTCACGTGCCTAAGCTTTTGTCCTCTGTTCAATACACAGCATAATGTGTAGCTAATCGGAGTCTGTCCAGTACTTTGTTTGGCGGTTTCTGTTTACTCTTATTGTTTACGGGTTCGTTATAGTTCTTATTTGCCGTTTCTAATTCGATTATTGCTGGTTGTCGTATTGTGAATTCCGGGTTGTATCCCGCCCGTATAGGTTGTAATCTACATTTCAAGTTTGTTTACTTTACTTGCGTGGCGTTTATCGCTTTTAATTGAACCCATATTTCAACATATTTCAAGATGCATTAAACGACGTAGCAAACACATATTTCACATGTGTAGCCTAAAATAATGGTTGCCATACATTTTCATTATCTTACCAATGCGCGTACTTAAACACGATCAATATCTTAGTAGAGGTCGCTATCTGCGGGCGGGGTTGGGTGTTCTTCATGGGCTTCCCAACACGTACCTTCACCCCTTACTCGGAACCTTCGGTTTCCGGATGTCCAAAACTATTGGCAACGAGAGTCATTCGATATACGATATTCGATAAGTCGACATTGGTATCGTTATGCAAAGGGACGAACCCCACAAGCTCTAGTACTATAAGGCAGGCCGTTATTTTTGTGCGATATGCCTAAGTACAGAGTGGGTTCGAACGGGTCCGAACTCCGACAAATTTTGGTGGCGACTCCAACTTTGATTTAAATTTCAATCCGAGAACAATCTTACCACGAGCTTCATTCCCCTACCCAAACCCTCGCGTGGCCGGGTCGGGGTGGATCTATGTCATATCCACACATGGGGAGGTTGGAACAACTAAGAAGGTGGGAGGAGGGAAGTGGAAGAGGATACAGAAAGTAGAGAAGCAGGTTGGTCATGATCAAGAACCATTGAGGCATAACAAAAGAGGACATGAGGAGGAGGGACGAGTCCCGAGGGGATGATGCGAAGAAAATGTGTGCAATTATGGGTGTAATGTCACCTGAGGCAGAGACTGAGCGGACTCCGTCCTGCGTGGCATTATGAATCTTTTGAGCCTGAACTGTTGGGACTTCGGCCACCCCGAGGCAATAGGCAGTCTAAAAAACCTCATTATAAAGGAGATCCTCGGTGTAGTTTTATTATGTGAGACGAAACTCAGCGGTGAAGAGATGAGGGGGGTTCGAGCTAGTTTAAAGGAATATGATGGAGTAGAAAGTGATAATGTTGGTCGTTCAGGAGGATTGGCGTTCTTATGGCATAAGGAGGTGGAGTGTGTATATAGGGGGGCTCAGTTCATTATATGCATTTTATCATAAAATATAAAGGTGCAGAATGGAGGGTTACAGGATTTTATGGGTGGCCGCGCGGTGGTGGCGGAGATGCATCTATCGTGGGTGTTATTAAGGCTCCTAAAGGTGGATTATAATGGGCCATGTGATTGTATTGGTGATTTTAATGAAATTCTCTATGCCAATGAGATGAAGGGAGGGAATCGAGCTCATTGGCAGATGAAGAATTTTTTAGATGCTCTTGAGGATTGTGAGTTATGGGAGGTTCGATATGAGAGGTATATGTATACGTACGATAATGGTCAGCTGGAAGAAGCAAACTGTCAATGTAGGCCTGACCATGCTGTAGGGAATGAGGCATGGCTTGACAAATTTTCACAATGTAAAATTATCCACCTTGATCGGGAATGGTCAGATCATGCTCTGATCAAACTTAGTATCAATGGGCATACCAAGACAGAAGGGCGCAAGGTGAGGCTGTTCAGATTTGAAGAAGTGTGGGTGGGAGAGGATGGATGCGAGGAGGTTATCAAACGAGCATGAGATGAGGGGGACAATGAGATAGGAGATGTGTTAGCTGGTTGCGCTAGAGAATTTTGAGACTAGAATTCCATTAGTATAGGCAAAATTCAACTTGAATTACGTCAAAAGCGGAAACGGCTGACATGGTTGAATGAAGGAGGGAGATCGAAGGAGATGGTTCGGGAACGGATAAAATTGGTGAAGGACATTGCCCAGTTGTTACGAAAAGAAGAGATTTTCAGGAAACAACGATCACGAGTGATGGAGGGATTTGTCGTGGATCCCGCCGATCAAATAATTAACCAACTAATCCTAGTGGGTAGCTAGGGTAAGTCGGGTCGAATCCACGGGGACGGTAAGAGGCGTCTAGACTAAGGTCACCCAAATACAAGACTCGATCAATGAACTAGGCTTAACTAGAATGATAAGAAGGGGAAGAAGGCTAAGACTATGGCTAAGGAGACGGAGAAAACAAACAAGGAAAACGGGCTAGGATTAGGTCGGGGTCAAAGGGGTAACGGAATGGTCAAGGAAGAGCTAGAGTGAAGGAGGTATTAGGGTAATCTAGGTATAGTCCGGGCTCTCGCAACTTAGACTCACCTAGAGGTTCCACCTAAAACCCACTTTGGCAACACACATGACAAACGGGGTTACTAGCGTGTTATTGTGGCCTAGATCGCATCCGGGCTCTCGCAACTTAGACCGAACTAGGGGTCGTCCTCACCGGGCTCTCGCTACTTAGTGAGGGAACCGAACCCACAAGCAAACTATTACCCACAAGAGAAAAGCAAGAAAAACAAGCATATGCACATACTAGTCATTCAAGCATTTCAACAAACATGTGATATGCATCAAACCAAGAGGAAACCCAAATCTTCCACCAACATCTCCAACAAACCCTTAATCATCCAATTAACACCCTAATCACCTTACTAACCCTAGCAAGAGTACTACTCTAACATTATCAAACTAATTCTAACATAAACAAGAATAAACAACACAAACATCAAAACATACATAATGAAACTACCAAGTATGATGAACAAAACAATAAACAATAACTAAATATTGAAACTTGAATTAAACAAACAAGATAAAGAGTAAAAGGAATAAAGGAATATACCATACTAGTGAAGGATGAAAAGATGAACACTTGTATATAAAGAAAACCCAAATTCATCCACCAATGTTGTCAAGATTGAATGGATTCTTCAAGAGATCTCTTAATACAAGATTAAACTAAGATTAACTACTAATTACCGACTAATCTACACTAATCTAATCTAATCTAACCTAAAGTAGTCTAGGGTTTAGTGGTAAGTGAAGAACATATCATAGGAATACAAGAGGAAGGGTATTTATAGGGTTACAATGCAAAGGGAGATGAAACAATGCTTCACGGGCTGTAACTGGGCCATCTCGTTCGGGATGAGTTGGTCCCGGTCGGGATGAGGTGGTCCCGGTCGTGATGGACTCCTTTCCGGTCGGGATGGACCCAAAACTGCAGCTCCTCTTTTGTGCACTTCATCCCGGACGGGTTGAGGTCATACCCGTCGGGGATGAGTCTTGTAGGCCTCCAATATGATCCTTTTGGTCCCTCCTTGCTTCACATGGAATTCTCATTGATTCTCGGGACTCGGGATCGGGTCTCGGAGGCTCGAGATTGGGTCCCAAGGTCTCGGGGTCGAATCCAAGGCATCGAGTGATCGTTCCTTCACTTCGTTGGCTCCGAAAAGTGTATGTATTAAGTCGGAATCACTCCAACTCTTCACGAATGGTCTCGGGAACCTGAAACGAACTAGAGGAAGCATAAGTAGCCCATAAATCGCTCCCAAGGAGCGATTCCACAAGGAAAATGAGACCAAAACACTACGAAATAGGCACTACAAACTACACTTATCAACTCCCCCACACTTAACCCTTACTCGCCCTCTAGTAAGCACATACTAACTACTAAACTAGCCGAGTGGGTATTAGCGCACCCTACGCCCTTTCAACTCACACGATAACACTTAGAGGACAAGTGCTATCCGCAAGGCAAGTGGGGTCTTGTGACAAAACTGTGGATGCAACCGGACACAAGACACATAAACAACAAACACACAAACAAACAAACAAAAATCGGATGCACCCAAAAGAAAACAAATACCGCTTCCCTCAAACAAGCGGTGAAAGAAGCACCGGTTTAGGACTCAAGGCAAGTGACAACGTTCCCAAGCTAGAAATACAAACCAAAATGGACTAAACCCTAATAGTATGACGACAAAGCAACAAAAACGTTGGTAACTTACCTCGGTTCCTCCTAACCTTCTAAGAACGTACCACGGGACGATCGGCGGGATGGAAAAAGGATGAACCATGGTGTTAGTCGACACTGTAGGTAAGTGAGACCCCGCCCCCTTTAGCAAAGAGCCAAGAGGGTCGTCCAATGTCCGAAACCGCCTAACTAGTCCAAGTAAAAAGTGGAAATGATTGCAAAATGAGGGAAGACCGACTAATGCCGCTATCATCCCTCCTAGGGACTCGGTCCTTTGGTAGGCTCTTTACGGAAAAAGTCGGAAAAAGGCTTATTTTGAGAGGTAGGGGTTATTTTTGTGAATGGGGTTTTCTTTTGGCATTTTCCCTTTTCTTTTGCATTTTTGCCTTGTTTTGCCATGCCATTCTTTTTTTCTTCTTTTCTATTTTCTTTTTGGCTTTTGTACCTTTTCTTTTTCTTCATTCTTTTCTTTCTTTCTTTTTTTCTTTCTTTTTCCTTTCTTTGCCCTTTTGGCTTAATTTGGCTTTCTTGGCATTTCTTGACAGTTATGAAAGAGAGAAATCAACAAGTTGCAAATTATTGTGTGGATATGTGTAGGAGGTAGGGTAATGGGTGAATCGGGACGGCGCCTTCCCTTCAAACCCACAAAAAGTGGAGAACTTGGACTAATCAAACAATTCCGAACACGGTCACCTAAGGGACGGGACTCGGCAACCAAGGCCCTTTCACACCGTGGGTGGTCATAATGTTAAAATGCAAATCCCGTAGTAAATCCCTAGTAGACTAGGTGGACTCAAGGTAAGAAAAAAAAACATTGATTTAGGTCATTCTACTAGACTAATGTCCAAGACTCGATTTATACTACTAGGAAGGGAAAGTAAACACTCGCACACTAGCCTCTAAACCGGGTTTTTGAAAAAAGTTTTACACACAAAACACAAATACACACACAAAACAAAGATACGACAAAAATGAAAGAGAAAATAGACAAAAGGCCACAAAACAAAAACAAAACAAGACAAACACATAAACAACACAAACACCACCCTAAGCTTCCAAACAAGCCACCAAATAAACCAAACTTTACAAAGGTCCTCCCGAGCACACAACATCGCAACCTCCTCCAAACTCCACAAGAGATAAAGAAGGAAAAGGGATAAGATGTTACCGGAAGTCTTGAAAGCTCTCCAAAGCTATCGGTTATTCAAGTAACCTAATAGGAAAAAGGGAGGCAAAACACGCACAACACAACAAATACACGATACAACGACATAAAAGGAAAACACACAAAAGAAAATCTTTTTGATTTTTATGAAAAAATTTCAAATTTTTAGGATTTTTAAAGATTTTTCGAAAAACTACAAAAATAAAACTAACTACGATAGAATATCGCTCCCCCACACTTAAACCGAGAAATGTCCTCATGCTCGACCGTAGTGCATGGGAGCACAAAAGAAAAGAAACTACGAAAATAAAGCTAAAAATCAAAAAGGTGGAGAAAATGGTAGAATGTGTCCGGCCGAGGTGTAGTCAACTCACCATGGGCCGAGACAAGAAAAGATATGGATGGGGGAAGAAAAATAAAAAGAAAGAAATGAGAGGAAATGGGAGGAGAGGAATAGGTGTAATCAAGTCACCTAGCCCGTATTCCGCCTAAATCCGACTAAATCCTCAAAAAGAAAGAGTGAAAAACTTGTAAAATTTGGATTTTGAAAATGACTCTCGATGTAGTCACATCATCGAGAGTCGGGAGCAACTACTGCCAAGGCCTCGAAGGCCACTAAGATACCATGACTCAAGGGGAAGGGAATAAACAAAGGAAAACAAGCAACAACAAAAACGGAAAAGAAAGGATAGTTGTCGTACCATAGGTTAGCAACTCACTCTCTCCATCGTCTCATAGACAATATAGGCACTTGCTTGTCTTCATCATTGCTATCCCGCTTCAAGCTTGATAGAACCGCATGGTAGAGGTAGTAATGGTGCGAGGGGGTGGGATTTGATGTGAATATCGGTCTAAAGTGAGGAGGAAATGAGGTTAAGGTATGTAAATGAGGTACATGGGTGGTATGATATGAGAAAGGAAGGTAGGGAGGTTAGGTGGGGGTATACAATGGTTGGGTGGGCTTAAATGTCGAAGAAGAAGCACCAAAAAGGATTAGGGGATCATCCCGGTCGGGATGGATGATCCCGATCGGGTTGATAAACCCTTCCCGGTCGGGAAGCCTCCTTCCCGATTGGGATGACACTCCAGTGGACTCGATTTTTGGCACCCTCATCTCGATCGGGACGGCCCCATCCCGGTCGGGACGACACACCCTTTCCGATGGGGAAGGGTCTTCATGACTCCCATGACCCCAAAAACTGACTCCCTTACTCACGATCCAAGCTCTATCACTAACTACTCCTTTCTAGGAGTCACCTTCACTTCACCTATCACAATAAACTCAAAGTACACATCAAATTCACTCCCTCACATCGCTCATCAAAATACCAAATCAATTACAAGAGCTTCACAAAACAACAAAAATCAAGAGAAAAATCACACAAATACAAACACAAGCACTCTAAAGAGGAGAGGAGAATATACAACATGACGGTTCTGTAGGAACTCCGTCAAACCTAGGATGGTGGACTCTCCTTCAACCGTAGCCCTCAAGGGCATGGAGGAGCAAGTCGAACGCGCTACCGACATCATAATGAAGGCCCAAGAAGCGCTCGAGCCTAGCCAACCTCCATGGCCTCCAAGGTGGAGGCAAGAAGTAGGAATCCCAAGACCCAAAGTCATCTTTCAAGTCGTCTCCGGGGTCTATCCATCCTACGAGCTTCACCGACCTCTTCCTCCCTAGGCATCGCCTCCAATCACTAGCAAGCTTCAAGTCCTTGACAAGAGGCACAAAAAACGGCTTTGGCCTCACTTCCTCGTTGCACACCCCCACACTTTCCTCAAGTTGTGGCTCCCTATCTTCATCGCTTGTCCCCACATCATCTTGGAGAGCAGAATTGAAACTTCTACCGGCGGTTTCAACCTCTTCCAAACCATTGCTCGGTTTACATACAAGGGGCTCTTGATGCTTATCCACATTATTGGACATGGGCAACTTGGGCTTGACAATTTCACCCAACAACTTCACAAACTCCACCAAATCATCTAACTCACTATCCTCCTCCAATTCTTCACCAACGATGCCTTCACTAAGGGTCATATCCTCATTCGTCTCTTTTTGGGTAGACGATTGAGGTTCTTCAAAGCAAAGGTCGCTCCTCAAGCGGACTTCATCGGCGGCTTCACGATTGGGTTGCTCCCCTTTTCAAAGTGAGCACCCTTTGTCAAGTTGTGACGTTCGAGTCAAAAACATAACGGTTTTAGCCGATATAAGATTTAATCGCGCATCAATCGCCTCAATTTCCTTTCGATATTGGGCCAAGAATTCATCTTGATCCTTTTGCATTTGAATGGCCATTTCTTGGGTGCTCCTTTGAAATTGAAGAATCGATTGATACAACTCCAAGTTTGACGATTGGTGGTCATTGGGGTCTTGTAGGGCTCCTTGAAAATCTTGATGATACCCAAGGAGTGGGGCATCATATTGTTGGTAGTGAGGTTGAGGTGATTGGTAGTATTGTGGGTCATGGGGTTCATATTGTGGTTGGGGTGAAGGGTAATATGGTGGGTTTTGGTGGTATTGGCTTCCATAAGGTGAATCTTGATTGAACATGGTGGGTTCACATTGATAACTCGAGTAATAGTCACCATGATCGTAGGATTGGTAATCGTTAACTTGTTGGTAGCCGTTTTCATAACCTTGAAGTTCATACCCACTAGAGTCTTGATCCCCCCGAGAAGCTTGATAGTAATTAGGAGTCATCATGTCATAGCTTTGGTTCATAGAAGAAGAGGAGTAGCTCATATCGGCTTCCATGTGTGGGGAGTTTAGATCAAACCCCATTCTTGCTCGAAAATCGTGGTCCATACCCGGTTGAGGACCTCTCACCCTAGCAACCGTCCGTTTAAGCGGCTCTTAGTTGCAAGAAGAAGATAGTCACCACCTCTAAGCACAAACTGTAGACTAGGAAAAAACGTGAGAAGTCTAGTGCTTTTTGGGCACTAGACAAGAGAGAAATAAACCACACACACACAAGAAGCAAGGTAACAAAAAGAAAAAAGAAAAACACAAACACAAAGACAAAGTCAAGTAACTAGCAAAACAAAGTCTAAACTAGCACCGTCCCCGGCAACGGCGCCAAATTGATGGAGGGATTTGTCGTGGATCCCGCCGATCAAATAATTAACCAACTAATCCTAGTGGGTAGCTAGGGTAAGTCGGGTCGAATCCACGGGGACGGTAAGAGGCGTCTAGACTAAGGTCACCCAAATACAAGACTCGATCAACGAACTAGGCTAAACTAGAATGATAAGAAGGGGAAGAAGGCTAAGACTATGGCTAAGGAGACGGAGAAAACAAACAAGGAAAACGGCCTAGGATTAAGTCGGGGTCAAAGGGGTAACGGAATGGTCAAGGAAGAGCTAGAGTGAAGGAGGTAGTAGGATAATCGAGGTATAGTCCGAGCTCTCGCAACTTAGACTCACCTAGAGGTTCCACCTAAAACCCAATTTGGCGACACACATGACAAACGGGGTTACTAGCGTGTTATTGTGGCCTAGATCGCATCCGGGCTCTCGCAACTTAGACCGACCTAGGGGTCGTCCTCACCGGGCTCTCGCTACTTAGTGAGGGAACCGAACCCACAAGCAAACTATTACCCACAAGAGAAAAGCAAGAAAAACAAGCATATGCATATACTAGTCATTCAAGCATTTCAACAAACATGTGATATGCATCAAACCAAGAGGAAACCCAAATCTTCCACCAACATCTCCAAAAAACCCTTAATCATCCAATTAACACCCTAATCACCTTACTAACCCTAGCAAGAGTACTACTCTAACATTATCAAACTAATTCTAACATAAACAAGAAGAAACAACACAAACATCAAAACATACATAATGAAACTACCAAGTATGATGAACAAAACAATAAACAATAACTAAAGATTGAAACTTGAATTAAACAAACAAGATAAAGAGTAAAAGAAAGAAAGGATTATACCATACTAGTGAAGGATGAAAAGATGAACACTTGTATATAAAGAAAACCCAAATTCATCCACCAATGTTGTCAAGATTGAATGGATTCTTCAAGAGATCTCTTAATACAAGATTAAACTAAGATTAACTACTAATTACCGACTAATCTACACTAATCTAATCTAATCTAACCTAAAGTAGTCTAGGGTTTAGTGGGAAGTGAAGAACATATCATAGGAATACAAGAGGAAGGGTATTTATAGGGTTACAATGCAAAGGGAGATGAAACAATGCTTCACGGGCTGTAACTGGGCCATCCCGTCTGGGATGAGTTGGTCCCGGTCGGGATGCGGTGGTCCCGGTCGGGATGGACCCCTTCCCGGTCGGGATGGACCCAAAACAGCAGCTCCTTTTTTGTGCACTTCATCCCGGACGGGTTGAGGTTATACCCGTCGGGGATGAGTCTTGTAGGCCTCCAATATGATCCTTTTGGTCCCTCCTTGCTTCATATGGACTTCTCATCGATTCTCGGGACTCGGGATCGGGTCTCGGAGGCTCGGGATTGGGTCCCAAGGTCTCGGGGTCGAATCCAAGTCATCGAGTGATCGTTCCTTCACTTCGTTGGCTCCGAAAAGTGTATGTATTAAGTCGGAATCGCTCCAACTCTTCACGAATGGTCTCGGGAACCTGAAACGAACTAGAGGAAGCATAAGTAGCCCATAAATCGCTCCCAAGGAGCAATTCCACAAGGAAAATGGGACCAAAACACTACGAAATAGGCACTACAAACTACACTTATCAACGAGCCCTTTGGTTGAAGGCAGGCGATAAAAATACCAACTTTTTCCATCGAAAAGCAACCAAACGACGACAACGTAATTATATTGGAAAGCTTATTGATGGACATGGGCAAGTGAGAGAGGGTGCGAGAGAGGTTGAGAACATGACTATCCACTACTTTGGTGATCAGTTGTTTCAATCAGGGGATCCAGGAAATTTGAAGGAGTTGGATGGAATTGAGGAGAGGGTAACGGCAGATATGAATGAAGGTCTTTGACAGGAATATATGAAGTAAAAGGTGGTGTTCGCCTTGAACCAAATACATCCCACAAAAGCGTCGGGACCAAATGGTGATAAACGGCATTTTAGTTGTCATTTTACCCACATTTATGTTCTTATTTGTTTTGATTTTGTGTGCTTAAATGATTAAATAGCTCGATTTAGTTATTATTTAGTAATTAGTTTATTTAGTTTAGTTTTTAGTTATTTACGTTATTTCTCTAGTTTTCGGTACTGCTTTGTCTAGTTTTTATTTTTGTAGGTACCGTCTCGAGAATAATCAAATAAAGTCCAGTAAGGAAACAGGTCAAAGCCGAGTTAAGGAAAGTCAAGTGCATCCCTGGAGGGTCGGGTTGAAGGTAAAGGGAGTAAAACTCGCGCTTGAGTTCAGAATGAAGCAGGTAGGCAAGAAGGAAGGGCGGACTAGCAGAGGGTCGGCCGACCCTTCTTCACCCTGTCAAGCCTCCCCCTGCCGTGGCCGGCCCACCCCTGCCAAGGCCGGTCATGACCCTGTCGCGTCCCTCTCCTTGCTTTTCTCTTCTTCTTTCTTTTTGAGCTTCCTTAATTAGAACCCACTACTATATATACTTATTTTGTAATTGTGTAGAGACACTTACAAGAGGATAATGGATTGAAGAAGAGAGGTCAAATAGAGTTGTGAACGCTGCCACCAGCTCGCCACGCGCACTCACGCGAAACGTCGCGACGGCCACCCTTACGTGTCATCCGATGCGGTCTGGGCCGGTCTGATCCCGTGTTTGGGGCGAAGTGTCGGACCTCGATTTGGTTGATGATTTGAATTGTAGTAGATAGATGTATAGGTGCATCTATGTTTCCGTTGAATCGATCGAGATATGGTTGTAAATGTTTAAAGATCGGATCATTTGGTTTGGCGACCGTTTTAGTGAACCGAATTTGTTGCCGATTTGTGGAGTCGTCACCGAGTAATTTTGGGATACTCGGAAACCGTTCGAGTCAACTTTAATCCTTAGCCGGTTCAAAGATGAGTGACATGAGGACTTAGAAATAAAGACTTGTACCCTTAAGCATTCCATTTCTAAAATGACTCTCATCGCCAAAGGTTTCGGACATCCAGAAACCGTAGATTCTGAGTAAGGGGTAAGGGTACGTATTGGGAAGCCAACATCGGATAGACCTAACCACCCAATCCCGCCCGCACATAGCGGCCTACACTAATCAATCGGTGGGCGGATAACTGCGTTCTAATGTGGTGTAAATGCGATAATAGCCATTGTTTTAACCCCTTGTCTTTGCTATGTCGGTTGTTTTAGAGTCAAATAGATTATCGTCGAAGTAAGCATTTTTACATTCTTTGCATGCATTTGCACGTGACAAGCAGGCTATGTAAAGATGCACGTAGGAGAGTAGAGAGTACTATATATAGTATTCGTATTAGTAAATCAGTTTTAACGTGATAATACGGATATTAGTCATTCTCTTGATATACCTTACCTGGTATTCTGCTTAAAGTGCGTCTGTACGACATTAATAAAGATGCGTCGAACCACGCGTGAGGTATGAGCATCTAGATTATACGGGACTAGGCCACCGCTTATTTTGATTAATGTTAGTTGTTTACATTTTGATTCTGTGTTAGGTGATTATGGTAATAAAAGCTTTAAATCATACGAAAGCGGTAAAGTGCGAGACGTGATTAAATCACGATGTATGAGGAGTTACACCCTCAGAATGTACACTAAATAAAATACGTTGTGTAGACGATTAAGAACAGATCTTACAACAACTTCTAAGATTTGATTTAGGTGTTTTAGTAATTGAGGTTGAAGTTGTGAACGCTACATGTTTTTAGACGAGTTGGTCTTGACTAAGCCAAACTGGAGTAAGGCTTGTACACCATTTGGAGGTCAGATGGTCGATGCGTCCTGGAATTAGTATCCACATAGGTCGGACTTGACGACGTCAAAATGCATAATTGAAGTGCGATATGTAAAGTTGGGTAAAGATGACAACCTAGTGACGATATCGACTTGGACAAAATGATCTTCCTTAGGGTCCTGTGATGATTTCGGCAAAGCTTCGCTACTGTGAGGGGCAAGTCGACGGATCAACACGGTGTAGACACCCGCATTTTGACTGCCAGGTGTCTATGGTAGTTTCCTAAAAAAACACCTGATGATGATCGGACACTAACGTGTTTCTACGCGCTCGGATATGGGCTCAAATCCATTGGTTGTTGGCTAAAGCACTTATGGAGTACACATCTCACAAAAGAGACCTCAAATCCAGGCCCAGCGGACCGTTCCGAGTCAAACAAGACTATTTTGGGCCAAAACCGACACCGGAAATAAAACCGACTTTTTTACGATTGGGTCAATGATAAGTGTAGTTTGTAGTGCCTATTTCGTAGTGTTTTGGTCCCATTTTCCTTGTGGAATCGCTCCTCGGGAGCGAGTTATGGGCTACTTATGCTTCCTCTAGTTCGTTTCAGGTTCCCGAGACCATTCATGAAGAGTTGGAGCGATTCCGACTCAATACATACACTTTTCGGAGCCAACGAAGCGGGGGAACGATCACTCGATGCCTTGGATTCGACCCCGAGACCTTGGGACCCAATCCCGAGCCTCCGAGACCCGATCCCGAGTCCTGAGAATCGATGAGAAGTCCATGTGAAGCAAGGAGGAACCTTAAAGATCATATTGGAGGCCTACAAGACTCATCCCCGACGGGTATGACCTCAACCCGTCCGGGATGAGGTGCACAAAAGAGGATGCTCCTGTTTTGGGTCCATCCCGACCGGGACCAGCTCCTCCCGGCCGGGACCGACACCCTCCCGACCGGGACCACCTCCTCCCGGCCAGGAAGGGCTGCTGCTGCTCCGCGCTTCATTCTTCTCTTCTCCTTTCCACTTGTAACCCTATATATACCCCCCCTGTATTAAGACAGAAGATGAGCTTAGGTTCTTCACCTCTCCTTAAACCCTAGACTACTTTAGGTTAGATTAGATTAGATTAGTGTAGATTAGTCGGTAATTAGTGGTTAATCATAGTTTAATCTTGTATTATTGGATCTCTTGAAGAATCCATCCAAGATTGACAACCTTGGAGGAATTATTTGGGTTTTCTTCTATACAAGTGTTCTCCTTTTCATCCTTTGTAGTTGGTATAATCTTTCCTTTCTCTTCTCCTTTAATCTTTCATGTTTAATCTTCCAAGTTTTAATCTTTGATTGTTGTTCATCATTTTCACTAGTTTGTTTATGTATGTTTTGATGTTTGTGTTGTTCCATCTTGTTTATGTTAGTTTTAGTTTGATAATGTTAGAGTAGTGTTCTTGCTAGGGTTAGTAGGGTGATTAGGGTGTTAATTGGGTGATTAAGGGTTTGTTGGAGGAATTGGTGGAAGATTTGGGTTTCCTCTTGAGTGATGCACATTACATGTTTGTTGGAATGCTTGAATGACTAAGTAGGTTGGAATGCTTGTTTTTCTTGCCTTCCTTTGTCGTGTGTGTCGCTGGATGGGTTCCATGAGGAACCTCTCGGTCGGTCTTAGTTAGATTACCTAGATTACCCTACTACCTCCTTCACTCTAACTCCTCCTTGACCATTTCGTTACCCCTTTGACCCCGACCTAATCCTAGCCCGTTTTCCTTAGTTGTTCTTCTTAGTCTTAGTCTAGCCTTCTCTCCCCTTCTATCATTATCTAGCTTAGCTCGTTGACCTAGTCTCGTAATTAGGCGACCTTGGTCTAGACTCCTCTTACCGTCCCCGTGGATTTGACCCGACTTACCCTAGCTACCCTAGTTAGGTTTTGCCGGTTATTTATTCGGTGGCGGGATCCGCGACAAATCCCTCCCATCAAATTGGCGCCGTTGCCGGGGACGGTGCTAGTTTAGACTTTGTTTTCCTAGTTACTTGACTTTGTCTTTGTGTTTGTGTTTTTTTTTTTTTTTGTTACCTTGCTTCTTGTGTGTGTGTGGTTTATTTCTCTCTTGTCTAGTGCCCAAAAAGCACTAGACTTCTCACGTTTGTTCCTAGTCTACAGTTTGTGCTTAGAGGTGGTGACTATCTTCTTTTTGCGACTTAGAGCCGCTTTAACGGACAATTGCTAGAATGAGTGGTTTCCAACCGGGTATGGACTACGATTTTCGAGCAAACATGGGGTTTGATCTAAACTCCACACACTCGGGAGCCGATATGAGCTACTCATCTTCTTCCATGAACCAAGGGTATGACATGACGTCCCCCTACCATAATCAAGCTTCTTGGGGTAATCAAGATGGGTATGATCCTCAAGAGTAAGGAAATGGCTATCAAGAAGTGAATGACTATCAATCCTACGATCAAGGTGGCTATTACTCAAGCTATGATTGTGAACCCACCATGTTCAATCAAGATTCACCTTATGGAAGCCAATATCCCCAAGACCCACCATATTACCCTCCACCCCAACCACAATATGAACCCCATGACCCACAATACTACCAACCACCCCAACCTTGCTACCAACAATATGATGCCCCACCCCTTGGGCATCATCAAGACACCATGTTTAATCAAGATTATCATCAAGATTATCAAGATTATCATGGAGCTTTACAAGACCCCAATGACCACCAATCGTCGAACTTGGAGTTATATCTATCGATTCTTCAATTGCAAAAGAACCAACAAGAAATGGCCATCCAAATACAAAAGGATCAAGATGAACTCTTGGCCCAATATAGGAAGGAAAACGAGGCGCTTGATGCTCGATTAAATGCATTATCGGTTCAAACCGTAATGTATTTATCCCGAACATCGCAATTAGATGAAGGGTGCCCACTTGAGAGAGAGGAGCAACCTAACCATGAAGCCGCCGATGTAGTTCCCTTTGGAGGAGAGATTTGCTTTGAAGAACCTCAATCATCTACCCAAAAAGAGACGAATGGGGATGTGACCCTTAGTGAAGGCAACATTGGTGAGGAATTGGAGGAGGATGGTGAGTTGGACGGTTTGGTGGAGTTTGTGGAGTTGTTGGGTGAAATTGTTAGCCTTGAGTTGCCCTTGTGCGATAATGCGACTAAGCATCAAGAGCCCCTAGCTAGTGAACCAAACAATGACTTGGAGGAGATTGAAACCGCCGGTAGAAGTTTCGATCCTCCTCTCCAAGATGATGTGGGGCCGAATGATGAAGATGGGGAACCACAACTTGAGGAAAGTGTGGGGGTGTGCAACGAGGAAGCAAGGCCAAAACCGCTTTTTGTGCCTTGTTTCTTGGAGATGAAGCTTGCTAATGATTGGAGGCGATGCTTAGGGAGGAAGAGGCCGGTGAAGCTCATTGGATGGATAGACCCCGGATATGACACGAATGATGATTTTGGGTCTTGGGAATCCTACTTCTTGCCTCCTCCTTGGAGGCCGTAGAGGTTGGCAAAGCTCGAGCGCTTCTTGGGCCTCCACTATGATGTCGGTAGCGCGTTCGACTTGCTCCTCCATGCCCTTGAGGGCTACGGTTGACGGAGAGTCCACCATCCTAAGTTTGACGGAGTTCCTAAAGAACCGTCATGTTGTATATTCCCCCTTTCTCCTCTTTAGAATACTTGTGTTGTATTTGTGTGATTTTTCACTTGATTTTTGTTTGTTTTTGTGGGATTCTTGTAATTGTTTTGGTATTTTGATGAGCGATGTGAGGGAGTGAATTTGATGTGTACTTTGAGTTTATTGTGATAGGTGAAGTGAAGGTGACTCCTAGAAAGGAGTGGTTAGTGATAGAGCTTGGATCGTGAGCAAGGGAGCCGGTTTTTGGGGTCATGGGAGTCATGAAGACCCTTCCCGACCGGGAAGGGTGTGTCGTCCCGACCGGGATGGGGCCGTCCCGATCGAGATGAGGGTGCCAAAAATCGAGTCCACTGGAGTGTCATCCCGATCGGGAAGGAGGCTTCCCGACCGGGACGGGTATGTCATCCCGACCGGGACCACCCATCCCGACCGGGATGACCCCCCACCCCCTCGCACCATTACTACCTCTACCGTGCGGTTCTATCAAGGTTGAAGAAGGATGACAATGACGACAACAAGCAAGTACCTATATTGATCATTGAGACGATGGAGAGAGTGAGTTGCTAACCGGTCGGTATGGCAACTATCCTTTCTTTCCGTTTTTTTTTCATTGCTTGTTTTCCCCTTGTTTCTCCCCTTCCCCTTAGTCATGGTGGCCTTCGAGGCCTTGGTTGTGGTTGCTCCCGATTCTCGATGATGTGACTACATCGAGAGTTATTTTTCAAAATCCAAATTTTACAAGTTTTTCACTCTTTCTTTTTGAGGATTTAGTCGGATTTAGGCGGAATCCGGGCTAGGTGACTTGATTACACCAAGCCCTCCCCTCCCATTTCCTTTTATTTCCTTCCTTTTTATTTCTTCCCCCATCCATATCTTTTTCTTGTCTCGGCCCATGGTGACTTGATTACACCCCGGCCGGACACATTCTACCATTTTCTCCGCTTTTCTTTTTGATTTTTAGCTTTATTTTCGTAGTTTATTTTCTTTTTCTTTTGTGCTCCCATGCACTACGGTCGAGCATGAGGACATGGCTCGACTTAAGTGTGGGGGAGTGGTATTCTAGCATAGTTAGCTTTATTTTTGTAGTTTTTCGAAAAAAATCTTTAAAAAATCCTAAAAATTTCACAAAAATCAAAAAGATTTTCTTTTGTGTGTTTTTCCTTTTTGTGTCGTTATGTCGTACTTTTGCTTTGTTGTGCGTGTTTTGCCCCCCTTTTTTCCTTATAGGTTGCTTAATCGCCGTTAGCTTTGGTGAGCTTTCAAGACTTCCGGTAACATCTCTTCATCCCTTTTTCCCTCTTTGCTTCTTGCGTGTTTGGAGAAGATTTGTGGTGATGTGTGCTCGGGAGGAGCTTTGTAAAGATTGTGGTGGATTTGGAGACTTGTTTGAAGATCGGGGTGGTGTCTGTTTTGTTTATGTGTTGCTTCTCCTTGTTTTGCTTTGTTTTGTTGCTTTTGTTTCTTTTTCCTTCGTTCCCGTTGAGTCTTGGTTTTGTGTTTTGTTGTGTGTCTTGTGTGTAAACCGTTTTCGAAAACCCGGTTTAGAGGCTAGTGTGTGAGTGTGTACTTTCCCTCCCTAGTAGTGTAAATCGAGTCTTGGACTTTAGTCTAGTAGAATGACCCTAAATCAATGATTTCGTTGGTCCTTTACCTTGAGTCCACCTAGCTTACTAGGGATTTACTACGGGATTTGCACTTTTGACCATTATGACCACCCACGGTGTGAAAAGGCCTTGGTTACCGAGTCCCGTCCCCTAGGTGACCGTGTTTGGGATTGTTTAATTAGTCCAAGTTCTCCACGTTTTGTGGGTTAGAAGGGAAGGATGCTCCCCGACTCTCCCATTTCCCTACCTCCTACACATATCCACACAATAAATTGCAAAGTGTTGATTTCTCCCTTTCTTGTCATACAAAGAAATGCCAAAAAGCCAAATCAAGCAAAAAGGGCAAAGAAAAGAAAATGAAAGAAAAAATTAAAGAAAGAAAAGAATGAAGAAAAAGAAAAGGCACAAAAGCCAAAAAGAAAATAGAAAAGAAGAAAAAGAAATGGCATGGCAAAACAAAGCAAAAATGCAAAAGAAGAAGAAAATGCCAAAAGAAAATCGTCTCACAAAAAGATTCTAACCCCACAAAAATAAGCCTTTTTCCGATCATTACCGTGAAGAGCCTACCAAAGGACCGAGTACCTAGGAAGGATGATAGCGGTAGTGGTCGGTCTTACCTCATTTTGCAATCATTTCCACTTTTTACTTAGACTAGTTAGGCGGTTTCGGACATGGGACGACCCTCTTGGCTCATTGCTAAAGGGGGCGGGGTCTCACTTACCTACAGTGTCGACTAACACCGTGGTTCATCCTTTTTCCATCCCGCCGATCGTCCCGTAGTACGTTCTTAGAAGGTTAGGAGGAACCGAGGTAAGTTACCAACGTTTTTGTTGCTTTGTCGTCATACTATTAGGGTTTAGTCCATCTTGGTTTGTATTGCTAGCTTGGGAACATTGTCACTTGCCTTGAGTCCTAAACCGGTGCTTCTTTCACCGCTTGTTTGAGGGAAGCGGTATTTCTTTTCTTTTGGGTGCAACCTTTTTGTGTTTTTGTTTGTATGTTTGTTTGTTTATGTGTTTTAGTGTCCGGTTGCATCCACTGTTTTGTCGCAAGACCCCACTTGCCTTGCCGAGTGCACTTTTCCTCTAAGTGCACTCGCGTGAGTTGAAAGGGCGTAGGGTGCGCTAATACCCACTCGGCTAGTTTAGTAGTTAGTTTGTGCTTACTCGAGGGCGAGTAAGGGTTAAGTGTGGGGGAGTTGATAAGTGTAGTTTGTAGTGCCTATTTCGTAGTGTTTTGGTCCCATTTTCCTTGTGGAATCGCTCCTTGAGAGCGAGTTATGGGCTACTTATGCTTCCTCTAGTTCGTTTCAGGTTCCCGAGACCATTCATGAAGAGTTGGAGCGATTCCGACTCAATACATACACTTTTCGGAGCCAACGAAGCGGGGGAACGATCACTCGATGCCTTGGATTCGACCCCGAGACCTTGGGACCCAATCCCGAGCCTCCGAGACCCGATCCCGAGTCCCGAGAATCGATGAGAAGTCCATGTGAAGCAAGGAGGAACCTTAAAGATCATATTGGAGGCCTACAAGACTCATCCCCGACGGGTATGACCTCAACCCGTCCGGGATGAGGTGCACAAAAGAGGATGCTCCTGTTTTGGGTCCATCCCGACCGGGACCAGCTCCTCCCGGCCGGGACCGACACCCTCCCGACCGGGACCACCTCCTCCCGGCCGGGAAGGGCTGCTGCTGCTCCGCGCTTCATTCTTCTCTTCTCCTTTCCACTTGTAACCCTATATATACCCCCCCTCTTGTATTAAGACAGAAGATGAGCTTAGGTTCTTCACCTCTCCTTAAACCCTAGACTACTTTAGGTTAGATTAGATTAGATTAGTGTAGATTAGTCGGTAATTAGTGGTTAATCATAGTTTAATCTTGTATTATTGGATCTCTTGAAGAATTCATCCAAGATTGACAACCTTGGAGGAATTATTTGGGTTTTCTTCTATACAAGTGTTCTCCTTTTCATCCTTTGTAGTTGGTATAATCTTTCCTTTCTCTTCTCCTTTAATCTTTCATGTTTAATCTTCCAAGTTTTAATCTTTGATTGTTGTTCATCATTTTCACTAGTTTGTTTATGTATGTTTTGATGTTTGTGTTGTTCCATCTTGTTTATGTTAGTTTTAGTTTGATAATGTTAGAGTAGTGTTCTTGCTAGGGTTCGTAGGGTGATTAGGGTGTTAATTGGGTGATTAAGGGTTTGTTGGAGGAATTGGTGGAAGATTTGGGTTTCCTCTTGAGTGATGCACATTACATGTTTGTTAGAATGCTTGAATGACTAAGTAGGTTGGAATGCTTGTTTTTCTTGCCTTCCTTTGTCGTGTGTGTCGCCGGATGGGTTCCATGAGGAACCTCTAGGTCGGTCTTAGTTAGATTACCTAGATTACCCTACTACCTCCTTCACTCTAACTCCTCCTTGACCATTTCGTTACCCCTTTGACCCCGACCTAATCCTAGCCCGTTTTCCTTAGTTGTTCTTCTTAGTCTTAGTCTAGCCTTCTCTCCCCTTCTATCATTATCTAGCTTAGCTCGTTGACCTAGTCTCGTAATTAGGCGACCTTGGTCTAGACTCCTCTTACCGTCCCCGTGGATTTGACCCGACTTACCCTAGCTACCCTAGTTAGGTTTTGCCGGTTATTTATTCGGTGGCGGGATCCGCGACAAATCCCTCCCATCAAATTACCCTGCTCAAAGTCGTTTCCGAGGCATACAATGCAGCCATTCAGAACATCAAAAGTCCAAGTCAAACACAAACCCGTAAAAATATCCAATCCACGGTCCAAAACACGGACCCATGCGATTCAGCTGGGCCACTCGATCGAGTGCCTCACCCACTCGATTGAGTGGGCCTGTTTCGAGCCCGACTGCTGGCGCAACGAGCCACTCGACCGAGTCAGCTGTTTACTCGGTCGAGTAACCCTAACCGAGTACTTAGGCTTAGCCTATATAAACACCCTCATGCACAACCTTTCAATCACCTTCTTTTACACTTTTGCAACCCTACAAGTTTACAAACCCTAAAACTTTACAACCCTAATCCAAACTCTACACCAAGCAAACCCTAGCCCTAGCCTAGGAACCGTAACCCTAAACCTAGCTTTAGGAATCAAACACCCTAACCACCACAACTCAACCAACATAAGCCTCGAAACTCCCGTGTAAAAGCCGCGACTACGAGTCCATACCGAGCACAAGAACATGTAGGTTGAGGGTGCAAAACCCTTCCTTCCCTTCTTCTCTTCCTCTCGTCATCTTCTTCCTCTTTCTCTTCGTTTTTATTTATTTTTATCGCGTTCTAATATCGATAGTATTATTAGTATAAAACATTAAAATACCCGTCGATTTGTTTCGAGTGCGAAGGATGTCAGGATAAGGAAACCCGAATATACAAGTGTACCGCACACAGCGTTGCCGGTCGCTTATCCTGACACCCTAGCATTTGACTATTGAAACGGGTCAATTTCAACAATAACTCGTTTATTTTCGTTTGCATCGCATATTGCATCGATTTTCTAAAAACCTTCTTCAAAACACAAATTTTTAAGGGTCGAAACCCGTTGACGCGGATAAGGCATCACAATCCCTAGGGATTTATTTCGATGTCGGAAAAGCCGAGGGAATCAAGTCTTTCAATTCTAGCATAGTTTCAATCTCGTAGATTCGATACTAATTCCATAATTAGATGTCGAATCTAACGATCTAGTCATGCAAATTAGCTAACGCGATTTCTATTGATGCTAAGATAATTGTCATTCGATTCAAGCGCGGAGGAAATCTACTCATATCGCGATAGTTAATTCAAACGACTTAAACGATTTACTCTTCTTTTCGCTCTACTATCTCATATCGATTCAATAATCGAATATGAGATACAACGAGCATGCAATTTCAGAATCGAGTATAAATTCCGTAATATTTATGCCCAATTCGTCAAATCATCAAAAATCAAAAGCAATATCAAAATCGATAATTAAAAGTGCAAATGACACGGTTCATACGGTGCCACTCGATCGAGTGACATCACCAAAATCGAGACTTAATGTCTCTTATGACCTCCACTCGGTCGAGTCTCACCGTGACTCGGTCGAGTGGCAACGTACTCGGTCGAGTTGGTCAATAACTTGATCGAGTAGGGTCCGTAACACGAAACAGAACGTCTTTTATGACCTCCACTCGGTCGAGTCTCATAGTGACTCAGTCGAGTGGTGATGTACTCGATCGAGTTGGTCAATAACTCGGTCGAGTAGGGTGGTAAAACCTGGACGGAACCCTTTTCAGAGGTCCACTCGGTCGAGTCCCACAATGACTCGGTCGAGTGGCCCTTAATCGCGTCAAACCGTGAGTCCTACAATAGCATTCGAGTCTCGTTAATCGTTTTTCGTGATTTAAGTCAACACGTGCCTAATCTATCACGTGAAACACTTTTTTCAAAACCACGCATTAACTCACTTGCATCATTCTACATCTTTCAATATTTCATAAACCGTTATATTGTCGCTAACGCGTTTATTGTTTCTTTTGTCAAATTTTGGTTGTTTATTTTATCATACTAAAAATGAACCCACATGCTAAAATTCAACTTTGACGTTCGATTTTAGTTGCATTAAATTGACATAGAAACCCTTTCAATTCATTCACATGCTTAGGGAAAACAATCCTTGCATAAGCATTCTCACCGAATTACTAACGCGTGTATTAGAGAGTCAATCGATATCCTAGTAGAGGCCGCTAGTGCGGGCGGGGTTGGGTATCCTTCGTGGGCTTCCCAACACGTACCCTCACCCCTTACTCAGAACCTCGGTTTCCGGATGCCGGAAACCGTTGGCGCACGAGAGTCATTCAATACACGATAACCGGTAGTGACGGTATCGGTATCAAATGCTAAGGGACGAGCCCAATAAACTCTGACATCGGAAATGGGATGTATTTTGTATACGGCCCACTACGACATAGAGTGGGTTCGAACGGGCCCGAACTCCCACAAAGTTCGGTGGTGACTCCACTTCGATTTAAATTTCCATTCGATCTGTTTTCATATGGAGATTCATTCGCCTCCCCAAACCCGCGCGTGGCCGCGTCGGGGTGGACCTATGTCATGTCCACAATTTGGCGACTCCGCTGGGAATTAACTGATGCGTGACTTACCATCGGCATCTTCAGGGTGAGACTCGAATGGAAATCGTTTGACTAGTACAATACGCGTTTTAGTTTTACGGTTCATGCATAACCCATATTTTCCCGGGCCGGTACTGGTGACCGACGTCCCACTATACCATTGATGTACTCCAATATGGATATGTCGAAAGGTGTCCATAGTCGATTCAAGTGGGTTTCGCGGCATGTTCTAAGCTCAATTCGACTTAGAGAGTCCGTCCCGATCAACGTCTAGACTATGTACACTGGTATAGACCCTCTTTAGACCGACCGAGACTTAGTGTAGAGCATACATGGCGTCGTTATAATGCTTGTGTAACTACGTGCTACTTGGTTTCCGTGTCGTTTTCAAAAAACCGTGAACTCTTTTCAAAAATTACATCTTTTTTCAAGATATTCAATTTTCAAAACCCGGGACATACCGAATTTAGGACTTATGATTTTACTCAAAATAGCCTATTTTCTAGACGGTACGCTTCCCAATTCAAAACTCGAAAACGTTTTCGAACTTTCAAAAAACAAAGGCCCGATACACTTTCCGATTTTCTCGAAAAATCGGGCCTTTCCCCGAGTTCTCTCGGACTTTCCAAAAACCATCAATTTTCAAAACTTTCCTCTTCTTAGGACTTCCCGTATTTAGCAGTGTCGGGTCATGTCTTAAGTTGTCAAGGTCTTTAGCGTCGAAACTTTGTCGATCTTACATCACGGGTTTCTTCCCCATCTCAGTCCGCCATATTAGACTAAGGCAAGGCCCGCCTACGTAGGACAAACCCCTATAAAGGAGGGCACGTCAACACGATTGAGTCAAAAGTTTGGGGATGTCTCACGTGAACCTTCCTTCGAACAGGACTAGGCCCACCCGCCGAATCCTAACGAAGTCCCACACTTCACAAGTCGCCCGTCTAGGTGTCTTTTCGAGTCATTTCCTCTTTTAGTCTTGTTCGGGATGTACTTGCTATTCCGGGATTTGGGCTAGCTTCTGATTACGCGGTGTTTTTACAGACAGGCCACCCGCGACCAGACATCAACGCAAAATGGAAGAGTTGAAGGATGCCCTAGCCAAGATCGAGACTCAACTGACCTCCATCCAGGCTAGCCAAGCAACGTTAGACACCCGTTTGAGCGCCGTAGAAAAGACGGCCCCTGTTGACGGGTCCGGGACCACTGGACCCATAGCTGAGCTCATCAGCGTTGTTCGCAGACTCGAGGAACAAGTTCATCTGTCAACGAGCAACTCGATCCACTCCGAAATTGCTCGTTCCTATTCGCCCTTGAATGACGAACTACCTGCTAACCTCAACCTTACTGGAATTCCTATGTTTGAGGGTACCGAAGACCCGGTCCACCACATCCGGGCTTTCAAAGACTTTATGGCAGTCAAGGGGGTAAAGTCCACCATGTTTACCCACCTAGTCCCTTCCTCCCTGGAGAAACATCCCAAGGCCTGGTATTACAGGCTCGATTCCAAGAAATACAAAACTTGGGACGATGTGGCAACCGACTTCGCTCGAAATTACGCCGACAATACTGAAATCCAGACTACAATGCGTACTCTGGAGGTAATGGCCCAAGAGCCCAAAGAAGGGTTCACTAAATATCTACAAAGATGGCGGGCCGAGAGCGTGAAACTGGTCGACAAGCCTAGTGAGAAGGTCCTAGTGGAAGCTTTTGTCAAGAACCTTCTCCCCTCCTACCGGGTCCATCTCCGGTATGCTGTTATCCCTAATTTTGCTACCCTAATTGAAATGGGTACAAGGATCGAGGACGACTTAAGGTTAGAGAGCCTGACTAAGGCCTCTACCAAAGGCTATCAAGGGGCAAGTTTATCTACGAACAAGCCCACACCCGCAGCTGCAACTCGCCGCATCTTTGACGAGGTAAACCTGCTTGACACCTCATCTAAAAACAATACACCAAATCGGGTATTCACTGACATAGGGACTACCTATACTTATGCCTTACAAAGGCTATCTTCAAAGGGTCTGATCCAACCGATAGGCCCGATGCCCGAGCTTCTAGTAGAAAAGAGGCCCAAAAGTTATAACGCCCAAGCCTACTGCCAATATCATCGTGGTAATGGGCATGATACCGAAAAGTGTTGGAAACCGAAGCATCTGATCCAAGATCTGATCGAGAGCGGGAAAATCCCGTTGCCCGGAGACAAGCCGAGTAACAAAGAAAACTCGTTCAGTGCCCACGCAATATTCACCGGTGAGGTAATCGACTGCTCTCACCTCATCTCCCCCTATATCCCACAAATCAACGGGATATGGTTCGATGACGAGGAGGATGTGTACCTAACCAAAGGGGAAGCTGTCCCCATTATCCTGGAAGAGGTCCAAAGGCTAAATCCAAAGCCTTAGCCACTCATCAACTCGCCGCAGCTGGGCGCTCTATTCCAGCATCCGTCACTGAACCTGCTAGGACGGAACCTACCTTGAAGAAACAAGCACTGACACGGCTCTGGTCCAACAAATGAAGAGGGTTCGAGCTGATCTAACCATATGGCAATTACTGGTTAGCTCACAAGCTCATCGGGAAGCACTGACTAAGGCTCTCGATGAAATCAAGGTCGACTCACAGGTTACCCCTTCTGAAATGGTAGCCACTATCATGCCTTATCTCAAAGGCAAGTCTAAGGAAGAAGGCCCACTCATCACCTTCTCCGAGTCAGATCTACCAGCGTTTGGACCCAATCATAATCTGACCCTATACATTACGGTCATTTGCCGAGGAAAATACCTCCCAATGACCCTTATTGACGATGGGTCCGCTGTGAATGTCCTACCTCTAAGGACCGCTAAAGCTCTCAGCATCACCGATGCCGACTACCTCCCTACAGCGCAGACTATCCAGGCTTTCGACGGAAGCCCAAAACCGGTGGTCGGGGCCGTTAAGTTAACAATAATAACGGGCCCAATCGAGAAAGAGTTAGAGTTCCAGGTGATTGATGTCACCTCGTCCTTTAACCTACTATTAGGAAGGCCTTGGATCCACGCAGTCAAGGCCGTATCCTCCACTCTTCACCGAAAAGTCAAAATGCCGCTTCGGGACGGCATCATCACACTAGAGGCTACTCCAATTAACGTGGCAAGCTGCAATGCTACGGGCCAGGCCGACCCGCGCGGATTTGATTTCGTGGGCATGATCGAAGAAGAGTATCTCTTTAGGCCTTACTTCACAACTAGCATCGACACGATGCTACAAAACTTGGGATACTTACCGGGGGCTACCTCAAGGCCGTATCTTCCGGCCGGAAAAATCATTGAGGTCCTAAATGATGGCGAATCACATTTCGGATTGGGGTATGCTATAACCCCGAAAAACGTGGTTCGGGCCGGCATTCACAAGGCCATCGACATTCTCAAGGGTACTTACATAGGCCCTTATAGCCCGAAGTTAGCTGATTACTTCGTCACTCCAGTTTTTGGAGCTATCCAAGTGGGCCTCTACCAACCCACAATCACATATCCCGAGACCAAAAAGGCTCGGGAATGCAATTTCATCCCCGATGACATATTTGCCCTCGTTCAAACCGAGTCCAAGGAAGGGGAAAACAACGCCGAGCCCGTGTTGGGGCTCCTATTTGGAGAAGACAAAGCCGTCCCTGCTCCAAAGGATGACTTGGTCAATCTGACCCTCCGCAGCAATCAATTTGACCCAACAAAGCTGATCACCGAAGTTGGTGCAGATACAGGAAAAAGGGCCTGGAAGAAGACCATCAAGTGGACCAACAGTCAAGGACGGGTCTACAAGCTGAACACCGGCGAGGGAGACATGCCGGATACAGAGTCTGAGTCTGAGTCTGAGTCGGAGTCTGAGTCCGAGTCTAGAGGGTCTGGTGCTAGAGTCGAGTCTGTAACCCCTCTTCCCTTATCCACTGAGGTCTCGGGGCCTGTCCCAAGACCTCTTCCTATCCCGCCACTAACCAACGATCAGATGGCCGCTCTTTTCGAGCTTTTCACAAAATTTACTATTAATAATAATAACGAAAACCGTTCTGCTTATGACTTGTCTTATTTCCAAAATTTTCTCAATTTCAAAGATCTTATATGCAATGACATTGAGAAACCCGACGAACAGGTACCTCTTCCTCCACATCTGATCGAGCAGCTCGAACAAAGGGAGTCCCGAGATCCGGTAATTGAAGAAACCGAGTCCATTAATGTGGGAACCACTTTCGAGCCCCAGATGCTTAAGTTGGGCCTATCATTAGATCCAGAGGAGAGAAAACAATTCGCAGACCTCCTCCAAGAGTTCAAAGATGTTTTCGCATAGTCCTACAAGGACATGCCGGGTATAGATCGGGAAATAGCCGAGCACCGAATACCCATCAAAGATGGGTGCAAACCGGTAAAGCAAAAACTCCGAAGGATGAAGCCCGAATGGTCTCTCAAGGTCAAAGAAGAGGTCGACAAGCAATTCAAAGCAGGCTTTATACAAATGTCTGAATATCCAGACTGGGTTGCAAACATCGTGCCGGTACCCAAGAAGGACGGCAAGTTGCGGGTATGTGTAGACTTCCGGGACCTTAACAAGGCCAGCCCAAAAGACGATTTTCCGTTACCACACATCGACATATTAGTGGATAACACGGCCGATCATGCCCTTCTATCATTCATGGACGGGTATGCCGGATACAATCAGATTAAAATGGCAGAAGAGGATATGAGTAAGACCACCTTCATTACACCTTGGGGTACTTACTGTTACACTGTTATGCCATTTGGGCTCATCAATGTCGGGGCCACTTATCAACGGACCGCCACTACTTTATTACATGAAATGATGCACAAAGAAGTGGAGGTCTACGTGGACGATATGATTGTTAAGTCCAAAGACCGGAGTGGGCACATTGCGGCCCTAAGAAAATTCTTTACCCGACTGCGCAAATACAAAATGAGGCTAAACCCTCAAAAATGCAGTTTTGGGGTAACATCAGGCAAATTACTGGGCCATATCGTTAGCCAACGCGGCATCGAGGTCGACCCAGCTAAAATCAAAGCCATCACCAAGATGCAACCACCCAAGACCGAAAAAGAAATACGGGGGTTTCTCGGGAAAGTCCAATACATCAGTCGTTTCATTTCAAAATTAACCATGGTATGCGAGCCCATTTTCAAAAAACTGAAGATAGGGGAACGGGTACTGTGGGACGACAAATGTCAAGCGGCTTTCGATAAAATCAAGGAGATTCTGTCTGCACAGCCAGTATTGATGCCACCTCAACCCGGTTTGCCTTTGTCGTTATACCTAACAACGACCGAGACAGCCACGGGGGCTATGCTGGCCCAGACAGTCGACTCAGAAGAACGGGCTGTTTACTACATCAGTAAAAAGTTCCTCGAATATGAATGCAAATACACAATGCTCGAAAAGACGTGCCTAGCTCTGGTTTGGGCTACTAAAAAGCTCCGACATTACATGCTGAGTCACGAGGTACATGTATTATCCAAAATGGATCCTATCAAGTACTTATTCGAGAAGCCCATCCTCAACGGCAGGATGTCCAGATGGACTTTAATGCTATCTGAGTTTGACCTCAAGTTTGTACCATTAAAAGCCATCAAAGGCCGGGTAGTAGCCGAGTTCCTCGCCGATAGCCCGATATCTGAAGAGGACCGCACCGACACTTGGGCCTTTTCTGATGAAGACATATTCCATACTGACAGCGAAACATGGGATTTGTATTTTGATGGAGCATCCAACTTTCGAGGATTCGGGGTCGGAATCCTGCTATTTTCACCACGAGGGGAACACACTCCCTTATCCATCAAATTGGACTTTGACGTGACCAATAACGCAGCCGAATACGAAGCATGTATTCACGGGTTGCAAGCTGCCGCTGATTTAGGGGTAACAAACCTCCGGGTCCACGGTGATTCATCATTGGTCATCCATCAGGCTCTACAAAAATGGAAAACTTGGAACGCCAATTTCGTGGCTTACCAAGCACGGGTAAGGGTTATAGAGAAACAATTCCAAAAGTAGAATACATTTATCTGCCCCGGGAAGAAAATCAATTCGCAGATGCACTTTCCAAATTAGCATCTCTACTGAACATCCCGGATCACCTGACCAGCATGCCGATCTGTGTCGAAAGACTGTCTGAGCCGGCGTACGTACACGTCATCCAAGACATCGAGCTAGCTGACCCAGAACCATGGTATCAGTCAGTCTTAACCTACTTGGCAACGGGAGAGTATCCCCCGAGAACCAAAAACCGGGCCAAGAAAGCCCAGCGGAGATTGGCAACCCAATTTGTTCGCACGGACGATGGGCAATTGTACAAAAAGATGGCACAGGGGGCTCTTCTCCTATGCATCGACAAAATACAGGCCGAAAAGGTTATGGCCTGGTGAAAACGGTCCGCATATGAACGCCCATATGCTAGCCCGCAAAATCATGAGGCTCGGGTATTATTGGAACACCATGGAAACAGACTGTCAGTTGTATGTCAAACACTGCCATAACTGTCAGATCTTTGCCAATGTACAACACATGCCATCTTCCCTCTTATATACCATGACATCACCATGGCCATTTTCAACATGGGGTATAGACATAATTGGGAAGGTGCACCCTTCCGGGACAGGAGGTCATAGCTTCATTTTGGTGGCCATCGACTACTTCACCAAATGGGTCGAAGCCGAGTCATACCGTGTCTTGAACGCCAAGCACGTGGCCAAGTTTATCCAGAACAAGATCATATGCCTGTATGGGATCCCTCACGAATTCATTAGCGATCACGGGACCCACTTTCAAGCTGAAACTGCCACATTGCTGGCAAAATATAAAATTCAAAGGCATACATCGTCGCCTTACCGACCTCAAACAAACGGAGCGGTAGAAGCGGCCAATAAAACAATTGTCACCATACTTAAAAAGATGGCTGAGAATTACAGAGATTGGCCCAACAAAATACCCTTTGCCCTATGGGGATATCGAACCTCGATCTGCACCGCAACCGGAGCAACCGCGTATTACTTGACATACGGAATGGAAGCGGTCCAACCGGTCGACCTAGAAGTACCATCCCTCAGATTTTACTTGAAAGCCAAGTACCTGAAGCAGATTGGGTCCAAGCCCGATACGATTCGCTAGTCTTTTTAGACGAACGGCGATCACGGGCCCTCAACAACATCCATATATATCAAAAGAGGATCCAACGGGCTTTCAACAAAAGGGTTAGGCCCAGAAACATCAAAGAAGGGGAGTTGGTCCTAAAATCGGTCCGTGCCTTACTACCGGTTGACCCAAGGGGTAAATTCAAACCCAATTGGGCTGGGCCGTACTTAGTCAAGAAGGTCCTATCAGGAGGAGCGGTGATGCTGACAGACTTGGACGGGAACTAATTTGTCAACCCAACCAACTTGGACCAGCTGAAGCGCTACTACCCATAAACCCCATCTCAATGTCATTTGCAAAAACTTATAAAATTTGTCTTTTTATAAATTTTCAAAAATTATAGACAAGTCAATAAGTTAGAATTAATTATTCTACCGTCACACATCTCGAATTAATAATCTTGATGTATTTCGAAAATAGAAAAATCAATCAAATCAATTTTGATCTACGTTTGGTTTGATTCCGCTAATCGTGGATACGTAGGCAACCCCTCAAAAGGTTACAACTATTGCAATAAACGAAAGACGGGAACGATATTCTTTAATACGTCTTTATTAAACCGATGAACTCGGGAATTTTAAAAAAAAAAAAATTAACCCCAAAAACGGCAAACCACAAAAAATCACACCAAAAAATAATAATAATATCTAAATAATAAAACAAGGAGAGTAATATCCCGGCATCTTGCCCTTTCCCTTGTCCTTAGGGTCGCGCGGAGCCCGAGGTCACCGGGGCGGGGACGAATGTTCCCGGATCACAAGGGGAACCTCTTTAGCTCGAACCCGTTTCTTTGACAACGGGTCTTCGGCAGCGGTCTCCGGTCCAAGTCGAGCCCGCACATGCTCGGGTAATCTATCCCGTGGGCCAAGTCGGTCCTGCACGGGTAGTTTTGGGCCTAGTCTCCTTCCCAAGTCAGTCTGGGGGCTCACTTTCCCCCAAGCACCTTTAGCACTGGACCCTCCAGCTTGGGTCTTGGTCTTCTTCTTCTGCCCAGACATAAGACGGACTAGGGTAGCAGGAGTGTCTCCTTCGTCAAAAAAGCCCCTGTTGTCCTTTGCTTGCTCCCTTCGCAGCAGGTCAAAAGCTTCATCAACCTTCAGAGCAGCTCGGGCTTTAGCATCACCTGCCTTGGTCCACTTCGTGTAAGAGTCTGAAACCCAGATCGAATGGCGAGATTTGACAATGGGCCAAGTATGCCGTGTGTACCATCTTTGCATCCAGGTATCACACATTACGTCAGTCAGTTGGGTAGGGTCACTCACAACTGCTTCAACTTCAGGGATTCGTTGGGTCCATCCATACTGCCTTAGTATGCGATCTGGGTAGAGATGAACCGTCTGCCTGAAAGATAGGATCACCTGATAGCGGGCTCTATCCCTCGGGTCCAAGCCACTCCAAAGGTAGATGGGTCACCACGGAACTACCCATCGAATTAATGGGCCACCATGGAAAGACAAAACCTCGTCCCAATACTTTTGGGTAATCTGACGAGAAAAGTCAATGGCTCGCCTCCTCGTCATCACCTGGTTATGACGATAGTTGCTCGCATCAAGGGGAGGATCTATCACTGATAGCCTCTCATAAAGCCAAATCTGCAAAAAGGAAACAAAAACATGAGTTCCCGAGGTGAAATAGGCGTCCGCCTAAGGCCATTCGGTCGAGTGCCTAGGACACTCGGTCGAGTGGTACCCCTGAACATAAACAGGGGGCTTTTTACGAGGGCACTCGGTCGAGTGCCAGGGTGACTCGATCGAGTGCCCACTGCAGCAGACCATCCGCGAAAAAATCAAAAAATCGAGAAATTGGGAAAAATAAATTGCAAAGTAACATACTTGCAGCAAGCGGGTACTCCCGGTGAGACAAATTGATGAGTCCCTCTTGCGGCTGTCCAATCCTTTGATAATCTTGCCCGTGATCAGCCAAGGCGGGCTGTGATCAGTCTCCATCAAATCTACTACGGTCAGAAGACGGGTGTTTCCCATGCAGGATAACAAATCCATGTTACCCTCGAAAGCATATACGTGGAGCATACAGAAAGAAAAAGCCCTACGACTGTGAGCCGGTCTGACCCGAACATCAAGAGAATTCATAAATTTCTCAGCCAAGTCGATCAGAGAAATTTTATCACCTTCCATCATGCGGGATACCTCGTTGTGAGAAAGGCCTAGAAATTCTCGAAGCTTCCTCCTCGGGTCATAGATCGAGTACGGGATGGCTGGACGAAGTACCGGGTTCCATCCTCCTATAGCTGCAATCTCCTCAGGTAAAGGGCAAACTTCGCCCCGAGGAAAGGCAAAGACATGATATATGTCGTCCCAGTAAGCCAAGCACGCATCCAAGAAATAACGATCCACCACCATCTGACGAAACGGATACAGCTGAGTTATGCCCGTCTGGTTAAGCGCTACCCTATCCGTGTCCCTGAAGCGTCGGGACCATTCTTGCAGCATCACAGTTAATCTATCAATTCCCATGGCTGGTTTCTTGAGAAGGATGAAAAGATTTTCTTTTTTAGAAGGGAGTGAATTGTGATGGAATTGTGAGAAAATCAAGAGCATTGAAGGGGTATTTATAGGATTAATTTTATAGCCCTCTTTCCATATCACAAGAGTTTCCTAATCCCAATCAGGAATCAAGCCACAAGCCTAGTCCCGATACTAGCTCAAGATATTCATCCCGAACTTTCCTAATTTCTTTAGGAGTCAAAATTTCAAACAAAATCCAAAATTCCAAATTTCAAAACTTTCAAAAATTTCAAAAATCATTTTTTTCCCAGCGCGAGTCATTTTACTCCCTACGTGCTGCATGCATTTTATGTGACTTATACAGGTACGAATCATACAGGGACGTGCAACCCACTATACCTCCCCAGCGGAAGCCAACGGTGGCATTTCACGGGATGGGCCTACATACAGGCGCACCCAGAACTTATGCAACAAGTCCAATTCCCCACGGACACTACTACAAAATCATTAATTTCTCGACGCTTTAAGCTAGACACTTTTATAAGTGTCTACCTTTCCCTTTATCAAATTTTCTTTGTCTACCCTTTAATGTGTCGAGAATTATATGTTTAATATAATAATTCACAAACAGATTAAAACATATTTTAATTATACCGCTTATACCTAGGGGTGAGCTGCCGGGTACCTGAACCGGTTTTGAAAACCGGTTCGGGTACTCGATTTTTGAAAACCGCTTTTTCCATGACCAAAACCGACCCAGTTTAAACCGGTACCCTTTTTTTTCATATCGTAAACCGAAACCGAACCGGTTTTTTAAAATATTGTTATCTTTGTTATAAACTGGTTTTTTGAACCGGTTTCAAACCATTTTTTTATTCGGTTTCAATTATTTCCATATCAAATTTTTATTTTTTTCCGTTTAAAAGTGTAAACCGGTTCAAAACCGGGTACCCGGTTTTTAAAACTGTGAACCGAACCTGACCCAGTTTTCAACTTCAACTTCAACTTCAACTTCAAACCTGGTTGGGTACGCGAACCGATTTTCAACTTCAAAAACCCGGTTTTTCGGGTTTTATAAACTGGATTTCGGTTCGGTTTTGATTTTTTAAACTGGTTCAGTTTATTTTGCTCACCCCTCTACTTATACCGAAAACGAAACATATTATCCCAAAATTTTATCCTGGTGATAGAACTGAGCGCGTTAAATGAAGCATACATAAAACAAAATTATAAGGGATTACCGCCCTAATCAAATTAAAAGAAATCCCCAAATATATTGCGTTGCTTCCTCTTCATGAATCAACTTACCGTCCTAATCAAATTAAACGAAATTCCCAAATATATGTGCACTGCTTCCTCTTCATGAATCACCTTCGTTATTTATCAATCACCTTCACCTTCGCGTCGCTCTTGTGATTTGTTGATTATCATATATTTATCGCTCTTGATTTCAGGTATGAATTTAATTTCATGTCTGATATTGATTTTTTTTTGGCGTTATTCTGCTATTGATTATTGGTCACCATTCTGATTTCAGTTCGCATCACCGTTCCGATTATCTTGCTGCTCATCACTGTTCTACTATCTCCACCTTATCTCGTTGCGCATCACCGTTCTTCTGAATGTTCAGGTAACCTTCTTCGATTAATTTCTTAAAGTAGTTGTTCATTTTATCAGTTCAATTTCTTTAATTCTTCGATTAATTTGATTTCAATTGATTTTGTATTAATCGATTACCGATTTCAATAATAATAGAATAATATTGATGTCTGCGTCAAGTATGACGTTAGTTCGTATTTCATTATTTCGAATAATAACTATGAATAATAATCGTTATTTGTTGTTTCAATTACTTGATAGAATTTGTTCCAACTTTTTCTCCAATTTCGACTGCTTCCTTCTTCGCCGCTTCCTAGTTCTCCAAGTTCGTTTGTGATCTAAAATTTAGGGTTTGCTTGGTCTCTTCTGTTCTACGATTGGATATAATTTTCAATTAGATAATGGTCATCTTTTTTCCAGTGATTTTGTTAGGATTGAATGGAAATAGTCTAGTAATGATTGGTTCTTATATGATCACATGATTCGGTCTTTTTCCTATGGCTATTTGCTTAGTTAATTTTTATGTAACCAGTCTTGTTTGAATCTTTTGTTCCGTGCTTATTTGCTTTTAATCGGATGTTAATGGGCATTTTATCATTGGTGATGCGCTTTCTTGGTTCTATCTCGTTAAGTTTGAGCATATATTTTTTACTTAGAGATATTCTATTTCGTTCCAACTTAGGATCATTGTGCCGAATTTCTATTTCGTTTGTCTGTATCGAGTTCTACCCATTTATCACTGTTTCTCCACTTCCTTTTTGTTGTGGCTTTGTTCACTTGTTTATTCTACCCATTTATATCCGTTTCTCCCAGTTACTTTTCTCCCTTGTTTTTTTTTTACAATCATGAATGGGGATTAACTAGATAACACATAGATTAACTACCCTTACCTTATGGGGAAGGATGGGAAATTAGGAATAATGACACATTTTGTGTGGGTCTTGCCTTCTGATTTGTTTTCCTTTCACTTGGGGTTGCTTCCTTTCTGTAAGGATAATCTCGCAGTTGACTCCACTTGAGCACAAATTCCACATTATGAAATTTCAGCTGGTAATATAGTTTTGCTTAAAGAAGAATCAATAATGTTATGAGCCTCGGCTCCATATTTATCACCCTCAATACTTTTCCTTTATATTAACGTGGCTTAGATATGAACTCGAGACCAATATCCTATTTTTGTTTTATCAAATGAGCCACGCGGACATTGGAGTAAGATACTGGGGAGTTTGAACTTGGGAGTTCAGGGCTATCAAATTATCGGCTCGTTTACACCCCTAGTAGTACGAACAGAGTACATTCTACACTCAATTTATACACGAGTTAAGCTAGCTTTCTATTCTCGAAAAGTGTTTAGTAGTAGCATTATGTACATGTACAATGGTGTACACCTTATAAGTTAGAAGTTCTTGGAGAGAATTAATATTGTGAAATATTATATGACATTCATTATACATACGTACATACTTTCCACCAAACCAAACCAAATGGAAAATTAAGTAGCTACAATATGGCCACACCATATGTTAGTATATGTTCAGTATAATTCCAAGTAGAGTAGTACTCCCTTCGTTCTTTATGTTTCTTCTCGCTTTTTAATATTTGTGAGGAGTATTTAATTGAAACGGGAAGAAACATAAAGGACGGAGGGAGTAGTATTCAAAAATCATAATAACATGGGGGTGGCAACCTATTAAATGGAGAAATAGGTAGTAGAAACAAACAACAAGGAGAAAAAGGAGGGCGGTATGCCCATTTTGTTTCCAAAATGGTACGCCATTTCTTGTCTTGTTTCTTCTTCCTCTATATTGGTGCATGCCTTTTGTCTCCCCTCACATTTTACAAACCGAGTACTCGCACATAACCACCTATTGGTTAAGACTTAAGACGGGTTTATATATAACCGTACCTTTCTCATTTAATTTAACACCGCAATGTAATGTAGTAACATAATCGATCATGTTCCTATTTTTGATGGAAAATTTACTGAACTACCATGCATGCATGTTGAAAGGAGAGTAGTTGTAGTAGTAGTAGTAGTCTTTTTGCTTCTTTGAGGTAGATAAAGTTTCAAGGTCCACTAATCAGACTATCACATTACCTAAAAGTAATTGCAGTGTTGAAAAGCATGCTAACTTGATTAACTACACCCTTGCTTCTTGCGAATTCAAGTTAAAAATTGCCATTGTGTACCCGTCTTACTTAATAGGGAACCCAATCATCTTACTATTCGAGTATAATAATACCGGAAATGATATTTCCTCCATCTCTTTTCTTCATGTGTTTGTCTTTGATTAAAATACTCATAATAATAAATATAAAAGACAAACAAATAATAAATATAAAAGACAAACAAATGAATAAAACAGATGAGGAGCTGTAGTTACAGACTTACCGTGAAAAGAGAAAATAAATTCTCAATACATGCATTAACTATACGCATATATATATATATGTAATATGCTAGTCCTTAATTTCAAGACTTAATCATGCAGGGAAGCTCCTACAAGCAGCCTGCAAATTAGCTGGAACATTTGGTCAATATTCTCATTTTATGTTGTGTAATCAATGATTTTGATTCGATCAAATTGACATGATTTAGTCAAACGTTTACTTATACTACCATTCAGCATTTGATTTCTTAGGCATGTAGAAGGGTAAGTGCACGTATAATCTCATCTTTACTCTATAGAATTGGTTGTTTCCTCCCTCCAATTCACGAGTAGTTACATTTCCTTTGTTTAAAATATGACTATACGTGACTTGCTTGTCAAATTTATATTTTGCTGTGTGAAGTTGTTTTTACAAGTTTACTAATATTGCAGACTAGACCCGATCTCTCCTCATACAGAATTTGATTCCGCAAATAACCTTAAGGTTAGTTGCTACGTTAAATTTAATACTCGAAATAGTTGTCAATTTTATGACTTTTCAAGTGGAAGACGCTTGTCTGAAGTAGTTGATGATGCCAACAATAATGTAAGCTTGTTTTTTTTGAGATATCACTTACCTCTTTACAATAGGAAGTAGGCATATGTTGATCGTCAACCAAAACAGGGAACCCAACAACAGAGGTTTTGTCCACGATAAAACATAATCGCAACTTGATTGAGCTTATTGCTAGGTATGTTTCACTTTGTTCTTCTTCTGTTTTGAATCGAAACCCCTTCATATAATAAACTTGATTTGTATTGAATATCTACATTATGCTACTCTATAGTCTATATATAGTGTGTTTGGATTAGTAGATAATCAATCCAATTTATAAATCTGAGCCTACACAAAATGTCTCCAATTCAGATTGTTTCGGGTGATGAACTGATACAAGCACTTATACATATCATCATCAGATGTCATGTCAAGCATCTAGCGGTTGCCTTTCTTGTTTCTGGGCTACTCACATGTTCTCATTATTTCCCCATCTCATCTGCCAGCTACAAGTTTGCGTGGAATGTACAACTGATGTATTAGTTATGCTGGTTTACTTTCTTAGTCATTCTCGTTCATTCTTTTTGGTGAGTTCGTTGCTAAGCTTGCTAATTCTGATATGTAACTCTCCTACAATCACATATTTAGGTGCATTTCATGGGTCAGCAGTCTTATATCCCAATGGAATTTGACAAAGTAAAGATTAATCTCATGTTTATGGAAATTGAAAAGAGTTTGATGATAGTTTAAATATTTTTTTGGTCATATTTAACTTTTATTTTTTTGGTTTTCATTGCCTAAATAGATAATAGCAGCAACCTTAGAAAATTGATGGCCAGGTATATATTTGTGATGTAGGCTGACCAACGTAGAGGTAGAACTGGAAGAACATGTGATGGCCAGGTATATAGGTTGGTTACAAGGTCGTTTTTCGACAAGCTGGCTCCTTTTGAGTCCACTTCTCTACCTTGTTTCTTGCATAATTTGTTTGATATTTATCAGAACCAATTATCTTTATTTTCTTGGAAAGTAAGCATTTTTTTATACAGTATATATTATTATGTTGGCAAATACAATCGGTATGGTTGATCCTAAGGTAATTTATTTCTCCAATATGCATTATATTTTCTACATATTTATGGTTCATTATATGGTCTATTCGGTTTTCTTATTATATTTTTTACCACTACAGGACGTTCTACAACACCAAAAGGGAGATGATGACGGAATTGTTGGATGACAAAATCTATTCACTATTTTTGAACTTGGACATTAAATTCAATGTCTTTTCGAAGGAAAACACGTACCTTTTTAAATAATACCATAGTGTTTTAGTAATTTTTTTTATATTTTACTTTGGATTGTGAAATATATGATTGGATGTAGATTATTTTAGGTGTTCGTCTTATGAAACTCTATTTATTGATTGTGTAATATATATATATATATATATATATATATATATATGATTGAAGATTATTCTAATTAAGTGTTTCTTTTCTGAACGACCAACTCGATCTTTGTGTATTATTGATATCAATTTAGTAAATGTGGAGTCGCGCTTTTTAGACAACATAAATAAGTAATAGCAAGCAGTAATCAGTTGTTGGAAATATATAATTATTATTATATTCTTTATGATAAGATTCTTGACACTTTTATGATACCAAAGTGTCGATAATTGAATTTTATATTATTATTGCTCGACTATTTTAATAGTAGAAAGTCTTGCGCTTTGAAAAAAATTTATCCGGGAAAAAAAATCGTGACATAGAAAAGCGTCGAGGTTGCATATTTTAGTGTACAACGTAGTGACGCAAAAAAGCGTCTTGAATAAAATATTCAACGTTTTAATGCGTCGAGAATGGCGACATAAAAATGCGTCGAGAATTCCCGACGCCCAAAATCTCCACGCTTTTTGGAAGCGTCGAGAATTAAATTTGCGACACTTTAAAACATCGAGAACCCACTTTTAAAGCGTCAAGAAACCAAGGGTTTTGTAGTAGTGGGAGTTATCATCATCAGCTCAGGTATGACTCCTAGCTTGTGGCTGGCGAGCCCTTCACACGAGTCGAATGGACTATAAACGACCCGACCGAAAGTCCGCCAGGTTTCAATCCTCGATTGGCCTGGTGGCTACTCTGACTTTCACCTTGTCCAAGCCTCAGTCAGAGTGGGGGCTCTGTAGACACCCGTATTTTGACTGCCAGGTGTCTATGGTAGTTTCCCAAAAAAAAACACCCGATGATGATCGGACGCTAACGTGTTTCTACGCGCTCGGATATGGGCACAAATCCATTGGTTGTTGGCTAAAGCACTTATGAAGTACACATCTCACAAAACAGACCTCAAATCCAGGCCCAGCGGACCGTTTCGAGTCAAAGAGGACTAATTTGGGCCAAAACCGACACCGGAAATAAAACCGACTTTTTTACGATTGGGTCAACCCTGGTCAAAGTCATTTCCGAGGCATACAAAGCAGCCATTCACAACATCAAAAGTCCAAGTCAAACACAAACCCGTAAAAAAATCCAATCCACGGTCCAAAACACGGACCCATGCGATTCAGCTGGGCCACTCGATCGAGTGCCTCACCCACTCGATCGAGTGCCTCACCCACTTGATCGAGTGGGCCTGTTTCGAGCCCGACTGCTGGCGCAACGGGTCACTCGACCGAGTCAGCTGTTTACTCGGTCGAGTAACCCTAACCGAGGTCTTAGGCTTAGCCTATATAAACACCCTCATGCACAACCTTTCAATCACCTTTTTTTACACTTTTGCAACCCTACAAGTTTACAAACCCTAAAACTTTACAACCCTAATCCAAACTCTACACCAAGCAAACCCTAGCCCTAGCCTAGGAACCGTAACCCTAAACCTAGCTTTAGGAATCAAACACCCTAACCACCACAACTCAACCTACATAAGCCTCGAAACTCTCGTGTAAAAGCCGCGACTACGAGTCCATACCGAGCACAAGAACATGTAGGTTGAGGGTGCAAAACCCTTCCTTCCCTTCTTCTCTTCCTCTCGTCATCTTCTTCCTCTTTCTCTTCGTTTTTATTTATTTTTATCGCGTTCTAATATCGATAGTATTATTAGTATAAAACATTAAAAATACCCGTCGATTTGTGTCGAGTGTGAAGGATGTCAGGATAGGGAAACCCGAATATACAAGTGTACCGTACACAGCGTTGCCGGTCGCTTATCCTGACACCCTAGCATTTGATTATTGAAACGGGTCAATTTCAACAATAACTCGTTTATTTTCGTTTGCATCGCATATTGCATTGATTTTCTAAAAACCTTCTTCAAAACACATATTTTTAAGGGTAGAAACCCGTTGACGCGGATCCGGCATCACAATCCCTAGGGATTTATTTCGATGTCGGAAAAGCCGAGAGAATCAAGTCTTTCAATTCTAGCATAGTTTCAAACTCGTAGATTCGATACAAATTCCATAATTAGACGTCGAATCTAACGATCTAGTCATGAAAATTAGCTAACGCGATTTCTATTGATGCTATGATAATTGTCATTCGATTCATTAGAATTACGACATTATCAAGCGCGGAGGAAATCTACTCATATCGCGATAGTTAATTCAAATGACTTAAACGATTTACTCTTGTTTTCGCTCTACTATCTCATATCGATTCAATAATCGAATATGAGATACAACGAGCATGCAATTTCAGAATCGATTATAAATTCCGTAATATTTATGCCCAATTCGTCAAATCATCAAAAATCAAAAGCAATATCAAAATCGATAATTAAAATTGCAAATGACACGGTTCGTACAGGTGCCACTCGGCCGAGTGCCTACGCCACTCGATCGAGTGACATCACCAAAATCGAGACAGAATGTCTCTTATGACCTCCACTCGGTCGAGTCTCACCGTGACTTGGTCGAGTCTCATCGTGACTCGGTCGAGTGGCAACATACTCGGTCGAGTTGGTCAATAACTCGATCGAGTAGGGTCCGTAACACGAAACAGAATGTCTTTTACGACCTCCACTCGGTCGAGTCCCATAGTGACTCGGTCGAGTGGCGATGTACTCGATCGAGTTGGGCAATAACTCGGTCGATTAGGGTCGTAAAACCTGGACGGAACCCATTTCAGAGGTCCACTCGGTCGAGTCCCACAATGACTCGGTCGAGTGGCCCTTAATCACGTCAAACCGTGAGTCCTACAATAGCATTCGAGTCTCGTTAATCGTTTTTCGTGATTTAAGTCAACACGTGCCTAATCTATCACATGAAACACCTTTTTCAAAACCATGCATTAACTCACTTGCATCATTATACATCTTTCAATATTTCATAAACCGTTATATCGTCACTAACGCGTTTATTGTTTCTTTTGTCAAATTTTGGTTGTTTATTTTATCGTACTAAAAATGAACCCAGATGCTAAAATTCAACTTTGACGTTAGATTTTAGTTGCATTAAATTGACATAGAAACCCTTTCAATTCATTCACGTGCTTAGGGAAAACAATCCTTGCATAAGCATTCTCACCGAATTACTAACGCGTGTATTAGAGAGTCAATCGATATCCTAGTAAAGGCCGCTAGTGCGGGCGGGGTTGGGTGTCCTTCGTGGGCTTCCCAACACGTACCCTCACCCCTTACTTAGAACCTCGGTTTCCGGATGCCCGAAACCGTTGGCGCACAAGAGTCATTCAATACACGATAACCGGTAGTGACGATATCTGTATCAAATGCTAAGGGACGAGCCCAATAAACTCTGACATCGGAAATGGGCTGTGTTTTGTATACGGCCCACTACGACATAGAGTGGGTTCGAACGGGCCCAAAATCCCACAAAGTTTGGTGGCGACTCCACTTCGATTTAATGTTCCATTCAATCCGTTTTCATATGGAGATTCATTCGCCTCCCTAAACCCGCACGTGGCCGCGTCGGGGTGGACCTATATCATGTCCATACACGGGTGCCTTTTTTCGTCCTTTCGAGTCAGGAACTCAAGGAACTACGAAGAGTGGCATTGATTCGTGGAATGCGAATCGAGGAGATAACGGTAGAGTGGATTGTTCCTAATGTCGTGGAGTACAACACTAGAGAAGAACTGCAAGTTGTGTGGAGCTCGTAAGAAGAGGGAATTATGTGTCGATTATCAGCGGAGGAGGGGGGGGGGTTATATATTGTTTTTCTCGTAGTTCAATCCGATATTTCGGGCGGAGCACATTGTGCGACCCAAGATTTAGGCACCTCGCTCCAAGCGATGTGATTCTCAGGCACATACCACGGGGCGCCTGAGATTTTGAAGATCCGATTTTGAGAAGTTTCCAAAACGGAGTTATATATTATCTTTCTCATTGCTTGCTTATCAAGACTTCTAACCCTTTCCCTAGCGCACGCTAATGGGCCTCGAGTGTGCATCCCAAGATTCGACTCGGTCCGACGCATTAACTCGGGTTTGACTTTGCGTGTTTCGGGACCGATTCGAAGCCCCGGTGTCGGAATTGACTCTAGTTAGTATTGACGCGACCGTAATGATACGACTAAGACCGTCTTGATGTTGAATTAATTTCTCCGAGTACCTATTTGATCCATTCTATAGAAAAATTGTCTAAAACATCGTAAAATTTTGTGGTGTTGCGGTCCGATCATCATCGGGTGTTTGTCGGACGCTCCTTTTGCCAGCAGGTCCAAACCTGGGTGTCTATATAAGCCCTAACTTTGACTGAGGCTTGGACAAGGCAAAATTCAAAGTATAGCCCCTAGGCAATCGACAATTACGACCTGGTGGCTGTCCACTCGGGTCGTTTTAAGTCCGCTAGACTACGTACTAAGGCTCTTCAGCCAATGTTTAGAAATCATACCTGAACTACTTGCCACTGGTTGCTTGTTGAAGCTTGATCTAGATTTTATTACTTTGACTTGGGTTTGAAGAGTTATTGTAGTTGATTAGTACCTTAATCTTTAGAATATACTTCATGCTTGTTTCTGTCCCTGGACTTTGCATAATGTATTCTTGGGAATAGATCATGTCTGTTCCTGGACTTTGCATAATGCTTTTCTTTGGAACAGATCTTATCTATCTCTGGACTTTGAATAATGTATTCTTTGGAATAGATCTTGTCAGTTCCTGGACTTTACATAGTGGTTTTCTTTGGAACAGATCTTGTTTATCCCTGGACTTTGCATAATGTATTCTTTGGAACAAATCCTGTCTGTTCCTGGACTTGGCATAATGGTTTTCTTTGGAACAGATCATGTCTGTTCATGGAATTTTCATATTGTATTCTTTAGAACCGATCCTGTCTATTCCTGGACTTTACATAATGGTATTCTTTGGAACAGATCATGTCTGCTCCTGGACTTTGCATATTGTATTCTTTGGAACAAATCCTGTCTGTTCCTCGACTTTGCATAATGGTTTTCTTTGGAACAGATCCTGTCTATCCCGGACTTTGCATAATTTTTTCCTTGGAATAAAACACGTCTGTTCCTGAACTTTGCATAATGGTTTTCGTTGGAATAGATCTTGTCCGTTCCTGGACTTCGCTTTTTTGATAAGTGGTTGCATAAGCTCTTGGTGGTTGTATTTATACTTTGATCTTTCCTGGGATCGTCGCATAAACTCTTGGCGAGTGCATGATCGTACTTGTATTTTGATCCTTCCTTGGATCGTGGTGTAAACTCTCAATGAATGCATACTTTCATTTGGATTGGTTTTGCTTCGTGCTCTTTCTTTTTGTTGCTAGGGATGCAGCTTGTTTGTTGGATTGAGGTTCCGCTGGAGGTAGTTATGATGTTTGTTTTTTAGAGTTTTGCTGAACGGCTTGATATTTGAATCCGGTATCGGAGAGTGGTTTGAATCGCTGGGTACCGCTGGGAGTTTTTGTTAGTTTGCGTAACGGGTTGTGCCGGCTTATGGGACGCTCCACTGGGGAGGGTAGTATAGTTTGGTTACTCCGCTGGAGAGATTAGCGCGGTTTGCTATTGTTTCTTTTGCTAATCGATGAGTGTACGTCTTTTCGGGTACTGAGAACTGTGTCTGGATTAGCTCGATCTTGTCTTGAGCTGAAGGGTTAGGCGCCCCCCTTGGGGCTACCTAGTATTGAGGCGCCTTGTACCCAGCGTCCTGATGAATTTCAAGCACCTAGGTTGGTGCGGCTGAACTCTTGTTTTATCGACCCGTTATAAGAATGCGAAGTGAAGGGCGGTGGTTCATTTTGTCCAAATTCAGACGCAACTCTCCCATCGTTCTTTTTCTCGCATCTTTGCCATTGTCAACCATTTTCAAGCTCGATTTTTTCTCAACTTCATAATATTGACCCCAAGTGAGTGTCCTTTACTCACTATCGTCGATTTGAACTTGATTAGTATGGTTTTGAATTGAATTTGCTTAAACCCTAGAAATCGATTTGGGTGTTTTAGTTTTGCTACGTTTTGATGCTTGCTTTTTGTTCCATTTTCAAATTTGGGTAGGATAGAATTTGTAGGAGTAGTTATTTGCTCGAAGTAGACGATTCAAGGTCCTTTAATGACCTCCCAAGGCCTAAATCCAAAAAGATAGGGTTTAGGGACCGATTTCCCGATTGTTCCCGTACTTGATTCTTGTAAGCTTACTAGTTTTCTGCTTGTGATTTTGTGGGTAGCTTGTACGTCGACTTTTGTGACCCGGAATGCACTGTAGGTCATTTTGTGTGAGACCGTGAGGCTTACGACGGACCAAATGACACCGTAACGATGCCGAATTTTCTCAAAACCACTTTTATTGTGATCGTGGTCGAAGATGGGTGCTATGAGGCTTTTCGGAAGTTTGATAACTCACTTGTAAATTTTGAGCTTATTTTAACCCGTTTAGGTTGTCATGACCTGACCCGGGATGTCTGTTTAACTTTGTTTTACAGCTGGAGATAGTACGGGACGTTTCGATGAGATCCTATTAGTTGGTGCGACCGGTGAGGCTTCCGGTTTGAGTTCTCTGACCTCTTGGATGGCCCGCAAGAGGCGGCAGAACGCTCCTTCGCCCAGACAAGGGCCTGGAGCGATAAACGAAGCCGACTTCGACCGAGTTAAGCGATGGTTTATGCCAGTGATGGTTCAAAGGAGGAGACGGGTGCCTAGGCCGGTAGACGAGGCCGAGGAAGTAACTTTTGTGGATCCCGCCTTGGTTAGGGATTGGAATGGACGACAATTAGTGTTTCGTCCGGACTTGCACGTATCGAGTCGTACCATTAACAGCAAGGTGAGTACCCGTTTGATTATTTTTAACGTCGATTTGTATACGTAAGGTTCACTTATATCCTTATATTGCCATGATTTGAACTCCGAGGGTCGATGAGGACTTTCTCAGGGTTTACCACATGCCTCAAGGTGTACTCGCAGAGGCTTAGCCTGGAGGCTAAGAAGTTGGTCAGGGGGATGACTTTGAGTCCCGTAGTCGAGCATTGGGCTCGATTGGTCAGTTGCCAAACTAAGAGCAATCTGATGGTAGTCAGAGCGATGGTGGATCGCATTCACGATACGACCTTGACATTTCATATGTCGTTCGGAGAAGTCGGCATGATGCTGGAGGATTTTGGAGTGACCAGTGGACTGCCTTGGGTTTCCGAGATGATCAGGTGGGCATCAGAGGGCCCTAGGTTGGATAGTGATAAGGTTAGGAGTTGGATAGAGCCCCATAAAGGATTGTTTAGAGCCTTCTGCTTACGGCTCGCCCCATGCTTTAGCTAGTTCTTATATTACCGACCACTTCGAGAGAGTGGCGGTCTTGGAGGGTCGGGATCCTAACACGGCGGCCGTGCAAGACTCTCGTCTGTGGTTATGCTTTTTTTGGGTTTGACTCACTTCTCGGACAAGGGCGAGAGGTTTAGCACTAGGATTTTGCCATTCCTGGCTGACTTGAGTAAACTTGGACGTTTTGATTGGGCGACGACGGGTTTTGCAAAGAGGACCCATTGTTTGCAGGCTATGATAACGCTGCAGAGGGTGGGCTCGGACTCAGCCATACCCATTGTGGGTCCAGGTCTCGTGCTGGAGGTAAGTTGCTTAACTTGTATTTGATTTGGATTTCTGTCGACTTTTTTTTGTTCATTGACGGGTGTCACGAGTTTTGCAGGCTTGGATCTACTTGTATTTTCCTTGTTTGGCGCCTACAGTGCCGGTTTGCCTAGCCAGGTTCCCGGTTGGGATCGAGTGGAGATTGGCTCAGACCAAGGCGACTATGAGCCATTACTCGACGAAGAACGTGCTGGTGAACTTGCTGTGTCCCGAGGATGTAAGTTTTCGTTCATTTGTTTTCCTAAGTAGCCCCTAAGGTTAGGAGTTTTTGAAATGTAGTGGGCGCTTGGTTTTTTAGTTTGTAGCCCGTCCTTGGGAAAACTACGAGGGTTTTTCCGGGTATGTGGCGGCGAAATTGAGACCGAGAAGCTACCAGAGGATGCTCCTTCTCGCGTTATTCCGATCGGTTTGGTATCTAGGGGTGATTCTAGTGCGCCAGTGCCTCTATGACGAGTTTAAGGTCCCAGTTGACCCTCCCCAGAGCATGTTCAGGTCTCCCACTACGGCTGAGGCTCGCGAGGACAGGGACGGTGAAGGAGGCGAGAGGTTACTAGTGCTTGATGCCTCATACGTGTCCCATGTCTGCCACCGATTAGCTTGCCACCGCATCGTGGTAAGTATTTGGTTGTTGTTTGTTTGTTTCTGCTTTTGGGTTTGGTTTGTTGCATTTTGAAATGGTTTTTCTTTGCTTTGTGTTCTAGCTGGCTGATCCGGCTAACGCGTTCATCCGCCAGACTTCCCCTGATGCTGCTTAGGGTGGATGCAGTCGGAGTGGCCTTCACTGAGCCCCTTCCCCCATGCTCCGTGGAGGAGTTGGAGGTCGGGATGGAGTTGCGCGACCGGGTGTACCGGGTAAGTTTTTTTTGTGATTTTGTTTTGAGATTGCTTTGTGGGTTAGGCTTTTGTGACTAACTTGTTTGGTTTTGTTGTTCACGTTTCGTCGGCTACCCATTAGCAGTTATGGCAGGCTGCAAACCTTTTCCGGGCCGACGCATCGGGGAGGGCTTCTGCCTCGGCTCGCGACACGTTTGGGCCTCGATCGGTACGTGTTGTTTTTGTAGACATTTTTAGGCTAGCTGTTTATCTTGCTTTTTGTTGTTTTTTTCTCTAAGGATAGTATTCCTTTTGCAGGATGTTCTCGACATGGTATCGAAGCTTGGGGCGCGAGCTTGAGGTGGTTGAGCTCAACCTGATTCAGTCCGTACGGGCTCGGGATATTGAGAATGCTAGGCTTAAGGAGGAGCTGGCTCAGTTTCAGGGTGAGACCTCGGGGCGAGCCGAGGCTAAGGCTGAGGTTGGGGTAAAGACTGAGGCTAGGGCTGAGGATCAAGCTACCGGTGTTACTAAGGAGATCGAGCCTACATGAGGGGTTCCCAGCATGAGGATATCTACCGTGGATTTGGTGACTGGTCTATACCATTCGGTTGATGACGAGACGGGGTCCCCTACTTTCGATCTCGAGGATCTAGGCTTAGATGATAATATCGGTGAGCTTGGATTGGCTGTAGCAGTAGCATCTAGGGGTCCTCTCTAGTTTATAAACTCAAATTTGTATCGGATTTGTATGTTTGTATATTTGATCGAACTTTCTTGCGCTTGATCGGCTTGCGTTTTATCTGGCCCCTGAAATGTTAGCTTAGAGAACGAGTAATCATGTAAACACTCCAGATTTGATTTGCTTATGGTTGAGCCATGATTTAGGATGTTTTAAGTGCATTAGGATTGACTGAGAGTGCGAAAATGCTTTCAGGATACTTAAAATTTGTTAGTTTTAGCCAGGAATTGGATCAACTATGATGCGCGCTGTCGCTGACACGCATGCAAACAATATTTTTAGTCCCAACTCACTACTATGTAGTAGCGGCAAGTCGAGGTCGAACCACAAGGAGGCGGTTAAGCGATATTTGTCAAGTCTATGGTTTAGTTGCGATTGGGATTGAGATGGGGGTTTTGGGACGAGAGGAGTTGAACTAATGCTAGCGAGCTACACAACTAAAGCTAGAAACAATAATGGGAAAGGTGTTGGGGAGAGTCGGGATTCGGAAATTGGGGTCTAAGAATCTTGGAATCGAGTTTTAGTCACAACGTTGATAAGGGAGAATGCCACCTTTCAGTTTCTTCACCCAACCCACCTATACCCGCTTTCGCGGCGAAAGGGCAAGTCTCAAGTTAAGATAAATTCTACCCCGAGTTTCCCCATATTGATAGAAATGAGTCAAGGTCAATCTAGCTGTAGTCTAGGTCAACAAAGACACAAAAACCTCAAACTTGATAAATCAACAAGTAAACAACCCACCAACATCCATTGAATCAAATAATCCAAATTCTCATCCATAAATTCCCCAACAAGAAATTTACTCACTAGTCATAATGGATAACAACAAAACACTAATAAAGGAGAGACTAACTAAAGCATGCATAATAACTATACTAACAAATAACACTAAGGAAAAAAAATAAACTACCACACAAACTAAAGAGAAACTAACAAAGGAGAAAGAAAAACATAAACTAACTAATGGAAAACTACACAAGCATAAACAGTGACAAGACAAACAATGGATTAACAAGGAACTAAAAACAAAACTAACTAATAGAGAAAGGGAGAGGAAAGAAACTACCAATTATGGAGAAGACTAAGGAGGAAGATGAAGATTAACATACAAGATTGAATCTTGGAAGAGATAATACAAGAACTTGTCACTAATCCTTGCAAAATTCTTCAATCTTCAACACAAAAACACAAATCTTCTACTAAAGATGGAAGCTTGATTGATAATTGTTGAGTAGAATTAATCTAATACTAATAAGATCTACTAAGTTTTTATGGAACTTTTTACTAAGGAGCTTACTACAACTACTACTACTACTACAAATCCTCTACACTACTCTTACTCCTAAGAGGCTCACTTAAGGCACACCTTAAAATGAAACCCTAGGTTTAGTATATATAGTGGTTCTTAATGGGTCACACAATCTTAAGCCCATAATCAAATTCCTCTTCTTTAAGCTAGACCTTCACCCTTTGCATCTTCATGTGGCAAAACTTCACCCTGCGGTTGACGAGCTGACACCACCGGGTGAAATTTCACCCAGTGGGATTTTCTTCTCATTAAACGATTTTTGGCGTATTTTTTCCATCGAGCGAAATTTCACCTGGTGGGCGAAATTTCGCCCGGTCGTTTTGCCCGGTGGTGAGTGTCCACAAAAATCTTCGGGAGGTAGAAAATGTCGTCGGGCGAAACTTCGCCCGGTGGTGACTCACCGGCTGAAACTTTACCCGGTGATACTCCGCCTGTGTTCCGGTCTTTTTCTTTGTCGATCGATTGGATTACTCGAACTTTCAATTGTGTGCTCTGCTCTTTGGACTTTATCTATCTCTTTCATGCTCGTAGAAGCTCAAACATGTTTTCGGTCGAAAATCCTATCAAAATAGACAGAAAACTACCAAAAACACGTAAAATGCAAAAGAGAGACACTAATGCGAGAATTACTCAAAATAAGGCGATAATCGCACTCAAGTCACGCAAAACGGAGGAAAAACGGGTCTAAATGGGAGGAAAAACGGTCCAAATTTGGCACACAACAAACTAGAACGTCGATTAAAGCATTTCACTCGAAATGTGTCTAGAACGTTGAGACATTCCTGAAAGATTTTATGACCGAACGTTTTGACCAGGAGTGTGTGGAATGCTTAAAGACGTGTATAATCAAAAATGACGCTTGTGTACAAAGCAAGATAAAAAAAAGTTGGACAACTTTTATGCTTTATTGACAATGCCGCATAGGTTTACAATATGCCTAGGGGGTAGTTTATCCCCCAAAAGAAAAAAAGAAAAAAAAGTCCAAGTCCGGTGGGTCGGAGTGAGGAAAACGGGTCGTCCGTTGCTGATAATGGAATTTCCGTTCTTGCATCGTGGTTGCATTGTGCTTGTGAGCTTCGGAAAAGGAAATGACTGGCTTAGGAAACCGTTCTTGTTTCTCGAGGTTGTCGAATAATAGAGAATTGACGTGTATAGCATCGGGCGGCCCAGAACTTAGGCGCATTACCCCCCGACGTTCTGGTTCTCAGGCACCTGGCCTAAGGCGGCCAAGCTCGCGATTATGGAAATTTTCATAATTTTCCTAATTACGACGTTGTTGTTGTGTGTGTGTGTGTGTGTGTGCATATATATACGGGTTATAGGTGCTATCTTTTTAGACATAATTAACACCAAAGTGTCTTTGATAGCTTCTCTTGATTTATTGAGTCACGTCGAATTTTGGTCGTCTTTTGACCAATTGGATGAATTCTTTCAAGAAAGGTGAACTGGAAGAGTTGTTGAATAACGGTTTGTCTGTTGTTACGTCTTTGAATCAAATTAAGGTGCAAGAGGATTTCTTAATTGCGTGTTCACGCTTTTGGAACACTAAATATCATGTGTTTGCATTCCCGCTGGGTGACGTGTGCCCTTTGCCCGAAGAGATAGACGCAATTGGTGGGTGACATTCATTTCACCCTTTTATCCCTGTTCAAGGTGATATTCATGTGGAGCGGTTTCGTCAGTTTTTTGACATTTTCTTGTCGGAAGTGGCCGAGTGCTTCTTTGGTGAAGGTGTGATGCGCGGGCGTCGCAACCCACACAATCAAACAATATTTGTAACACTGACTAACCTAACTAATGTAGTAGCGCTAAGTCGGGATCGATCCACAGGGACGGTCTAGGTAAAGTCGGTCGAGTCTATGTCTAAGTATGTTTGGGGTCTGGGGGGTTTTAGGTGGTCACGTACTAAACTAAAGAGAACAAGACTAGAATAACTAAGAGAAATCAAATAAAGGAAAGGTGTTAGGAGGAGTCGGGGAATCAGAAATGAGACACATAAACAAGGAATCAAGCAAACGATACACAATCGATAAGGAGCGAGTCACCTTTCGGTTTATCAACCCAACCTCGCTAAGGCCAACTTTCGTGATGAGAAAGCTAAATCTCTAACCGGAATTTACCCAAACCTCGAGTTTCCCCATATTGATTCGGGTGAATAGGAGTCAACTAAATTGATCAAGAAAAGTCAACACATACACAACATTTCAAATTAGACAAACCAATCTAAGTGTATACAATCATAAGAATCATTAATTCATGTTATCCAAATTCCTCATCCCCTAACCCTTTAACTAAAATCTACTCACTATTCATGGGGACATTATAAACAAAGGAGAGAGAAAATAAACTAAAACAATTCATACTAGAAATTGAGAACAAAATTTAATCTAGCACAAATAAGAGGAAAAGTAAGCCAAGAATAAATTCCATAATCTAGAACAAAAACAACACAAGCAAAACTAAAGAAAACAAATAACTAAAGAAGAAACTAGAGGAAAAATTAATTAGAAAAGAGAGAAAGATGAGAAAGTACCAACAATGGAGAATTGACACTACAAAGAAGATGATGATTCATAAATTAATAAGCTTGAAGAAGAAGAAGAAATACAAGAATGTTTGTCACCAAATCATTTCAAACCCATCGATCTCCAATTAGATCTAAGACTAAACTAATGCTGCTACTAGATTAGAATGATAGAGAGTAGTCTAAGCTAATGAAGAGTTACTAGATCTAATGAAGCATAATGTGGTAGAAAGCTAGGGTTTAATTATATATACAAAGCCTTAATGGATCATTAAAACAAAGTCCAAAACTGATTTTTGCCCTTGAAATGTAACTTTGCCCTTTGGATCTTCATAGGATGAAGTTTTGCCCTACGGATTGTCTCCCTTGTGCCCATGTAAGTTCGAGCATGCTCTCGGACAATGAATTCCTATCAAAATAATAGGAAAACTACCCGAAAATACGTAAAATGCACAAGAGAGACCGGTAGAGTGAGAAAGAGTTGAATACGGTGTTAATCGCACACGAATCTCACAAAAGCGAAAGGAAAACGGGTGTAAATGGGTGGAAAAATGGGCCAAATTTTGGCATACAACAAACCCCCCACACTAAACTGTTGCTCGTCCTCGAGCAAGGACCCAAAAAGAAACTAAGTAATACTATTACTAAGTTAGATTATGCTAAGCCGATACGAGGCAATTAACGGGCCTGCTCCGTCCCTTCAACTCACATCAAAATACCCATGAGGTATGGTACTCCCATGCAAGTCCAGTTGGGGCTTGCTCAAAATTTGGGACACAACTAAATACACACACACACACACAAAACACATAAACGAACTAGAATAGTTGCATCCAAAGAAGAAAACAGCGATTCCCTCTTCAAGACGGTGAGAAAGACACCGATAGCTCACTCGAGACAAGTACAAATATTCCAAAATTAGATGTTCAAGATTAAATGGACAAAAGTGTAATAGAATGACATTAAAGCAATAAAAACATTGAAAATTTATCTTGGTCCTCCTAATCTTCTATAAGCGTACAACGGGGTGTTAAATGGAGTGGAAATGAGTGAACCATGGAGTTAGTAGACACTAGAGGTAAGTGAAATCCCGACCCTTTTTGCAAAAGCAATGAGGATCTTCCCGAGCCTAAAGTGAACCAAAAATAGTCCAAACAAGATGGTGGAGAAGTGTTCACAAAATGAGGCAGATTGACTAACCACCGCTATCTTCCTTCCTTGGGACTCGCACTACTAGAAAAAACAAGACTAACGACTGATATCAGCTACCGTCATCTGTCGCCAAAAAAGACGCGCGACAAATGACAGTCGCTAAGAAGCAGTCGCACCTGGTAGTCACTTGAAAAGGAGACGGGCGTTAGATGGGAACTATGGAATCATCTCCCGTATCTCATCTCCTTGGAGACGAATTGGTGCCTCATCTAGCACCATCTCATCCTTCTTGAAAGCTCTCCTGTTCTTCCTATACATGTGACCCTCGGGTAGGAACTGTCTATGACAGTCAAACCAACTAATTTTGCTTGAATTTCTTAGGTAGAACGCTTTACTTTCAATCATGCAACAAGGACAAGCTTTTTGGCCCGCTGTAAACCAACCGCTCAACATACCATATGCAGGGAAATCGTTTATAGTCCACCAAAGTGATGCTCTAAGCTGGAAATTTTGTTTCAAAGACACATCATATGTCTCCACCTCTACTTCCCACAAATGTTTCAATGCCTCTATCACTGGTTGTAAATAAACATCCAAGTGATTTTTTGGATTTTTTGGACCGGGAACAATAAGAGAAAGGAAGATGAAGGGTGGTTTCAGACACAGCCATGGAGGTAAGTTGTATGGTGTGACCGTGACAGGCCAGCATGAGTACGACTTACCAAACTGACCGAAAGGGGCAAACCCATCGGCACACAACCCAAGTCTTACATTACGGGGTTCCATAGCAAAATTAGGGTAAATCCTATCAAAGCGTTTACACTCCTCCCCATCACTAGGATGACACATCTTCCCCTCTACATGAGTTTCTTCTTTATGCCACCTCATTTGTTCGGCAATGGTTCTGGTTGAATATAATTTTTGAAGCCTAGGGGCGATGGGAAAGTAAGTAAGTCGATTAAGTGGTATAGGTTTTTTATCCCTCGCAACACTCTTTCTTTTCCTACCCCTCAAAACAACATTCCCATCTATACTTTTGTATCTACCCATACCACATTTCTTACATTCCTCAAGTAGGGCATCGTCCTTCCAAAAGAGCATGCATCCATCGGGACAAGCATCGATCTTTTGATGCAGAAGTTGAAGACCTTTAACTATTTTTTTGATATTGTAGAATGTTTTCGTCATAATGTTGTATTTTGGGATGACTTTCTCAAGCAAACCATCTAGGCACCCTAACGGTAGGTCATACTCACATTTAAGGGTCACTACCATAGACGCGACTTCAACAATGTCACATCACACCCTCCATATAACGGCTTCACCGAAGCGTCTAACATATTAAAAATCGCTTTCGCTCGTAGGTTTGGCTCTTGTGGGGTTGGTTGGTCATCGTCATTAGTGTGCATGTTATCATCATTAAACACATTACATTCAACTACATCAACAATCATTCCTCTCAACTCCCCCTCATTTTGTTCAACCTCAGATTCCTCAACAGGAGACGTCTCACCGTGACAAATCCAACGATAATAATTTGGATAAAACCCATTTGAGATAATATGTTTCTTAATCAAAATTTCAAAGAATTTGAGGTTTTTACATCTCACACAAGGACATCTAATTCTACCGTTCGATGTGTATTCGGGTTGGTTTTTATAAAATTCCATAAAACTATCAACGCCCTCTAAAAATCGCGTTGTGGGACATCCTCTCTTATCCAATATTTCCTCATACATCCATTTTCGTTCAAATCTCTTCATTTTTTATCTAAAAAAATTGAGACAATAACCAAATACAAATTGATGGGGGGATAAAACCCCCAGACGCATAGGCTCCCGGGACTGAGAAGATCAAACTGGGTCCTAGATGACCCTAGAGGTCGAACCCCCTTTACGGGTAGTCGTTAATTGACCCAGAGAGACTTCTGTACTAGCATCACCCTGCTGATGTCATGGTTGACGTCACTCTAGTGATGTCACTACATCCTTTCCCCTCTATAAATACCCCACTTAGGCTGAGAGGAAAGGGGCAATCAATTCACACATATTCCTCCTTATTCTCTCTCTACCTCTTTTATCTCCCTAAATATCTATATTCAGTCATATATTTTACTGACTTGGGCGTCGGAGGCTTCGCCCCGGGGGTTTCCCCGGGCCCGGAGTTCACCTTGCAGAATCACCGTCGGCACGCATCCGGAGCCGAGGAGAACTGCGAAGCCCAAGGTCACAAATTATTTTCTCTAAAGTAATTTACTAATATATACGCTACTAACATATTTTTTAAAATTCTCAATTCACCTAGACATAGTAGTATATGCACCTAATCCGTCTATAATTACATCATTAAATCGGCATAATTGTATTTTCACTTTCAATTTCCTAACGCATTAAAACAACCCAATTCATTCAAATACTCAACCATAAACCCTAAATTTATGATAACATTCTACCTATTTCAAATTGGGGAACCTATGGGCAATTAACGTGCTAACTACATTAAATATTCCGACAGCAACAAGACTGCACTAAAAAACTATCTAACCAAATAACTAATTTATTTAAATCAATAGATACAAAAATTAACAAATAATTAAATCTAAGTATAGATAAAAAAAACATACCTTGATCAAGGAAAATGAGAGAAAAAGGAAGGAATGAATAGGAAAGGAGGAGGGGGCGAGATTAGAGAGAAGGGGGACGGAAATTAGACAGAGAGAAATAAGAGTTGTGATCGGGGAGGGGGGTGCTGTGTAAATTTAAAAAAATTTACTCGCCCTAAGCGACATATATCTGTCGCCCGGCAGTTTTAATTATGTCGCTGAGGTTTGTTTTGTGACGGATATATGTCGCTAACCTTCACACTTTAGCGACAGATATCTATCGCCAGTGTTTCTTTTAGCGACAGATATCTATTGCGCATATTTCCTTTTAGCGACAGATATCTATCGCTATAGTGTATTTTTTTTTCCAACCACTTTCCCCCTTCATCTCTTCGTCTAGCGATGGATATCTGTCGCCCGAGTTTTTTTCGGTCGCTATGGGAGCGACAGACAGTTTTCCTCGCGCTAGTTTGGTAGCTAATGGGATTCATTCTTGTAGTGTCGGTCCTTTGGTAGCCACGCACTTCACGGTGATAATTTGGCAAAAAGGCTTATTTGGGATAGAAATATTTTTGGTGGTTTGATTTTTCTTATTTTTCTTCTTTTCTCTTTTGATTTTATTGTTTGTGTCTTTTTCTTTTTGTCTTGGTTTGCCCTTTTGGCCAAGTGATACTACTTGAGGTCTGACAAGTGTCACGACTCTCGCTTTGCGCGGCGCAGGACATGACCTCCTATTGGAGTAGGCCTAGTGTATGACACGAGTCCTCAATTCTAATGAGTATCACATCATTGTAAATACAACCATGTAGAAAGGATACATTTTTGTAAACATATTGTGTGGTGTATAGATGGAAGGGTAAATTGGTAAGATGGGTGTGCTCCCCTGTCAAACCCACCAAGAGGGAGAATTCGGACTATTCGTGCAATGTTCACCACAAGCAAGGTCACTTAGAGATACGGAATGCGATAACCAAGGCCTTATCACTCCGTGGGTGGTCAAGGTGGTCAAATGCAAACCCCGATGTAAACTTCTAGTAGAGAAGGTGGACTCAAGTTAAAAGACCAACACAATTATTGATTTAATAAAGTCATTCTACAAGAGTAAAGTCCGAAATCAAAATGGGTTACTAACAAGGGAAGGTGAACACTCATAAGCAAGTCTCACAATCAGGTTTTCAAAAATATTTTCCCTAACACATCATACAAAACACAAAAGAACACAACAAGTAAAAACAAAAACAATACAAGTAAAGTCAAGCACTCCAATCTTCATCAATTAGTCAGCACAACCATAACCAACAATTCCAAAATGTTCACCAAGTGAACCTCCAAATAGCATCAAGCCCATACTTCCATGCGAATAAGGGAAGAGGAGAAAAACAAGGGTAAAAGGGATTACCAAATGGTCTTCGCTTTTAATACATTTCTTCTCATGCTATGAAATTGATGATATTCCTGCAAGTAGGGGTGGTAATGAGACGAGACAGCTCGCGAGCAGCTCGAACTCGACTCGGTCAAAGCTCGGCTCATGTGAGTTCGACTCGAGCTCAGACTCGGCTCGACAACTTAACGAGTCAAGCTGAGCAAGGCGTGACTCGGCTCGAAAAGCTCGTGAGCAGCTCGATCTGATGTGATTAGTTAATATTTGGTTCTTGTTTATTAAAAAAATGCTAGTAATAGTTACATAGATTTTTCACCATATAAAATGTTCTTATTGATTTGCTTAATACGTTTGTATATGTTTTTTGGATCCCAATTTATTAAAACACATCGTGCAAAAAAACGTAAATTTTAATAATTATATATAGGCTCGAGTTAGGCTCGAACTCGGCTCGAACTCGCATTTTAACTCGCGAGCTTGGTTCCAAGCTCAATATTTTCAAGCTCGGGTAAGCTCGAGATCGACTCGAGTTCGAATTTTGCTTAACGAGCACGAGTCGAGCAAGGCTAAGCTCGTGCTCGGCTCGGCTCGTTTACACCCCTACCTGCAAGAATGGAGAAACAAGGCTATACAAGAGACACTATACACAAGAAATGAAAAATCTTTTTTTTGGATTTTATGAAAATTTTCAATTTTTTATGAATTTTTGAAAAGGTTTTGCAAAATAAAATAAAAAGAAACATCAAAGGATAGTAGATCCCCCCCCCCCCCCCCAACACTAAAACTATGCATTCTCCTCAATGCACAAGTAGGAGAAAGATTGAAAAAGATAGAAGGAGAAAATAAAAAAAATAAAAAAAATAAAAATCTTTTTGTATGTTTAATATTTTTCGATTTTTTTTGATATTTTTCAAAAAAAAAAAATTATAAAAAGAAAAGAAAAGGAGAATTAGAAGTGAGGAGGAGGAGGAGAAGATGAAGAAGAAGAAGATGAAGATGAAGACGAAGACTCTTTAGATTTTTTTTAAAGTTTTTTAATTTTTAGTTGTTTTTGGAAATAAGAGGAAAGATAAAAAGGTAAGATAAAAGAGAAAAGGATTGAAAATATCTCTCCTACACAAAAACTATACAATGTCCTCAATGGACAAGTTTGTGATAGAATAGAATAAGAAAGAAAACAAAATAAAATAAAAGGAAGAAAAAGTTTTTGAATATTTTTTAAAAGATTTTCTAATTTTTAAGGATTTTTCAAAAATTTGAACAAAAGAAAACACAAACACAACAAATAATCACAATACAACCCCACAAAAACTTCTAACTTCAACACAAATACATATACACCACCAATCCTCCAACAAGATATAACCAAACATCCACAATCCACAAAGGAACAATCAAGCAAAAACTTCTCCACACTTGATTGCTTCTAAATTCTTCATCATCTATCCATGTCGGTTTCTTGTTAGAGATTTATACAAACAAAAAACAAAAGATAAAGCGTAAATATGCACAAAAACCTTGAGTTGCCTCCCAAGAAGCGGGACTTTGGCTAGGACCGCAAAACCTTAGAGTTTGTTTGTCTTTAAAGTATCACCTCCACCATAGCCGTCAAGGGCTCAGAGGAGTAGACCAAAGGCTCTAGAAGAGTCTTCAAGTGGGCTCATGTAGTCGAGCCAAGCTACCACCCAAGGCTTCCAAGTCGGAACCATTAAGTAGTCTTCAAATCCATAATGCCCGGATTTCTCATGGTCTCCCAGGTCTTTCCATCTCACAAGTTCAGGTGACCATTTCTTCCCAAAACACCTTCTAGATTTGCAAAGCTTCACAATTTCACCACTCAACATGAAAGGTGGTTTAGGCCTTATTTCCCCATTGTACATTCCCACATTTTATTCAAGATGCGGGTTAACAACCTTATGCCTTAAAGCATCATTTGTCCTCACATCATTTTGAAGGGGAGGTTCAAGACTTCTACTGACGGTCTCAATCTTCCCCAAACCAAACTTTGGCTCACTAGCAAAGGACTCGTGATGTTTTTCAACATTCTTGCACAAGGGCAACTTGATTTCATCATCTTTCTAAGACGTAACAAGGCCTATTACCGCATTCAACTCATCCCAGAGACTAAAATCCTCGACATCCTCGTTTACATTGACCATGTAGCAATGTTGGGATTCGAGTTCCTTGTTAGGAGTGAAAGTAGTGATCTCTATCCTTGATGACAAGATATTGTCATTCTCATTGATATCTTCATGAATTACTTCTTCACCATGAGTCGACTTCTTGGATTGTGAAAGTTTGTTAGCGCTTGCAACTAACTCAAACTCCGCTCGAATTCCCCGGTTTTGTTTGGGAGAATTGAGAGTAGTGGCATGTGGTGCCCCTTGTTGTAGTTGCTTGTTTGGAGTTGCCTTGGTACTCAAGTGATTATAAGGTTTTCAAGCTTCTTACCTCCTCTCAAGATGACGGCATGGGCATGGTGAGGAGGATCTCTAGGGTGTTTTGGTTAAGCCGAAAATCCATGAGGTGTATGTACCGGTGGCTAAGGCATTGGATGCTTGTTAAGATTCCAAGAGTTTGAAATGTGCCTTGTTTTCCACATTTTCATTCATCAAATACTCTATTGTTCTTTGCATTTCATTTTGTGAATTGTCCCAGTGACCGCTTCCTTGACTTTGTTGAGAATGGCCTTGGTTGCCAAAGAATTGAGAGGGTCGATTGTAGCTTTGTGAGTATAATCCTTGACTACCTTGGTAATTCGGGTTTCCTTGATAGCCTTGGTTGAACCCTTGATTGTGGTAGTTACCACCTTGACGATTAAATTGATTCACATGATGCATATATTGATTATGAAAGTTACCTTGGCCATGAGGGGCTCCTCCTTGGTTTATAAAATTGTCCCTTTGATGGGGAGGAAAATATGGAAGTACCTTAGGAGAGCCTTGATTGAATGATTTTTGTTGACTTGGATAAAAAGACATTTGTTGATTCCCTTGAATTCTTGGTATCGGATTTTGGAATTTTGATTACCATAGGAGAAATTTGGATGGTATTTGGTTCAGCATTATTATTGTTGGAGAAGGGATCAAACGATGGCATTTTCCCATAAGTTTGGATGGCTTGCACTTCATTGTATTCTCCAAAGTAAGTCTTCAAATTTGGAGGACAATATAGTAAGAATAATTGCCATAATTGCAATATTGATCATATGGGAGATCTCATTGTTGTTCTAACTTGGGTGGAGATGATTGCATCGGTGGAAGAGTTTCTTGCACATGATACATACCCCTAGGAGTGAGCTTAGAGTTCATAGCATTAATTGTAATCCCCTAGAAATTCTAACGCAATACAGTGGCGGAAACACTATAGAATTAGGATTAAAACACACTGATAAACTATATCTTATTAAAAGAAATGGTATGTCAATACAAATGCCTCTTTTTACAAAAGGGCTAAAAAGGAAATTATCAAAACAGGGTTACAAAAATACATAAATAAACATGAAGAAAGAGTAGGATTCACGCTACTCGCTAGCTCACACCCGAAACCCAGCAGCAAATACCTGTCATGTTATAAACATAACAGCCACATCAGTGGGGAGTAACTCAGACGTTCTCCCAGCCATTATATCATATGGAAATTAATAGTACTATTATATCAAATATTTAAAAAGAGATAACATTAAAACGATATATTAAAAATAAGTTTTCAGCAAAACTTAAAGCACTCGTCAACCTGCAGGTCAAAATCAATCGATAATAATAATATTCAAAAATGGCGTTATGGAAATTCGATCAGTGTGCACAAGGCTAGACTTTCACTAGGATAATACTGGAAACTAGCTTCGAGAACTGTAGAAATAACTCATAACAGAATCCAGTCTCGGTAACACCCGCTAATTTTCTAGGCGTTGTTATCTATTCTGTTATGACTCCGTCATGACTCTGTGATTTTTTTTTCTGCCTTCAGTATCCTTCATTTTCAAACTTCATAATATTTTCGAGTCAAATATTATTTATTTTCATTAAAATATTTTAAATATTTTATTTTCCTATAATAAATCTATTTATTAAATTTTCGTCGCAAACTATTAATTTAATTCACAAAGAATCTCATTTTTATACGAACTATCATTTTAAGCTTGGATTTGGGTTATTTATTTTTCTAAAAGGGCGCAAATACGTTTATATAATATTTCTAACTAAGAAAATATTTTTATTTATGAAAATCTATCATTTAATGATTTTATTACGAAGTTTCGTAATTAATTGATTTCTTACGCGAGATTTACTCAAATTGCTTTGAAATGCCTTAAATAATTTTACGATCCTTATTTTTATCGACTTACGACTTATTTTGGACTCACCTTGAATCATTTGGACCGTGACCCTTGTCACACACCACCATTAAACTTTCTTTTATAAACATTTCATTTTATAAAATGATTAAAGGATTAAGATATTTTCTTCTCATCCATTAAATTTGATGACTCATGCAAAGACTTTTCACTCTCTTATTCATCCATTTTGGCCATGTGTTTTAGTGGTACATCCACCTTGTTTTTATCATTTTTTATAAGTCACATTCATTCATAAACTCTTCATTAGTTTCATTCATTCAACCACTAAATAATATTCAAGGCAAAAACTCTCTCTTTTTCTCTCATTTTCTCATCTTGGCTGATATTTTCCAGCACCCTTTCCAGCCAGATTTAGTCTCTAATCGAGTCTCGATCGTCTCGTTTTCATCTCCTAAATAATCGTCATTCCGATCCCTTCGTTAAGGTAATAATCGATGTTGTTTTCGATCATTATTTGCCTTGATTTTCTTAGTTTTCTCATGGTATTTTTCCACCATGCTTTTCTTGTGTTGAAGGATTTTTGAATGATCCCGAAGCCGACGAATTTATAATCGACTCGAATTTGGGTTAGAGGTAACGTCGATGTTACTCGGTATTACATGATTTTAATTGTGTATTTGCATGTATAATTTTTATATTTCATTTTTGACAATATATGTATGTCATATAATCTGGAAAATTTTTAAAAGTTGAAAATTTGCATGTTTCGATATTTTTATCGCTTTTACGAGATTAACGATTAAATCGTCATATTAATTTGTAAAATCATAATATTCGGCCTAAACATGTAATATATATTTATATTCTGTAAAAATGATTTTTTTTTGATGATTTTTAATAATTTAGTATTTTTCTGATATTTTAGTTATCGATTATTGAATTATTTCCGTTTACGGACAAAAACGATTAAAAGCCGATTTGTAGTTCTAATACTTAAACATTTTATTTTAATCTGATTTTTGAAGTGGTGAAACTTTCTGATGAAATAGAAATTTCAGAATTCTTTCGTAAATTTTTGGAATTATTAAGTGGATGAATTAATTAATCACTTTAAATCAACGTTTATCGTTAAAACCGCGTTTGTCGTTTAAATTCTCGATTTTTGGTCTTTTGATTTAATCTGGAAAAAATTATAATTCTGATGATTTCATGATAAAATGTAATTTTATGATTTTTAGTTCTTTAATAAAATGTTAGGAACGATAAGTTTTATTAATGGAATCGTTAATTGTGAAAACGGGTTTAAAATACGGTTTTAACGGGGTTTATTAAATCTGGAATTTTAGGAAATCTGGAAAAATAGTAATTTCTGGAAAATCATGATTTTTTGAGTTTATTAATAATTTTTGGATATTAATACTTAAATCGTTTTGTAATTACTATTTTTATTAATCGTTATTGTCGAGATTAGACGATTAACGAGAAAACGCTTTAAAAACCGAGTTTTAGGATTCTGGAAAATTTTCTTTTCTGGACAGAATGTCCATAAATATACTTTAACTATTTTACGTAGTTTTTGTACTATTTATTAAAGTCTTTAATTAATAAGTATTGATTTTTGGACAAATTACGATTTATCGTTAAAATGCTTCGTCTTACCGAAAAGATTTATTTTTCCAGCTATTTTGAAAATATTTAAATCTAAAACTTTAAGAGTTAAATCATCCGTTAACATATTCTAAATATATTCAATGGTTTAATTAAATAAAAGACGTTAAAAGATTTAATTTGACATTTGCCGTAAAATCCTATTTGTAATCGTATTGTCGTAACTAATAATAATTAGGGAATTTTAGCTTTGTAAATTTTGAAAACACCCTGATTAGTATTATTAAAATGTTTAAGATATTTTAATCATTTTATACACTTGTACGATATTTCAATAATTTCATAAACTCAAATGTTCTTACTTTAATAATTAATATCGTTAAGGCCGAAAGTATTAGTTTTATAAATCTATATCGTTTACTACAAATGTGGTATTAGTATGAACTAATATTTTCACTATTTTGATATAATGCTATTTTTAGTAAAGTTTCTAAAAATAGAAGTTTCCTAAAATAGAAAGTTTCCTCTTTTAGAATGTAAATGTTTACTTCTTTTAACCTCATATTATTTATATTGATTATATCTTTTGAATATCGATAATGGCTTTGTTTTGGAGTTATGGAATAAGGACAAGTGTGAGGTTAGAGTAATATATTCTAGGGTTTACGGTTTTGCCATCAACTATAAGGCTAGTGTATCAGGAATCAGTACATTGGTTGTTGAACCGGGTGACAAGTATCCCGGGAGTTTTGTACATTTTGACCTTAAGCTTAGGCCTCGCAGTAAGTCGCCGTCATAAGTTGAACTGGGTGACAGGTAATCCCAGGAGGGGTGTGCATTATCTTAAACTAGGGTCACGCATTTATAAGTCGCCACTCTATTATGGTTGAGTAGCCTAGTTAGAGACCAAAGTTTAATTTGTTTGAACTAAGTTCTCGAAGCTAGTTTTTAGTATTCTCCTAGTGAAAGTCTAGCCGTCTACACTACTCCTATCCATAACGTCATTTTGAATATTTTTATTATTATCGATATAATTTGGTTGCAGGTTAGCAAATGTTTTATGTTTTCTTCGGAAAACTCATTTTTATTATATTGTTTTGATACGTGAAGTTTTTCACGTAAAGTTTATTTTTATTATAATGTGTTTTACTGTTTTCCATTTTTACTATTTTTCTATAATAGTAATTACAGTTTTAAAATCCTGTTATACGGCTGGGAGAACGTTGACGTTGCTCCCCACTGATTGTGACTGTTATGTTTTTAACATGGCAGGTTTATGTGTTTTCCTTCGGGTGGGCTAGCGAGCAGTTATGGATCCTGCTTGTTTTAATCAGATCACTGTATTATGGATTGTTAAAACTCTTTTTATGGATTTTATTTATTTATTTAATTATTTATTTTGTAGCCATTTTTTTATTTTATGGCTTATGTATTGACTTACCATTTTTATTTAATCAAGACATAGCTACAGTGTGTTATAATCCCACTTCTACAGTGTTTCCGCCATTGTATTGCGTTAGAATTTCTAGGGGATTACAGTCTCTAACTAGGCAACTCAACTATAACAGAACTGCGTGCAATGAGGTCCTGGTTTAAGTAGTGCATACCCCTCCTAGACGACAAATATGTCTAGTTCAGTTGACGATGACTAACACGATGCGATATCTAGCTTAAGGTCAAAACATACACTCTCCTGGGCGAAACTACGCCTAGTTCAACGTTCAAATGTGCCCCAAAAAGGCACACTGGCTTTATAGCTGATGACAAAAACGTACATCCCAGACGATATTACTCTAACCCCACACTTGTCTTTATTCCATAACTCCAAAACAACTTCTTCTGGGCTGGGTCAGCGGATTACAAGCGCGTTCCGTTGATTTCTTGGGAGAGGATCATTGTCCCCAAGAAAGAAGGCGGTATGGGAATTAAAAGCATCAGACATTGGAATCACGCTTCTATCGCTAAACTGGCAGACTGGGTTCATTCTCATTCGGAAAAGCTTTGGGTGAGATGGGTGAACCACGTATACATAAAAGGAGAAGAATGGCATGCTTACAAACTGAAACAAGGAGATAATTGGTCTTGGAGACAAATTTGTAAGGTGAAGGAGCTTATGAAAGAAGCGTTTCAGCAAAATTCATGGCCAGTGTCGCATATTCCATACAGTATATAAAGGAAGGCTATGAAAGGATTAGAATCAAGCAACAAGAAAAGAGTTGGACTAAAGTGATTTAGAATAATTGGGATGTGCCCAAACATTCATTTGTTACCTGGTTCACTCAGAGCAAAGGTATGAATACGAAGGATAAACTGAACAGAATAGGTTGCTGCGAGGAGAAGGAGTGTTGCATGTGTGGAGAGGAAGAAGAGATAATACAACATCTGTTTGAGGAATGTCGATACAACAGAAAACTTCTGGACGATATCAGACACTGGTATGGTTCAATTCGGTCTGTCCGGACATTAACAACGGACAACCAGGCTGCAATTAGATGGAAAACGAATGCTATGGTGATGAATGCATATTACTATAATGTCTGGACACAAAGGAATAAAGCATGTCAAGAAGGAATTCTAATTAGACCGGAAGAGATATCGAAGCACATTAGAAAAGAGGTGACGGAAAGGGGGCTGGGGAAAACCGCTCCAAGCAACCTTCAGTGGAATCTCTAAGTTATAGTTCGTCGGAATAGTAGCGATGTAATTCAACGTTAATCATTGTACGTTAGAGTCTCGATTCAAAATCCAATGGTGTAATTGGTCCCTATTGATATTTTTTTGGCAATATACTCACATCTTACCAAAAAAAACAGTCATTATCGATATACATAAAAGATATAATCATTATAAATAGTATGAATAAAAGGAATAAACTTTCCATATTAAAAGGGAAAACATTCTATAAAAAAGAAACTTATTAATTTTAGAAACTTACTAATTTCAGAAACTTATTTAAAATAGAAAATCTTATAGAAAATATGTAAGTTATCAAAATAAGTGAAATGTATTAAAATAGCATTTCTAACGAAATTAACATTTCTAAATTCGTTACTCAAAATATAAATAAAATATAATAAGTCAATATTTAGTATGTTATAAATAATTAGGAAATTGAGTTAAAACTATAAATTTTAGAAAAGAGATAATTTAAGTAAAACGATCTCAAAATTAATTGAGTCAACGAGTTTTATAAATGAAATGAATTTTACAAAGGTTTCAAATTATTTTTAGCAAATAGCTTTTATTAATAATATTACGGATTTTACTAAATATAGTCAATTATAAACAAATAAGAAATTATTAGTAAAAATAGTCTCGACTAAAAATATATTTAAAACAAAATCGACTATTTTCTCATTTATTAGTATAAATCGTAAAACGAAAATTAATTCATTAAACAAGTATACAAACCTCGATTATAATATATAAAAGAGCAAATTAGAAATTACTCCCTTCAAAGTTGTCTTTATTAAAATTTACTCCCTTTTAAAATATTTTTATTATTTAACAGCCAAAAACTTGCAAAAGTTCAAAATTTGCTTGCATTGGTAAAATCCGGCCAATTCATTAATAACTTGACCGATTTGCCCCTCAACTTACCACCACCTCACTGAACCTGTTTTCCCTCTTCACTCTCTTCATTCCAATTTCCAAACCCAAAAAAACCCAAATATACAAAGAAATGTGAACCCTAGAATCATTCATCAATTAGGTGAGTAAGTTTGTGTCATTATTCTACAATCATCTATTTTTTTATATTTTGAAATTCAAATTTAGGGCTTTTCATCATATACGATTTTTTGATTATATGTCCACTTTGAATGCTGATTCGTCATTTTTTATGGTTTTTGTTGCAAGTTTTGATTGCAGAAATGGCAACCACATCAAAAAAGACATTTACGGTATTAAAAGGATAAAAAAGAATAAAAAAAGGGGGAGGGGTAGTTTGGGTATTAAAAGGATAAAAAAGGGTACAAAATTCAATTTCGCCGGAATGTCATGCCGGAGTTTACAATTGCAAGCAAATTTTGAACTTTTGCAAGTTTTTGGCTGTTAAATAATAAAAATATTTTAAAAGGGAGTAAATTTTAATAAAGACAACTTTGAAGGGAGTAATTTCTAATTTGCTCTATATAAAAATACGATTTTGAGTTAAAATTATAAATTAATGAAATAAGACGAAAATATGAAATCGATATTATTTAGTTACTAGTGTCACGATAACCAACAAAATATTATAACGATCATTAATATTAAAATTATTAACGATTTATAAAATGATATCGAAAGTTGTAAAATAAATAGCTAAAATTAGAAAAACGAAGTTAAAATATTTACTACATACTACTACTCAAACATACGATATAAAATCGAGTAACGTTCGAAAGTTACCTTGAGTCAAAATTCGAATTGATATCGTACTTGTCTACTTGCATAGTCCGAGCTCCAAATCTTCAATAGCAAGCCTTAACCTTCGTGTCGTGAATCACTAGCCTTCCAAGTATGCTCCACTAACGAAATTTGAGACATAAAGAAATAGAAACAAAGAAATCGGAATAAGGATTGTTGGAAATGAATAGAGATGACACAGAACGACAAGGGAAAGCAGCTGAATGAAGATCGATGAAACAATTGAAAATGAATAGATCGAGATCGACCAAAATAGCCTCGACAAGGAATCAAATTAAACAAACATAAAGGCGGAAACGAAAACAGAATCATGACCAAAATACCAATAGCAGACAACAGCGACAATAGCAGGTAACATTATTGAAACGGAGAACGAAAAGTAGAGGAAGAAGAAAAGAAAGAAGAAGCAACGATTAACAACAGCATAAAAGGAGCAGGAAAAAAGAGAGAAATCTCCCAACAACAAACAAGAGCAGTGAGCACAGTCGACAACAACGATGATAGAATGAAAAGTTGCGAAGCAGAAGAAGAAAAACAGCAGTATACTAGGAGACGCAGCCGCAGTGACAAGCATAGACAACAACAACACAAAAACGAAAGAATGAACAGCAGCAGCGAGGAACAAATCGATAACAATAGCGACAACTGTTACTATCTAAACTAAAACGAATAGCAGCAGGAAGATGACCAAACGGGACTGAAATAGGGTCGAAAACGAGTTGAAAAAGAAGAGACAAATACAACGACGACGACGGAAATAAAAACTGCAGCAACGCATCAACAGAAATGGGAAGAAAGGGAGTCAGAAGAGCAATAACAATAACGTACAACAACAGCAAAGAGGCAAGAAGGGCAGAGCTACGACATCCGAAAGTAGCATCAAATCAACGAACAAAGGAAAACAAAATGACAACAATAGAGCAGTAAACGCAGCAGCAGTTAAAGAAGAAGAACGAAAAAGAAGAAAAAGGGGAAAAGAACTACCCTCACGAATTCAGGAAAGCAAACGCAACAAGAATAACAGTAGTAGCAGCATAATTAATGTTGCAGCGTAGCAGCAGCATGAGCGTAGCAGCACCGAAACAGAGGGTCGATAGCAATGGAGGAGATCGAGAAAAGGTGCTGATTGTGATGAGATAAAGGAAGGAGGAGGTAAGCCGATAATATTGATGATGGAGGCTGGTAAAGGCGTGAAGAAGAAAAAGGAAGGGGGAAAGAATGTAAATAACAAGGAGAGAGAGAGGGAAAGCAGGGGAATAGAACCAAAATAAATGGGAAGCGGTGGATAAAAAAAGATAGAAAAGGGAATGAATGTTAAGAAGAATGAAACGGTGGAACACAAAAATAAAGAAAAGGGGAAATGAATCACTTGGTTTAAGTGGATTAAAATAAATGTGGGGTTTAGGAAAACGGGGTTAGTACAACGTATGAACTCAAAGTGCCGAGTCAAAAGTCGACCCACACAACAAATTAAAATCGTGTTGAAAACGTAAATAATTTGACCCAATAAAAAATCGAGTAAATAAAGTATTCGAGAGTAGCTCAAAGTTATGGAAAATAAATAAATTAATTCGAAAAAGAAAATAAATTGTTTCTCGAGAATAAAATAAAACTTTGCGATAAAGACATTATACGAGAAAAATAAATGATCGTTCGATGAAGATGAATTAAAATGATTTCTTAAGGAAAAATAATAAATTACTTAACGAAGCTTATTAATACGAGTTCAAGTTTGAAATAATATAAATTCAAGCTTAGATCAAAAGAGTTTAGAATTCAAGTCGTCAAAATAGAAGTTCAATAAGGATTAAATTAAATGTATAAAATAAATCGAAACAGAAATAGAAATATGTTCTATATATAAGAAGAGTTTCCGAGACAAATAGAGTTTTAGGAGTTTGAAACGATCAAACGATAAATTCGTTTTGTAATAATTTTAAGAATTACGAGTTAAATCACAAACAAAATAAAAATACAAACATAACTTTATTTAATTTAATTTATAAAATAAAGGGTGTTACATTAATCCTCTTAGACAATTCTTCTATCCTATCCTCGAGTTTTGCTTCATTGCTCTTTGACGAATTCCATCGTTTTTCTTTTTTATTTCCCTTGATTGCCTATCCCTAAGAGTCACTTCTAGCCATCTTCTCAATAAGAGCCTTGGAGGCATCATCGGTCAAAGAGCAAAAATCGCCCCCGATGGCTGAATTGATGTTCTCCTTGATTCTTGAGGATAGAGTGTTATAGAATGTTAAGGTTGTGAGCCAATCCGGAATACCGTGGTGAGGACACTTTCGGAGAAGATCCTGAAATCGATCCCATGCTTCGCTCAAGCTCTCAAATTCCTCTTGCTCAAATCTTTGAATTTCCATCCGATATTGATTCGTCTTGGATGGAGGGAAATACTTCTCTAGAAAAGCATTTGCAAGCTCGGCCCATGTCTGGAAAGTATTATCCGGATGTCTTTGTAACCATCTCTTGGCACCATTCTTCAAACTATTAGGAAAGAGAAGACGATGTAGTTGACATGAAGTAAGACCACCGAGCTTGGTTCCAACTAGCTTCTCTTTGAAAGAGCATACATGTCCATGAGCATCTTCTTGAGGGAACCCGTGGAAGGTATCTAATTGAACTTCATTTATCAATGAAACTTTGAGTTCAAAATCTTCAGGGATAGTTCCATAGAAAAAGGGAGAAGAAGTTCCCTCATGAGTAGGTTGTGAATGAGAATCAAGAGTTGTCATATTGGCTTCTTGGAGGCTTTTTGGTGATGGAGGTGATTTGGGAGGTAAAAAGGGTTGGAGAATTTTCTTGTGGAGATAATGTTTCTTGTGGATTGAACGGGGATTCTATGTTTGGAGTGATGAGAGGAGTTGTGGAAGGTAGATTTTGTGGAGTGAAAGGTATAAGTGAGTTATTGGAAGAGGGATTTATGGTAGTTGGTGATATGAATGGATTTGGAGGGGATGGACGGATAGTATGTATGTTTGGTGGTGTGAGGTACGGATATGGAATCATTCTAGTTGAGATATTTACCGAGAATCTCAAGGATGAAATGTCATCTTTGGCTTGGGATCGAACCAAAATGTCAATAACCTGTTCCTAGCAACACCCTCAGATAGAAAGTGAGTCTCCTAGCACCAAGTGGGGCCAGGTTAGAGAGAAATAAAAATGAAAGCAAAGCCAAACATAAATAGTCAAAAACTCAATCAACTAATCGCTGTTCCCGACAACGGCACCATTTTGATGCGCGGGCATCGCGACCCACACAGTTAAACAATATTTGTAACACCGACCAACCTAACTAATGTAGTAGCGGTAAGTCGGGATCGATCCAGAGGGACGGTCTAGGTAAAGTCGGTCGAGTCTAAGTCTAAGTATGTTTGGGGTCTAAGGGGGGTTTTAGGTGGTCACGAACTAAACTAAAGTGAACGAGACTAGAATAACTAAGAGAAATCAAATAAAGGAAAGGTGTTAGGAGGAGTCGGGGAAACAGAAATGAGACACATAAACAAGGAATCAAGCAAACGATACACAATCGATATGGAGCGAGTCACCTTTCGGTTTCTCAACCCACTAAGACCCACTTTCGTGATGAGAAAGCTAAATCTCTAACCGGAATTACCCAAACCTCGAGTTTCCCCATATTGATTCGGGTGAATACGAGTCAACTAAATTGATCAAGTAAAGTCAACACATCAACAATTCTAAATTAGACAAACCAAACCTAGTGTATACAATCACAAGAATCATTAATTCATGTTATCCAAATTCCTCATCCCATAACCCCCTAACTAAAATCTACTCACTATTCATGGGGATTTCATTATAAACAAAGGAGAGAGAAAATGAACTAAACCAATTCATACTAGAAATTGAGAACAAAATTTAATCTAGCACAAATAAGAGGAAAAGAAAACCAAGAATAAATTCCATAATCTAGAACAAACACAACACAAGCAAAACTGAAGAAAACAAGTAGCTAAAGAAGAAACTAGAGGAAAAATAAATTAGAAAAGAGAGACGCTTCAATGGGTGCTTGGAAATTATCTTATGCAGGTAGGCTCACTCTGGTATAGACTGTTCTGTCACAGCTGCATAATTATTGGGCGATGGTTTTTGTCTTACCTGAAGGGGTTTTTGCGCGAGTGGATGCCCTGTGCAAGAATTTCCTGTGGGATGGAGGAGTTGAGAGGATGAGGAAGGCTTTAGTTGCCTGGGACAATATTTGTTGCCCGAAGGTTGAAGGGGGCCTAGGGCTGCGGAATTTGGTGGACTGGAATATAGCGGCTGTTGCGAAACTGGCAGCATGGATATATGATCAGCCTGAGAGATTATGGGTTCGTTGGGTGAATAATGTGTATTTGAAGGGCACTCCATGGCATGAATATATGCCGCCTTCAGATGTGACTTGGTCGTGGCGTAAGATTTGTCAAGTTAAGGAGAGGATATTGGCGTTGTATCCTGCTGGCATTCGGCAGGTTACTGGGCAATATTCTATTTCAGCTGGGTATGAATTTTTACGACAGAAGAAGAATAGAGTACAATGGTTGAAAGTTGTGTGGAGCAATTGGAGTATCCCTAGGCAGAGATTTATCTCTTCGTTGGTCTTCAGGAATGCATTGAATACCCGGGTGAACTTGCATAAGATTGGGAAAAACTGATTTGTGTTGTCTTCGTGAGCAACTGGACGAGAATATGGAACATCTTTTATTTGGATGTCCATATAGTTCACAGGTAATAGGTCTGGTGGGAGATTGGCTTCAATGTCACATTGAAATGTAGCCTGAAGATTCGTGGGACTAAATAGAAATGTAACATTGTGAGAGCTGTTTTCAACTCGTGCATTTACCATGTGTGGAAACATAGGAATTTGAGTCGGACTGAAGGAACTTTAAGGAGACCGGCAGTTGTGGATGAGCTGATCAAGATAGAGTTTAAGTACAGGATATTGAGTTTGATTAGATACCCTGTTTCTGTTAAAGACGCTAGGTGGCTGCAAAAATTGTTGTAGCTGCTTAGTTTCTTTATTTTTGTACTTCTGTGGTTATTGATTAATACACTTACATTTCACCAAAAAATCCATAATCTAGAACAAAAACAACACAAACAAAACTAAGGAAAACAAGTAACTAAATAAGAAACTAGAGGAAAAATTAATTAGAAACGAGGGAAAGATGAGAAAGTACCAACAATGGAGAATTGACACTACAAAGAAGATGAAGATTCATAAATTAATAAGCTTGAAGAAGAAGAAATACATGAACTTTTGTCACCAAATCCTTGCAAACCCAGCAATCTTCAATTAGATCTAAGACTAAACTAATATTGCTACTAGATTAGAATGATAGAGAGTAGTCTAAGCTAATGGAGAGTTACTAGATCTAATGAAGCATAATGTGATAGAAAGCTATGGTTTAATTATATATACAAAACCTTAATGGATTAATAAAACAAAGTCGAAAACTGATTTTTTCCCTTGAAATGTAACTTTGCCCTTTGGATCTTCATAGAGTGAAGTTTTGCCCTGCGGATTGTCTCCAATATGGCCGAAATACCGCCGGGCGATGTTTCGCCCGGTGAGAATTTTTGTCCAAAATGACGATCCGGGGAGGAAACACTGTCAGGCGAAGTTTCGCCCGATAAGAATTTAATTGGGCAAAGTTTCGCTCGGTGAAAAATATGACCAAAAACTCAAAAATCTCGTAGGGTGAAATTTCGCCCTGTCAGATCTCATCGGGTGAAACTTTGCCCTATCACTTCAGAGGGCCATAACTCTCTCGTTTGATCTCAGATTGAGGCGTGTGATATGTTGTTGGAAAGCTAAGAAGATAAGCTTTTACCTCCAACTGAAATCTCATCGATCCGAGGTCTAGAACTCTAGATATATCCATTTGAAGTTTGACCTTGCCGGTGAAGATACCCAATGGACTATAGTTTTCCCCTTTTTCTCAAGGCTTCACCCTTTGATGCTTGGACTTTTGCTTTGTGGCATGCTTTGGATGATATTCCACTCCCTTGAGCCCATGTAAGCTTGAGCATGCTCTCGGATAATGAATTCCTATCAAAATAATAGGAAAACTACCCAAAAACACGTAAAACGCACAAGAGAGACCGGTAGAGTGAGAAAGACTCGAATACGGCGTTAATCGCACACGAATCTCACAAAAGCGAAAGGAAAACGGGTCTAAATGGGTGGAAAATGGGCCAAATTTGGCACACAACAAGGTGGCATCAACTTGGAAAACCTTGTCATGGAATTTTCACGAAAGGATGCTCATGGTGTTTCAACTCTAACTCGCAAGCGTGTTCTTAGCATTGCGATAGTGTTCTACTATTTATTTGAGGATGCATCGGTGCAAGATTTATGGGATAACCCTCATGTAATTGAAGTTCTGATGGATATGGAGCACAGGCGATCACCTTATTGGCTAATTTTGGGTGAGATTTTCGCAGTTCTAGAGCTATTTCGCAGGTATGTTATGTTATAACTTTTGATTTTATTCGAAGTTGTTCTAGTTCGAAGTTGTAACACTTGTATTGTATCGGGTTCATGCAAATTTGGGTATAGGAGAGACTGCGACTAATCAAGCCACCTTGGCTCTTCGAAGGTTACAACTTCAAGAGACTTGCCATGCGGAGCGTAGTGCCTCTTATGGATTTCACCGGCACTGAAGACGAGTGGGTTTCTCGTCTACAAACCGATGGAGGGATCATTATTAGATCGATTGTCTCATGGTGGCATGTTAAGAGATATATTGGCCTTTCGTTCTTATCGTCGACTCGTACTATGCGGATTTTGTCCTTGAGTGCATGTGTCCACGTTTACCCAGATAGGCTGATGCGCCAAATGGGCGTGGTACAAACAATTCCTGAGGTCGACACTATTGTTATTGATTCCCATCCTTGGGGAAAGGATACCTTTAGGTTGCGTTTGGGTACTCGTAATTGATTTGAATATCATAAATTCAATTATTATATTTGAATTTCTAGAATTCTAATCCAAATCCAAATCCAAAATTGTGTTTGGGTACCCTTAAATTTGGATTTGAAATTTGGGTGGGTAGAGTCGGGTCAAGGTCATCAATTTTTTTTAAAAACTTTATCATTAGAAAAATATAAATTTTCAAATATGGGAAAAAAAATAAAGAAAAAAATATATTCTAACAAGATTATGCGGGATTTTTTTTTTAAAAAAATAAGGAAAGTGAGGGACTTGAAATGACTACCGTGGACATGACGTAGGTCCACCCCGACGCGGCCACGAGCGGGTTTGGGTAGGCGAATGAATCTCGTGGTAAGATTGATCTCGGGTCAAAATTTAAATCGAAATAGGAGTCGCCACCGAATTTTAAGGGAATTCGGACCCGTTCGAACTCACTCTACACTTAGGCGTTTCGTGTACAAAACACGGCTCGCTTTTAGTGCTAGAGCTTATGAGTTCGTCCCTTTGCATTACGATACCGACGCCGAGTTATCGGGAATCGTGCATCAAATGACTCTCGTGTGCCAACGGTTTCGGACATCCAGAAACCATGGTTCTGAGTAAGAGGTGAGGGTACGTGTTGGGATCGGAACCCCACAAAGGACACCCATCCCCGCCCGCTGGCCTACCGGACCATATTATGAGTATCGCTTTTCAGTGTTGAATAATAATGCCTAACCCAGTTAAGTTTTCAAAAAAGATATCACATATGGTATTAAAAATTACTCCGTATATTATACGTTAACTAAAAGGAACTAACGAAGGGAATTAAAGAAAAATCGATTTACCCTTGAAATTGGAACGAAGAATGATTTTGTGAGAATTTAAAAAGTAGACACATGGCTGAACTGGACAGATATCAGCTGTTTTGAGACTGTTAAAAGTGTTATGGCTTAAGTCCGCGAAAGTGGTGATTGAACCCCTCTACTCTGCTTAATTGTGAAATCAAGCCCCTTAACTCTTAATTGGAGCAATTAAGCCCCTTAACTTTTCCAATATGTGAAATTAAGATCTTTTTTATTTTTCCGGACAATTTTTCACCGGAATATCAATTTCTCGTTAATAACTCATGGCTAGATACAACCGTACAATCCCAAAACACACAAATAGAAGAATACAGATACGTATTCCCAATAATAATTTTTTAAAGATTTTAAGTAATTTTTTTTTTCTGAATTTGCACTTCGAAGATGACATCTTCAAATTGGTTGCACTTATTAAAAATCTAGTTCCACAATTAAATCTCACAATAATTAAATAGAGTCCGTATGTGAGTAGAGTAGAAACAGATCTAAAAATTTGACTAAAACACTCATAATAAGAGTAAAATTTGTTCCAAAATTAATCTAATAATGAGTAAGATTTAGAAATAGAGTAGAATAAGAATAAATTAAAATGCTATAAACATTAACTATTAAAATACAATTCCAGTGTATTACAAAAACCACACGACTAAATTAGAATTTTAGATAAAAGTAAATTTAAAAAGTTGATCGTAAAATAAATATGAATCCATGAAAAATCGGATTAAAAATCGTGTTAGGAAAACAAAAGCTCAAACCCGTGAAATTGAGTGTGAAAATAATATTTTTGTCTTCAAATTAAATATTTGGGACAAATTCAAAGTTAATAGAAATAATTAGTTGACTCGAGTAAATGAATATTCAATTCCGAGCTTAAAATAATTGTTCGCGAAGAAATAAAATTCCTCCAAAAAAAATCGACGAAAATGCAACAAACTAGCTTTGCGAGGAAATTTAATAAATGTTTTGACGAAAGTAGAATAAAACGAGCTTTGAAGGAATTTAATAAATGTTTTGACAAAAAATGAGTTTGAATCTTAAACATATATTTAAGAATTAAATATCGAATATAAATCAGATGAAATTAAATCTCGGGACATTACGAATTAAATCGTAACGAGAAACAAAATACTCTGTACTAATTCGAACTTAGAAAATCGAGAGTGTTTCGTGCATGAAATGTTATTGAATATATATTGTGTTTACAATCTTTTGTGATCACATTGTTCATATCCATTTTTTTCGATGTGTTTTATTATATCATTGTACTTAGTTTGTGTTAGTGGTTGACTAGCTTATTGACTTTTAGCTTGTAAACTGGGTTCCACCCTTTTGCAGTTTTGCCTATCACTATGCTCGGTTTGGGTCTAGTTTAAGTTTTTGTCGACAAGTATCTAATTTGATAATACTATGTAGGATTAACGATATCTAATTTGCCTTACTTTATTCACTTCCACACTACTCCCTCCGTTCAAGTCCAACCTTCCCTTTTGCTTTTTCACGTTTGCCAACACGCATTTTGCGTCGTTAATATCTTTCGTAACATATTAGTAAAAATTATGGAAATTGGATGATAATGTACTTTTAAAGACGAATCAAACAATATCTCACATGGATATATTTTCTCTAATAGATTGTCGTGAATGTTGAAAATTCACCTTGATTGTGAATAGTGTCCAAAAGGGAAAGAGGAAGGTTGGACTTGAAAGGATGGAGTACTATGTTTTTAGAGTAAGTCAAGTCTAGGAAGTAGCACATGGTTTGTCATTACCTACCCAAGTGAATATTATTTGACATGTCACAAGTTTGTGACGGATATCCTTGTCACAAACAAGAATGTGTCATGTTTTCAACCCTCCCTCTTTATGTCGTCGACATTTCGGCCGCGTCGTCGGCGCTTTATACGTGTTTTTATCCTTTTGCTCCTCCTTAATTATGATTAATAATAATTTTTTACTTAATTAATCTAATTTTAACTTTCCGACTACTTTAAAGAAATGGTTTTGCCATTTTTTTACGGTTTTGCCTTTTAGGGGCACGTATCTTAATAAAGTCCGGGAAGTTTTTTTTTTGAGAAATTTAAATATATAAACCCTTCTTGGAGTGCTGTTTATGGTCGTCGGCATTTCAGCCAGGTCATCGGCGCTTTTTAATGTAAAAGACGATCATGCCCTTCCCTAATTACATTAGTTAACTAAGTTAATATAATTTTAGAAATGAAATTATATATGTTAATGAAACTCGTTGATGAAACCCGACTTTCCTAAAAACCCGACTTTCCTTTTAAAAACCGACTTTCCCCAAAATGGATCAACAAGCGGTTAGTACACTTTTAATTTTATTTTCCTCCCTTTTAATTATATTTTCTCTTTTAATATGTTAATGTGTATTAGTTTAGCATACAAAATCGTTTTTTCTTATTTAATTTGTCGTTTATATTTACGGTTTGTCGTATTCGATGTTGTGCTCGATTTTCGTGCTATATAAAAATAAAGAGGGGACGCGGAGAATAAGTCGGGCGTCGATTTCTGGTGCCTAGGGGGTCCCGTGGGCGCCAGTTTCTGGTGCCTGGGGGGTCTGGGCGCCAGTTTCTGGTGCCTAAGGGGTCCCCTTGGCACCAATTTTTGGTGTCTGGAGGGTCTCCTGGGCGCCAAAAACTGGTGCTTGGGGGTCCCCTAAGCGCCAAAAACTGATGCCTGGGGGATCCCTTGGAAGCCAAAAACTGGTGCCCAACCTTTTTTTTTTTAAAATAGAAAATAAAAAATTCGTACGATGTTATACGTTACGATATCCGTTTAATTTGTTTTCGTTCTTCGATAAATGTTTATATCGTGACTCGGGTGTTTTTATTTTGAATGTTTGGAATTATTATGACACGAAAATGTTAACAAAATGTTAGAAATTTCCTAAAAAGATTTCGGGGTTACATTGAGACAAGTGTCTCAAAAACTGTAAAAGCCTACAAAAATCGTAATCTCAAATTAGTCGGGAAATAATAGTTACATTAATTAAGAAACTTAATTAATATCATTAATCATAATTACATAAGGGTAAAAGAGTAAATTCACGTATAAAGCGCCGACGTCCTAATGTAGGAGGGCCCTTCTTGTAGTTCATAATTCACTTTTACTTCTCTCTCACTGTAACACCCGTTATTTTCCGAATCATTTCTAAGGCGTTACTTTTCTATTTTTATAATCAGGTTTTATGTTGGATAAAATATTTAAAGTATTTTGATCTTCTTATAATAAATCGGTTTTGACTTTCTTTAAAAATGGAACGTTATTTTATAAATCGACTTAGTATCGGGTTTGAATTTGGGTCAAGCACAAACAAAAAAAAGGAAAAGGGAAACCTATTAAATCCTATATATAAACCCCCCGTACCTCCCTTTTTCTCCCCTAATTCACATAAGCTCAACATCACTGCCGCACAGGCCAAAGTAACTCTGTCTCCTTCCGTTTCCTTCTTTTGGTTTTCACCATTCAATCACCGTCGTGCAATCAGTTCCGATCTTTGCTTACACCAACGTCTTTTTACACCTGTCTTCACAAAAATTGTAAGTACTTTAATTTGTTAATCTCTTTATTTCTTATATTTGTGGGTCAATTAGATAGTACTCTATATGTCATAATACTTTGTTTTAAGCTCGATAATATTATTTTGTTTTTGGTTAAAATCATTTTCTCATCATAAATTAACGATTTTGTAATATTCAGGCAAAATTTTGGGTTTAGGTGTCGGGTTTGCTACTTTTGGGCGGATAACAAATAGTGTCGTATTTTGGAATTTTGAGGAGGATGAGCAGAGGTGTACTTAAAATAAACAATTGAATTTGATGGTGATTGGGGGTCTGGAAAAATAATATATACAGTGAGTAGTTGTGTGGTGTACAAAGATATACAATTGGATTGGAGAATAAAAGAAGATGAAGTAGTATGTAAGTGGTGTACAGTAGAGCTGATCCTTTACAGGGCCTTGATTGGAATTTGTGTGTGAGCATATACTCCGTATGTAATTAGGTTACTCACGTGGGAATGAGTAGGAATAAGGACAATTAGTGAGTAGATTTTGTTCCAGTTAAGTCGACTTGAGTAGCATGTTCGGTTTAAATTATATTTTTTTAACGGTTTTGTGAATTTTTTTGTTAATGGTGAATTTTTATGATACACTTGTGATATTTTGGATATTGAAACTTTTTGACATAAATCACATATTGGTATTGTCTTGGTACAATTTGCGGTGGTTATAATAGACCTGAGAGCTCTGTTGGTCTATGAGGTTTAAGCTTGCGAGGGACTTAGACTTTTTCCTTTGGCAGCATCTATCATCATACTGACTGCTCAAATGCGAGTAGTGCGCACTATAATAAGTCTAGTGGTACCTATATACCGTGCAAAAGGGTAGGTGATCAACATATTTTATATCGTATTTTATTGTCCCCCAACAACCATTTTTAAGCTTTTCTTCCTCCTTAAGTATATGTTTAATGTCGATTTTTATTAGAAAGTCGATACTGCCGATTCTCGTGCTATTTTGTAGGTTAGGTACAATTTCCAGCATATTTAAGAGTAATAACCCAGATAGCCTAGACGAGAACGGAAGTCGAGGAAGAAAAAGAAAAGACGAAAAGCAAAGAATAACTCAGCCGCGAGTTCAGCAGCACCCCCTCGATCGAGTGGTGTCATAGCACTCGATTGAGTGCCTCATATCACGCCCTACTGGACTGCATTAGAGTATTGGGCCGATTCTTCTTTTTAGCCCAAAAAAGAACAAGAATTGGAGCAATTACGGATCCACTCGATCGAGTGGCACTATGTGCACTCGATCGAGTGCATCTTATCAGGGCCGCGCATTTAATTTCTAATTTACTTAGAATTTGGGTCTGTCTCGAAATCCAACTGATTTCTTTTAAATCAGTTTCCTGACTTCATTGTCAGACACTTTTTGCTACACAATTCACTACACTTTTTATTTTTCATAGTATTGAAGTATTACGTTACTTCCGGTTTTCTTCGCGAGATACATTGAACATCGCTCTTCCTTTTCAGATCTTGAATTCTTGGTATCGATATTCTTAATTTTAATTTCAATTTCGGTTTTCTACTTTAATTCTTTTCTTAATTCATCCTTTGTTTTCGTAGTAATTGTTATTACATAATTTATATCGTTCATCATTTTCTAGCTTAGATTATTATTTAAATTTCGTAGTTCAATTCGCTTCATCTTCGTCATGTTTAATTGCAATCCGTCTTTTGTTAATTCGATTTTAATTAATATGAGTAGCTAAATTTTATCTAGGGTTTAAGGGGATCAATGCGTATTATTTGGTTTATAGTCAGTTGACCTGTTTCTGATCGTATGAACTGTCGCCTAAATATTGTTTTAATTCTGATTGATTGATTACTGGCCAGGATTAATTAATTAGTATCACAATTAGGACTTTTCACCGACCGGGTTAAGGACTAATTAGGTCATGATATTTTGGGTAGACTAGCTTAATTCTAGCGAAAGTACCAAGCGGACCGACAATTATTTTGGGTAGACTTTTCTCCTATTGATTTACCTTTTAGTAATTAGTTGTCAGCCTACTTAAACAAACAGAAAAACAGTGACCTGTAGTCTTAAGTCTAGACCTTGTATTTAAATCTCGTCTCCTTGTGATCCGACCCTACTTCACTATCTACCTTAATTAGTTAGCGGACCTTAGGAGGGTATCTTTGATTAGGGATATGACTACCCCTGTCAAATTTCGGTGCCGTTTCCGAGGAGACGCTGTTATTTATTTGCTTGTTTTGTGTTTTAGTCTTTTGATTACTTTTGTCTCGAGGAACTTCAGTTCCTTGAGACCTTTTCTCACCTTTTTTTTTTGTAGTTTCCTTGTATGCCCAGGTTCTCTCGAAGTTCATGTAATCCCTTAGACAATTTTAACGCAATACAGTGACGAAAACACTGTAGAATTGGGATTAAAACACACCGACAAACTATATCTTATTAAAAGAAATGGTAAGTCAACACAAAGGCCTCTTTTACAAAAGGACAAAAAGTAAAATCTCCAAACGGGTTTAAACAAATCCATAATTTACAAGAATGAAGGAAGAGTAGGATCCACGCTACTCGCTAGCTCACACCCAAAACCCAGCAGCAAATATCTGTCATGTTATAAACATAACAGCCACGTAAGTGGTGTGTAACTCGGACGTTCTCCCAGCCATATTATATTATATGGAAAATAATAGTATTATTATATCAAAATAATTAAAATGGAAATCATTAAATGATATAATAAAAATAAGCTTTCGGAGAAAACTCAAAATATTGGGAACAATAAAATCAGAACAAGTTTTCAGAAGAAAACTTCAAATATTTGCTAACCTGCAAACCAAAATGTATCGATAATAATAAAAATATTCAAAATAGCGTTATGGATAAGATTAGTGTCGCCGGCTAGACTTTCACTAGGAGAATACTAAAACTAGCTTCGAGAACTTAGTTCAAACAAATCAAACCTCGATCTCTAACTAGGCTACTCAACCATAATGGGACGGCGAATTATAAATGCGTGGTCCTAGTTTAAGATAATATGCACACCCTTCCCGAGCACCTTAAATACTCATTTCAACCCGACGGCGTCTTAGATTGCGAGGCACGAGTATAAGGTCAAAATGTACACACACTCCCGAACACCATATATGCTCGGTTCAACAACCAGTGTGCCCCATAAAGACACACCAGCCTTATAGTTGATGACAAAAACGTAAGCCCAAGAATATATTACTCTAACCTCACACTTGCCTTATTCCATAACTCCAAAACAGGCCATTATCGATATTGAGAATAAATAATCATTATAAATAATATGAAGATAAAAATAATAAACAGTTTATATTAAAAGGGAAACTTTCTATAAATAGAAAATTACTAATTTTAGAAACTTACTTAAAATAGAAATATTGTTATAGAAAATTCGTAAGTTATTAAAATAAGTGAAATATATAAAAATATCATTTTTAACGAAATTAACATTTTATTATTATCGTCGCTATCGTAACTTTATTATATTTCTAAATTTGTTACTCAAAATATAAATAAAGTATAATAAGTCAACATATAGTATTTTTTATAAATAATTAGGAAATCGATTTAAAATTATAAATTTACAGAAAAGAATTGTTTTAAGAAAATGATATCAAAATTAATTGAGTCGACGAATTTTATAAATTAAACGAGATTTTGTAAAGCTTTCAAATTAGTTATTGTAAATAAATTAAACGAGATTTTGGATATTGATAGGAAAAAACGCAAAAAAACCCTAAAACCCTCTCCCATGGCGATCTGAGGTGGTGTACGTAATCTACAGTGAGCCCTGTGCACCTTGGCTATGGACTCTTTTCTTGATTTACGTAACGTCACTAATAGGAAAACTGTGGGCAGCAAGGAACGTAAGAAGCAAGCAAGTGCAGCGAAGGAGAATTTGAATGGACCGGATATTGATGCTGCTACGAAATTTGGCAGTATGAATACCATTGCTGGAGTGCATCCATATAATTCCAAGGAGTTGGGAGGTAATGAGGAGATCATTATTTCGAATAGTCAGGACCAGAATACTGAACATGAACATGAGAAGATGCAGAATGTTGATGATGATATGGGTGATTGGTATGATCGTCATGGACGTAAGATTTCTGAACTTATAGATGATGAACAAGATATTGTCCAAATAACGGAGGAGGACGTACAGGATGAACTTGAATTTTGGAAATTTGCTGTTTATGGATTTGTCTTAGGAGCGAATCCTCCGTGGGTTGTTCTTGAAGGATATCTCAAACGAATATGGAAACACCATACGATAGAAACAATTTCGTTTATGCCAAATGGAGTGTTCGTGGTTCATTTTCGTTCTAAAGAGATCCAGGAAGCAGTGTTGGGAGCAGGAATTCACATGTTTGACAGTAGGCCAGTAATCATTAAGAGATGGTTACCGGATATTGATTTAGAAAAAGAGGATGTTAAAAGGGTTCCTACTTGGATAAGGATACACAAATTGCCGCTTAAGTTGTGGGGGGCTAGCATTCCTAAGATAGTAGGCAGGTTTGGAAATTTTATTCAAAGGGATGAAGCTACTGAAAAGAGGACTAGATTGGGATTTGCTCGGGTACTAATTGAGGTTCAATTGGATCAGAAATTGCCTGATAAGATCAGAGTACAGGATGAAAAAGGCATACTTATGGAGTTCAAAGTGGAATTCGAGTGGAAGCCAGTTAAATGTAAGGTATGCTCAAACTTAGGTCATTCAGAGAATGAATGCAGGAGGAAGAAACCAGATACGATTAAGACCCGGAAGGGGACTCAGCTGATATGGAAGAAGAAGGAACCTGTGGAGGGACTTACAGTGCAGACTGATGCTAGAAGCATTGTTGTTGACAGGGATACTAGTCAACCTTTTGGGAAGGGTCAGTTATAGGGATCACAGGTCATTGGGGCCAATGCACAGAATGCGAAGGAATTTCCAAGTAAGGAGGTTCTTGCTAAAGATAAGTTAACAACAGAAGGAGGTGATGCAGAATACTGGAAAGACAAAGGACAGACAAGTCCTACTTTCAAGAATATTCTCATTCAGGAGTCTAGTAAAGAGAGAGTTGTGAATAGGATACTATCTCGACCAAAGCGTCCATGATTGTGGGATTTTGGAACGTGAGAGGTATGAATAAGAGGCAGAAACAAAATGATATTAATAATTTTCTGCTGAGTAATAAAGTAGGAGTTTTTGCTTTGTTAGAAACTAAAATAAAGCCTAATAATCATCATCAGGCTATGCAAATATTCAATAATTGGAGTATTAATACTAATTCTCACACTCATCACGGTGGGAGAATTTGGATTGGATGGAATCCTAATGAGTATGTGGTTAATATCCTGGAGTATGACCCACAATATGTGCATCTAGATGTTCAGGTTCTATTCAGTAATGTGAGGGTACAGCTGACAATGGTCTATGCATTCAATGGGCTTTCTGAACGAAAAAGTTTATGGCATAACCTTAAGCGTTTAGCTGATGGAATGTCAGGAGCATGGGCGGTGTGTGGAGACTTTAATTGTGTTCTTTGCCCGAACGAGAGATTGGGGGGAAGCTTCAGTCAGGCTGAAGCAACTCCGTTTCAGGACTGCATTAATTACAGTGAACTGGTGGACTGTCCTGCAGTAGGCGCTTATTATACGTGGTCCAATAAACAGAAACCGGAGGATAGGGTCTATTCAAGACTTGATAGGGTTTTGATTAATCATGATTGGGAGGTCAGATTCCCTGATATGCAAGCTGAGTTTATGCAGAAGGGGCTCTTTAATCATACACCTTGTATCATTAGACGTGGAGTGGCTCAAGTGCGAAGGAAAAGCTCATTCAAATTTGCAAATATGTGGTGTATTTCTCCACAATTCAAAGAGGTGGTGTCTCAAAATTGGAACATCAACATCTATGGGACTAAGATGTATGTCTTAGTACACAAAATGAAAGCCTTGAAGAAGCCTCTTAAAAGTCTGAATAGAACCCAGTTTTCAGATATTGAGCGGACAACAGATATTGCTAGAATGAAGCTGTTGACCTGTCAACAGGCTTTGAGGCATGACTGGGGTAATTTGCAGCTGTTACAGGAAGAATACGATGCTCACGCATATTTTCAATTACTGAATCAGCAGTGTTACTCGTTTCTTAGACAAAAGGCCAAGGCTCATTGGATGAAGGATGGTGATGCAAATACTTCATACTTTCATGGGGTGTTGAGAGCTCGAAGATCTTTCAATCTAGTGAACCAAATTGAGGATAAAGGCGGGACAGTACACTTTGATTCAGTAGGAATTCAACGCAGCTTTTTGGAATTTTATAAGGAGCTGCTAGGAACGAATTAGCCTATTGCATCTGTTTCTGAAACTGTTATGCAGGAGGGTCAGCTGTGCACTGAACAGCATGCCTCAAAACTGATGTTGCCTATTTCTAATGAGGAAATCAAAGCCGTTCTGTTTAGTATACCCAACGACAAGGCTCCAGGACCAGACGGGTATTCGAGTCAGTTTTTCAAAGCTAGTTGGGAGTATATTGAAGGAGATGTATATGCTGCAGTCCACGAGTTTTTCAGGTCAGGAAAATCACTGAAGCAGTTAAATGCGACAACTCTGACTCTTATACCAAAGACTGCTAGGCCTCAAACTGTTGCTCAATTCCGCCCGATTGCTTGTTGTAATATAATTTACAAAGTCATATCCAAATTACTTTGCAATAGGCTGGCAGCGGTTCTTCCGGAGATTATTTCTCCGACTCAGGGGGGATTCATCCAAGGACGAAGCATATTGGAGAACATTCTTATCTGCCAAGATCTTATCAGATTATATGGTCGAAAATCAGTCTCACCCAGATGTATATTCAAGATTGATTTACAGAAGGCATATGATACCATTGAGTGGGAATTCTTAACTAAAATGCTGAATGCTCTGAAGTTTCCTGCTGCGTTCACTAAGCTTATTCTGGAATGCGTGACTTCTGCTTCTTTTTCCCTCAGCCTCAACGGTGAGTCTTTTGGTTTTTTCCCGGGAAAAAGAGGACTCAGACAAGGTGATCCTCTATCACCGCTCTTGTTCACCATTTGTATGGAATACTTAACAAGGCTCCTCAAGTTCACAACTCGGAACATGAAATTCAGATTTCACCCCCTATGCAACAACATGAAGTTGACGAGCTTAATGTTTGCCGATGACTTACTTATGTTTAGCAAAGGAGATATTGATTCTATTATGGTTCTTGTACGAACTTTTGCCACCTTCTCCTCTGCCTCAGGCTTAAAAATGAGCCCAGGAAAGACGAATGTCTATTTTAATGGAGTTTCAGATGATGTGAGGGCGGATATTACTCAGATTTCAGGATGTGTGGAAGGTTCATTGCCTTTCCGGTACCTTGGAGTCCCGATTAAACCGACCAAACTAAATGCTAAAGACTGCAGGCCGCTTATTGATAAGGTAATGGAGAGAATTAGGGCGTTGGGTACAAAAAAATTATCATATGCTGGTCGCCTTGTGTTGATTAAAGCCGTACTGAAGACATTGCATAATTACTGGGCATCCATTTTCATCTTGCCGTCAGCTATCATTAAGAAGATTGAGGCTCTCTGCAGGAACTTTCTCTGGGATGGTGGGACGGAGTACAAAAGAACCCCTCCTGTTTCCTGGGATAAGGCCTGCAAGCCTATTACGGAGGGAGGACTAGGCATAAAAGATGATAAAATGTGGAATAAAGCGGCGATAGGGAAGCTTGCTTGGTGGATTCACAGGAAACCGGAGAAGCTGTGGACACAATGGGTCAGTCACATATATTTGAAAGGAAGGGATTGGCTGACTTATCATTCTCCCATTGATGTTCCGTGGACTTGGAAAAAAATCTGTAAAACCAAAGAGGAGATTAAAAATTGTGCTCAAATCTGGAATCTAGGACCGACCCAGGAGTACTCCATCAACAAGGCTTATGATTGTTTGAGAGTGGTGGCTGAGAAGGTGAATTGGACCTATCTAGTATGGAATGATTGGACAGTTGCTAGACACAAGTTCGTGAATTGGATGTACCAACATGGAGCCATGACTACAAAAGCAAAGCTATTCAGGCTGGGAGTGGTGCAAGAAGAAACATGTTGTTTGTGTGGGACGAGTAGGGAGACATTGGAGCATTTGTTCTTTAGTTGCGGGTATAGCTCACAGCTGTTGGGACTGATTAACGAATGGATGAAGATTAAAATACCTGCAAATGACCCGAATGCTTGGAGACTTGCAAGAAGGGGAACGAAATTAAGGAGGGATTGATTAATGGAGTTACAAATGCGATTATCTATCATATTTGGATTCAGAGGAACAAGGCGAGAGTTGAGCAAGAGATTATGAGACCGGAAGCTGTGCTGAAAATGGTCAAGGAGGAGCTTAGATTAAAGTTGAATACTTCTTGTAAAAACTTAGATTCTAGCAAAGATAAGGAATGGATAACTAGTCTGATGATGTAATGAAGGTTTATCCTTCAACAAATTTGTCACATATTATTAATACAATTTTTACATTTCACCAAAAAAAAAATAGATTTTATCAATAAATAATACTGATTTTACTCAATTAATCAACGTAGACAAATGAGAAACTATTCGGGAAAATAGTCTTAACTAAAATGTATTTAAAACAAAATCGACTATTTCTCATTTATTAATATAAGTCGTAAAGCGAAATTAATTTACTGAAAAAGTATAAAAATCTCGATTATAATATAAAAACACGATTTTGAGTTAAAATTATAAATTAACGAAATATGAAGAAAATATGAAATCGTTAGTATTTTAGTTACTAGTGTCACGATAACCAACAAAATATTACAACGATCGTAAATAATAAAATTACTAACGATTTATAAAACGATATCGAAAGTTATAAAAAATATAGATAAGGCATACGATTTTAAAAAAATTATTACTAGCAAGTAATAAATAGCTAAAATTAAAAACCGAAGTTAAAATATTTACTACATACTACTACTCAAACATACGACATAAAATCGAGTAACGTCTTAAAGTTACCTTGAGTCGAAAACGTCAATGTACTAGCCGCTTCAATTTGTCTGTTCGAGCTCTTATCAATCTGGTGACTACGAGCCAGCTTCGAGGCTCTCACGGAGATCCGAACACGTAGACATGGAAACAAAGGAGTCGGAATTACAAAAAGTTGGAAAAGACTAGAGGATGGGAAACGGAGCAATGAAACACGAACAAAATAGGGAAACATGATTCGAAGGAAGAGAACAAAAGGTGATCGAAGAATAATGGCACAATAAACAACAGCCACGAGACGAGTAAGTCAGTAGCGGAAACAATCAGGCACGGAGAAAAGAAAAAAAGGAGCTAAATACGGACGAAATCAGGATACGAAAGAAGTGACGAAAATAGTAGAAATAACGTATAGTATCTCAGGAACGAACAACAGAAACAGAACTTCGTTCCACTAAGAAAAACAAGATGAAGAATAACAAGGTGAAGAGCCAAGACACTAACAGCAGCAGTCAGACGACAAAACAGCAGTGGCCACGACATACTACGACAGCAAAACGGACAACACAACAAAACGCATAAGTAGCAGCAATAGATAGCAGTAATACGGAGAGCAGCAGCGAACACATAGCAGTAACGACACAAACAACACTAATCGAACGTGATAAAGAGAGACGAAACAGCTGTTGAGAAATCAGATTGAAGACAAAAGGAACGGAGAATTTAAAAAGGAAAACAGAAGGAGAAGAAAACGGAAAACAACAGTACGGACAGCAATAGCAGCGACAATACGCAGCAAAACGCAGCAGTAGACAAAGGGATAAAAAATACTCAAAACTGAGTTAAACAACAGCCCAAAATATGACACCCACAGAACGGAACAACGACAGCAAAACGAATTGAAAAGAAGAAAAAGAAACTGGTCACAACAACAACGGAAAAAGCAGAACAGTGACGATGACAGCCACGGAGGTGCAGCAAAGACGAAGAAGTTGAAGAAGAAGGAGAACGACAAAGCCGTACCTGAACTGAACTAGATAAACAGATGTTGAATAGCATCAGCAAATGACAACAACACGGCAGCAGAGCATCACAGCAGCAGCGAACTCAGGCAACAACACGGCACCAGTACGCCGCAGCGGCGGCAGCAGCAGAAACGTACACAGCAGCAACACCACGACGACGACAACAGGGTTGGACGAAGATGGAGATAAAGAAGGGTGAAAACGAAGAGGAGTAGCGTGAAGATGGTGAAGAAGGACGGAGAAAAAGAGGTGGAAAAAGAGAAAAGGAGAAGTGAAGCGGTGGGAAAGCAGGGGAATGAATGAGTCGGTGAAACGGTGGAAGCATATAAAAAAAAGGGGGGGGGGAAGTGAATCAGTAAAAGAGGTGAACGTAATATTAATCGGGGTTGAATAGCTCATGTGAGAGTTAATAAGAAATACAGTTTAATTAAATGAATCGGGTAGGAACCAAATTCCGAAACGATAAGAAGACTGACCCACAAAATAGAATTAAAAACGAGTCAATAAAATTAATAAATAATCAGGTCGTCTAATAAAATGAGTAAATGAAGTATTCGAGATGAAAACGAAGCTCAAAGAAATAATTAATTACACAATTGAAATAATGTTTCCCGATAAATATTAAATCTTCGATAGAGTGAATTAAATTAATTTCTCAAGGAAAAGAAATAAATGTTTTGACGAAACTTGAAATAAATGAATTTCGAGCCAAAAATAGAAATTCGAGCTTAACATAAATAAATGAAAAGAATTTAGAATTTAAACCGTCAAAATAGACTTTAGATAAGAATTAAGTTAAATGTATAAAATAAATCGAAACAGTAATAAAAATATGTTTTAAATGTAAGAAGAGTTTCCGAGACAAATGGAATTTTAGGAGTTTGAAACGATTAAACGATAAATTCATTTTATAATAATTTTAAGAATTACGAGTTAAATCGTAAACAAAATAAAAATACGAACATAACTTTAAATTAATTTAATTTATAAAATCAGGGGTGTTACTATTCAGGCTATATACCACCATAAGATCCTGAACCAGAGAGAACTCTCCGAAGGTCTAGGAAATTCTACAAGGAGATTTTTGAGAAGGAAAGATCAGAATCAGTGGAAAATTCGGACGACGAGCACGTATTCGAATCACAATCCTTTGAAGAGGATAATTCCACTACTGCCCCCGAGACACCGCTAGTCAAGATGCCTCCCAAACATGCTAGCCATTCCGAGCCGGAGCAAAGTTCCCTACCGAAACCATTGAAGAGGCCCACGGCCACTACCGGTACATTTGAGATTTGCCCCGCCTTCATCACATTGGTGGAGCGAAATCAATTCGATGGAGGTCTCGATGAAGACCCGGCAAAGCACATGAAACTCTTTACCGACTACTGCTATACTATTCCACTCCCTGCGGGAGTGACACAGGAGGAAGTGATGGAGATGCTATTCATGTTCTCCCTACGCGACACCGCGGGAGACTGGATCATGGATCTAGACCACGCAGCTGAGGGAATCACATACTGGAACTCCCTAGCCTTAGCTTTTTACAAGCACTACTACACGCCGCAGAAGACTAATATGTTGAGGAGCCAGATTACCAACTTCCGACAAACAGCTCACGAGAACATCTATGAGGTGTGGGTAAGGTTTAAAAAGCTAGTCAATGAGTGCCCACATCATGGTTTCGAGTATGGTTTTTGTGCAATCAATTCTATAAAGGTTTATATGACGATTACCGAGCTACGCTCGATTCTGCAACTAATGACAGGTTTCAAAACAACGTTGATGATGATAAAGCATGGAAGCTAATTGAAGATATGGCTACTCATCATTCACGTTGGGGAAATCCCCGGGGTAACACCCGAGGTAATAGTGGTGACTCCGAGTCATTGAATGCCATAGTTAGCCACCTACCCACTTTAACTAAGCGGATTGATTCCATGGAGCTTGCTAGAACCCACCAACAACAACAAGGCGGTATGTACCAAGTGAACGCAATGTTTGAGGTTGTGTGTGAGAATTGTGGGAATACGGGTCATAATGCACAAGAGTGTGCAAGTTTAGAAACAATGAATGCTTTCCAATCCATGAGACCACATCTCCCATACATGAACCAACCGGGCTATGACAAGTCCTTGTTGTCTTATAGGAGCCAGAACATGCTTAACCCACCACCACCCGGTGGTCACAAAACCGTCCCTTATGTAGCACCTCATAACTGACCCTCCCAGAGCAATAACCGACAACAATTCCAAGGAGGCCAACAAAAGAATTGGGGTAACCAACAATGGGGTAACCAACCTTGGGGGAACTAACAACAAACCCAAGCTCAAGCTCCAACCAACACCGAATACGCGGAGATCAAAGCATTATTGATGCAAGGTATTCAAGCTCACCAAAATCAAGAAACTCAGATCAACCAAATATTTGCCCATAACAAGATCCTAGACACCCAAGTAGCCCAACTTGTCGCCCAAAAGCAAGCTAGGCCACCAGGTATTCTACCTCCTCAAGGTGAACAATCGCACAAGCAAGCTAATGCGATAACATTAAGAAGCGGAACCCATTATGACGGTCCGAAAATGCCCGAGGAGTATGTTGTGGTTGATGAAACCGAGTTAGAGAAGCAAGAGCTCGCCGAAGAAGCATTGAGTAGGCCACAATTGAGGCCACTCAATCGAGTAACACTACACCACTCGATCGAGTAGACCCCCTAAAAATCACCAGCGAGCCTTCTCGAAGATCACACGACCGAGTAAGCCAAAACTCGATCGAGTCAAAGGTCACTCGATCGAGTGCTTCAAGCCCACTCGATCGAGTAGACTCCCCAAAATCGACCAAGAGCTTTTCATCTATACCACTCAATCGAGTGCCCCCATATGACTCGATCGAGTATGCTGCACTCAACCGAGTCAGTCCAGACTCGATCGAGTGGAGCCTGTAATGCCTGATTCGTCCGTCGTTCTTCCCCTGTCTTCATCCAAGGATGGTAAATCCTCTCAAGTATCCCCGTCTCAAGTCAAGGAGCCTTCAATTCCTATCATACTTTCATTTCTCCACCGAAAACGTAAGACAAAACTTGATCAATAGTTCGGTAAGTTTATGGAAGTCGTCAAGAATCTGCAAGTAAGTGTTCCTTTCACTGATTTAATCACTCAAGTTCCATCTTACGTAATATTTATGAAAGAAATATTAACTCGTAAGCGGTCTTTTAGTGAAACTGAGACAATTGCTTTCACAGAGGAATGCAGCGCGCTACTATAGAGTCGTACTCCGCCCAAGTTCAAGGATCCAGAGAGTTTTTCTATCCTTTATACTATAGGACATTAGCTATTGATAAAGTTCTTTGTGATCTAGCAGCTAGCCTCAGTGTTATGTCGTATTCTATTTGTCAAAAATTGAATATGGGTGTTTTAAAATGTACTAATATGACTCTGCAGATGGCTGATAGATCGGTCAAATATCCTCTTGGTGTCTTAGAGGATGTTCCGGTCCAAGTAGGGAAATTCTTCATTCCCATTGATTTTGTAGTCCTAGACATGGCTGAGAATGCCATAATTCCCATTATCCTTGGTCGCCTTTTCCTACACATGGCAGGGGCGATCATCGATGTAAAAAATGGGAAGGTCACACTCTCCGTAGGATATGATACCGTGACTTTCAGTCTCGATCAAGCTCTTAAGAAACCCATGATAGAGGAGTCCTGTTATAGCATAGATGTCATTGATTTAGAAATTAAAAACTATATTGACGTCTATCTTGGCAGGGACCCTTTGGAGAAACTTTTAACATTCGATGATGTTAACGCTGAGAAAAGAACATGGAGCACGAAAGTGGATGAGCTGGAACGTATGCTAAATAGGAAGGAGAACACTATCGAGAAGGTATACAGTCTCGGCACCCCTAAAAAGGAGGTCGAGGTAAGTAAACCTGAATTAAAACTGATAAGTGTGTTATGTAGTGCTTATTTCTTGTGTTTGATCCCGGTTTCTCTTGTGGAATCGCTCTTTGGAGCGGTTTCGACGCTACTTACGCTTCTTCTAGCTTGTTTTAGGTTCCTAAGGCCTATCTTGGAGAAATGGAACGATTCTGACTCGTTTCCGACGCATATGGAGCCAACGAAGAGAAGCGACGATGACTCGGTGGCTTAGACTCGCCCTGAGTCCCATGGAGCCCACTTGATGATATCCCGACCACCGAGCATCGATAAGAAGCCTAGGAAGAGCAAATAAGGACCCATCCCGGTCGGGAACACATCCATCACGACCGGGACGAGAAGACAAGAAGAATCGGGTTACTGGAGAGTGATCCCGGCGGGGATCATAACCTTCCCGACTGGGACCATCCCTTCCCGACCGGGATCACTTCCTTATCGGCCGGGAAGGGCCCAGTTCTGCCCGATTTTGCTTTTTCGCCTCCCTTACCCGTGAAACCCTATATATACCCCTCTCTTGTATTGTTTTAAGGACTTTTACATTACCCTACATAATACTAAACCCTAGATAGTAAACTCCTCTCATTAGCTTAGTTTATCCTTAATCTTTCCTTAATCTTTTGTTAAGCTTAGCTTAATCTTAGCAATTACTCTTGTATTAAGGGAATTCTTGAAGACTCTACCAAGATTGACAACCTTGGGGATTTATTTGGGTTTTCTTTATTATACAAGTTTCAATCTTTTCATCTCTATTATAGTTTGGTATAATCTTTCTCTTCTCTTTTCCTTTAATCTTTTTTTATCATTCAAGTTTCAATCTTTATCATTTGTTTATTGTTCATCTTTGTTTGTTCATCATTATGAATGCTCTTGTTCTCATGTTGACTTCTTTTGTTAATGTTAGTGTTATTTTAGATATGAGTGAGTAGATTCTTGTGGGGTTAGTAGGGGGATTAGGTGTTGATTATGGGTGATTAGGGATTGATTGTGGGTAAAGGTTGAACCTTTGTTGCTAGTCACTTGTTGAGCGTGTCATGTGTTTGATGAATTGCTTGTTAGAATAGTAGTGGCCATGCTTCTCTTGCTTGTTTCTTCATTCTTATTGTATGTATAATTAGTGGTTGAATTTTCTTGTTTTGGGTAGCATCTTACTTGAGTTTTTGGGCTTCTCTTTGACGCGAGAGCGCAGATTGACCTTAGTGACTATATGAAACCTACACCCTCGTTTTCCCCACTAGCCTATCACACTTAGGAACCCGACCTAACCCTACTCTTCCCCTTATTTGATTTCTTCATCTTCTTAGCCATTATTCCTCTAGTTAGTTGATTGAATTTAGTTTTAGTTGATTCATTTAGTTCTTGTTATGCCTAGTTCACTCATAGTTATATTTTCATCCCTTTTATCAACCTAGTTTGTTTACTCTTGTTCTTAGCTTAGTAATTTTGTTTGTAATCAATTCTCTCTAGTTATCATTCCTTGTGATCTTGTGACCTAGTCTTGTATTTAGGTAAACCCTTGTCTAGACCCTCTTTCCGTCCCCGTGGATTCGACCCGACTTGCCCTATCTACTCGTTAGGAATAGTTGGTTTACTTGGTGTGGGGATACACGGCGAATCCCTCCCATCAAAAACCCCTCCCCTCTAATCTGAAATATGCATTCCTAGATGATAAGGCTCTAAATCCCATAATTGTCAATGCTGCACTCTCAGATAGCCAACTTTCGGAGTTGTTAGTCATCTTACGACGACATAAGAAGGCTATCGGGTACAGTATTGATGACTTATGAGACATTAGTCCCGAGTTTTGTATGCTTCGCATTCATCTATAGGGAGATCATAAACCGTCCATTTAGGGACAACGTAGGTTGAACCCGAATATGCCGGATGTGGTTAGAAAAGAGGTTATGAAACTCCTCGATGGTGGCATTGTCTATCCCATTTCCAACTCTAAATGGGTTAGTCCGGTCCAAGTGGTCCCTAAGAAAGGAGGGATCATGGTTATCACAAACGAGAAGAATGAGCTTATTTCTACTCAATTAGTGACTCGATGGAGAATGTGCATTGACTATCGTAAGCTAAACGTGGCTACGAAGAAAGACCATTTCCCACTGCCTTTTATTGACAAGATGCTAGAGCGTCTCACCTGCCATAAGTACTTTTGCTACTTAGACGGCTACTCAGGATTCTTTCAAATCCTGATTCACCCCAACGACCAGAAGGAGACCACATTCACCTGTCCCTACGACACCTTCGCATACCAAAGGATACCTTTTGGCCTTTGTAATACCCCAGCCACTTTTCAGCGTTGTATGATGTCCATATTTTCGGACCTTATCGAGTCTGTCATGGAAGTCTTCATGGATGACTTCAGTGTATATGGCACGGACTATAATGCATGTTTACTTAACCTTTCACGGATCTTACAACGTTGTGAGGAGACCAATTTGGTCTTAAACTGGAAGAAGTGTCACTTCATGGTGACTGAGGGAGTTGTTTTGGGTCATTTAGTGTCCGAACGTGGCATCCAAGTGGATAAAGCGAAAGTCGAGGTAATTGAGCAATTACCATACCCCGTTAATGTTAAGGGTGTAAGGATTTTTCATGGTCACGTAGGTTTTTACCGCCGCTTCATCCAAGATTTCTCCAAGAATGTCAAACCTCTGACTCAGCTGCTCCTCAAAGATGCCCCGTTCGTATTTACTGACGAGTGTGCTCGAGCTTTTGACATGATTAAGCAAGCTCTTATTTCTGCAGCGATTATTCAATCCCCAAATTGGAATTTGCCTTTCGAGGTTATGAGCGATGCTAGCGATTACGCTGTGGGAGTTGTGCTCGCCCAAAGGAAAGACAAAGCTATACATGCAATCTACTATGCTAGTCGGACATTAGATGTGGCACAGATTAATTATGCTACCACGGAGAAGGAATTATTAGCCATTATCTATGCTCTAGACAAATTCCTAGCCTATCTCATAGGCTCAAAAGTGATAGTGTACACAGATCACGCAGCATTGAAATACCTTCTAGCGAAGAAGGAAGCCAAACCGAGACTTATTAGATGTATCTTATTACTGCAAGAATTCGATTTGGAGATCCGTGATAAGTTCGGGGCCAAAAATGTCGTAGCTGAGATATGATGGTGGGGACTGATAAGTGTGTTTTGTAGTGCTTATTTCTTGTGTTTGGTCCCGCTTTCTCTTGTGGAATCGCTCTTTAGAGCGGTTTCGAGGCTACTTACGCTTCTTCTAGCTTGTTTTAGGTTCCTAAGGCCTATCTTGGAGAAATGGAACGATTTTGTCTTGTTTCCAATGCATATGGAGCCAATGAAGAGAAGCGACGATGAATCAGTGACTTAGACTCGATCCCAAGTCCCATGGAGCCCACTTGATGATATCCCGAGCGCCGAGCATCGATAAGAAGCCTAGGAAGAGCAAATAAGGACCCATCACGGCCGGGAAGGATCCATCTCGGCCGGGATGAGAAGACAAGAAGAGACGTGTTGCTGTGGGGCCATCCCGGCCGGGACCACAACCCTCCCAACCGGGACCACTCACTTCCGACCGGGATCACCACCTTCCCGGCCGGGAAGGACTCAGCTCTCATCCGGTTTCGTTCTTTCGCCTCCCTTACTTGTGGAACCCTATATATACCCCCCTCTTGTATTGTTTTAAGAAGATCACGAAACCCTAGGCATACTTTCGGTTAGATTAGCTTAGATTAGTGTAGATTAGCTTAATCCCTCCTTAATTACTCCTTAATCTTAGTTTAATCCTTTTATTACCTTTGGATTCTTGAAGACTTGTAGTAGATTATTCAATCTTGACAACATTGGATATCTCCTTGGGTTGATTTTATTCAAAGTCCTCTCCTTTCATTCTCCCTTGTGTTGTTGGTATAATCTCTTCTCTTTTCTTTAAAGTTTGAATCTTTGTTTAAGTTTTGTTTTTGTTAATTGTTTAGATTTCATTATGAATGCTTTATCCATGAGTCCTCTAACTATTGTTGCTTGTTTTAGTTTAGTTATGTGTGAGTAGTCTCTTGCTAGGATTAGTAGGGGGATTGGGTGATTAAGGGTTTGTGTAGATTGTTGGTGGAAGTTTTGGTTGCTTCTTAGATGTATGCATAGATCATGTTTGATGAAATGCTTGAATGACTTGTAGTTGCCAATGCATGTTTTCTTGCCTTCTTCTTGTGACCTTGTATGTTGCTAGGATGGGTTCTTGTGCGAGAGCGGGAAGCCTCTAGGTCAGTTTTGGAGCGAGAGCCCGGATTATACCTAGATAACTTGACTACCCCTTCACCTTTGCTCTCCGTTGATCATCTCATCACCCTTGAACCCGACCTAATCCTAGTTCTTTTCCTATTGAATTCTTCATTTTCACAATCGTAGTTTCCTTCCCTTTCATTGTTTTAGTTTGTTTAGCTTTGTTCCTTAGTCTAGTAATCGTTCTAGTTAGCCATCTCTCGTTAGTTCTTCTCCCTTGTTTCCTTGTGACTTAGTCTAGTCCTTAGGCGAACTCTAGTTTAATCTCCATCGTCTCCGTGGATCGACCCGACTTGCCCTAGCTACCTAGTTAGGATTAGTTGGTTTTATTTGGTGTCGGGATACACGACAAATCCCTACCATCAATTTGGCGTCGTTGCCGGGGACGGTGCTAGTTTAGACTTTGTTTGCCTATTTACTTGACTTTGTCTTTGTTTTTGTGTTCTTCTTTGTTTTCCTTTGCTTCTTGTTGGTGTGAAGTTTATTTCCTTCTTGTCTAGTGCTCAAAAAGCACTAGACTTCTCACGTTTGCTTCTAGTCTACAGTTTATGCCTAGAGGTGGTGACCATCCTCTTCTTTACAACTCAGAGCCGGAAAGGTTTTTTTTCGAAACCTTCGTCAACGGACGGTTGCTAGATTGAGAGGTTCCCCAACCGGGTACGTCACTACAACAAAATGACCTTTTCGTGGCGATTATTTTGGTATTTCGTGGCGATTCTATTCGACGTGAAAGGTTTCCCCATCAATTGTGTATTCGAGGTGGTAGGCGGCGTTGCCGTAGCCTTTCGTAACAAATAATATATTCGCTGGGTTAGTTTCTAAAAATTGACGCGAAAGAAGATAAGCTTTAGTGACGATTTTAGTGTCGATTATTATTGACGCGGTAATATAATTTGATATTACCTCATAATAATTGTAACAATTGTATTTGACACAGTAAGTACGATAAAATGTCAATTATAGACAATTGTTGAAATTGTATTTGACACGATAAGTACTATTAAATGTAACCATATAAGTACATTCGATACGAAATATCATCACCTCTATCTCTCAAATGCGGTGTGAAAATAAAAAGAAAGAACAAGTTAAAAAAAATGTACTTTTATATTACTCATAAATTCCAAAAAATTTAAATATCCAACATCGACTAAATTAAATTAATATAAATAAGTACAAAATAAGTGCAAATGAATTTTTGACAATGTAAAACAAAATCCTACGTCTTCGGCTACCCAAGCAAAGGTCTGAATTATGTTAAAGTAGTCGTGCCTCGAAAAAAAACTCTCAAGTTGATTCCTCGCAATTTCCTTCCTTGTTAAACCCTCCTGCGTTTGAACAAGTTGGCAATAGGTATAACAATTAAAACAAAGACTTAATATTTACGAACATCGTATATAGCATTTCGATGTAGGTCGGCTATATATATATATATATATATATATATATATATCCTTCTGAGTATATTATTACGCTACAACTGTAGCGTACAAGATGATCTTAAATCGTACAGTACATCAAACTAGTAACTACGTACACTAAGCTAGAATGAAAAAATATAAGATATAGAGAGCGTATGTAAATGTAAACATCCGTACCTGGAATTTTTCACATAATTTTGTGGAACTCCAAACTGATTCATCAAGAGGAGCATCAGGGTCTATATTTTCCCTGATTCGAACCGCTGATGAAGATGATGTAAGAAAACACGTATCAGAGATGAAGATCCTCATCATCTTGGGTTTCATCAACAATCGTGCTAGACTCATTAGAAAACTGCTTAACTCCTCTAGACATCCTAAGTGCTGCTAATCTGGTTCCTTTCACTTTCTTGTGAAGTCTTTTTGCTTTCTTTATCAATGAGTCACTATTTTCTTTATGTATAGATGATTGACAATTTTCACTCTCCAAATGCTGAACCAAGTCACACCCATTTGAACTAATTTCTCTATGGTCATCAGATTGCTTTTCCTTTTTCACATTCCCATTAACTCCATCCCTAAAAGCCCTTTCAGTCTTTCCATTCTGAGGGGATTTCCCATTACTATTCCCAGTGTGAACTAAACTTGCATCCCTATTGTCATATCCCTTTGGGAGCATCAGTTTCAAAATAGTGATAATTGAAGTGCAAAGTTGGAGCGAATGGATTTTTCGGATGCAAAACCAATGAAATTTGAAAGGAAACTGATCAACATTCCACACTCAGCCCAAAACAATGAGTAAGAAAGTAAAAAATAAAAATCTATTAAGAAAAAGAATTGCCCCATTTTAACAAACAACATTAAATTTCAACATAATACACCTACGAACTTGAATCAATCAGTCATCATGACTTCCCTACCTAATTTCAATCCATGGACCTGTTTGTAAATGACTTGTAAACTCACTACAAAATCATTAACTAGTGCCCAAATACTCTGAGCTATAATGAGGCCAGAGTCATGTGTGAGCCTTACCTTCACTTGTTGACAAGTGACCTCTTACAGGAAGAGTGTCAAGGTATGCACTCCAACTTCACAGTAACGGAAACACAGAGAGCGTAACGAGTCATTTTGCTTTAGTTAGTCATATTAAGAAAGTGTGTCAAAATATATGGATCAAAACCACAGATTGCATATTAGTCCTAATAATCATTAACACTGCTTAAGAAAAACTCGTAATAGTGTACCAATGTTTTGCACAATGGTCAATCTCAGTGGAACTCATGAGACCGTTCAATGCATACAAGACTAACTCTGTGTTAAATAAATTAATGATTTAGGTATCATCACGCAAGTGCGCAACAATACACATTCGTACCCTCCATATCGGGCTAGTTTTACCTAGTTATTACCTCTTACTTTTTTCCTATTTTCCCACCACTACTCGCAAACAATTACCCTCAATCCAAACAACCACATTGACTAAAAAATGCAGTCAAAGGCACAAGACAAATGCTATACCAAGCTAATACTAGCAGCAAAAAAAGGGAAACTCGCTTGGGTATATACACATTTCCATCTAATTTAAGTGAAATGCCACTCAAACCATTATCGGCCCCATCGCGACTCCCTTTCTTGTCTATCCCCAACTCTGCTTTACCATAGTTAGTGGATGATAAGCTTAACTGAGCTTTACCTACTTGATCGACACTCCTCTTTTTCTTCTTTCCCGACATAAACTAGTCAGCAACACCTCTTTTTTACTCCTTTTCCTACCCTCATTTGGACTTTCGAAATCAAGTTTCCTCTTAACGCCATTATTCTTACCTCCACGACTCCTCGAACTGTGCGCATCATAAACCTTTTGAGCATCAAATGACTCAGGTTTCATACCATTTTTTGTACGGTGCAAATATTTTCCTCTGTGTTCCATTCAACATGCACTTACTCAGTAATTTCAGCCTACATATCCTAAATTCTCAGCCTACATGTCCAGAATCAACATTTCAGATCTGATAGCACCAAATGCAACAAGTAATCAAACACTATTTAATAATCATCACAAATTTGTCCATAATGAGTTCATCTTCTTAGATGGTGATAAATTAGTGCATGTGTGAACCCGTCTTACATGAGTAAGACGACACACCAAAATGAGGTTATCTTCTCATTATCGAAGAAAAAGAAAGGTTGATTCTATGTACCTTTGAATCACGTAATGAAGTAACAACAGGAGATATCCTCCTTGACAGCCCATAATTACTTCATCAAAACTCCCTTGTTCCATTAAATCAGCCTTCACTAATCTCAGCCTTTCTTTTGCGCCTTCAAGCTTCCATAGGTGCTCTACCTTCCTCTCATCTCCTATTTAATAATCATACAGTTTACATACATGCATTCTCTATCAGTTTGAATTGGAGTCTAAACATCTGATATAATTAATTGTACGTGGTAACACACTTAATTATTAGCAGGTAGCACTTGTCATGATGTTGACTACTTTAGAGAAGTCACCTAGCCCTACTATCATCATTAATTAGAACATAGTGTGATGTATCATGCATATATAGCTGGCCACGAGACAGCCAAAGACCAACTCATACTTAATCCGAAATCCTTACATGATCGCATAATGTGAGCTAAATCACCGATATTAAGGCGTCTTACTTCAAATAGCAATTAATAATACCAACTTTCAATGACTTAAGACACCGATCCGCTACCAAAACACAAACAATATATACAACGGAAAAAAATGCAAGAGAATAATCGAATCATAACAGTAAGAGACTAGAAGCAATCCAAATCAAAATAATCAGCTTCAAGGATTGCAACTAGAAACCAGTGCAAATAGCTGCTGGCGTACATCAAGTGCCATAAACTCCGTAATCTCAACATATCATTCGTATCCATTCTGCTTGTCGATCTGTAATCCTAATCACATAATCATATCAACATTCCATTCATAAAAAACCTAAACCATTTAATTCTTCACATAACAACAAATTATTGGATAATTACAACGTAAACAGATGATTATGAAAACTCAATGCGATTATGAACAATGAGTGTGAAAAAATCAGTGCGTAGAAATTAAGGAAGAGTACCCAGTTCCGATTTGTGAGATACTTCGATCAATTGCAGAAACCACATTTAAGAAATCAAAGCATAATTACCTGAATAACACAAACAGAAGAAAAAGTTCAATAACATGAAGGTAAAAGCAAAAATATCATGCTTCATCTATATTTCCTATATATCAAATTCTTGTTTATTTGAATGTTAGCTTAGAATTACTTGCAAAACACACAAACCCTAAAAAATCCTACAAAATTATCAATCAACAATCAAATCGAACATTGCTAATAAAATCAAGAAAAAGGATCAATCAAGCGTCCATCTGAAGAGGGTATGTTGTTCAAAACAGCAGCAATAAGGTCAGATTCCGCCCAAACAAGCAAATAAATACGATGAATTGAATAACCTTAATCAATAAAAAAGAAAAGAAAAAAGCATACAACATACACACATAAATGGGTGAGGCGGTGGAACAGGAGGTGAGTAGCGGTAAGAAGCGACGGCGTGATGTAGAAGACGGTGGTGGTGTTGTGTAGGGCGGTAAAGTAGGGTATGGGGGTGAAGAAGTACGACTCTTTCGATGAAGGCAAAACGAGATGTTTCTATAGTATGAGATTTATGTTTAGGTTTAGTAGTTAAGGATTAAGGAATGTATTTTATTGTAATCATGTATTAGTGTTGATTACTAGAAGTGTATCAGCGTTGATTTCTATTTGTTGGAATAAGGGATCAATTACATAAGCAGTTGTAGGTTAAATATGTCGAATTTCTATTCGACACGAAATAATCGCTGCAAAAAGGGATTTTTATTGTAGTGACAAGCCAAGATTTCGAGCAAAACTTGGAGATTGATTTAAACTCCCCACCTATAGAGGCCACCATAAATTCCTCTTCTCTCTCTATGAATTGAGACTATGCCATGACGTCTCCTAACTACTATCAAGGTTCATGGGGGTGATCAAGAAACTCGTGGGTACGAGTTTCAAGGACATGGAAACAGCTTCCAACAAGTGAATGCTTATCAATCCTATGATCATGGTGGTTATTACTCAAGTTATCATTGTGAACCCACCATGTTTCATCATGTTTCTTCACATGGAAGCCAATCTCCCCAAAACCCACCATATTACCCTTCACCTCAACCACATTATGAGCCCCAAAACCCACAATATTACCAGTCATCTCAACCTCATTACCAACCATATGATGCCCCACCCCTTGAGCATCATCAAGGTTTTCAAGGAGCATTCCAAAACCCCAATTGTAACACCCATGATTTTTATATATTAAATATTATTAATATTTTATTTTGTTTACGATTTAACTCGTATTTCTTAAATAATTATAAAACGGATTCATTTTTTTTAAATCGTTTGAACTCATAAAAACCTATTTACCTCGAAAAGTCATTTTTATGCTTAAAATGTATCTTACTTTCGTTTCATTCGATTTACCCATTTTATTTCTATTCGAGTTTCCATTTCGACTCTTTATATTCCCGAGTTTATCTTTATATAAACTTGAATTCTTATTTTAAACTCGAAACTCATTTTAATTACCTCATTCGCAAGAATTTTTATTAATATCGAGAAATCGCTATTTAATCTTTTTCTACGCGATTTCGTACATAATTATTTTTGAAACGTGATTTTACTACTACTTTATCGTAAACCCGTTCTTATACGAGTTCTGTCTACTTATTATTATTATTATTATTATTATTATTATTATTATTTTATTTTATTTTTAAAGTGATCCATTTACGATTTTAAGCGCGAATCGGGCTCAGATTGTAGCAGCCCCAACTGTTTCCCTCATCGGACTGAGATATTTTCGTGGTTCAGTTGAGAGAGTCAAAACCAACTCGATTTTTTCTCCTATCTTCGCTCCACTTCCCCTCTTTTTGGCAGACGGTTTGAGTAAGCAGTTAGTGACTCTCTCAAACTCCTCTTAAACCCCTACAATCTTCTTATTGTACGTATTCTCCTCTTCTTCTCTTCTCTTCAAAAAAAAGGCAATTGAACGTACAACACCAATACTAAACTGTTCTTCAATTCTGATCCTTCTTTCTTGATCCTTGTTCATCCTATTCGAAAAGGTAACAATCGAATTCCTAATCCCTTCTTCCTACTTCTCGATTTATGATGCTAACAAGGGTCTTGTACCTTGTTATTTTTTTTATAGGCTTTCGAGACAACCCCGAGGAGGATAAGTATATTATTGACACGGATCTTGATGAAGGTAACACATGATGGCATGACTCGGTATTGCATGATATATATGTTGTAGTTGCTTGTAGTATCGTTTTAAAATCGAATTCTTATACTAGTAAACGTGTTTGAACTATATTATGATAATATGTTTCGAATCTTCCAAAATTATTAAAAGGCCGAGACTAAATGTATAAGTAAGAATTAATTTCTTAATTTTCGTGTTTTTATATCAATGATCAAATTGAAAGTTTTATTGTTTTTAACAAAGTTACAGCATGTTTTGAAATCTGTGAGTGCTTTTATACGATTTATTTCTCCTGTTTAAATAATTTATTTCCGAAAACTTTGAAAAGAGACTACAGTTTACTTTAAGTCTAGTTTGTGTCTTTTAAATTTCGTATAATAATTCCAATTATTTTGGTCACAATAAATTGTTTACGAACAGACGTCGGATTAGTCCGTGAATCTGTCAATTTTTGTAAAACCTAATTTAAAACTTATGAAAAGCTTTGAATTTATTCTGGGTAATTTATGTACCTAAACTTTTAAGAGTCTAGTAATGTTTACAATTGGTTTTGGTTTAAAATAATTTTTTAAACGTGTTTTAAATGTTTTTAAAACCCCTGTTAGATTAAGAATTTCGATTTTATCCAGAAACAAAAGTTGTAGTTAAGCTTTTAAAGTTTTCAACCTTACTGATCTTACATCGTTTTGTTTTTAATTTTTTAAATATGAATTTTATAGTAAGACAGTGCAAATTTGAAAAATCTATAAATTTGTAATTTAATACTTTTAATTACTTATATTTCAACCTTTTGAGAAATAATTATGATTTTGACTTTCGTTGACTTTTAATCGTTAAATATATTTATAGAATAAGTATAATGTTTATGTCTCGAGGCCTAATATTAACTATTTTATATAACTCAAATGTTGAACGATTTCTAATTATAATAATACCTATTTTGGAAAGTTAATATTTGAAGAAAGTTTCCAAAATTAGAAAGTTTTCTTTTAAGAACGTTTTGATAATCCTATCGAATTACGACAATGACTTTGTTTTGGAGTTATGGAATAAGGACAAGTGTACGGGTAGAGTAATACAGTCTAGGGTATACGTTTTGCCATCAACTATAAAGCTGGTGTGTCTATGTGAGACGCATTGGTCATTGAACTGAGCACGATTTGTGTTCAGGAGTGTGTATATTTTGACCTTAAACTTAGATATCGCATCGTGTAAGTCGCCGTCGGGTTGAGCTGGATTACGGTTGGTGTCCAGGAGGGGTGTACATTACTTAAGCCAGGACCTCGCTGCACGCAGTCCTGTTATAGTTGAGTTGCCAAGTTAGAGACCGAAGTGTAATTTGTTTTGACTGAATTCTCGAACCTAGTTTAGTATGATCCTAGTGAAAGTTTATTCCGTTACACTGATTGATTTCCATAACGCCGTTATTATTATGGATTGACATTGATTTGCAGGTTGGCAATCATTTCGAAGTATTTTACCGTATCATTTTAAATGTTTTCCATTTTCAACTATTTGATATAATAATAATAGTAATTGTGCTTTAATATTATGTAATATGGCTGGGAGAACTGCCTGAGTTGCTCCCCACTAAATTGTGGTTGTTATGTTTATAACATGACAAGTATTATTTGTTCGGGGGTTTGGTGTGAGCTAGCGAGTGGCGTGGATCCTACTTCGCTTGAGTTATGTTTATTTATGGATTCTTAATCCCATTTGGAGAATTTTTATTTTTAGCTCTTTTGTAAAAAGTGGCCTTTGTATTGACTGACCATTCTTTTTGTAAAATATAGAACATCAGTGTGTTTTAATCCCAAATCTACAGTGTTTCCGCCACTGTATTGCATTAGAATTTATAGGGGATTACACCAATGACCACCAAATGCCCAACTTGGAGATATATCAATCGATTCTTCAAATGTACAAGAGTCAACGAGAAATGGCCATCCAAATGCAAAAGGAACAATATGATATCATGGCCCAATATCAAAGGGAAAACGACGCATGTAAAGCTAGATTAAATGCTATAGCGGCTAAAACCTTAATGCTTTTAACTCGAATGTCACAACTTGACGAAGGGTGCTCATTTGAGCAAGGGGAACAACCCAATCATGAAGCCGCCAATGAAATCTCTTTAAGAAGCGAGACTTGCTATGAAGAACCTCAATTGTCTACCCAGGATGAGACGAATGAGGAAATGACCCTTGATGAAGGCATTGTTGGTGAAGAATTGGATGAGGTTACTGGGAATTTGAAGAGTTTCATTGATGAGAACACAATAGGGTCTCATCTTGTCTTTCCTCAGCAAGAAAATGAAGTTGCCAATGACCTTGTTGAAACCGGACACAACGGACTCGAGGTTAATGTGGGTGATGAAAACACCAATGAAATAGAAGAAATTCAAGAGACTACCCCCTCCATTCTTGTTGAACCTTCAACCCCCTCCACTTGCCCTTCTTTTGACCTTCATGCCGCTTCTAATGAGCCTAATATTGAGGAAGAAGGCGTTGGGAAAGAAAATCTTTGGGATGAGTTGAATGAGATGATAGGAGTAGTGAAGTCATGGGATATGAATGATGAAATCAAGTCGCCCATATATGAAAATCCAATAAAATATTGTGAACCCCTTGTGTATAACCTGGATCTAGGTTTAAAAGAGGTTGAAACCGCTTGTATGAGTTTTATATCTCTTCTTATTGATGATGTGGGGAAGAACGATGTTTTAGGATTTGGAGATATTGGGCCGGAACTTGTTGATGACTTGGGAATGATGGATGAAGAGAAGAGGGCTAAACCCCCTTTTGACTCTTATGCTAGTAATTCGAGCTTTGGTTATGCTAGGAGACGGTGCTTAGGGAGGAAGAGGTCGCTAAAGCTTGTCGGTTGGAAAGACCCCGGAGACCACATGAAACAAGATAATGGGTCTTTGGATGACTACTTCGAAGCTTCCAACTTCGAAGCTTTGGAGGATAGTTTGGCTCGGGTACTCAATGAGCCCTCATAATGATGTGGCTCGTGCCTTTGACTTGCTCCTCCGAGCCCTTGAGGGCTATCGATAACAATGAAAAATCCACCATCCTTGGTTTGACGGAGTTCCGCAAGAACCGTCTTGTTGTATATATCTCTTTCCTCTTCTTTTGAGTTTTTGTGTTTGTGTTTGTGAGATTTTTTTGTGAGGTCTCTAGGTTTGTTTTGTTTTGTGGAATTCTTGTAATTTGGAATTTTGATGAGCGATGTGAGGGAGGGAGTTTTAATGGAAATTTTTGAGCTTACTTGATAGGTTTGAAGTGAAGATGAAGAATTAGAAAGGGTTATGGATGATAGAAGCTTCAAAGCTTGGTGGAGGACGTCTGTTTTTGAGCTTGGTACAAGCTTTTGGGGACGGGATCTTGGATCCCGAGGAAGTACTTGTCATTTGGGTGGAATGATATTAATGAATGAAGGCTTCAAGGCTCGGGACATGGCCTTCCCGACCGTGATCAGTACCATCACGACCGGGATGAGAAGAGCAACAAATCAGGAGCCACTGACGGGCCATCCCGGCCGGGATCACTGTCTTCCCGACCGGGAAGGACTCCTCCCGACCGTGACGGGTGTCTTCACGACCGGGAAGGGTCCTACAACCCTCCTTCGCTTTCCTTTCTCCATTTAAACCCCACTCCACCACTTTATACCCCCTCCCAACCTCCCTACTCACCTTTGCCACTATCATTTCATCCTTACACTTCAATTATACACCTTCATCTCAACTTCTCATCACTATACACCGAGTTTTCCCTCAAATCCCAACCTCATTTACCTCAATACAAGCCCGGAACTTCAACCATACCACTACATTTAGGAAGAGGAGGAATATCGATGACAAAGACGAGCAAGGTGCCGATAATGATCATTGAGACGATGGAGATTGTTGAGTTGCTAACCGTTTGGTAGGCACGACTCTCTTTTCTTTTCCGTCTTTTATTTGCTTAGTCTTTCTTTGTATGTTCCCCTTCCTTTTATGCATTTGGTGTCATGGTGGCTCTCGGGGCCTTTGTGGTAATTGCTCCTGATTCTCGATGACGTGACTACATCGAGAATCCATTGAAAATCCAAATTGTTAAGTTCTTTTCACTTTTTCTTTATTTTTATTCCCTTTTTGGTAGTATTTAGTCGGAATTGGGCAAAATCGGGGCTAGGTGACTTGATTACACCTAGCCCACCCCTCCCATTTCCTTTTATTTTCTTCTTTTTATTTTCCCCCCATCCATATCTTTTCTCGTCTCGGCCCTAGGTGACTTTATTACACCCCGGCCTGACACATTCGACCCTTTCTTCACTTTCATTTTTGATTTTTAGCTCTATTTTCCCTTTTTCTTTTCTTTTCAGTGTCTTCCACACACTACCGATCGAGCATGAGGACATTGCTCGGTTTAAGTGTGGGAGAGCGATATCTTAGTTTAGCTTAACTTTATTTTCGTAGTTTTTTCGAAAATTTTTAAAAATTCCTAAAAATTTGAAAAATTTCGTAAAAAAACCAAAAAGATTTTCTTTTGTGTCATTTTCTTTTGTGTCTATGTGTCGTATATTTGTTATGTTGTGTATGTTTTGCCTCCCCATTTCCTTGTAGGTTGCTTGATCGCCGTGAGTTTCGGAAAGCTTTTGACATCCGGTAATATCTTTCTATCTCTTTCTCCTTTTTTCATTTTGGTGTTTGGAGGAGAATTTGTGATGGTGTGTGCTCGGGTGGAGTTTTTTGGAGTTTGCGAATTGATGTGGTTGCTTTCTTGGAAGTTTCGGGGTGGTGTTTGTTTATCTTTTGTGTGTGTTGTTGTTATATTTTTTTTGTTTTGTTTGTCTCATTTTCTTTCATCTTTCTTTTTTCTTGTATAGTTTGTGAGTCTAGTATAGAATTTTTTTTCGAAAACCCGGTTTTGAGGCTAGTGCGCAAGTGTTTACTTTCCCTTTCTAGTGATACGAATCGATTCTTGGACTTTAGCCTAGTAGAATGACTTTAAATCAATAGTTGCGTTGGTTTCTTATCTTGAGTCCACCTAGTCTACTAGGGATTTACTGCGGGATTTGCATTTTGAGCACCCCCGGAGTGAAAATGCCTTGGTTTCCGAGTCCTGTCTCTTAGGTGACCATGTTCGAAATTTTTTGATTAGTCCAAGTTTCCACCTTTTTGTGGATTTGAAGGGAAAGTGCGCCCGACTCACCCATTTCCCTACCTTCTACACATATCTCACAAATAAGTTGCATTGTATCGAGGTTTCTATACTTGGTTGTAATGATTGCCTACAATACAAAATTTGGCCAAAAGAAAAAGAAAAAGAAAGAAAGAAAAGAAAGAAGAAAAAAAAAGGCACAATAAATCAAAAACAAAATAGAAAAAGAAATGGCATAGCAAATCAAAAGCAAAATACAAAAGAAAAATGCCAAGAAAATCATTTCACAAAAAAAATCTTACCCCTAAAAAATAAGCCTTTTACCGATTGTTATCGTGAAGAGCTTACCAAAGGACCGAGTCCCTAGGAAGGATGATAGCGGTAATGGTCGATATTTCCTCACTTTGCAACCATATCCGCCTTTTTACTTGGACTAGTTAGGCTATTTTTGAGCATGGGACGACCCTCTTGGCTTATCGCTAAAGGGGGCAGGGCTTCACCTTACCTACATTGTCGACTAACTCCCTGGTTCATCCTTTTTCCATCCCGCGTATCGTCCCATAGTACGTTCTTAGAAGGTTAGGAGGACCTATGTAAGTTACCAACATTTTTATTGCTTTGTTGTCATACTATTAGGATTTTGTCCATTTAGGTTTGTATTATTAGCTTGAGAACGTTCTCACTTGCCTTGAGTCCTTAACCGGTGTATCTTTCACCGCTTTGTTGAGGGAAGCGGTATTTGTTTCTTCTTGGATGCAACCGTTTGTTCGTTTGTTTGATTATTTTTTTATGTATTTATGTGTTTTCGTGTTCGGTTGTATCCACAGTTTTGTCGCAAGACCTCACTTGCCTTGCGGAGAGCACTTTTCCTCTAAGTGTTCTCGTGTGAGTTGAAAGGGCGTAGGGTGCGCTAATACCCGCTCGGCTAGTATTTTAGTTTTTATTAGTTTAGTAGTTAGTTCGTGCTTACTTGAGGGCGAGTAAGAGTTAAGTGTGGGGGAGTTGATAAGTGTGTTTTGTAGTGCTTATTTCTTTTGTTTGGTCCCGCTTTCTCCTGTGGAATCGCTCTTTAGAGCGGTTTCGAGGCTACTTACGCTTCCTCTAGTTTGTTTTAGGTTCCTAAGGCCTATCTTGGAGAAATGGAATGATTCCGACTCGTTTCCGATGCATATAGAGTCAATGAAGAGAAGCGACGATGATTCGGTGACTTAGACTCGATCCCAAGTCCCATGGAGCCCACTTGATGATATCCCGAGCACCGAGCATCGATAAGAAGCCTAGGAAGAGCAAATAAGGACCCATCTCAGCCGGGATGAGAAGACAAGAAGAGACGTATTGCTGTGGGGCCATCCCGGCCGGGACCACAACCCTCCCAACCGGGACCACCCACTTCCCGACCGGGATCACCACCTCCCCGGCCGGGAAGGACCCAACTCTCATCCAGTTTCGTTCTTTCGCCTCCCTTACTTGTGGAACCCTATATATAACCTCTCTCTTGTATTGTTTTAAGAAGATCACGAAACCCTAGGCATACTTTAGGTTAGATTAGCTTATATTAGTGTAGAATAGCTTAAACTCTCCTTAATTACTCCTTAATCTTAGTTTAATCCTTGTATTACCTTTGGATTCTTGAAGACTTGTAGTAGATTATTCAATCTTGACAACATTGGATATCTCCTTGGGTTGATTTTATTCAAAGTCCTCTCCTTTCATTCTCCTTTGTGTTATTGGTATAATCTCTTCTCTTTTGTTTAAAGTTTGAATCTTTGTTTAAGTTTTGTTTTTGTAAACTGTTTAGATTTCATTGTGAATGTTTTATCCATGAGTCCTCTTACAATTGTTTCTTGTTTTAGTTTAGTTATGTGTGAGTAGTCTCTTGCTAGGATTATTAGAGGGATTGGGTGATTAAGGGTTTGTGTAGATTGTTTGTGGAAGTTTTAGTTGCTTCTTAGTTGTATGCATAGATCATGTTTGATGAAATGCCTGAATGACTTGTAGTTGCAAATGCATGTTTTCTTGCCTTCTTCTTGTGACCTTGTATGTTGCTAGGATGGGTTCTTGCGCGAGAGCGGGGAGCCTCTAGGTCGGTTTTGGAGCGAGAGCCCGGATTATACCTAGATAACTTGACTACCCCTTTACCTTTGCTCTCCGTTGATCATCTCATCACCCTTGAACCCGACGTAATCGTAGTTCTTTTCCTATTTGATGGGGGATAAAAACCCCCAGACGCATAGGCCCGACTCCCGAAATTGAGAAGGTCCAACTAGGTTCTAGCCGACCCTAGAGGCCGAACCCCCTATCAGACGACCCCTTTACGGGTAGTCATTAACTGACTCAGAGATACCTCTCTACTGACATCACCATGCTGATGTCATGGGTGACATCACCTTAGTGATGTCACTACATCCTTTCCCATATAAATACCCCACTTAGGGTGAGGGGAAAAAGGGGGATTCATTCACACATATTCATTCATATTCTCTCTCTACCTCTATTATCTCCCTAAATGTCTATATTCAGTCATATATTTTACTGACTTGGGCGTCGGAGGCTCCACCCCGGGGGTTCCCCCGGGCCCGGAGTTCACCTTGCAGGATTACCGTCGGCACGCACCCGGAGTCGAGGAGAACCGCGTAGCCCAAGGTCAGGGACCCATTTTCATTCCGGAACACTATTAAATTCTTCATTTTCACAATCATAGTTTCCTTCCCTTTCATTGTTTTAGTTTGTTTAGCTTTGTTCCTTAGTCTAGTAATCGTTGTAGTTAGCCATCTCTCGTTAGTTCTTCTCCCTTGTTTCCTTGTGACTTAGTCTAGTCCTTAGGTGAACTCTAGTTTAACCCCCACCGTCTCCGTGGATCGACCCGACTTGCCCTAGCTACCTAGTTAGGATTAGTTGGTTTTATTTGGTGTCGGGATCCACGACAAATCCCTACCATCAATTTGATATGATGGTGGGGACCGAGAATATCGTAGCCGATCACCTATCCCAGCTGAGATATGATGGTGGGGACCTTGCCCCAATTGATGACTCGTTCCCAGACGATCATTTGCTCGCCTATCACCACGAACACTCCATGGTTCGCTGATTATGCTAACTTCCTAGTTGGAGGTACTCTACCTCCCGACCTTCAATATCAGCAGAAGAAGCAGTTCTTACATGATGTGAAGCAATATTTCTAGGACGACCCTTATCTCTTCCGCGAAGGTGCAGATGGTTTATTTAAGAGGTGCATTCCCGAAAGCGAGGTACATTCTATTGTCGCTAGGTGTCACTCCTCGCCTTATGGTGGATATCACGGTCCTTCGTAAACATTTGCGAAGGTAATGCAATCGGGCTTTTATTGGCCCACTATTTTCAAAGATGCCACCACTTTTATCCGTTCTTGCGATGCATGCCAACGAACGGGAAATATTACTCGACGGCACGAAATGTCTCAAACCGGGATTCTTGAAGTAGAATTATTTGACGTTTGGGGTATTGATTATCAAGGACCGTTCCTTCTTCTTATGGGAATCAGTATATTTTAGTTGCCGTCGATTATATCTCAAAGTGGGTAGAAGCCATCACTTCACCTACTAATGATGCCACTGTGGTGATCCGGCTCTTTAAGAAGACCATATTTCCTCGATTTGGGGTCCCACGAGCTATTATTAGTGATGGTGGTTCACATTTCCATGAACGCCAACCCACTAAACTATTGAAGAAATACGGTGTTCACCACTGTACCGGGCTAGCTTATCACACACAAACTAGTGCGTAAGTCGAGATCTCAAATCGCGAGATCAAATCTATTCTTGAGAAGGTTGTCCATACTTCGAGAAAGGATTGGAGTTTGAAGCTCGACGATTCTCTTTGGACTTACCGGACCGTTTCAAGACTCCTATCGGGACATCCCCGTATAGGCTCGTTTAAGGCAAATCTTGCCATTTACCGGTACAGCTTGAGTTCAAGGCTATGTGGGCCTTAAAGGAGATCAATCTTGACCCGAAGCTAGCCGGAGAGAAGCGCCTCATGCAATTGAACGAACTCGATGAATTCCGTCTCCACGCCTATGATAACGCAAGAATTTATAAGGAGCAGAGCAAAAGATGGCATGACAAGCGCATTATCCCCCGAGAGTCAATGTCGGTGATACGGTACTTTTATTTAATTCTCGACTCCAACTCTTTCCCGAGAAACTTAAATCCCGATGGTCTGGACCGTTCACGGTGACTTAAGTGAATAAATTTGGGTTGGTTACACTGTCAACCGACAAAGGAGAAATATTCAAGGTGAACGGTCAACGCCTCAAGCTTTATCACAAGGGTACATACGTCAGTGTCGTAGAGGCCATGGACCTCAACAACATCCTCGATTCCACCTAAACCAACTGAGGTAAACCGGTCGAGCAGGATCGTATAAACCAGCGCTAACCGGGAGGCAACCCGGCACCACTTGTATAAATTTGTAATTTCCCTTTCCGCATTTTCATTTTTATTTTTTTTAGCTTGGTAGCTCTAATCTTGAGGGTTTGTATTATTTATCGAGTGAGGACGAGGGAATTTTATGATTTAATTGATTTAATTTCAGGAATATAGAAGCATTTGAAGAGAAAACAAACGAGGAGTAGCAGTTACAGAGGTCACTCGATCGAGTGGCCCAGGTGCACTCGATTGAGTGCCTTGAAAAGAGATCCCTGCCAGTTTTTTATGGGGTCACTCGATCGAGTGCCCTATGCGTACTCGGTCAAGTACCTCCGGGGTCGGGTCCTAAGTCAGTATTCCGCGTTTCACTTCCACTATAATTCCTAAATTTTGAATCAGTTACATACTCCCTCCTAGTCCAAGTATTCCTCCCCAATTTTTTTGGGGGGGAACCAAGGAGGGAGTAAAGTAATAATAAATGGTGGAGTTAAAGTAAGAAAGATGAATAGAAAAAGGGATATGAAGTGTAAAAGGTGGGGTATAAAGTGAAAAGGTGTTGAGTTTAGGTGTGGAGGAAAAGAATAAAGAATTAAAGGAAGAATAAAGAATGATTATAATTATAAGAAAACCAAACTAAGCTCAAAAAAGAAAGTGGGAGGAATACTTGGACTAGGAGGGAGTAACTCACAACCCCCCTCTACCCTCATTAGTCTTAAGAACCCTAACCCCCAATTCACCCAAATCACTTCTAATTCATCAATTCTTCACCAAATTACACGATTTTTGTTTCTAATTTGCAATTAGTAGTATCTACTTGTGTTCCTTGGTATTGTTTTGTGAAATTTTCGTCCCCTCTCCTCTAATTTTGGGATTTTCGGACAAACTTATATTTCGGCCTTTTGAATTTATTGCTTCTTTCCTTGATTTTATAGTTTAATTTCGTCCTTAGTTCTATACTAATCCCATTGCATGCTTGATTTTATGTTAATTTCACACCTTTGTGCTTAAAATTCGATTTTTATGTATGAAGACTGATTTTGGCCGAAATTATGTGTTTTTTGTGAGATTTTTGTGTAATTTTGTTTTGTTATTATGCTATAGTCATGGCAGGAAGAAGAAATCCACCCCGGAATCGCAATAGTAAATAGGAACGTCGAACAAGACTCAGAGGAACCGGTTGTCCCAGCTACACCGGTTGTTCAGCCTGTACCAAGCTATGGGAAGATTGTCTGCAGGAACGAGGCTCAGCGAGCTTGCTTGCTTGCTTTGATACCAAGGCCAATGGAAGCCACACGATGTTGCTCATCGCAGTTCGCGATCGAGCTAGGTTTGAACGAGCAACAGCTGCAGCTCCTGTCCATGACCAGATTTGGTGGACTATAGACCCTTCGTGAGTCATCATAACGAATACTCACTTTAGAATTCCTTAATTCATTTGAGTACGATAGACAAAACTGCATGATAACCTTTCGTCTGAATAATGTTGAGCAGGGTATCCTCCTTAGTAACATGTCCGAGTGTTTAGGGCTTACTTGCGATCGGTATGTTAACTTGTACGACATATCCGATAGTTCGAAAGTCCCTCCTTACTTTCAGTTATTTTTGGGTCGCATTGCAAGTGTCACTGCGTTGACACTTAGTGCCATCCCACACCCCACCATCCGCCTCTTTATGTGGATTCTGAGTCACATAGTCTTTCCACGCTCCGACATGAGTAAACTTCACTCTTTGGAGGTGCTAATTTTGGGGCACTACCTCAACCCCTTTAGGAAATCCCTGAATACAATCATTGCCCCAGGTATGATCTGTGTCGGGATTGAGCGACAGATCAGTGGAACTGGCCCGCTCGCCTGTGGAGCCATAGTCACTAGGTTAGCTAAACGCTATCTTATGGGTTTTAGGACAACGGTACAATACGAGAGTCTCACCGAGCACGTCCCTTTGCTAGGACATAACTACCTCACCTCCACCTTGAAGTGGATTCGGGGCGATCCCCCGAAGTTTCAGTGGCGTATCAAGGACAAGGTTTGGATGAACCTTCCGGTCGTCGAAGGGACAATCTTACCACCACTCCTTGCCCTGCAACCCACTCCTGCGGGTGAGAACCCACCCGACCAACCGAGCTACGTTATTCCTGAGGAGCTCTTCATCTTCACAGAGGGCTTTCAACCCCCTCGACGAAGGGTTTGCGTAGAGGTCGAAACCGACGAGACCAAGCCCCCTATGCCCACACCTACACTCATCCCGTCCTTCCCGGTCTATACTTCAGGTGCCAAGTTCCCTCATCTGTATCTGTACATGTATGACCCAGTTTACGAGCACCAGCGGCGGATTCACGAAGGAATTAATCAGAGCATCGTCAACCATGAGATCCACGAGTTTATGCTTACTCAAGGCATCTCAGCACCTCAGCACCAGACTTACTGGCGAAGTCCGGGTGACACTAGTAGTATATTCCACGACTACGGGGTAGATCCAGCTGCTTGGTGTACAGATTACGGGCACACCAACGGCGGCCTAGGAGCACAGTGGTTGAGAGACCTGAGACAGCCAGATCATCAGGGCGGTCCTAGCGACTCAGGCCAGGGCGATATTGGAGCCGGTCCATCTGGGACCGGTGGAGATGATGATATGGCTTATTTGCCGGTTTGGGGGAGCTACCATTGTATATACGGTACTTTTTTTCCTTTTTATTTCTGCTTTTATTGCTTTCTTAGATTTTTTTTCTTCCCCTTAGGTTGAGTTGTCCTTAGGATTGGCTGTGGAATTTCCTGTCTTATCTGCTGTAGAGTCACATTGAGGACACTGTGACATTTAGGTTTAGGGGACAGTTTGTGTGTTTTCATTTTCCGTTGTGTGATTTTATTGCTTTCTAATATTTTTAAAAGCCAAAAAAAAATTGAAAAATTAGAAAAATCCAAAAAGATTTTACTTTTATGTGCTTTGTTTGTCTTGTGTCTGATATGAAACACGCAAAACGGCGATGATGACATTTTGTTTTACATGATTTCTCCTAATTGATAGCTGACTCCGTACCTGCATGCATGTATTGCTTGAGATGAGATGATTTTAATATGAATGCCTATTGAACTTTTAATTGCCAAATGAGTAAATTTGACCATTTTGTCGGCAAACCACAAAATTCTGAGGATTTAGAGCTTCCTAGACCAGTAACACCCATAACTGGTCTCATTTATATCTAGGAATTGAGTGGTTTCTCCTTATGGAATATGTAAAATAAAAATGCATAAATATGACGTCCGTCTCTTGATATCGAATACGTGTTTGGTTTGAGGAAGAGGTACATGAGGAAAGACATTTCTGTTTTTGATGAGCTCCACATAGCCAAAACGACCCATTTTTACTACCCTGTAGATTTAGGTCATTTTCCTTTGTTTAGCCCATTTCAGCTATTGTAAGCCTGTTTTTATTACATATATCAATTGGCTACAACCCAGAATAGCCTATCTTTCCAGGACAGTCGCAGTGAACATAGTTGGAAATACTTCACTAATAGGTCATAATTTGAGATTTTTATATCTTTTGGATCCTAGTGTAGAATATCATTGTTGTGCGACTTTGTATGCTTCCAAGAAAAAGAAAGAAAGAAAAAGAAAATGGAATTAGAAAAACAAGAAAAATTCCAAGAATTTTTTTTTATATAAATGCTTCTTGTAATATCGGGGAACGGTCGAGTTGTTATAACTAGAATTGAATTATAATTAGGAGGATGTCAAAAGTCCCTCTTATGCTCTTTTGAGTCTTACTTCTAGTTAGTGGCCGATATTCACAGATGAGATTTTTTATGAATATTTTTTGTTGTGTAGCTGCGACTACTGACCTTAGCCCCACATTTCCATACGTGCTTTAACCACAATCCATTTTTTTGCCTCACATATTAGCCACCCTTTGTAAGTTCTTGGCATGTATTATGGTCCTGATTGGTGGAACACGTATTTTATTGGGGAGATTGATTTCATATTCGATTGCGTGCATATTTCATAAGTCGAGTGAGTGTCTTTATTCTTCCCTATCTTCACATTTATACTCACCCGTGCTTATGAGTGTCAAGCGACAATTGTAAGGAAGTCCGACAATATTGGTCTTGCAAGATTGAAAATTTGGCAGGCAATTGTTTGATTATGACATGATTATTGATCTCATTGCATTCTTGAGCATTACATGTTTTCTCGTCGGTTTGAGTCGATTTTAGGAGAATAACTGTGATACAGCTCTAGTCGTGTTTCACATCACTTGTCCTCGTATGTATATATTAGTTACTTGCTTGAGGACAAGCAAAGGTTTGGTTTGGGGGAGTTTGATCAACATATTTTATATCGTATTTTATTGTCCCCCGACAACCATTTTTAAGCTTTTCTTCCTCCTAAAGTATATGTTTAATGTCGATTTTTATTAGAAAGTCGATACTGCCGATTCTCGTGCTATTTTGCAGGTTAGGTACAATTTCAAGCATATTTAGGAGTAATAACCCAGATAGCCTAGACGAGAACAAAAGTCGAGGAAGAAAAAGAAAAGTCAAGAAGCAAAGAGTAACTCAGCCGCGAGTTCAGCAGCACCCACTCGATCGAGTGGTGCCATAGCACTCGATCGAGTGCCTCATATCACGTCCTACTGGACTGCATTAGAGTATTAGGCCGATTCTTCATTTTAGCCCAAAAACGAACAAGAATTGGAGCAATTACGGATCCACTCGATCGAGTGGCACTGAATGCACTCGATCGAGTGCGTCTTATCCGGGCCACGCATTCAATTTCTAATTTACTTAAAATTTGGGCCTGTCTAGAAGTCCGACAGATTTCTTTTAAATCAGCTTCCTAACTTCATTGTCACACACTTTTTACTACACAATTCACTACACTTTTTATTTTTCTTAGTATTTGAAGTATTACGTTACTTCCGGTTTTCTTCGCGAGATACATTGAACATCGTTCTCCTTTTCAGATCTTGAATTCTTGGTATCGATACTCTTAATTTTAATTCAATTTCAATTTTCTACTTTAATTCTTGTCTTAATCCATCCTTAGTTTTCGTAGTAATTGTTATTACATAATTTACATCGTTCATCATTTTCTAGCGTAGATTATTATTTAAATTCCGTAGTTCAATTCGATTCATCTTCGTCATGCTTAATTGCAATCTGTCTTTTGTTAGTTCGATTATCATTAATATGAGTAGCTAAATTTTATCTAGGGTTTAAGGGGATCGATGCGTATTATTTGGGTTATAGTCAGTTGACCTGTTTCTGATCGTATGAACTGTCGCCTAAATATTGTTTTAATTCTGATAGATTGATTACTGGCCAGGATTAATTAATTAGTATCACAATTAGGACTTTTCACTGACCGGGTTAAGGACTAATTAGGTCACGATATTTGGGTAGACTAACTTAATTCTAGCGACCGCAGGTTAAGTTCAGTTCTAAAGTTTGTAGAAGTACTGACCGGACCTACATCTTAGACAGTTTGATTATTGACCTGTTAGTTGACTCCCTGACCCGACTAATATTCATTGTGAACCTGAGACCCTAGACTTTTCTCCTATTGATTTACCTTTTAGTAATTAGTTGTCGGCCTGCTTAAACAAACAGAAAAACAGTGACCTGTAGTCTTAAGTCTAGACCTTAGAATAAATATTTAAGTCCCTACTCCTTGTGGTTCGATTCCTACTTCACTATCTACATTAGTTAGTGGACCTTAGGGTATCCTTGATTAGGGATACGACTGCCTCTGTTAGTAGGACCTTGGCACACAGGTGGTGACAATATATTTTGGTTGACTTTTGGTTTTGACTATTGTTTTTACAATATTGTGGTTTGGTATCGAGATGGTGACTTTCAACCTTGGTTTCAATTTACTACAAATTATAACTATTATGTTATGTTTTAATTATAATATATTTTACTCATCTTTGCTGACGTTCTTTTGATTTGGGTCGTTCCCCCACTGGAACCTGTACCTATTTGTGTTTTTGGATACAGTTTATAGGTACACTTGATATGCTGCATGGGTGCATTAAGATTTCGGGTTGCTGAGCGAGGAAGGACTTTTATGATTTAACATTACCTCCGAACTATTTGTATTTATATTGAATTTTGGTTTGAGGTTGTTTTAAACTGTTTTGGATTTTGTGAGACTTAAGTCTTCCGCTGCAACGTTTTCATCTATTTAGGTATCGAGGTTATATTTCATTTTAATTTTATTCTACTCTTTTGCCTTACACTTGGCTTTGTGAGCTAAGTGCGGAGTAATTTCTTTGAGTTTTCCGTTTTTATTCTTCTATTTTGGTCGTGATATTTAGGGTTGTTACACTCACCATCAACTAATTCTTAAAAAAAATTGTTTCTTAAACATAAAATTGCTTCTCACCCAACTGACGTCATTGTTCCACTCAAGTATGTTTGTTTTTATCGCTCTTTTAATCATTTTATTTTATAAATTAGTTTATCCTTTAGGTTTATTAGTTTCATTATAATTGATTAGGACAATAATTTAGGCTCCTCATAGGTAGTATGTTTTTTTATGAAATGTGAATTTTTTTATTAAAGATGCATGAAGATCTACAAGGCGAGACTCAACCAGCTATACAAACGAAAACAACAGAATTAGAAAACTAGAACGCCTTGTTCCTAATACCGATCATTGATCCAAGCTATATCATTCAAATTCTTGACCTTTCTTTCATACAGTTTCAATTTGAGGTTGAGTTCAGTGACGATTGATTGAATAATGGTGTAAGGTCGTTTCATGGAGAGATGAATATAAGCTTCATTTCATTGAGACCAGACGGCGTGGTGAATAGCAGCAGTGGTTGTCATCACAAACAATTTCCACTTGATCTTAGTGGAAGTCTCACGAAAGAGATGTTCGAGGGGCATGTTCTTGAAGTTTAGTTTGTTGTCAACCTCGGTCATAATTTGCTTGTTGTACAAGCATCTCAAAAACAGGTGATCTTTCTTTTCAGACTCAGCCCGACAAAGGTAGCACATGTCGTCCCTATTACTTCCAATCCGATGGAGTTTGTCTTTTGTATTCATACCATCCTGCATTTGAAGCCATAGGATCATGGAATGCTTGGGAGTGTTCCGGTCATTCCACACCAAATGCCCATATGTAGTATGACGTTGAATAATACTTTGCGTAGTTGGTTTTTCTTGTTACAGTAGCTCGTTTTCTATGTGATTAACACTGATGAGAGATAAATCCCCCAGACATGTAGGCCGACTGAGATAGACATATAGACCGGACCCCAAGTCGTCCGGACCCCGTGGAGGCCTGACCTTGCGTAAGCCAGACCCCGTGTCGGTCCGGCCTCGTGTAGGCCGGACCCCGCATCGGTCGGACCCTTATAGCATTTGACCGTCCTCACGAGTCGCCACTAATCGACTCGGAATAGACCTCTCATGACATCACCCAAGTGATTCATGGGGTGACATTACCCAGATGATGTCACCACTTCTCCCTTCCTCTACAAATACCCCATTTGGTAGAGAGGAAAGGAGAGGTCAATCCCTTACTACTCCCTCCACTACTTACCCTCATAAATATGAGAAGAGACATACCTACATACGTACACATATTGTACTGGCTTGGGTGTCGGAGGCTCCGCCCCGAGGCAACCCCCTGGGCTAGAGTTCACCTTGCAGGACAACCGCCGACTCGCATCCGGATCCCGAGGAGAGTCGAACTGCTCGAGCCGGGGATCCATAAAAATCCCCAAACAATTTTGCGCCGTCTGCGGGGAGAAAAGTTGTGCTCATGAATATCCACACAAAAAACCAACCTCCCAGAAACTAAATTTTTCGTATCTAGTATTCCATCGTGAAGAATGATCCACAAAAAACCAACCTCCCAAAAATTCAATTTTTCGGATCTAGTATTCCATCTTGAAGAACGATCCAAAAAAAAATTATTAAACACTAGCATTAGAACCTTCGGTTGACTCTAGCGGTAGGCCGTTGGATTGATTAGAAGAGGATGAGAGGAAGGGAGAGAGATCACACTACTCTATCCCTTCACTAGTGGTCAGCCACATGGCTCGGTGTTACGGGTCGGCCACCCAAACAGTAGGTTGGGCCGACTAGTGTCCAACTTGATCAACCACCTAGATCGACGAATAATAGGCTCAGGTCGGCCACCAACCTATCATGCTTGAAACACCTCACATTGATTGAAGATGTCCTATTCATGAGCTTAAATGACTAGTGCTTAAAGGGATTGAAAGTACTACTCATATCAATAAAGTGCACTTTCTTTTATGGTCATCCATGCAAAAGAACTCCACAGTTAAGCGTGCTTGAGTGGGAGTAATCTTAGGATGGGTGACCTCCTGAAAAGGTCTCCAAGATGCATATGAGTGAGGTCAAAATGCGTTGGAAAGGACTCGTGTTGGTCTGTGGGACCAGTACAAAGTCTGGCGAGGTACCGTGGTTAACATTTCCGGTCCTAGGATTGGGCCAGGGTGTTACAGTGCTAGGATGGCCACCCAAGCCGACGAATGTGTAGACACCCAGATTTGGACCTGGTGGCTGCAGGAGTGCCCAACAAACACTCGATGACGATCGGACTGCAACGCGATGCAAGATTGCGATGTTTTAAATAGTTTTTCTATAGAACGGATAAACTAATTACTCGGAAAAATTAAATTAACATCAAGGCAGCCTTAGTCATGTCATTACGGTCGCATAAACACTAATTATAGTCAATTCTGACACTGGGACCCCGAGTCGGTCCCGAAATACGAACCGAGTCAGCACCGCGCCAAGCGAACCTCGGGATGCGCACTCGAGGCCTACTCGGCAAAATGGCACTAGATCAAAGGGGGGGAAGCTTAGTCCCCAAGTCACAAATGATATGCACAACTCTCGGTTTTGGAAAGTATCAAAATCGTATCTTCGAATTTTCGAGCGCCTCACCTCGTGCGTCTCAGCTTTCACACACCTAAACCCAGGCGCCTGGGTTCTGGTGCGCCTGGACTCAGGCGTCCATCCAGGTGACGAGAGCCGAAAAACAACTATAAATACCCCCCCTCCACCCTCTTCATTCGATACAACATCTTCCCTTCTCTCTTTATTCGTTAAGAGTTTCTCGCTAAGGGCTCGCACTCCGACACCCGAAGAAAACGATCCACTCGATCGTAGTCCCGATAAGCAAAATCTACGTTACTCCTCAACTTCGAGCACTACACTCGATCCCAAGGTGCCTGTGTTCGGCTAGCTACTCCGAGTCTAGCAACGGAGTTTTGCCGGATTAGCCGCAGAACCAACAAATAGTAACGGAGCTCTACCGGATTAGCCGCAGGAAGGGCCAACGATAACCGAACTCTGCCGAAATCACCAGGCGAGCTAGGAGGATCCATCTTTCGAAGTCGAATCGTCACTAGGTTGTCATCTAAACAAAGTTTTACATTCTTGTACTTTTAATATGCACTATGATAATGTCAAACGTGGACACTAGGTCCATTACACGTACTAAAACACGTAACGTCCCAACTTCAAACATAAATACTAAAACACCATAAACAGACCCGAGTAGTTCCGAGATCCGTTCTCAACTATCTATGCATCGTGTCCCGTTTAGCGTATACTCCAAGGGTGCAACCCCTCACTATGTGATTTACTTACATTCTCATTTACAGCTTTCGTATGATTTATTGCTTTTATGACCTTATAATTGCATTCTAAATCACCTAACAAGCTACTGAACAAAACGATGGTCGGGTTCCGTATTAGTCTCGGTGCTCACCTTAGTACTCTCTACTCTCCTATGTGCATCTTTTCATGGTATGCCTGTCATGTGAAATCACATGCAAAGAATGTAAACACAACTACTTCGACGACAAAACTTACTTGTCCTTAAACAACCGACATAGCAAATGGTATAGGGTTAAAACAATGGATGTTACCGTACTTCTGGCACAACAAAGGAACAAAGTTATCAGCCCACTGATTGACTAGTAGAGGCCGCTACGTGCGGGCGGGATTGGGTGTCGATGTCCAGTGGACGTTGGCTTCCCAATACATACCCTCACCCCTTACTCAGAGTCGACGGTTTCCGGATGTCCGAAACCATTGGCAATGAGAGTCATTCCAGGCATAGAGTGCTTAAGGGTACAAGTCTTTATCTTTAGGTCCCATGCCCCTCAGCTTTGAGCCGGCTAAGGATCAAAGTTGACTTGAATGGTTTCCAAGTCCCCATAATCGACTCGGTGGCGACTCCACAAATTGGCAACGAATTCGGTTCACTAAAAAGGTCGCCTTACCAAACATATCGACCTTTAAACATTTACAACCACGACTCGATCGACCCCGACGGAAACACGGGTGCCCGCACCCGTCTAGTACAAGTCCGGGTCGTCATCCAAATCGAGGTCCGACACATCGCCCCGAACGCGAGATCGGACTGGCCCCCGACCGAGAGGGGGCCGCGTGGGTGGCCACCACGATTGAAAACCGGATCAGTCCCGGGCGGTGCGGACGGACGTCCACAGTTTGGCGACTCCGCTCGGGATTTGGAAACAAGTTTCCAGCGCTGGTATACCTCGAACGAGGTCAGTGAAGCTCATTTCCTAGTTCCTAGTTGTGGTCACTACAAGTTTTGGCCCTAAAAAGCCCATCCTAACCGATATCAGGACCAATCGACCTCTTCGAGGTAAGATCCTTATGGACACGTGGAGAGATCCTCGGTTGACACTCCGGTGGCCTAACGCGTACCCCGCGGATATACTAAACAGGTAGTTTTGAGCGGACGGTACGGCACGCATCTCCCCAGATGACCTTTCGACACCTAAGCAAAGGCTCTTTGTGGGCGGTAGCCTACCCTAACCTACCCGTGTCTGTATCCTGCATGAGTGTACGCATTCCTAGTTATGTGTAGCGTGTTTGAACAACCCGAATAAAACACTAAAATCAGGATTCAACCACGACAACATATTCAACCACCCCCAACTCCGTTTTCGAAAAGAATCTCCTCTTTTCAAAACAACCTATTGAGCACCGATACTCCGGTCAAATCATGGTTATTTTCGAAAAAAAACGTTTTAAATGCTGTTATCATGACAAATTTTACACTCACTACTTTCAAAAAAACCCTTCTTTGAACGCCATCACCTTGGCTAAAGCAAAACTCGTAGTTTCCAACAACTACGAGAACCGCAAATAAATGTCAGGTTCCCAATCAATGAGACCGAAGCACCTAAAGTGGTTACATTTTATTTTTGCACATACCGTTAAAATGACCAAAGCTTCAATTAATGAAGTCAAGGAATCCGAAACGATTACACTCCCCAAACATTTTTATACGCCGTCACCAGCATCGAAATTCTAATCAATAGGATGGACAAATATGGCCACACATTTTAGAAAGCTTTCTAAAAACACTTTCACTACCTAAATTCTGCAACAAAGATTTAGTCACATTTTCAAAAGCACCGTCATGAGACATCACGTTCTTTCACGAGCGCCGCCTACACCACAAATATCAAACTAGCTGATCAATAGTAGTCTCGGTAAAAGCACAATGTCACACTTTGAAAACCGGTTCCTTTAAGAACCATACTTCTTTTGAAAAACCATCATTTACACTTTTGCTATCATCGGATTCCCGACGCACACGTAGCAACACATTTTCACGTCACACCGCACCATCGTCACACCAATTTTACAAACCCCTCCCTTTCGAAAGAAAAGGTTTCCTTTTCAAAAGCTCGATCATTTTCAGAAAAAACATCAAAACTTCTTGATCCTAAGTCGGGATCGCGATCAATTTCGTACGTCGTACAACTGTGTGATTAGCTGTCTGTGTTAGTTACTAGGGTCACCTCTACTCGAGGTCTTCCATTTTGGGTCGTCTCATCTTGAGAAAGTCCCCTTTAAATCTCACCCCCGAGATTTGTGTCAAATCATCTCGTTCTAGCGACATAGATCCACTAGGCGTGCCGCCGAATACACTGAGAGTCTAAGGCACCCGAGTCCCGAATCCGATGACCGTAAACACACGAATCAAGGGTCTCGTTCCCGCGTCGCTCGATCGCGAGCATTCCTTGAGACTCTAGGTCGTCTGGTGGGTACAACCTCATCCTCAAGTTTTATTCCACTGACCCAGAAATAACATCAAACGGCAACGAAAGTAGCATCGACCAACTCAACGCACTGATGAACGTAGTCCATGGCATTCTAGGACTGGTGTCATCAATTTCTTTCTCCATCGACGACGTCATGCGTTGTCTCGAGACTCTAGAAGGGCCCGGGAGGAGACCCCACGAAAGAACAGTAGGGCGAGAACTGGTACTCAGTAGAGACCCATATGTCGAATACGCCAAGCTCGCACATCCCACCGAACCCCCAACCCTTCGCCGACCCTTTAGGCAGTTTACTGAGCTAGGAGAGTCCTATGCTGAAGCCCTCAGGAAGCTACAAGAGGCCTGGTTGCTGTGGCCAATAAGACCTACTCCAGATCTGCCCATAGAAAAGAGGGGGCCAGCCTTGAATCCGAATGCTTATTGCCTATACCATCAGGGTCGGGGGCATGAGACCCAAATGCGCACTGAGCTCAAGCATGAAGTGCAAGACCTGATCGACAAGGGAGTCTATGTCCCCGTAGGATGTTTGAGGAGGAGGACTGGTTCACGATACCAAACCCATCAAGAAGGCGACCCTTATGAACGCCGAGAATCCAACCAACGGAGATTCTTTTAGGAGCATGTGAAGCCGGTCTTAGATAGAGTCTAGTTCGTCTTAGGGCCTAGACCTAAAATAGTAATAAGTATTTTCTTTCTTTACGCACCGAGTCAGAGAGGTGAGAGGGGACGTGTCCTCCACCTCCCCCGTCGAACAAAATCACGGGCATCTAGCCCGTTTACTATTATATCAGTAAAGAAACTTTTTTCTTTTACAAACATGCCTCGACAATCGCTCGACTTCTCTTAATAACATACTTTATCGCTTGAAACTCGATACTATGCCATTTATCGATAACAATTAACTAAAACGCAAGGGCTACAACAAACGCCAACTATAACTTCACCCTAAAAGGAGACTAGGAACAACTACCCTAAGTACAACCCACAACTGACCCCCCGAACCAAACAACAACACACCTATAGCCAATAAATGGTCATGCAAACTGAACTTTCCCCGTTACCAACAATGCAGCTGAACACGAAGCTTGCCTAATAGGGCTAAAAGCCGTCGTAACTCTAGGAGTTAAGAATCTTAGAGTACACGGAGATTCATCCTTAGTAGTCAACCAAGCCACGGGCACCTAGAAGGTTTATAGCGAAAGCCTAGCTCCATACCAAACCGAAGTAGAAACAATATCCCGGGAGTTCACTGAAATTGACTTCATACACATACCTCGTGAAAAGAACCAATTCACTGACGCCCTATCCAAGCTAGCCTCATTAATAAACATGTCTGCCCATCTTTTCTCTATGCCTATCTGCGTAGAGAGAATCGAACAACCGGCCCACATCCATAACCTCGAAACCGACGATACCTTCGAAGAACCATGGTAAAAAGCAATCCTAGACCTTAAAGCCAATCGATCATATCCACCCGACACAAACACCAAAAACAAAAGAGCCTTAAGAATACAAGCCGACCATTACGTCCTAAACCAAGGACTACTATACAAACGAACCCCACAAGGAGTCCTCCTTAGATGCATAAATAAAACTCAATCCGAGAGAATCATGGAGAAAGTACATGACGGAGAGTGCGGACCCCACATGAGCGCACACCTATTAGCCCGAAAAATAATGAGACTAGGCTACTACTGGATTACCCTAGAGGCAGCCTGTCAACATCACGTCCATCACTGCCACAACTGCCAAATATTCGCCGACATCCAACACCTACCGCCATATCCTCTCCATACTATAACCACACCCTGGCCCTTCTCTACTTGGGGAATTGACATCATAGGAAAGGTGCACCCATCCGGAACCGGCGGACACTGTTTTATACTAGTAGCCATTGATTACTTCACCAAGTGGCCTGGGTAGAAGTCACCTCTTACACCGTACTAACCTCCAAACAAGTAGTCAAATTCCTACAAAATAACATCATCTGCCGCTACGGCGTACCTCATGAAATTAACAGCGATCAGGGGGCTCATTTCAGAGCCGATACCCAAAAACTCTTAGACAAATACAAAATACAAAGACACAAATATTCACCCTACAAACCTCAGACAAACGGGACCGTGGAGGCAGCAAACAAAACCATCACCACGATCCTTAAGAAAATGATAGACAACTATCGGGATTGGCCAAGCAAAATACCCTTCGCGTTATGGGGATACCAAAATTCCTACCGAACACCCACCGAAGCCACACCGTACTATTTAACCTACGACTCTGAAGCCATGCAATCCGCAGAGCTAGAAATACCCGCACTAAGGATACTAGCCAAAAGCGGCATTCCCGAAGAAGAATGGAACCAAAAACGATACGATGAGTTAGTACTCTTAGACGAGCGTAGAATACATGCACTGTCCAATGTGCAAGCCTACCAACGGCGTATACAACGAGCCTTTAACAAACGAGTGAAATCCCAAAACATACATGAGGGAGACTTAGTAGTCAAATCCATTAGAGCACCCCTTCCCGTCGACCCTAGAGGGAAGTTCAAACCAAACTGGACAGGCCCCTACCTCGTCAAGAAAATACTCTCGGGGGGCGCCGTAATCTTTACCGACCTAGACGGCCAAGAGTTCTCAACCCCAACCAACATGGACCAACTCAAACGATACTACCCATAAACATCCTAACAACCCTATTCTAATCTTTGAATTAGGGCGAAAACCCGCACAAAGCAAAAAAAAAAAAAGAAATTCGTATCGATAATTTGCATAACGAGTCTAAAGCAAAATCACTCATATCTAAAAGAACTACGAACATGGTTTGATTCTGTCTAAACACGGATACGTAGGCAACCCTTCTAGGGGTACAACCAATAAAATAATAAAATCGATTACTCGATTCACATGCAAACCGGAACCTTTTTCCGCGCTCCGGTTAACGAGTGGTTCTAATGACGAAGCACAAAGGACGAGCCGAGGACGGAGTGAAATCCGAAAGGGCGCTTCGGGCAAAATGAAGAAACGAGTTGCGAGCCGTCGTTAAAAAAAATATTAAAAAAAATTAAAAAAATTGTGATGAGCCGAGGACGGAGTGAAAACCCAAAAGGGCGCTCCGCGCAAAATGAAGAATCGAGTTGCGAGCCGTCAAAAAAAAAAAAGAGCAAAAAAAATAAGAATAAAAGGTGAGCCGAGGACGGAGTGAAAACCCAAAAGTGCGCTCCGGGCAAAATGAAGAATCGAGTCGCGAGTCACCACAAAAAAAATTGTAATGAAAAATAAATGTGCTTCTCATTAACAATAAAAATTGGCTAAGTCGAGCTTATCTCGAGGCCCCTTCACATCAAGCACATGAAAACCGATTATCTCGGAAAATGACAACACGTCAAAACACCACAAAAAACTAGTACTAATACGCCACATAATATCAACTAATAGAACATAATACGAAACGGCTGAGCTCTATCGGTCCAACTTCCTTCTCCCATCGCCATCTGGGCGAGCTTACCATTGGCCCTTCATAATACAAGCTTCCACCGCCCTAGCCAAAGGCGAGCTCAGTCATCCATGTTTCTTCTCACCACTAGCACCTTCAATATGAGTCTCATCAGTCTTGGCCCGTATAGATGAACTGACGGTACTAGGATCGGTAACACTGTCTTTGGTCAGGCACTTAGTGACATTTCCTCGAGTCGCCTACTTATCCTCTAGCGCCTCTGTCTTCCTAACTTTCGAATTGCTCTGTCTTGACGGGTGTTCTTGACCCCCCCCCCCCACCGAGTGGAAGTAATGTCGGTCGGTCGGTCAAACACTCTCTATGACAACGGGACGTGAAAATTTATGTTCCCATGACACCCTAAACTCCCTAAACAAATTCTCCATCCATGAATCGAACCTAAGAACGCCCTTAGTGAAATCCAAGGTGGTTGATTCGACAACTCGCTCGGATAAATATAAACCGGATCCCTCATGGATAGTATCAGCATAGCCTGGATCGAAGCCGAGAAGGGAAACCTGGTATGCCCATTGATGTTCCACCACGGGACAGTCCACCTGATAACCACTCGCCCTTTAGCGAAGTAGGAAAGTCACCCCTCTTTGGTGTGACCCTCACTCCATGCCCGCAACATCTTCCGACCCGTGAAACCCCTATAGTTTTAACCATTGACGCCCTGAGGAGGGTCGACCAAACCAAGCCGCTCCTGTAGCCAAACCTGCACAAACCACAACAAAACGTCACGCCTTCAAATTAAAGCAACCTCAAAAAAAAAAAACAAAGCAACAAAGAAATACAACACCCTAAGCACCTGCAAAATGATTCTAGAACCCTGAAAAGCAGCCCGATGCAGCCGGGCACGAGCGTCAAGACCTAGAATGAGCTCACCCAAAATGAGCAGAGAGGGTGATCGTCCATGTTCCATCCCCATTACGACATCCAAAACTCGAGGATTGCCTCAACCCTCGGCTCACGCACTGACGCATCCTCGAAAAGATGGTAACAAGCCACCGCGATATTAAAAGCCCGCCTAAATCCTAGAGTTGAAATATCGTAAGAACCAACCCGTGAGAATGTCCAAAAAAGCAACTCTAGATCAATGCCATCTCTCTCAAAGAAAACTTTAGCCTCCTCTAATGAAGAAAGGTCCAAAAAATGACAAAACCGTTCCACAAAAGCATCATCTCCCAAGGGCACACAAGGTCAAACCGAACTCCACCCACCTATGGCGTCTAGCTTCTCGGGAAGAGGACAAACCTTACCCCCGGGAAAAGCAAAAACATGACTTTTTGAGTCCTAAAATTTAGAGCATGCTAGCAAGAAGTCATCTTGCACCTTAACACGGCTTAACACAATAATCATTGACAAGCCGTCACTTGGACAAACCTCGAGGTCACATTTCTTAAAAAAAAACCGCCCACTCGGTCAGGAGATTTTCGAAACCCGACATGACTCGAAACAATACAAGGAAGCTATAGACACACTTTGAATATTTTTATTATGTCTAAAACAAGCACCCGTAACCCGTATATATAGCCTTAATCCCACAACAATTAGGAAACTACGAAAATTTCCATGAACGGGATCTGGGCCGCTCAAGCCCAAGCGCCCAAATCGCCAGCCGCCTGAGCCCCAGCGACCCGGGACTCGACTGCCTCAGTCCAGGCGTCTGTTCCTAGGTCATCAGACTCCCAAGTTGCCCAAAAACCAAGGCATCAACCCCGCGTTATCACCATAACTACCACTTGATATCTCGGACGTCGGGAATGACCTCTCAGAGTAACTAAAACCCTCTCCAGAGACCGAAACACCCACGCAAGAGTGGCGAGGTCACGCGGACAACACATTTCACCCATAGGGCCCACCGGACTTAGACGTCTTTTCATTTTTTTTAAAAAGGGGGATAACCTACCCCACCTAGGCGTGTGGCAGCTTTTAACGGTTATTGTCAAGTCGCGTCTGTAGCCCAGTACGGCATTGTCATACGAAAAGTGGTCTAACTTTTTGTTTTTAAAAAAGTAGTCTAGCTCTTTTTGGTTTTTGCCTCGTCCTAAATATGAATGTCGAGATAACTACACTTGCCTCCTAACACACTCGGTCAAAACAGGATGACTTTTTTTTACGTTTCGCACATGTCGAGTTAAACATATTAATCGACGTACTATCTGATCCAATTCCCGGATCAAACTAACGCATTTTAAAAGTTTGAAAAACCGCTTTCGTGCTCTCATGCAACCCCAACGCACTTAAAACGTCCTAAACTACGACGAAATCGCAAACAAACCGAACTTGAAGTGATTACTTGTCATCTAGGTCAATATTTCAAAAGCAAAACAAAACGCAAGACTAACAAATCAATCAAAATACTAGAAATCCGAAAAATGCAAATCCATACACAAATCGAGTTCATAAAACTAGGGAGGACCCCTAGAAGCCGCGCCGATAGCTATCACGAACTCACTGATGTTGTCATCTAGACCTAAGTCCTCCAAAACAAAGGTGAGAGACTCGCTACCGTCCATTCCCGACAGCATATCTAGAGTACCTGTCTCGGGAACCCCTCCGACCTCCTAGGTGACGCCCGTAGCATGACCTTCATCCTCAGCCTCAGCCTCCCTCTCCATCTCAATCCCTTGCCTAGCCTCGCCCTGCGCAGAGGTCTCGCCCTGAGACCGAGCCAGCCGCTCCTTAAGTTGGGCGATCTCGTCGTTTCGTGATTGCAGGAGCTGTCCCGCATCAGCCACCTCCGCCTCGAGCTCGGTCACCCGAGTCTCCAGCTGCCCCACCATATCAGGGGTATCCTGCATATGCAACCCGCACTTTAGGAAAACATACAAACAACCTAAAAAGCCAACCCTAGGTACACGCACTTACCGATCAAGGTCCCGAAGTGTCACGGGAGACCCTCGAGGCGTAGACCCGGAAGCAGTTGGCGGCCTGCCACAACCGCTGATGGCAAGCTGACAAAACCTGAAAGGCGGAACCATACAAGTTAGCCAAACAAAACCTAAACCTTAGAACCCAAACCCGAGGCAAAGACCGAAACTTACCTGGTATACCCGGTCACGCCACTCTATCCCAGCATCCATCTCCTCAGCAGAACACGGGGGGAGAGCCTCAGTAAAAGCCACCCCGACTGCATCTACTCTAAGCAGCGTCAAGGGGAAGTGTGGGGGCTGAACAGCATCAGCCGGGTCGGCCAGCTGAAAGAAAAGCGGACCGGTCAAAGAGCAAGTAAATACTAAGCCATAAAACGAAATGATCTTTAAAATCGAAGGCAAGTACTCACCACGAGGCGGTGGTAAGCTAGCCGTTGGCTGACATGAGACAGATAGGAGGCACCAGGCACCAAGAGTGCATCGCCTCCTCCATCCCTGCCCTCAAGGACCTTTGCGGCGGTCGGTGGTCTGAACATGGTCCGGGGAGGATCAACCGGTACCCTAAAATTGTCATACAAGTACTGACGCACCAACCGTTCACGCACCAAATCCTCACACAATGCAGGAAAGAGCATCCTCCTGTAGCTCCGAGGCCTTAGCTCCGCCGTCACGTACCCAGGCACGCCCTCGTAATCGGCCCAAGGACGGGCCACAAACTACACAAACATAACCGATACTTCAACAACCCTAAATCTAATAGACTATTAAGTAAAACAATTGTAAGAAGGAGACTTACATCCTCTAGGACCAGTTGGTTCACCAGCACATTTTCCGTCAGATAATGGCTCGTCAAGCTTTTAGCCTGAGCCAGTCTCCGCTCGATCCCCACCGGGAACCTAACCGGATGAGCCCGCACCGTCTTGGGTGCCAATCGAGGGAAGTAAGAGTAAATCCAAGCCTACAAAACCCAAAGGAAAACATTGTTAGCAAAACCAAACCTAACTAAATAAAACCCGAAAAGCGAATACACTGACAATTACTAACCTCCAGCACGATACCTGGGCTCATGATGGGCAAAGACGAGGCCGACTCCACCCGCAACGGCCTCACCATGACTTTCAAGCAGCGAGTCATCTCCGCGAAAGCTGCGGTTACCCAATCAAAATGTCCCAGCTGATCTAGATCAGCCAGGAAAGGCAAAATCCTAGTACTAAAACTCTCGCCCTTATCCGAGAAGTGGGTCAATCCTAGGAAATACCACAACCACAGCCGAGCATCCTGCTCCGGTGTGTTGGGTACTCGACCCTCTAATACCGCCACCCTCTCAAAGTGGTCGGTAATGTACGAACTCACCAGAGCATGAGGCGCAATGTAAGCCTCACGCTCCAAACAATCCCCGATCCATCCCCGGACCTCATCGCTATCTAACCTAGGGCCCTTGGCAGCCCATCTAATCCTCTCCGGAACCTAGGGTAAACCCATAATAACCCTGAAGTCCTCTAAAGTCATCTCAACCTCCCCAAAAGACATATGGAAGGTCGAGGTAGTGTCGTGAAAGCGATCTATCATCGCTCTAATTACCATAAGGTTGCATTTGGTCTTGCAACCCACTAACCTAACCAGCGCCCAACCACGGAGCCCAAAGCCGTCCTCGCGATAATCTCCTTTGTCGCGGGGGTCAGCTTTTGAGAATAGATCTCAAGGCATGTCGTAAAACCCTAAAAGGTCCTCATCGGACCTGGGGGCTGCAAACCGAAGCAATACAAGTATAAACAAAATGAACCAAACCCAACCGAAACCAAAACTCAAAGCCTAAAACTAATAAGCATGAGTCGAGATACTCACCAGACCCTGCACAATGCGATGAGAGACGTGCAAGTTATAACGAAACAACTGGTGGTCGTCCCAGTCCCGGGCCCACTCAGGGTCCTCATAGCCGATCTCCTCGTTCTTTGGTACGGGAATCGGGACATGAGCTCTACTAGAAACTGTCTCGGAAAGCCTATGCTTCCTTACTCTATCAAAGTCGGCATCATTTGTGGCCTCTGGATCACGACGCTACGATGGAACGCTTCGTCGTCTCCTAAAAATCTCGCGGGGAGTCAGTGAGCTCGTCCCGGCGGCCTCGCCACTAGTACCAGCCGTAGAAGCTCCCTTGGGATGTTCGGTATCACCTCTAGCTGCAAAACCAAGCAAAATACAAAAATTCATGCCTCAGGTCAGGCTAAAACAGCTCAAAGGGGTCAAAATAAGGTCAAAATTTTGGATAGAGATATCAAAATTTTGAAAGTCCCGCTAACAGCTATTTTCAATCCCGATCACAATGGAAGTGGTTTCGGGAAAATCCGACATCGTTACGACACCTTTTGGTCCGTCGTAAGTCACACAAAACCTCACGGAAGGTCCTAGAGGTCATCCTAGCTCACAAAAATCGACAAAGGAGTCACCCACATCATCACAAACACTAGTCGAGCGAGATTACGTAGGACAAATACAGAAATAAACGGGAGAATGGTCCCTAACCCTAACATTTCAAATTTATCTCCATAGGAGGCCATTGTCGTACCTCAAAGTCTCCTATCAAGCTTATAACTACCCTAACCAGCTCTATTCAACCCTAATTTAACAATGGGATTAAGCATAAGCATCGAAATTTAGCAAATTCAAAATACCCAAATCCATTTTCTAGGGTTTTAACAAAATCGACCCACAATCAACCAAATTAAGCAAAATCGATAATAGACGAGCAAGCAAGGAACACTTACCCGGAGTCGACATTTTCGTGTATGGCAAAAATCGAAACAGAAATCGGTTGAATAGGTCGAAGGAGCAAGATTGAGGCGAAGAAGGGCGCGCGTTTGAAATTTGGGGCGAATGAATTGTTTGCCCCAATCTTCGCTGATTTAAGCAGACCCGACCCACAAGACCCCGGGCGCCTCAGGTCGCGCGTCCAAAACCTGGACCGCTGGAGGCTAAGCGCCTGAGAATTAAGGCGCAGAAGAGTACGCGTCTAACTAACCCGGCACAAGACTAAAAACAAAAACAAACGAGGCCTAATATCCAATGTCCGCATAACACGCATTCATAGAACAAGCAAATAAACAATGACAGGATAACTACTAGTCGATACCGATAAAGCACGTCTATAAACCAACCCCGAACAAAGAACAATAATAAAACAAGCATAGGAACCACGACTAACAAGAATGCTCACGCTCGAGCACGTGATAAAACAAGCAAAACAAAGCAGATCTAAACAAATTCCGAACAAATCCAAGCGCATAACAAATTAGAACAAAGCAAAGCAAACCCGAACAAAATAAGACAAGTCTGCAAAACGAATAAATGCCATCAAACATCTTTGAGCCCAACGGGTCTTAGTTATCCGGAGGGCAATTTAAGTTCAAGCGGATACTGACACGTTCGAACATTTTGGAGTCTTATACCTCCCCAGCAATTTAAGTTTGAGCGGATACTGACACGCTCAAACGCTTTCGAGCCTAACGGGTCTTAGTTATCCTGAAGGTAACAGCAAACAACAATTTGGATTTGAGCGGATAAACACGCTCAAACAATTTCGAGCCTAACGGGTCTTAGTTATCCTGAAGGTAACAGCAAACAGCAATTTGGGTTTGAGCGGATACTGCCACGCTCAAACGCTTTCGAGCCTAACGGGTCTTAGTTATCCTGAAGGCAACAGCAAATAACAATTTGGGTCTGAGCGGATACTGACACGCTCAAACACTTTCGAGCCTAACGGGTCTTAGTTATCCTAAAGGCAACAGCAAACAGCAATTTGGGTTTGAGCGGATACGGACACGCTCAAACACTTTCGAGCCTAACGGGTCTTAGTTATCCTGAAGGCAACGGGAACAACAATTTAAGTTTGAGCGGATACTGACACGCTCAAACGAATTTTGCCCGAGGGGTCATAGGCATCCCGGAGGCACAGCAAACAGCAATACTGACACGCTCAAACGTATTTTGCCCGAAGGGTCTTAGTTATCCTGAGGGCATAGCAAACAGCAATTTAAGTTTGAACAGATACTGACACGCTCAAACGTATTTTGCCCGAAAGGTCTTAGTTATCCTGAGGGCACAGCAACAGCAATTTAAGTTTGAGCGGATACTGACACGCTCAAACGTATTTTGCCCGAAGGGTCTTAGTTATCCTGAGGGCACAGCAACAGCAATTTAAGTTTGAGCGGATATTGACACGCTCAAACGTATTTAGTCTGAGGGGTCATAGGCATCCTGAAGGCAATTGTTCGAGTGGATACTGACACACTCGAGCATTTTATTTTTTATTCTCGAGCCCAAGGGATCATAAGCATCCCAAAGGCATTTTATTTTATCAAGTCCGAGGGGTCATAGGCATCCCAAAGGCAATTATTCGAGTGGATACTGATACACTCGAGCATTTTATTTTTTATTCCCGAGCCTGAGAGGTCATAAGCATCCCAAAGGCATTTTATTTTATCAAGCTCGAGGGGTCATAGGCATCCCGAAGGCAATTGTTCGAATGAAAGCTGACACATACGAACATTTTTTTCCTCATTCACGCCTGACGCGTTATACCCACTCGAAAGGTAATCCAAACTCGAACGGATTCTTGAACATCCGAAAAGGCAAAACACATGAGCATGACGAACCTACAACGAGATGGCAATCACGGCCCGGGCCCCGATAGGCAACCACAGGCAAGGACGTCAGGTATGATTTCTAAGCCTTGGCTGGCGAGCCTCAAAACGTAGTCCAACAGACTTAAAACGACCCGATCGGACAGCCACCAGGTCGTAATCCTCGATTGACCTGGCTGACTATACTTTGACTTTCGCCTTGTCCAAGCCTTAGTCAAAAAGGGGGCTTCTGTAGACACCCAGATTTGGACCTGGTGGCAGCAGGAGTGCCCAACAAACACCCAATGACGATCGCACTGCAACGCGACGCGAGATTGCGATGTTTTAGATAGTTTTTCTATAGAACGGATCAATTAATTACTCAAAAAAATTAAATTAACATCAAGGCAGCCTTAGTCGTGTCATTGCGATCGCATAGACACTAATTATAGTCAATTCTGACCCCGAGTCGGTCTCGAAATACGAACCGAGTCAGCACCGCGCCAAGCGAACCTCAAGATGCGCACCCGAGGCCCACTCGGCACAATGGCGCTAGGTCAAAGGGGGGAAGCTTAGTCCCCAAGTCACAAATGATGCGCACAACTCTCTGTTTTGGAAAGTATCAAAATGGTATCTTTGAATTTTCGAGCGCCTCACCTTGCGCGTCTCAGCTTTTACACGCCTAAACCCAGGCGCCTGAGTTCTGGTGCGCATCCAGGTGACGAGAGCTGAAAAACAACTATAAATACCCCCTCCACCCCCTTCATTCGACACAACATCTTCCCTTCTCTATTTACTCGTTAAGAGTATCTCGCTAAGGGCTCGCACTCCGACACCCGAAGCAAACGATCCACTCGATCGTAGTCCCGATAAGCGAAATCGACGCTACTCCTCACCTTCGAGCACTCCACTCGATTCTGAGGTGCCTTTGTTCGACTAGCTACTCCGAGTCTAGCAACGGAGTTCTGCCGGATTAGCCGCAGAACCAACAAGTAGTAACGGAGCTCTGCCGGATTAGCCGCAGGAAGGGCCAACGGTAACGGAACTCTGCCGAAATCACCAGGCGAGCTAGGAAGATCCACCTTTCGAAGTCGAATCGTCACTAGGTTGTCATCTAAACAAAACTTTACATTCTTGTACTTTTAATATGCACTACGATAATGTCAAATAACGTGGACACTAGGTCCATTACACGTACTAAAATACGTAACGTTCCAACTTCAACCATAAATACTAAAACACCAAAAATAGACCCGAGTAGTTCCGAGATCCGTTCTCAACTATCTATGCATCGTGTCCCGCTTAGCGTATACTCCGAGGTTGCAACTCCTCACTATGTGATTTACTTACATTCGCATTTACAGCTTTCGTATGATTTATTGCTTTTATGACCTTATAATTGCATGCTAAATCACCTAACACGGAATTCAAAACGTAAACAAGCTAAAACTAAACAAAGCGATGGTCGGGTTCTGTATTAGTCTCGGTGCTCACCTTACATGGTTCGACGCATCCCTATTAATACCGAGCCAACGCATCTTAAGCAGAATACCAGGTAAGGTATATCACGAGAATGACTAATATTCGTATTACCGCGTTAAAACTGATTTCCTAATACACATAATATTAGTACTCTCTACTCTTCTATGTGCATCTTTTCATGGTCTTCCTGTCACGTGAAATCGCATGCAAAAAATGTAAACACAACTACTTCGACGACAAAACTTACTTGTCCTTAAACAACCGACATAGCAAAAGGTATAGGGTTAAAACAATGGATGTTACCATACTTCCGCCAGAACAATGGAACAAAGTTATCAGCCCACCGATTGATTAGTAGAGGTCGCTACGTGCAGGCGGGATTGGGTGTCGATGTCTAGCGGACGTTGGCTTCCCAATAAATACCCTTACCCCTTACTCAAAATCGACGGTTTCCGGATGTCCGAAACCATTGGCAATGAGAGTCATTCTAGGAATGAAGTGCTTAAGGGTACAAGTCTTTATCTTTAGGTCCTGTGCCCCTCAGCTTTGAGCCGGCTACGGATCAAAGTTGACTTGAACGGTTTCTGAGTCCCCATAATTAACTCGGTGGCAACTCCACAAACTGGCAACGAATTCGATTCACTAAAAAGGTCGCCTTACCAAACATATCGGCCTTTAAACATTTACAACCACGACTCGATCGACCCCGACGAAAACATGGGTGCCCGCACCCATCTAGTACAAGTCTGGGTCGTCATTCGAATCGAGGCCCAACACATCGCCCCGGACGCGAGATTGGATCGGCCCCCGACCGGGAGGGGGCCGCATGGGTGGCCGCCGCGATTGAAAACCGAGTCAGTCCCGCGCGGGACGCCGGGCGGTGCGACGGACGTCCACAGAATGGTGCACCGTCCAATGAATCGTCCACCCAAGCAACCAGCACCGGTCTATCTGGTCGGCCACTCGAGTCGACTAGAGACCTCTGCCTGTGTTTATTGGGCTAAAAAGCATTGCCGACCAAATTTGTCTCGGAGTCCGCTTCATCCTCAAGGCAGACGGAAGTCTTGACCACGAAGGCGGCATATATTCGACTTGACTTAGCCACCCGAACCAGGTACTAATTAAGCTCGCTAGTGGGAATCAACAGTGGTTTGTCATCTGAGTCTGACCCACGGGGTAAAGCCGTCGTCGCCTCAGAAAATAAACTCGACGCCGGCTCATGAAGATAAGGTCGGCGCGGAGTCACGACGATCAGCCGACCGAGATGAAAAATGTCATCTTGATCCAAACTACCGCTCAGGCACCATCATCATGAAGATCTCGAACTTTCAACCACCATCCCGACCGCCAACATACACAACCATCGGTAGGTGTCCCCAGCTGACGCTTGATCAAAGTAATGGATCAAGTTGACTAGGTCGGCCATCGGCTATTATGTGGGAAGAAGCATTATATATGAAAATCATATATAAAAAGGAAGAAGATGGCCGACGTGCTAAATGAAGAGGAGCAACTTTCTAGAATTTACAAGAAAGTAGAATTTGTGAGAAAATGGATGGGGCAACTTGTGTTGCCAGCTATCATTCACTTGAAAAGGGCAGGTAGTGTTCACACTTGATTTGCCTACTTGCCCATTAACAAGTGATAAATTGTTGTTAAGGCTTTATTTTTACTCCATACGTAAGAAACTGAGCTTGAGAGACGAGCCTATACCAAAAGAAGTTACTCACAAAAACTATACATAACTTTTTTTTACCGTCCAAAAAAAATTCATAAAAACCTAATCCAAAAAATTACTAGAAATTGTGAACAAAAAATACGAGCTACAAAAAAAATCATTATTCGGGGGACGGTCACGATAAGTGAAAAATTTGAACGATGAAAAAACTCGATATCTACTCATCACCTATTCATTACTCTCAACACTAATGTACAAGGGGCAATAAGGAGAGGAACCCTATTCAAATTGGTGGGAAAATGGACATCCCAGTGCATGTTGGCCAACAAGTCCGTCTGCCCGGTCTTGACCACAAGTGGCGGCGGCTGACAACCCCTCATCCCACGGCCATGGGGGTATGTGTCGACCAACAAGTCCGCCCGCCCGGTCTAAACCGTAGGAGGCGCCGGCTGACAACCTCCCACGCCATAGTGTAGACACCCGCATTTTGCCTGCTAGTGTCTATAGCAGTTCCCGACAAACACCCGATGATGATCGGACGCAAACGTGACTTAGTATACTCGGATATGGGCTCGGGATCAATAATATCCGACATGGACTTTTAGCGGAGTAATAATCTCACAAAACAGATCTCAAATCCAGCCCAGTGGGTCGTTCCGAGCAAAATAAGACTAATTTGGGCCAAAACCGACACCAAAAATAAAACCCGTCTTTTGGCGACCGGGTCCAAACCCGGTCAAAGACGAACCCGTCACAAAAATCAGCCAAATGCACCTTCTAGAAACTGGCGCCCAAATCCATTTCAAAAAAGACAAACAAATCAACAAGGTCAACACCTTCCTAATTTACCTCGATTTACCTGATCCACTCGATCGAGTGGATTGACCCACTCGGTCGAGTGGAGCGTCATTTTCCGGATCAGGCCCATTTTCTAGGGCACTTGACCGAGTGCACTAGGGCCACTTGATCGAGTGACCCTAGGTCGTGGGGTAAAATCTATAAATACCCCCTCAAACCCTTTGCATTGACACAGTTTTTTACCCACATTTTTACCCTACACTACAAGTCCTTAGCAACCCTAAGCAAATACACATAAAAACCGAGCCCTTCGTCCCTCGAAAACCGACGAATCATCCACACACACACACACACCATAACTCGCATACATCCTTGATACTCCGGCGTCCCGTCGCTATTTACGAGTCCATTTCCGAGGTCCCTACTAAGCATGTATGTTGAGGGTGTCCTAAACCCCATTTCGATCCTTGCTACTTCGTTTTTTATTTACATTTCCGCATTGTTTATATAATAACTATACTAGTATCCTAACGCTAACTTTAACGTTAACTCTAACATTTCATTTCTTGTACATTAACTTTTACCTTTTTTCGTTACTAACATTATCATACCGTGTATATATATGTACTAGTATTAAAATCCGGTTTTAAATACGTTTGACTATAATTATCGCTTAAAGTTCGTCTAATCCCTTTACGAGCAACGACGGAGGTGGAGCCCTTTCGAGGAGCCCCGCTCCAATGTACTCAAGGGCGTGACGCGATCGCGATTAATAATAGTTGAACGCATTTGATCCCATTTTTATTAGTACGGAACCCGTTGACACGAAAACCGACATCACATAATCCGAGAGGGTTAGTTTCGATGTCGTGACGTAGAGGGATGCAATTTCGTCACTAATACAAAATTTCTAATCTAGCACAAGCATTTTCATAAAACTCTGATAACGGTATTGTAATCGCATGCATACGCGATTATAGCACCGGAAGCCAAGTTAAATACAAATCGTGCGATATTTGTATTTGATTTGGCCGACCATCGATTTTAAACCAAAAAATGACACGAGTTGGTACTCGTACAGGGGCTACTCGACCGAGTACGTAGGCTACTCGATCGAGTAGCGTCCATAAACCTGGGCAGAATCCTTTTCGAGGACACACTCGACCGAGTCAGACCATGACTCGACCGAGTGGGTCCTGCAGCCCAGTAATCAGAGAGCTTAAATGCAACATTTAAGCCTCGTCTTTTTTTACGACTTTTAGTCGACACGTGTAAAGTCAATCACGTGAACCTATTTTTCAAAACCCATTCATATCACGACACTTTAGCGACTTTGATCGATTTTTCGACGTGATAAGTCGGGACAAGGCATCGAGGCATAGGATCGGGCTAGCGTCACGCTTAGGTCCTATGTCTCCGTCCTTCGCTTAATACACGACGCAATGTGTATTTAATCGGGGTTCGTCCATCCACATAATTCACGGTCTAGTTTATATACGGGTCCGTTTCCATCCGTTTTTTCATTTTTTATTCCGTTTGTATATCGCTTATAATTTTTGTATTGGCCGGGTTGTATTTCCGCCCGTGTAACTTGTACGTTATTTACTTTTGAGTTTCGTTTATTTACTTGCTTATCGCTTTATAAATGAACCTCGCATGCTAAATCACTTCGACCATAACTAGATGCATTAAATGACGTAATTCACATATAATTCACATGCTTAGCCCGAAAACGCTGTTTGCATATCATTTAATCATTTTACTAGCACGCGCACACGAACACGAACGATGTCTTAGTAGAGGCCGCCATGTGCGGGCGGGGTTGGGTGTCCTTAGTGGGCTTCCCAACACGTACCCTCACCCCTTACTCAGAACCTTGGTTTCCGGATGCCCGAAACCATTGGTTCACGAGAGTCATTCTATATACGAAAGCCGGTTTAAACGGTATCGATATTGCAATGCAAAGGGACGAGCCCAATAAACTCTGAGATCGAAGTGGGCCGTACTTTGTGTATAGCCCATGACGACATAGAGTGGGCTCGTATGGTTCCGAATAACCACAAAATTCGGTGGCGACTCCATTTTGACTTAAATTTCGAACCCGAGAACAATCTCACCACGAGATTCATTCGCCTACCCAAACCCGCGCGTGGCCGCGTCGGGGTGGACCTACGTCATGTCCACAATTTGGCGACTCCGTTGGGGAGACCTGATGTACCACATGTCATCGGGGTTCCCAGGGTGAGACTCGAAGAGAAATCGTTCGCATATTAGTGTACGCGCATTAGTTTAATGATTCATGCATAACCCAAACTTTGCCCGGGCCGGTTACTTGTGACCGACGTCCCACTATACCACGGTGCATTCCTACATGGGTGCGCTAAAGACTTCGATGGTGGAACTCGTCTGGGTTTTGCGGCATGTCCTAAGACCAATTCGGCTTAGGGAGTCCGTCCCGTTTCACGAGAATGCTATCGTTGTTGGTGTACACCCTATTTTGACCGACCGAGACTTAGTGTAAAGCATACATGAGCGTCGTTATAATGCTTGTTTGACTACGTGCTACTTGGTTTCTGTGTCATTTTTCAAAAAACCGTCATTTCAAAAAATGCATCTTTCCAAAAACACCAAATTTTGAAAAACCCCGAAATACTGCCTGTTTCGGGACCCGTCTTTTCAAAAATATCCAACTTTCAAAAAATTCGGAATGCCGCCGAAACTTAGGATCAACGATTTGACTCAAAATATCCTTTTTCTCTAGTCGGCATGCTGCCCGTTTTAATTCTCGAATTTCCGACACCATTCCAATTTTCTGAATTTTCAAAATTCTAATCTTGGTTTTCGAAATCCCTTTTTCAATTTTCGAACTCTCGGAAATTCACCCATTTTATATTCGAATTTCAAGCATCCAACTTTCCTAGTGAATCTTTCTTATTATAGGACCTACCGTCTAGACGTGTGTCGGGTCTTTGCATAGTATGTCGAAGGTCTATAGCGTCGAAACTCCGCTGATCCTATATCACGAGTTTCCCCTCTTTCCCGAGTCCACCTTATCTATCAAGGCACGACCAACCCGCGTAGGGCATACCCCTACAAAGGAAAGTCCGTCCATACACTCGAGTCAAAAGTCTGGGGAAAAGTCTCACGTGGACCTTCCTTCGAACAGGATTAGGCCCACAAAGCCAAAGTCCTAAGGAAGTTATACCACCCTTTGAGTCATCCGTCTAGAGGTCTTTCTCGAGTCTTGGGTCTTCCTTCTTAGTGTCGCTCGGGATGTACTTTTCCTTCTTTTTCCAAGATCTGGGTTCGGTTTCTGATTACGCGGTGTTCTTACAGACAGGCCACCGGCAACCAGACACGCTCGAAGGATGGCTACCTTGAACAGTCTGCAAACCTCTCTGGACGCCATGATCGAGAAGCAAACCGACATCGAAGCCCAACTGACTGAAATGAGGGCTGGCCAAGTGGCCATCGTTGCTCGCCTAGCTACAGTGGAGCAAAGGGCTCCTAATGTCGAGGCTACTGAGCCTCTAGCTGAACTAGTCAGCGCGGTGCGCCGGCTAGAGGAACAAGTCCATTTCGCGGGAGTAACAACATCCATCGGGAGAATAGTCGAGAGTACAACCCGTTGAGCGACAAACTGCCCGCAAACCTGAACCTTACGGGTTTGCCCATGTTCGAGGGAACTGAAGACCCGTTACTACATGTATGGGCCTTCAAGGAATTCATGGCCATCAAAGGAGTGGATTCGTCCATGTTCAAGAACCTCTTTGCTGCATCTCTTGAGAAGCACCCACGGGCCTGGTACTACAGGCTAGACCCAAAAAAATACCCTACATGGGATGATGTGGCTACCGAATTTGCTCGGAACTATGCTGACAACACTGAGATTCAAACCACGATGCGATCTCTGGAGGTTATGGCCCAAGAGCCGAAGGAAGGTTTTACTAAATACCTTCAACGCTGGAGGGCCGAGAGCGTGAAATTGGTCGATAAACCCAATGAGAAGACTTTGGTGGAGGCTTTTGTCAGGAACCTCCTCCCCTCCTACCGGGTTCATCTCCGGTACGCTGTCATACCCAATTTCACCACCCTTACTGAAATGGGTATGAGGATCGAAGACGATCTGAGACTGGAGGGCCTCACTAAATCCGCTAGCAAAGGGTATCAAGGGGCTTCTTCCTCCACCACTAAGCCCCAGGCTGCAACTCGCAGCATATTTGACGCGGTTAATCTACTAGATGCCCCGTCCAAGAAGAGCACCCCACCTCGGGTTTTCACTGATATAGGTACCACCTATACCTATGCCTTACAAAGGCTGTCCTTCAAAGGCCTAATCCAACCGATAGGCCCAACTCCTGAAGTTCCGGTCGAGCGACGCTCCAAGAACTACAATGCTCAGGCCTATTGCCAATACCACCGGGGCAATGGGCATGATACCGAAAAGTGTTGGAAGCTGAAACACTTGATTTAGGACCTGATCGAGAGCGGTAAAATCCCGCTACCCGGAGATAAACCAAACAACAAAGAGAACCCTTTCAGCTCCCATGCCATCTTTGCCGGGGAGGTGATTGATTGCTCTCACCTTATCTCTCCATTTATCCCGCATGTGAACGGGATCTGGTTTGACGACGAGAATGATGTCTACCTCACTAAAGGGGAAACCGTTCCCATCACCCCTGAACAGATTCGCGAGGCCAAAACTCGAGTCCTAGCTAGCAACCACCTTGGTCGTCCCTATCTAGCCACAAGCTCTAGGGACACCCCCATCCCGACAACCATCACTGATCCACTCGGGATGGGAGTCGCCCCTGAGGAGCCGACCGCTGAAACGGCTATTGTGAAGCAACTGAAGAAGACCCGAGTTGACCTCACTATATGGCAACTCTTGGTTAGCTCACAAGAACATCGAGAAGCACTCACTAAGGCTCTCGATCAAGTTAAGATCGACTCTTTGGCTACCCCTGCTGAAATGGTAGCCACAGTCCTGCCCCACTTGAAAGGCAAAACCAAGGAAGGAGGCCCAAAGATCACTTTCTCTGAAGCCGACTTACCCCCGTTCGGAGCCTCTCATAATCTGGCCCTCTACATTACGGTAATCTGCCGAGGGAAATACCTCCCGATGACCCTAGTCGATGACGGGTCCGCTGTAAACGTCCTTCCCTTAAGGACCGCCAAAGCCCTCGGTATCACCGAGGCAGATTATGTCCCGACGGCTCAAACCATCCAAGCCTTCGATGGGAGCCCGAAGACGGTATCTGGGGACGTGAAGCTGACCATCATAACGGGCCCGATAGAAAAAGAGCTTGAATTCCAGGTGATCGATGTCACCTCATCCTTCAACTTGCTCCTAGGAAGGCCATGGATCCACGCGGTCAAAGCTGTGTCTTCTACCCTCCACCGTAAGATCAAGATGCCTTTGCTCGACAATGTTATTACTTTGGAGGCAACCCCAATGACCGTGGCTAGCTGTAACGCCACGGGCCGCACGGACCTCTGGGGGTTCGACTTTGTGGGGATGATCGAGGAAGAGTACCTTTTTAGGCCTTACTTCACCACAAGCATTGATACAATGCTTCAAAACCTAGGGTACCTTCCGGGGGCTACCTCTCGACCCGACCTTCCAGCTGGGAAGATCATCGAGGTCCTTAAGGACGAAGACTCTCACTTCGGCCTTGGCTATGTCGCCACTCCGGGCAACGTTGTCCGAGCAGGAATCGAAAAGGCCTGCAACATCATGAAGGGTATCCATTTGAGCCCTTACAGCCCACGGTTGTCTGACTACTTTGTCACACCGGTATTCGGGGCTATCCAGGTTGGTCTGTACCAACCCAACACTGCGCACCTCGGGACCCAATTGGCCCGGGACTGCAACTACATCCCGGATGAGGTGTTCGCCCTCATCCAGTCTGAAGAGGCTGATGGTGCTGAGCCCGCGCTGGGGCTGCTCTTCGAGGAAGACACCATAGCCCCGACTCGAAAAGAAGACCTGGTCAACCTGATTCTCCGCAGCAACAGGTTTGACCCGACCAAGCTGATCTCGGATGTTGGCTCCGAGACGGGAAACAGGGCCTGGATGAAGACTGTCAAGTGGACCGACAGTCAAGGAAAGATCTACAAGCTGGTCACCAGAGAGGGAGACATGCCTGAGTCTGAGTTCGAGTGTGAGTCGGAGTCTGAGTTAGAGTCTGAGGTCTAGTCTAGGGAAGTCGGTGCTAGAGTCACTCCTGTAACCCCTCTCCCTTCTGTCATTCCTGCTGCTATCACTTCGGGGTCTGTCCCGAGTGCTTTAACAATTCCGCCACTGACCAATGATCAGATGGCTTCTCTCTTTGAGCTGTTTTCCAAATTTTCAATCAATAATAACAACCGTTCTGCTTACGACTTGTCTCTTTTAAATTCTGCTTTCAAAAATGTTTTATGCTATGACATTGAGAAATCCGACGAACAGGTACCCCTACCTCCACATCTGATCGAGCAACTAGAGCAAATGGAATCCCGGAATCCGGTAATCGAAGAGACCGAGTCCATAAACGTGGGAACAACCTTAGAGCCTCAGATACTTAAGATAGGGTTATCCTTAGATCTCGAGGAGAAACAACAGTTCATAAACCTCCTCCAAGAATTCAAAGATGTCTTCACATGGTCCTACAAGGACATGCCAGGGATAGACCGGGAAATAGCCGAACACCGCATACCTATCAAAGACGGGTGCAAACCGGTCAAGCAGAAGCTTCGTCGAATGAGGCCCGAGTGGTCTCTCAAAGTAAAAGAAGACGTCGACAAACAGTTCAAAGCCGGCTTCATACAGGTGCCCGAGTATCCGGACTGGGTTGCAAACATCGTGCCGGTTCCTAAAAAGGACGGTAAGGTGCGGGTATGCGTAGATTTTCGGGATCTTAACAAAGCAAGCCCGAAGGATGATTTTCCGTTACCACACATCGATATACTGGTGGATAACACGGCTGATCATGCCCTTCTATCATTCATGGACGGGTATGCCGGATATAATCAAATCAAGATGGCGGAAGAAGACATGAGTAAGACTACCTTCACTACACCTTGGGGTACTTACTGCTACACCGTCATGCCATTCAGCCTCATTAATGCCGGGGCCACATACCAAAGGACCGCTAACACCTTACTACACGATATGATGCATAAAGAGGTAGAGGTTTATGTGGACGACATGATCGTCAAATCCAAAGAACGGGACGGTCACATCACCGCCCTAAGGAAATTCTTCACCCGATTGCGCAAATACAACATGAGGCTAAACCCTCAAAAGTGCAGTTTTGGAGTAACATCAGGCAAATTACTGGGTCATATCGTTAGCCAACGAGGTATCGAGGTCGACCCAGCTAAATTCAGAGCCATTACCGAGATGCAAGCTCCTAAAACCGAAAAATAAATAAGGGGATTTCTCGGAAAAGTCCAGTATATTAGTCGATTCATCTCCAAACTAACCATGGTGTGTGAACCAATTTTCAAGAAACTGAAAATAGGGGAACGGATACTATGGGATGACAAGTGCCAAGCCGCTTTCGACAAGATCAAGAAAATTATATCTGCTCCGCCAGTCTTAATGCCGCCTCAACCCGGTTTGCCTCTGTCGTTATACCTAACAACGACCGAGACAGCCATGGGGGCTATGCTGGCTCAGACGGTCGCCTCCGAAGAACGAGCCATTTATTATATCAGCAAGAAGTTTTTAGAGTATGAGTGCAAATATACCATGCTCGAAAAGACGTGCTTGGCTCTAGTCTGGGCCACCAAGAAGCTCCGACACTATATGCTCAGCTACGAGGTCCATGTTCTATCCAAGATGGATCCAATCAAATACCTCTTTGAAAAGCCCATCCTCAATGGCCGAATTTCTAGATGGACTCTAATGTTGGCAGAATTCGACCTAAAATTTGTGCCACTAAAAGCTATTAAGGGGCGAATAGTAGCTGAATTCCTCGCCGACAGCCCGGTGACCGAAGAAGGACACACCGACACCTGGTCCTTCCCAGACGAAGATATTTTCCATACCGATGCTGAAACATGGGATTTGTACTTCGATAGAGCATCTAATTTTCGAGGGTTCGGAGTCGGGATCCTCCTAATTTCACCAAGAGGGGAGCATACTCCCGTCTCTATCAAACTGGACTTTGACGTTACCAATAATGCAGCAGAGTACGAAGCATGCATTTACGGGCTACAAGCCGCCGCCAACCTGGGGATCACAAATCTCCGGGTACATGGCGACTCATCCTTGGTCATTAACCAAGCACTCCAAAAATGGAAGACTCGAAATGCCAATCTCGTGGCCTACCAGGCACGAGTAAGGGATCTCGAGAAACAATTCCAAAAGGTAGAGTACATATACCTGCCTCGGGAAGAAAATCAGTTTGCAGATGCACTCTCAAAATTGGCATCTTTACTGAACATTCCCGACCACGTGACCAGTATGCCAATTTGTGTCGAAAGACGGTCCGAGTCGGCATACATCCATGACATCGAAGACATCGAGATAACTGACCCCGAACCTTGGTACCAGGCAGTATTAACGTACCTGACAAACGGAGAGTATTCTCCCGGCACTGAGGGTCGAGCCAAGAAAGCCTTACGGAGGCTAGCCACCCAGTTCATCCGTACTGATGACGGGCAACTGTACAAAAAGACAGCGCAGGGGGCTCTTCTCCTTTGTGTTGATAAATATAAGGCCGAGAAAGTAATGGCCGAAGTACATGATGGTGAAAACGGCCCACATATGAATGCTCACATGTTGGTCCGAAAAATCATGAGGCTCGGGTATTACTGGAATACCATGGAAGCTGATTGCCAATTATATGTCAAACGGTGTCACAACTGTCAAATCTTCGGCAATGTACAACATATGCCGTCATCTCTGCTTTATACCATGACGTCGCCTTGGCCGTTCTCAACATGGGGTATCGACATAATCGAGAAGGTAAATCCCTCCGGTACTGGCGGACACTGTTTCATCCTAGTAGCTATCGACTACTTCACCAAATGGGTCGAAGCTGAATCATATCGCATCCTCAATGCTAAACATGTCGCCAAATTTATCCAAAACAAGATAATATGTCGGTATGGAATCCCGCATGAATTCATCAGTGATCACAGGACTCATTTTCAAGCTGAGACCGCAGCCTTGCTGACTAAATACAAAATTCAAGGACACACGTCCTCGCCCTACCGTCCCCAAACGAATGGAGCAGTAGAGGCGGCTAATAAAACAATTGTCACCATACTCAAAAAGATGGCTGATAATTACCGGGATTGGTCGACAAAATACCTTTTACCCTATGGGGGTACCGGACGTCAATTCGCACCTCAACCGGAGCAACGCCGTATTACCTAACTTATGGAATGGAAGCAGTCCAACCAGTTGAGTTAGAGGTACCGTCCCTCAGGATTCTGTTAGAAAGTCAAGTACCTGAAGCTGACTGGGTTCGAGCACGGTATGATTCGTTGGTTCTACTAGATGAACGACGGTCCCGCGCCCTCAACAACATCCAAATCTACCAGAAACGGATCCAACGGGCCTTCAACAAAAGGGTAAGGCCCAGAAACATTAAAGAAGGGGATCTAGTCCTTAAGTCTGTTCGAGCTTTACTACCGGTTGACCCAAGGGGAAATTTCAAACCCAACTGGGCTGGGCCAGATCTGGTAAAGAAGATCCTATCAGGGGGAGCAGTAATGCTAACAGACTTGGACGGGAATGAGTTCGTCAACCCAACCAACCTGGACCAGCTGAAGCGTTACTACCCTTAGCCATTTCTCAATGTCATTAGCAAAATTTATCAAAATCTTTTTTTACAAAAAGCAAGTCAATGAGCTAGAATTATTTATTCTACTGTCACAAAACATCTTGAACCATTAGTCTTGGTGTAATTCAAGATTGCAAATTTACTGAGCTTGAACTACGTTTGGTTTGATTCTGCTAATTGCGGATACGTAGGCAGCCCCTCAAAAGGGCACAACCAGTGCAATCAAGAAAGAAAAGACAGGAACGGTTTAATAATAAACTTCTTTTATTAATTATCACAATAAAACCCCCCGATAAACTCGGGAAAATTACAAAATGCAGGAATTCAAAAATTACCCAAAAAAAAACACACGACAAAAATAGCAATAATATTAAAATAATAAAAAACTAAGGACTCGGTATTTAGGGCATCTTGCCCTTCCCCTTGTCCTTGGCCTCCTTGGCCGTCCACTGACGACGACGTGGAGGAGAGCGTTCTCGAATCACCACAGGAACCTCTTTCGCTCGGACTCGTTTCTTGGAACTCGAGTCCTCACCCACATCAATAGGCCCGAGTCGGGCCCTCACGGGCTCAGGAAGCCGGTCACGCGGACCTAGTCGGTCCCGGGCCGCCAGCCTTGGTCCAAGTCGCCGTTCCAAATCAGTCTGGGGGCTTAGCCGCCCCCGCGTGCCACTAGCACCGGCATCTTCAGCTCGAGTCTTAGTATGTGACTTAAGACCCGATTCTAATCGGACTAAGGTAGCAGGGGTCTCTCCCTCATCGAAGAATCCCCTATTGTCCTTTGCCGTCTCCCGACGGACCAGTTCGAAGGCCTCATCGACCTTCAGAGCTTTACGAGCTTCCTTGGATTCCTCCGAAGTCCATTTCTCGTAGGCCCGTGAAACCCAAGCAGATTGGCAAGGGTTGGGAATAGTCCATGTAGGACGAGTGAACCATCTCTGCAACCAGGTGTCGCACATAGCGTCTGTCAGTTGGAGCGAGACGCTGATAATTGCTTCGGTCTCAGGAATGCGCTGAGACAAACCGAACTGCCTTAGGATGCGGTCCGGGTAAATATGAACTGTCCAGTCAAGGGACAGGATCACCAAGTAACGGACTTGGTCCCTCTTGGCCAGCCCCGTCAGCTTAGAAAGGAACCACCAAGCGACCGTCCACCTGATTAAAGGGCCACCGTGGAACACCAACTCCTCATCCCAGTAAGCTCGATTTATATGGTGACTTGAGCTTATCCGGCACCCTCTTGAACTGATTTGGCTGCTGCGGTAGTTGGAAACGCTCGGAGGGGGCTCAATAATCGACAGACGTTCCGACAACCAAACCTGCAAAAAAAAAAAAAATATATATATATATATATATATATATATATATATATACAAAATCCGTAAGCAACGGAGTGGTCCGCTACAGCCCACTCGATCGAGTATACCGTCTGACTCGATCGAGTAAGGCTCTCTAAAGGCAAGCAGAATCTCGTTAAGTGTGCCACTCAATCGAGTAAAGCATCTGACTCGATCGAGTAAGCCCTCCACAGATGGGCAGAAGCACTTCGAAAGATGTCACTCGATCGAGTGACAGGTCCACTCGATCGAGTGGCAGGTCCACTCGATCGAGTGACTTACGGACCTCAAGAAATCGCGCGAAACGCAAAAAAAAAAAAAGAAAATCGCGAGACAAATACCTGCAGAATAAGGGTACTCCCCGTCAGTTGCCGGGTCGGGTCCAGTCACCTAGCATCCAGACCCATGATGATTTCTCCAGTGGCTAGCCAAGCAGGACTATGACCAGTCTCCATCTGGTCAACCACTCCGATCAGCCTGATTTGACCCAGGCATGAGTCAACATCCATCATCCCCTCAAAAACATAACGGTGCAGCATGCAGAAGGCGAAAGCCCTACGCCGGTGAGAAGGGGTAGCCCTTACATCTTGACTGTTCATAAACTTGTCAGCCAAGTCGAAGAGGGAAACATTATTTCCCCGCACCATTCGATCTGTCTCAGCATGAGACAGACCCAGGAAATCCCTCAACCTTCTCCTCGGGTCCGGGTAGAACGGAGGGATGACAGGGCGAGCAACAGGGCTCCAACCCCCAATAGCTGCGATCTCCTCGGGAAGAGGGCATATCTCTCCCCGCGGGAACGCGAAGACGTGATGGGTAGTATCCCAAAACGACAGGCAGGCATCCAAAAAGTGTGAATCAATTATTAGACGTCGAAGAGGAAACAGGCTGACAATCCCCATTTGGGTCAGCTGAACTTTGTCCTCGTCCCGAAAGTGCTGGGACCAGGCAAAAAGCATCGAAGTAAGATGATCGATACCCATGGCTGGAATTTGAATCTTCTCGAAAAACTAAGAGATTTTGGGAAGAAGTAGGAGTTTTTGATTTGAGATACAGTAAACTGAAGCAGGGAAACCTATATTTAAAACAGGAAACCCTAACTGTAACCCTAACTACCTTGCCTCCTCAGCAAACCTAGGCCCCAGCATGCGCAGGCCTGACTTCAGGTGAAAACCCAGAATAGGAATCAAGTTGTCCTGAGCTTTCCTAGAAATTTCTAAAATTCTGTGATAAAAAAAAAAATCTCTTTCAAAAATTTTCGACTGTTCAAAATCCAGTTTTTCCCCAGCACGAGTCGGTGTTTTGCCTATGTGTTACATGCAATTTGCTATATACAGGTACACCCCAGACTTCAGAAGCAAGTCTCCACGCAATTACTTCACTCCCCAACGTGAGTCAATATTTATCCCAGAATGTTACAATCAGAGCAATGATGTATCAGCATACGGGTACACCCACACCTTCAGAAGCAAGTCTCCACGCAATTACTTCACTCCCCAACGTGAGTCAATATTTATCCCAGAATGCTACAATCAGAGCAATGATGTATCAGCATATGGGTACACCTACACCTTCAGAAGCAAGTCCACTCCCCACGGAGCTATCATCAGCAGGACAGGTATGACCCTCTGCTTATGGCTGGCGAGCCCTTCACGCTAGTCTACTGGACTATAAACGACCCGACCGGAAGGCTGTCAGGTCGTAATCTGCGATTGGCCTGGTAGCTACTCTGACTTTCGCCTTGTCCAAGCCTCAGTCAGAGTGGGGGCTCTGTAGACACCCGCATTTTGCCTGCTAGTGTCTATAGCAGTTCCCGACAAACACCCGATGATGATCGGACGCAAACGTGACTTAGTATACTCGGATATGGGCTCGGGATCAATAATATCCGACATGGACTTTTAGCGGAGTAATAATCTCACAAAACAGACCTCAAGTCCAGGCCCAGTGGGTCGTTCCGAGCAAAATAAGACTAATTTGGGCCAAAACCGACACCAAAAATAAAACCCATCTTTTGGCGACCGGGTCCAAACCCGGTCAAAGACGAACCCGTCACAAAAATCAGCCAAATGCACCTTCTAGAAACTGGCGCCCAAATCCATTTCAAAAAAGACAAACAAATCAACAAGGTCAACACCTTCCTAATTTACCTCGATTTACCTGATCCACTCGATCGAGTGGATTGACCCACTCGGTCGAGTGGAGCGTCATTTTCCAGATCAGGCCCATTTTCTAGGGCACTCGACCGAGTGCACTAGGGCCACTCGATCGAGTGACCCTAGGTCGTGGGGTAAAATCTATAAATACCCCCTCAAACCCTTTGCATTGACACAGTTTTTTACCCACATTTTTACCCTACACTACAAGTCCTTAGCAACCCTAAGCAAATACACATAAAAATGAGCCCTTCGTCCCTCGAAAACCGAGGAATCATCCACACACACACACACACCATAACTCGCATACATCCTCGATACTCCGGCGTCCCGTCGCTATTTACGAGTCCATTTCCGAGGTCCCTACTAAGCATGTATGTTGAGGGTGTCCAAAACCCCATTTCGATCCTTGCTACTTCATTTTTTTATTTAAATTTCCGCATTGTTTATATAATAACTATACTAGTATCCTAACGCTAACTTTAACGTTAACTCCAACATTTCATTTCTTGTATATTAACTTTTACCTTTTTTCGTTACTAACATTATCATACCGTGTATATATATGTACTAGTATTAAAATCTGGTTTTAAATACGTTTGACTATAATTATCGCTTAAAGTCCGTCTAATCCCTTTACGAGCAACGACGGAGGTGGAGCCCTTTCGAGGAGCCCCGCCCCAATGTACTCAAGGGCGTGACGCGATCGCGATTAATAATCACTACTAAAAAAAGCGGAAATAGCGTCGGATAGGTTGCGTCGGATTTACAATCCGACGCAACTGGCGCAACTGTGTCGTATTGCGTCGGCTAATCCGATGCAATTACATTGCGTGGGACTAGCCGACGCTATCCGACTCCATAATACAGGCGCCAATGATTTTGGGTTGGCGCCACTATGTTGAAGGTTTTGCATGGGATATGCCGACGCAATCAGACGCAATATTAAAATTTGCGTCGGCTATTCCGATGCAGCCTGCGTCAAAATAAAAAAAATTAGTCAACAGAATTAATAGCTTTGCATCGGATTAGCCGACGCAACATTTAATATTGCGTCTGATTGCGTCGGCTAATCCGATGCAGAGTGTGTCAAAATTTTAAAAATTTAGTCAACAGAATTAATTGCGTTGCATCGGATTAGCCGACGCAACTTTTAAAATTGCGTCTGATTGCGTCGGCTACTCCGATGCAGTGTGTGACAAAATTTTTAAAAATTAGTCAACAGAATTAATTGCGTTGCATCGGATTAGCCGACGCAACTTTTAATATTGCGTCTGATTGCGTCGGCTAATCCGATGCAGAGTGTGTCAAAATTTAAAAATTTAAGTCAACAGAATTAATTGCGTTGCATCGGATTAGCCGACGCAAAGTTGAAAATTGCGTCTGATTGCGTCGGCTAATCCGATGCAGTATGTGTTAAAATAAAAAAAAACCCATAATTAGGTGTGTTGCATCGGATTAGCCGACGCAAAGTTGAAAATTGCGTCTGATTGCGTCGGCTAATCCGATGCAGTATGTGTTAAAATAAAAAAAAAAAACCCATAATTAGGTGCGTTGCATCGGATTAGCCGACGCAAATCGGAATATTGCGTCTACTTGCGTCGGCTAATCCCACGCAATGTATGTTAAAATAAAAAAAAACGCGACAAACAGACACAATAACCAAACCCTCCTATCTCTCTAAAATCGAGCGACAATCCCCAACCCCGAACCCGTACAACCCTTTACCCACCTCCGGCGACCTTACTCCGGCGACGTTACTCCGGCGACCTAACCCCGGCGACCAACACAACACCAAGATCCGGCGACCACGAAGGTTAAATCGACCCCAACAACCAAACCCTAGGTCTCCCTCCTACCCATTTCCGGCGACCTCCTCCGCCCTACCCTTTTCCGGCGACCTCCTCCTCTTCCGGCAACTCCAGAAACCCCACTAACCCTACCCTTTCCGGCACACCCAAACCCGGCCCCTAAAAAACCCGGCGACCCGAAACCCTAGGCGACCCGAAACCCCCGGCGACCCGAAACCCGAAACCCGAAACCCGAAAACCCTAACCCGACCCCCAAATCTCAGGTATGGTGATTACTGTTTATGTGTTTTGATTAGTTTAATTTTTACTTAATTAGTTCAATTAGTTTACTGTTAAATGTTAGTTTACTGTTTCATTTTAATTTTTACTCAATTAGTTTAGGGTGATTTTGTTAATTTTTACTTAATTAGTTTAATTTTTACTCAATTAGTTTAGGGTGATTATGTTAATTAGGTTAGTTAGGGTGATTATTACTGTTTACTGTTTAATTTTTTGCTCAATTAGTTTAATTTTGATTGTAGGGTGATTATGTTAATTAGGTTAGTTAGTTTACTAATTAGGTTAATTAGGTTAATTAGTATATTAATTAGGTTAATTAGTATGTGAATAAGGTTAATTAGTATGTGAATTAGGCTAGATTTCGTTTTATTGTTAGACGGTAATTGTAGTTTGTGAATTAGGTTACTTAGTATGTTAATTAGGTATTAGTGATTAGTAGATGGGTAGTAGTATTAGTAGTGGATTAATTAGTAGTGCTAGTAGTAGAATTACTAATCTACTACTAGTATTACATTAAAATACTTCATTACTACTACTAATGCTATTACTAATATTACTAATACTAATAACCTACTACTAATACTATGTAATACTAATACTTCTACTAATCTAGTACAACAAATCTACTAACACTACTACTACTAATCTAGCTAATACTTTACTAATTTACTAATTTACTACTTGTACTTTTACTACTACTACTAATATTCTACTACCACTACTACGAATTTCCTACTTCTACTTTTACTACTACTAGTACTAATTTTCCACTACTACTACTAATTTTCTACTACTACTACTAACTTACTACTTGTACTTTTACTTCTACTACTAATTTTGCACTACTACTATACTACTACTACTAATTTTCTACTACTACTACTACTACTAATTTACTACTTGTACTTTTACTACTACTACTACTAATCTATTACTAATACTAATTTTCTACTACTACTACTACTAATTTTCTTCTACTACTACTACTACTAATTTTCTACTAATACTACTACTAATTTTCTACTTCTACTTTTAATACTACCACTACTACTAATTTTCTACTACTACTACTACTAATTTTCTACTACTACTACTAATTTTCCACTAATACTACTACCAATTTTTCTACTACTACTAATTTACTACTTGTACTACTATTACTAATTTTCTACTACTACTAAATTTCCACTAATACTACTACCAATTTTTATACTACTACTAATTTTCTACTACTACTACTACTACTACTAATTTACTACTTGTACTTTTACTACTACTACTAATCTATTACTACTACTAATTTTCTACTACTACTACTACTAATTTACTACTTGTACTTTTCCTACTACTACTAATCTATTACTAATACTAATTTTCTACTACTACTACTACTAATTTTCTACTACTACTACTAATTTTCCACTAATACTACTCCCAATTTTTATACTACTACTAATTTTCTACTACTACTACTACTACTAATTTACTACTTGTACTTTTACTACTACTACTAATCTATTACTACTACTAATTTTCTACTACTACTACTACTAATTTACTACTTGTACTTTTACTACTACTACTAATCTATTACTAATACTATTTTTCTACTACTACTACTACTAATTTTCTACTACTACTACTAATTTTCCACTAATACTACTCCCAATTTTTATACTACTACTAATTTTCTACTACTACTACTACTACTACTACTACTAATTTTCTACTACTACTACTACTAGTACTAATTTACTACTTGTACTACTACTACTACTACTACGGCTACTAATTTTCTACTACTACTACTACTACTAATTTTCTACTAGTACTACTAATTGTGGTTGTTATTTGTTGTCATTGTGTACTGTGCATGAGCATTGTTTGAAATCTACTCAGACCTACCTAGTGCCCGTTCAAGAGTTACTCATTAGGAGTAACTCTTGGACAGTCCCCGTTTTGGGACTGTTCTTGTGCCTTCCATGTCACTTAGGTGGTAAACATGAAATTGTGTTGTGTTGGTAAGAGGAAAATTTGGTGTCAATTCCCTCAATGTTCTTCGATTGCATATGTGGAGTTTTCATATATTCCACATTGTGCTTTTGGGGAACTGAGGCGAATTGCTGCCGAATTTTTCTCTTATCGACATTACACAATTTCACGTTTACCAGTGACATGAAACGCACAAGAATGGGTTTAGGTTGGAGTGATAAGGTCCCCGGTGATGAATCGTTTTTAAATTGATGGTTGTGAGAGTTCCAACTTATGGTGAAATTCGCGAAATTTTCTTCAAATTCCATGTTGTTGACTTCTTTCCCCACGCCAATTTGTTCATGTGTACATACCCTAATCATTCATAGTTCAATCCATATAGAATGAATAGAGTAGAACGGAGTTGGATGTACGAGAGACTGGCCGACAATAAGCGACCGAAAATAGAATTTAGAGACGGTGTGGAGGAGTTCATCAAGTTTTCCTTAGATAATAACCCCCACTACACCAGCGAGCAGCTTAGGTGCCCATGTAGAAAATGTCAAAACCGTGCCTTAAAACATGAAGTAGATGTCAAACAGCATCTATACACGCACGGTTTTGTTGAGAACTACTACGTGTGGACGTATCATGGTGAAAATGAAAGTACTCGCCTGCAAGAACCTGTTCGCGAAAATCCGTACCGGGACTTCGTAGAGGACGCACTGCGTACAACTGTTGAGGACATCATGGAGGAGGAACGTAACCCAGACAACTTAAGCGACGAAGAAGTACAACATGAACCTAACCCCCAAGTCCTTTCCTTTTTCGAAATGCTAAAAAATGCTGAACTCCCAGTTTTCAGCGGGTGCGATATGAGTCTGTTGCAAGTCGCTTCAAGGATGCTGACTTTGAAGTGCGAAAGCAACATGGCCTTAAGACATTTAGACGGTTGGATCCAATTGCTAATTGACCTTCTACGAGGCACTAAGGAGAATGTCATGGCAAACAATTTCTACGAGGTTAAAAGTTTGTTGAAGGACCTCCAACTCCCCCATGAAAAGATAGACTCGTGTCCGAATGGATGCATGCTGTTCTGGAAGGGAGATTCGGACCTCGACGCGTGTAGGAAATGTGGATCCGGGAGGTACAAGAGTCGAACAAAAAATACTAGGGGGAAGAGAGTACCAACTAAGGTCTTGACTTACTTTCCAGTTGGTCCGAGGCTGCAAAGACTGTATGCGACAAAGAAAATTGCGGGTGAGATGAGTTGGCACCACAGTAACTCCAAAATCAGAGTTAGTGGTATGATGACACACCCTAGCGATGGTGAAGCTTGGAAGACATTTGATATCAAACATCCCGACTTCGCGAAAGAGCCGCGCAACGTACGTTTGGGTTTGTGCACAGATGGTTTCTCACCCTACGGGCAGTTCGGCAAGTCGTACTCATGTTGGCCGGTTATTTTGACACCGTACAACCTACCGCCGTGGTTATGCAATAAGAGACAATTTATGCTCCTGTCACTTATTGTTCCTGGCCCTAAGAACCCGAAAGCCAATATGGACGTGTATCTCCAACCACTTGTTGAAGAGTTAAAAAGTTTGTGGGATAATGGGATTTACACGTACGATGTGTCGAGGAAAACTAGTTTCAATTTACGAGCTGCACTAATGTGGACCATCAACGACTTCCCAGCTTACGGGATGTTGTCTGGTTGGAGTACAACGGGTTACCGTGCTTGTCCTTACTGTCAAGCGAAGGATCAAAAATCTTTTTGGCTTAAAAATAGCGGAAAGGTATCTTGGTTTGACTGTCACAGACAATTTTTACCTTCCGACCATCCGTTTAGGCATAACTGTAAGAGTTTCCTGAAGAAACAACCCAATGAAACTAGGATCGCATGTAAACGGTTAACAGGCGATGAGATATGGACAGATGTGCAGAAGTACCCTACAATAGTACACGCTACCCACCAACAGTTGAAAAAATTGAAGGACAAGAAGGAAGGTTGGTGGAAGCAGAGCATATTCTGGGAACTTCCATACTGGCACACTCTGCTTATCAGACACAACCTTGATGTTATGCATATCGAGAAGAATTTCTTTGAGCAGATTATCAACACCGTGATGGATGTACCGAACAAGACAGCCTTCGGACCAAAAGGCAAAGCAGATTTCAAGGAACTGTGTCTTGGGCGACCCAAATCGTCGTCCTTTGTTATGGACAAAAATGATAGGAAGGCTTTGTGTGATTGGGTGAGTGGTTTGAAGTTTCCGGATGGTTACGCATCCGACTTATCCCGGTGTGTGGACCAGTCCAAGTTAATTCTGCATGGCATGAAAAGCCACGACTGTCACGTGTTTATGTCGCGCTTGATGCCAGTAGCTTTGAAGCAGCTGCTGCCAATGAACACGTGGAATGCATTGACAGAGATCAGTCAGTTCTTCCGAGATTTGTGTTCCACTATGGTGTCAGTCGACTCCATGAATCGACTTGAGAACAGTATTCCCGAGATCCTTTGCAAGTTGGAGAAAATATTCCCTCCGTCATTCTTCAACTCGATGGAGCATCTCCCACTTCATTTGCCGTATGAGGCAAGGGTTGGCGGTCCTGTTCAGTACAGGTGGATGTACCCATTCGAAAGGTAACGTCCTCAACTCTCCTGGGTGTGACTTCCCGTGCATTGATTACCAATTAGGTCTTACATGAGAGCTAATATTTTAATTTGCAGGTTCTTAAACCATCTGAAAAAAAAAAATTGGTAACAAAGCACGTGTTGAGGGTTCAATATGCAACGCGTATTTGTTAGAGGAGACATCAAACTTCTGCTCCTTCTACTTCGAAGAGCACGTTGACACAAAAGCCAAAGACCTAGACGTGGGTACGCATCAGACTGAAGACCACCAAATAGAGGTGGAACCCTTTCAGTTTGATGTTGGAAGTACCACTGGAAAATGTAAGGAGAGGTGGTTGACCGATGTTGAGTACAAGCAGGCACACTCCTACGTTCTGAAAAACTGTGGCCCTGTAATCAGACCGTACGAGGAGTAAGTAACTCACGTACAACATACCCTCCTCATAATTGGTAGTATGTGTGATTAAGTACAACTGCTGACCATTTCAGGAAATTCGAGGCTTTCATTATGGCAGAACATGCGGGAGTGACAACATCCGAAGATGTTTGGGTGGCATATGAGTCACTGTTTCCCTCATGGCTACGTACTCAAGTATGTTGAAATGCTATTTGCTTGATCATTATTCATTGTGTATGTGTTTGGTACAAAATTTAATTGCATTGTTTTTCGACGAATTTTATGTTGACAATAGCCTGAAGCGCTGGAGGATCCCATTGTAAGACCTCTAGTCACTGGACCGTCTTCACGAGTCAGAACTTGGAGGCGATATAGAATTAATGGGTACAAGTTCCGGGCGTTTGTCGAGGGTGTTGATGTTCCAAAACTGACCAAAAGTAACGGCGTATGTGTGTTGTCCACCGAAGGGTCAGATTACTATGGAACACTAATCGAGGTGATCGAGTTAGACTACTACGACAGCCACAAAAACTGCAAGGCCATACTGTTCAAATGTGATTGGATCGACAACTCCCCGCACGGAGTCACTGTTCATGAGAACTACAATCTTGTGGATGTCGACCTGACGAGAAAACTGCGAGGGCAGAACCCTTTTGTGTTGGCGTATCAAGTCGATCAAGTCTGCTATGCACCTTACCCAAAGGGAAAAAAGAGTACGAATTGGTCTGCGGTTTTCAAAATCAAGGCAAGATCACAAGTTGATAATCCTATCATCGACGATGATGTCTACCAAGAGAGTGTGGTTGGTAATAATCAGCCGACGTCATTAACTCTGCTCGAAGACACTGACGTCAATGAAGAAGAATATGTAGTTGAAGTTGCTGGTGCTGTAGGGGAGGACGACGAGTTTGCCGACTGGATTGTTCCTGAGGGAGAGGGTGATGAGGATGACGACTTGGTCATCGACGATGAAGATGATGGTGATGAGGTGAATACTGACTGGGACGATGATGATGAAGACGGGGACGAGGGGTTCATTGAACCGCACACTGACGCGGACAGTGACAGTGACAGTGACGATAATTAGCAATTATATAGTTGTTTGTATCTTATTCGCATAAGTTGTAATGTATTTATTTGTAATTGAATACAATTTCGGTACTTAATGAAATTCCTGCTTTACCCTAAACGAACTGACTCTACAGTTTAACTTTGCGCAAACATATTTTGTAGACGTGATTATGGCAGGTACCAGTGAGATGCTGACGGGGGCCACCAGCCATGGTGACCATATGGAGGAGGACACACCTAGGACTCCTGTCATCCTGGGTGTGGACGCTGTCCAGGAAGTCGGGGCGACGGTCTACGTTGCCACGCCTGGGAAAGCGTACCTATCACGGCAGAAAGTGCCTTCTGCTACTTGGTGAGTTTTAGTTGTTGTAACCAGTTCTTTTCTAAATTTTCACTCATTTATTTGCTTCACATTATCATGCTTGACTTGTGTAGGTGGGACGACAAGAAGTACTCAGAGTATATGCGGGATTCCGTAGTCATGACGTATGCGTCCACCCCTGGCGCCTACCGTAGCTGGACGGAGGCGCCCCCGGAAGCTCGGGAAGCGATGTATATGCACTTCGCGGTAATTACCTCGTCTTTGTTTCTAAGGTTTTCGTTGCACGATTTATACATTCAATTGTAACTAACGAATCCTTTTTTTGACAAACAGAAAAGAGTGCGTATAGACCTGGGGTACGACCTCAGGTCGGATTATGAGAGTCGGATTAAGAAGAGGATAACCGACTTATTCCAGCGAGCTGTCCCGAGGGTCGAGAAGGCGGAATGGATTCCGATCGAGAAGTGGGAGATATTGAAGAAGAACGCTGCCGACCCAAGCTTCAAGAAGAAATCGGCGATTAAGTCATCGAACAGGAGAGGTGGGCAGGTGGACGGGGTGGCCAACCCCACGAGCTGCCTTGGAAGTAGGAGTGCAGCAACGGCCTTCGCGCAGTTGGTAAGTGCTTACAACACAAGTAAAAAATTTGAGTATAATTCAATATATAATATTGGTAAATAAATGCTGAAAATTTTAACACTGTTATTTGAAGGGCCCATCTGCAACCCCGGTCCAGCTCTTGGAGAAGACGAAGAAGGGGAAAGACGGCAAGTGGATTGACCCTAGAGGACCGGAGATCGTGGTGAGTAGTAGTAATGTTTTTAAAAAATATATTAGTCATGAAAATTACGATGTGATAGTATGTGTTCCTAAAGTTATAGCACTGTTTCATGTTGCTGTTTCAGGAGAGTTACGAGAAAGCGGTGGAGGAGGCACGCGCCTCTGATCAAGCACCCAACACCCTCAAGATCTTCCACGATGTGTCAGGTGGCTACAACTCGAAGAAAAGGTTTTGGGGGATAGGTAACGTGGCGAAAGAGCTCTTTCGCCCATGCTTGAACCGTGGTAAGGAGGTATCTGCGGACACATACCTCCCCACCGCCACCTCGCAGGAACGCACGCTCAACGACCGTATGGAAGATAAATTCGAAAGGCAAGAAGAGCGCCTGAAGACATTGGAGAAGAGGTGCGAAGAGCAGGACCAGTTTATTCAGTTCATGAGGGAACGGTTCGCCATGGGGAACGACGGATGCAGTGGAGGACCACGCATGACCAGGCGCGACGATGACGACAACAACGATGGTCATCCCTTTGGGTCAGAGCAGATTGAGTCCCTTTCGTAGGTAGTTCCGCTCTCTTATGTTACTTGTTTGGATTCTGGTTGCATTGTGTGTATATATTTTACCAACTCCTAGATAGAATTCTGAACCTAGCACTGGTTGTCTTTGTAATATTTTCATTTTCTATAACAGTATACTAGTTTATGTTTGTTTCGTTTTGTGGAGTTTTGTGAAGAAGACATGTACGAGAGCTTTGATTGGAGTTATTGATGGACTTTTGTTTGGGATGTGGTGCTGTTGTTGTATGTTGTAGGAGTGGGTTGGTTAATTGCAGCTTGTTATATTTCGCGCATACGGGGAGCTGAAAACAAAGGAACGGTTTTTTTGTTAATAAGCTTTGCGTGGGATTAGCCGACGCAAAGTCAAACATTCTGTTGACTTTGCGTCGGCTAATCCCACGCAGAGCCTCTTAGTCAGCTCTCAGTCAATGGCTTTGCGTGGGATTAGCCGACGCAAAGTCAAACAATCTGCTGACGTTGCGTCGGCTAATCCCACGCAAAACCATTGACTGAGAGCTGGCTAAGAGGCTTTGCGTGGGATTAGCAGACGCAAAGTCAGCAGATTGTTTGACTTTGCGTCGGCTAATCCCACGCAAAGTCCATTGACAGGGTGTTGACCTCCATTTCTTCGTGTCGTAATAGCCGACGCAAAGCCGACGCAAAATGCATGCGTCGGATTAGCCGATGCAAAATAAAAAATTTGCGTCAAATTATAACGGCGGCCGATTGCGTCGGTTAATCCCACGCAAACTACGATTTGCGTCGGATTTTGTTCATTTGCGTCGGATTTTTCCGACGCAATTCGGGCTCGTTTTTTGTAGTGAATAGTTGAACGCATTTGATCCCATTTTTATTAGTACGGAACCCGTTGACACGAAAACCGACATCACATAATCCGAGAGGGTTAGTTTCGATGTCGTGACGTAGAGGGATGCAATTTCGTCACTAATACAAAATTTCTAATCTAGCACAAGCATTTTCATAAAACTCCGATAACGGTATTGTAATCGCATGCATACGCGATTATAGCACCGGAAGCCAAGTTAAATACAAATCGTGCGATATTTGTATTTGATTTGGCCGACCATCGATTTTAAACCAAAAAATGACACGAGTTGGTACTCGTACAGGGGCTACTCGACCGAGTACGTAGGCTACTCGATCGAGTAGCGTCCATAAACCTGGGCAGAATCCTTTTCGAGGATACACTCGATCGAGTCAGACCATGACTCGACCGAGTGGGTCCTGCAGTCCAGTAATCCAAGAGCTTAAATGCAACATTTAAGCCTCGTCTTTTTTTACGACTTTTAGTCGACACGTGTAAAGTCAATCACGTGAACCTATTTTTCAAAACTCATTCATATCACGACACTTTAGCGACTTTGATCGATTTTTCGATGTGATAAGTCGGGACAAGGCATCGAGGCATAGGATCGGGCTAGCGTCACGCTTAGGTCCTATGTCTCCGTCCTTCGTTTAATACACGACGCAATGTGTATTTAATCGGGGTTCGTCCATCCACATAATTCACGGTCTAGTTTATATACGGGTCCGTTTCCATCCTTTTTTTCATTTGTTATTCCGTTTGTATATCGCTTATAATTTTTGTATTGGCCGGGTTGTATTTCCGCCCGTGTAACTTGTACGTTATTTACTTTTGAGTTTCGTTTATTTACTTGCTTATCGCTTTATAAATGAACCTCGCATGCTAAATCACTTCGACCATAACTAGATGCATTAAATGACGTAATTCACATATTAATTCACATGCTTAGCCCGAAAACGCTGTTTGCATATCATTTAATCGTTTTACTAGCACGCGCACACGAACACGAACGATGTCTTAGTAGAGGCCGCCATGTGCGGGCGGGGTTGGGTGTCCTTAGTGGGCTTCCCAACACGTACCCTCACCCCTTACTCAGAACCTTGGTTTCCGGATGCCCGAAACCATTGGTGCACGAGAGTCATTCTATATACGAAAGCCGGTTTAAACGGTATTGATATTGCAATGCAAAGGGACGAGCCCAATAAACTCTGAGATCGAAGTGGGCCGTACTTTGTGTATAGCCCATGACGACATAGAGTGGGCTCGTATGGTTTCGAATAACCACAAAATTCGGTGGCGACTCCATTTTGACTTAAATTTCGAACCCGAGAACAATCTCACCACGAGATTCATTCGCCTACCCAAACCCGCGCGTGGCCGCGTCGGGGTGGACCTACGTCATGTTGACACATAGACATGGGGGCATGGGCCGGCCAACAAGTTCGCCTGCCCGGTCTTAACCGCAGGTGGCGCCGGCTGACAGCCCCCCATGCCGTAGCCATAGGGGCATGGGCCGGCCAACAAGTTCGCCTGTCCGGTCTTAACCGCATGTGGAGCCGGTTGACAGCTTCTCATGTTGTAGCCATGGGGGCATCGGCCGGCCAACAAGTTCGTCTAGCCGGTCTTAACTGCAAGTGGCGTCGGCTGATAACCCCCCATGCCATAGCCATGAGGGCATGCGTCGGCCAACAAAATCCGCATGCCCGGTCTTAACCGCATGTGGCACCGGCTAACAGTCCCCCATGCCGTAGCCAAGGGGGCATGGACCGGCCAACAAGTCCGCCTCCCCAGTCTTAACAGCAGGTGGCACCGATTAAAAACTCCCCATGCCATAGCCATGAGGGCATGGGCTGGCCAGCCGATCCCATGCGCCAAACGCAGGGGCATTGGCCTCCGAGACCAATGGCGTGTCTTCACACATAGAGCAGGGGCATACACCTGGCAGGGGTTACATCTCTCCGAGTTGTATCAGCCGTGGCTGTCATTTCCAGGGCTCATTTATTATTTACCAGGCACGGGTTACCTCCCTCCGAGTGCAATTGTCAAAAGTAAAGGTATGACGATCCTTCTTTGGCTTATTTCTGTTATTATTTACCGGGCATGGGTTGCGTCCCTCCGAGTTATATTAGTCATTCCCTCCACAGCTTATCATATTATTTATCGGGCATGGGTTACGTCCCTCCGGATATCGTCATCTTCAGAGTGAGATCGTGACGCCTCAAACGACCACGGTTCCGCGAAGAGATTCTTCATCATGTATCCCTCGGTTACCGCTGCGCACAGGGCCGAGCTCTATTTTTGAGCAAATTGAAGATACAACTCTCAATTATAGATCACCCAAAGCCGGGTTAAAAGCTTCGACAGTTCCTACCGGATTTGTAAGGCTAAACACTTGATACTACTCAAACTAAGGTCAGGTACACCGTTCATCTTGTAGGTCGCCACACTTGGCACTAGACCTGGACACTAGTATCCGACTCCGCTGAGGGCAAATTGATGGGGGATAAATCCCCCAGACATGTAGGCCGACTGAGATAGACATATAGGCCGGACCCTGTGTTGGTCGGACCCCGAGTCAACCGGACCCTCATACCGGTTGACCGTCCTCACGAGTCGCCACTAGTCGACTCGGAATAGACCTCTCATGACATCACCCAGGTGATGTCACCACCTCTCCCTTCCACTACAAATACCCCATTTGATAGAGAGGAAAGGGGAGTCCAATCCCTACTACTCCCTCCACTACTTACCCTCATCAATATGATAGGAGACATACCTACATACATACACATATTGTGTTGACTTGGGCACCGGAGGCTCCGCCCCAGGGCAACCCTCCCTGTGTTGGAGTTCACCTTGCAGGACCATCGCCAGCTCGCATTCGGATCCCGAGAAGAGCCAAACCGTCCGAGCCGGGGACCCATAAAAATCCCCAAACAAACGCGTTTATTGAATGAATTACGTTAAAAAAAATTTAAAAAAATGAAAAACACGTAAAACGTTAAAATCTAACGTTTTATTGATCAATAAAACGTTAGAATCTACTTTCTATATAGTAACATAACCATAGCTTTTCATTGAAGGACAGGCAAGTTTATAAATTCTGTTCATTCTTCAAGGTAGGGGCAAAAAGAGATGTTATAGATAAATAGATTTCAAACTAGTGAGTAATAAGTCAGGATGGCCGAGTGGTCTAAGGCGCCAGACTCAAGTTCTGGTCTTCGAGAGAGGGCGTGGGTTCAAATCCCACTTCTGACAATTTTATATTAATTACCGACATACGAGAAAATGTGACGTTTTCATAAAATACCCGAGTCCAACACTTATGAACAAACACTACCAATGCTTGATACTTGCAACCAAATTCAAGTAACATACTTTTGAGAAGTGACTTCTGGTGAGCACCACTGCTTTTTCTTTTTTACGGAGTCCTATTCTAGCATATCACTAACACAGGTAGTAAACTCAGTACCGTTCATCAAAAGGTTTCCAAATTCTAATAATACTTGCAAATTCTTTGACACATGGAAATTTTTAGTGCGGAGCAGGAGAAGGAGATGTGAGGTGTACGTTTAAGTTTTTGTTTTCAAATTTAGATAGGAAGTTGAGCAGTGTGCAACCTACTTCTCACCAACACACACCCTTAGCATTTCATCTATAAATACACTTCATAACTCAGGTGTATTAGCAGCAATAACAACACATTTTCTAGTCATTCTCAAGTAATAATTGTACAAGTTTAATCAACCATTCCAGTTCAAGAATTTTCTGTTTCACTTTTCATAACCATGGCTTCACGCTCCTGTTTACTGTTTTTTATGTTTGTAGTTATTTCCTCCTTATTATCAACTGAAGCTCGCCGTCTTTTAGATGCCCCTGAACTGCCTAAACCTGAGGTACCTGAATTGCCAAAGATCACGGTTCCCGAGCTTCCTAAGCCCGAGATACCTGAACTCCCAAAAATGACTATACCCGAACTTCCTAAGCCACAGTTACCTCAACTCCCCAAACTCGAGGTACCTGAATTGCCAAAAATGACGGTGCCTGAGCTTCCAAAGCCAGAGATGCCTGCATTGCCTAAGTTTGAGGCACCCAAGTTGACAATGTCTGAGCTTCCTAAGCTTGATGTTCCTGAATTACCGAAGCCAGCATTGCCTGAGCTTCCCAAGGTACAAGTACCCGAGCTACCGAAGCCTGAGGTTCCTGAATTGCCAAAGCCACAAGTGCCCGAGATTCCTAAGCTTGAGGTCCCAGAGCTTCCCAAGCCAGAAGTTCCAGAGCTCCCTAAGCCCGAGGTTCATGAGCTGCCCAAGCCAGTAGTCCCTGAGTTGCCCAAGTCACATGTGCCTGAGCTTCCTAAGTCAGAGATCCCCGAACTGCCCAAGCTCAAAGTACCAGAGGTCCCCGAATTGCCCAAGCCTGCAGTGCCTGAGTTGCCGAAGCCACAAGTGCCCGAGATTCCTAAGCTCGAGGTCCCAGAGCTTCCCAAGCCAGAAGTCCCGGAGCTCCCAAAGCCAGAGGTGCCTGAGATTCCGGAACTGCCTAAACCAGTTGTGCCTGAGCACCCTACTAAGCCATGAAACTGAGCATACGTATACTACGGGTTTCACATATAGTATATGTGACCTGCTGGTTGGTTCATATAAGATGCTGAAATCCAATAATTAATTAATTAAGTAGCTGGTATTTACAAATATGTTTGTTTTGTAATTTGCATCTCTGATCTTCAAAAGGCTAGTATATATACTTACTAGCTACACTTTGCTTGTATCACTTGTATCATGTATGTGTGCAATTTACGTGCCCTTGTACTTTTTATTTTTTATTTTTTATTTTTCTTCTCTTCTAAGTTGGAGTATAATAGTATAGCCATAGTTTATACTTGTATGTTTGTATGATATACAGTATTATATTATATACGGAGTAAATTGCAAAGTAGTACCGAATATGAATCAATATGAGTTATGGGTTAATACGGAGTAAGTAGATACATTATCTCCGGAATGATTTTCTTTTTCAAACCAATGATTTCATGAAAATGATCAACTTTGGAGAGAAAAAAAGTTCACGTTCGGAAATTGCAACAAAGAATTATAGTCGTTGAAAGTTTGATCGACCTCACCAAAGACCATAACTCATGCCACAAGCTTTAAAAATGACTTATTTTTTTTACAAAGCCAAAATCTCATAAAAACAATGGTTTTGAAAAAACATTGCTTTCGAAACTTGCAAGTTAACTATGAGAATCATCATCAAAATTATTTTGACTAAAAGAAGGATACTATACACTACAAAAACGAAAAAAAACAAGGGGTACCATCTAAAATACTACTACAGTATCTTTTTATATATATGACTGTTGCATTTAGACCCGACAAACAATGACACGACCCGAAAATATGACAGGAGCCCGATACGAAATTAACGGGTTTGGTTGAGACTTGATGACCCATTTAATGTAGGTAGATCGGCACGAACACGACACAAGATTTAATTGGGTCTGCTTTAGATTGAGATCCCTGAACACTAATTAATCCGACACGAATAACTGTTTATTAAATTAATCTAAAAATTTGTAATCATTTGTTATGTTTATACATTTTGACGAAATTATTTTTTCCTAACGAAACATTACTCAATTCAAACGAATTTTCTTAAAATTTTCCATTTGTATCCTTGATACGACCTCTTCATTCTTTTGATTACATTTAATTTCTACCAAAAAAAATTCGATCAATCAATCGAACTCTTGTGTAAATTCAACTATGGAACCCGTTCTATGATTAATGATGAAGTTATTTTCCTTTAAGTTTAACTTTATATTTTTTTAAAAATTTATTATGAAATTCATCAATTAGGGTTTCTCCTTGTGATTGATTTTCATGGATTAATCATTCTAATTATTTTTAATCTCTACCAAACAGATTCCGATCAATTATGGATCGTAGTTCTTCAATTAATAATGGAGTTATATTGCTTTAAGTTTTAACTTTAGTTTTTTTATCAATTTATCGTAAAGTTTATCAATTAGGTTTTCTCTCAATGATTGATTTTTATGGATTCTTTTAGGGTTTATATATATAGGTTTTTTGCTATAAAATTGATTGATTGATCGATCGATTAAAGAAGTTTCTAAGGCACGTATTTCATTGTGAATGTCGAATGTACCTTTGAAAATTAAGAAAATATTGATTGTTCAATTTTTTTTAGAGAGAGACACCGTAATTTTTTTAGAATTGGAAGGAAATGACAAGGACAAATTGGTAAAATATTGTTTAAATTGAGTAAAAGCTCGTTATGAAAAAGCATGATCCGTTGAATATTGACATGACACAAGAACACGACACAAAATTAATGTCGATGCCGCTATTGTTAATGATAGTGAAGTCGGTCTTGGTTTTGTTATCCGCAATGAAGAGGGGAAGGTGCGGATGGTTGGAAGTAAGCGTGTGAACGCAAGATGGAGTCCGGAGGTGGCAGAGGCAATGGCGGCTTGTTTCGGGTTGTGTAAGGCCTATTGATGTGAGTTAATATGAACTTTGAAACAACAACGTGAAGAATGATAGTGATCTGAAATGAACGTAAACAAAGTAACAAAATAGATAGTAAGGATAGTTTGTGATGATGAATAAACCGTAACCAAGGGATAGTATGCTTAGTGAAGTAGACCTATACTTCAACAAAGCGGGTGCTAAATCAAACACGCGATTGAAGTAGCGAGTTTAGAGCTTGTAACGCGACTAACTCTAGACTTTGTCTTGTAAGCAACAAGGACGTAAAAGAAAGCAATGCTTTACTCAGTTTTGTGTATAAATCTTGTGTATCTTTATTCATCAAATGGTTGGCTATATATAGCCTACAAAACGTCCCCAAACCAGAATGGTCAAGGGTGATACAAACAAAGCTAGGGTGATACAAACAAAGCTACAATCAGCCTACTAACTCCGGTGCATATCCCTTGCTTGAATGAGTGTGAACCCAAGTTAATGCATCCATATGGTCTTGATTATTTGACTTGTAAATCAGATTAGAGCAAAGTATCCACTAGCTCTTTTATTGAAAGTCGATACAAAAGAAACAGTCCTGTCAAATAACTTCTGCGAAATTCCCATGCACAACTGACTTGTTCGGACCATAACTTTGTCAATACTTGTTCAATGAGCCTTCACGAATAATCATTGGAAAGATAAGCTCGAAATCTATCTCCTCCATTTTGAATGACTACGAAATTCCAAGTATAACTCGAGATATGGACTAATCAAAACAACGCTGCAAAATGAACTTCTGCGAAATTCCCATGCACAACTGACTTGTTCGGACCATAACTTTGTCAATACTTGTTCAATGAGCCTTCATGAATAGTCATTGGAAAGATAAGCTCGAAATCTATCTCCTCCATTTTGAATGACTACGAAATTCCAAGTATAACTCGAGATATGGACTGATCAAAATAACGCTGCAAAAATGAACTCGCATCACCTATGAAGAGAGATACCAGAATATTATCCTCGAGAGTGACTCGTCTAATGTGGTTCATAATGTGTCACGGCGGGTTCAGTGGCAAACTCCTATTGGGTGTTGTTTTGATGATATTTGCTACTTAATCATTTTTCTTTGGCTCGCTGTAAACATACGAAGTGTAGTGGTAATACCAAGACTATATATGCGCTTTAGTGGGTACGGAGATTGTACTTGTGTCGAATTTTCCGTCAACTGTGCTTGAGTTGGCGGAAGTTGATTTAATATAAAATGGCTACGCTTTGGTTTAAAAAAAAACACGACACAAAATTAATGAGTTTGGTTTGAGGTTTAATGACCCATGTATGTAAGTGTGTCGACACTAACATGGCATGAAACTTAATTGGGTTAGATTTGGGTTGAGGGGTTCGTGATCCGTTTACATATGAGACAACCTGATCCGATCGGTTTCTCAGTTCTAATTGCATTGATGCAGTTAGGAAGTAAATAGACATTTTAATCAACTCGTATCCTATTTTGGAAAATAAGAGGGCCTTGAAAAAAAACTGGAGTGCTTTTTCGACTTAGAAAATTAACTGGTTAATTGAGTTCAATATTTTAAACCCTTTCAAATGTTGGGCTCCGGTTCAGACCTCAATGGGATGTCTCCGCTGAGTATGGATATCTCTATTATTTTTTTTTCTCTCCATTACCTTCCATTACTTCTTATACAACAATACAAAATCATTAATCATCATCCACCTTATCAAAACCGATAACCATTGGATCGTTATAAAACAAATGTTAACCATCAAAAAATAATGGAGAGGAAGTTTACTCCCGCGCTAAGTATATAGGTAAAATGTTAGGGAGTATAATACTATCAAGTTATATTTGTGGTATGTTTTACATGTAATTTGGTCCTTGTGACTGATTAGGTGGCCACGCATGAACGAAGTGAAAAGAGGGAGTTGGGGCTTCGGTAGTTCAGGAGTCAGGATAAGGAAGTTTCAGGTGGCTCGTGAAGAGAGTGGTGGGTACTCGTACTTACTAGGTACTGCAATTTTCTTTTCTTTTTTGTTTTAGTTCAACTGCTCAGCTACATTACAGATAAACAACGGAACTAATCAACTAATAATGAGTTTTTATTTTATTTTCATATTATTCTCAGTTTTCTAGGTAAACTAACAAAAAATACCTGCAAGTAGACCTGTCGAACGGGTTGGACGGTCGGGTTTCGGGTTCTATCATTTCGGGTTCGGGTAAAATACGGGTCGGGTGTATTTCAGGTTTGAAAAATATGGGTTTTATACGGGTTAGGTTTATACGGGTTTCGGATCGGGTTTTGAGTAAAATACGGGTTATCAACGCACTTTAAAAACATTAATTTTCTTTACCTTTTTTATCATAAATACAATTTTATTCTTAATTTTCTTAAACATCTCATTTAATATAAGATTAATGAGAATAAACATGTTTTATTTAATATATTTTTTAATATACATTGATGTTTTATTTCTATAGGAGGTACGAATGTATATGACGAACTTTGACTCGATTTATTGATTTTTTTTTCTCATTATAATAATCATGTGATAAAAATAGGATTTTAAAGATATATATAAATATTATTTCTTAAAATTTTGAAAATAAAAAAATATTTCTTAGTGTTTTTGAGAAACTTTAGTGTATAATAATATATTTTTAATTTATCTATTTTCGGACGGACAACGTGTTCGGGCGAGTTTTGACCCAATATATTCGGGTTATTATCGGGTCGGGTCACTTTCGAATTTCGGTCAGTTTCGGGCGGGTTTTTCGGGTTTTTTTCGGGCTGTTTCGGGTCGGATCAATTTTTAACAGGTCTACGTGCAAGGGCTTCAACAAGGGATATCACAGACAACTCCATGAGATTTGGTATGTATTTGACCCGTTGACAGTTTTAGTCCTACGCCTAGTAAGAGTCGGGAACGGCCATGCTTGGGTCTGATTCGGGTTTACAGAAAGGCTACTTGGGGCAAATTATTCGATCTCGGATTAAGTTACCAGTCGGGCCAGGCTAGTTTTGCCATGTCTGCAAATGGGGCTGCTGCTGTTAATATTGGAAGCTTGTTCAAATTCTAAAATTATACTCATTGGAAATAGCATGAAACACACCATATTGAGTACATAATATTTTAAAATTGTTTCAATCTCATTGATCATGTAGTTGCATTAACATAAAAATATTAGGTACCAATTCATGAATATGCCTCAACTGTCTTTGCAAAAATAATCAGACAGTAGCAACTAGCAATGCATTCTGAAAAATTGAGTGACGTTACCGACATACCTAAGCAAGTGTATAATAATATGGACCTAGGACATGTTTCAAAGTAACGCTCGGAGCTCAGCAGTTTCCAGAGCAAACTTCCGATGTTTTGACAAGACGGAAGGAACTTTAGCTGCCGTTAATCTCAAACCGAAATTGCTACAATTGGATTCATTTTGTTCTTTTGCAGCACTTATCACTGTCTGCAATATTTGCAAAGGATCCCCATGGCTAACGATCAAGATTGCACAGCTGCAAGAAAAAAATTCATTAATATCTACTTGCACATCCAACCCGTAAGACTCGAAAGAGAATTCTGAGAAGTATGCATAACAAAAGACGGCTATAAAGTAAGAAAAAGACATTGCTTATTGGATTGGATCAGGTGTTTACGGGTTTGGTTCATTTTAATAGCACTGTTGTCGGTTATAGTACACGTCAGCTAAGGTTCAGGTTATATTTGGGTCGTGATTGGAATTGTCGTTATTAAGTTTTGTGTTTTCAACTTAGTTACAAGAGTCGCGTCAAATGGGCCGGGTGAATTTCAATAGGTCTTTACTACAGTCAAGATGTCAAAGCAGCTACAAGAACATTATGTCAAGTACTGTGAAGAGAGACGTGATCAAAGAGTACCCTTCATAAGTTGTCTCCATTTGTTCCATGGCATTAATGAGACGAGAAACAACATCGGCTACACTTTCTCCACCTTCAGGCTGCTCAAAAGGATCTCTCTCGTCAAGGTCCCATATCTCTGGATACTAGAGGTAGATATAAATGAGTCAGGGAAAAGCAACTTCAAGAAAGAAAGAATACATTACTAGAGCTTTGGAGAATTTTGTCTTTTATATGCCAAGCTATCACTACATACTTCTATATGGCATATACAAACATACCCTCAAATAACACATCTTTATTGTTACATTTACTGCCTTCACCAATAGGTCCTTCATACTATTCCCTCTCATATTCTGAAGTCAGTAAGCAACCTATAAGAATGGAAGTAGTATTATACAAGGAGCCATGAATACGGAACTTACTCGCTCAGAAGATGAAAGCTCATACGAAGGACCAAAGTAGCGTTCACGAATATCTTCAAAAGCCTACATCAACAAATAGAATATGGTACAGATAATCAATTTTGGAAGAGGGTTTGTGCAATGGAAGCTTTGACTGTCAGAGCAAATTGTGGAATGGGAATGTGTCCGAAAAGTAAAATCCATGCAATAAGTTATACTTTCTCTACTATCATAATGCTAAGAAAAGGGGTCCACATTGCAAGTTTGCAACTTATGAGAATATGAGATCACTAACAATGTCCACCACAACTTCAACTTACAAGAATTGTACTCCGTACATCACATCACATAGTCATAGGAATTATCAGTTATGGTTCTTTGCAGCATAATCAGCGCTAAAATCACACACAAGCCGCGGAGATTTCTTCTTACAATACTAACTTGGCTCATGTTCACATTTCAACTTAAAAATACAGAAGTCTACGTCTTTGTGATGTGACTAAACCAGATGATCAACCATAGATGTACTGCTAAAAACACATTTCAACATGCTCAAAGAAATCATTTCTCATAGTCCTCATTATTTGTACAATCCAATTCATCCCACACAACAGCAGTACAAAAGATAACTACTGTCTATATTAACTCGCTTTTACAAGATTTCTAACTGCTAAAATAAAACTGACCTTGCATTGAGGACCTTCAAATGGAAGATTCAATACAGATGCAACCACTCTAGCAGTATGAGCTGTCCTAGAAAAGGGGGAGTAGCAAATGCGGACGTTTTCCAAAGGAATAGTAGCATCATTCAACTCCTGCAGGCATAACATAATTATATGTGAACAGGTAAACACTGAAGTGGTGCGAATCATAGGAACAAAGAGATCATAGATTCAGGTTTCATAATTAAACCAAGTTATGATCAAGGAAGATTCAACTTTAAATTTATAGGCCGGAAGATGATAATTCCTGACTTATCCTGGACTTCCTTTTCTTATTACTAAATACACCCTCTATTCCATTTGTATTGTCCTTCTTTTGACCATGATAGGGACTTTGAGCAAAACATGCAATAGTTACAGGTTTTTGAAAGTGATCATATGGAAAAGTCTTTTAATAAGTCATAGATGACAATTATATCTACCTAGGGCCCGCTTGGGATGGAGGTAACTGTTACGGGAGTAATGGAACTTGAAAAGAGAAGAAAACGGAAGAGATAGTGGTTGATGGTGATCGTTTAAAATGTAAAGAGAAGGTGACTGAGGAAGTCTCATATGAGGGTAATGCCTTTTACTTAGGGTGGGAGGTGGATAATTATTTCCCCTTAAAGAGGCTGCTACATTACCCTCTTTTTCTCCGTCTCCACCTCCTACTATCACTACTTTCTTCCATTTTCTAGTTCATTTTAGGTCTATTACATACTCTCCTAATAATTACATCCATCTCAAGCGAGCCCTCAGTATATTCAGTTGACCCTAGTAAAATAGGCACAACAAAAATTGGGATGCAGGTAGTGCCACCACACAAGACAAGACAACAAACTTAGAATTATCTGCAGCTAACAAACTACAGTATATCACATCAAACAAAGATGAAAACATAGCAATGTTGAGAATGACAAGGCCTCAAAAGAAGAACACGAAGGCCTCAAACGAACAAATAACAGTATTACTTTTTCATCCCATAAGGCAGCGGAAAAAAGAAGAAGTGAATAAGTAAGTACCTTCAGAAAGTTGTGTGCAGCCAAGTGAGCTTGGGTGACACCCTCAGACCCCAACTGATATTCTGGAAGTATCCCATTATCCTACTTGTGACAAAACCATGAATCACACAAATTAATTTGACCACCATATGCAATGCAAAACATGTTTCAGTAAATATGATCACTCTATTTTGCAGATATTTATGTGATCTGGGGTTTGGTTTCAAATTATAACTTCCATACCCTACCCTACCCTACCCTACACCACCCTACATCACTCATGAATGTAACTTCAAATCCTAACTCCGCAACTGCATACGGACACAACAATCAAAATCAGAAAAGATTCAATCTTAATCTTTGGGGTTATAGAGAATTGAAGTTTCATACAAGGATAAATACTCTAACAAAAATTAAACAAAGCAAGCGAATTGAGAATTGAGAATTGAGAGGGTAAAGGGAAGAACCATAGAAGAAACAATGAGGCCTTGTTCATTAGGGATACTCTTCCCATGCCTTAGAATCCAATATCTGTTTCTTGACAAACATGGTGATGTAAATGTTGTTGCCATTCCTACACTCCTACTCACTGCTCACTGCTCACTGCCCACTGCAATATTGGATTTTCTTTTATTCCACGGGTAGAGTAGCAATTGGGTCACTCGTATCGGATTTGGATCGATTCAAGATGGGTTGGGTCATATCGAGTTCGGGTCATCATATTTTTCCGGGTCGAGGGACCCGATCTATCATTATTTGATTTAATTAATTTTTTCAAATGTACTATATCAAGTTATACTTTAAATCACTCTCATTTGAATCAATATTTAAGCTTAATAATTGTTTAATCATCAATTTTATTGGGTCGGGTTTAAATCGGGTCGGGTTTGGTTCGCCGATCATCGAGTTATATCGGTTAATGGGTCATAAGCGAGTTGGGTTGGGTCGATTTTGGGGTCTTTAAATTTTCGAGTTCTATCAGATCGGGTGAGTCAGATCGATTTGACCAGATCGAGTCAGCTTTTGCCAGCTCTACATGTACTCATGTAGCCATGTCGTGGTTAAGATAATATTCTTGACAATGTGTTTACGGAATTAAATTTTTTTTTTCTAGTATTTAATGTTAACGAATTTTTCTAGAATTTTCATATTTTACCCTTCTATAAATCCTCAGCTTTACACTGGATTCAATATTTCAATTTACCATCTTTTCGTTTTTATCAACTTTCATAATCTATAACAGTTCCGAATTCGATCATAGATTCTATCATTCTAATTTAATTATCGATGATGTAATATCGATTAAAGTACTTATTTACTTAATTATTTTGTTTATTGTATCATTATTTTGATTAATTGTAACGCCCGCTATTTCTCCTAGCACTTTTATATTTTCCGTTACGACTTCGTCGTGACTCTATCACGTTTCGGTCTTCTGTTTCATCATTTTTCTAAGCTTTATTTTTATTTTCGAGTCAAATAATATTTATTTTTATTTTAAAAGATTTTAATTCTTTTAAACCTATTTATTCGATTTTAATTTCATCGTAAACTATTTATTTTTCGCGAAGAATTCTATTTCTCTACGAATTAATGTTTTAAGGTTGGATTTAAGTTATTTCTTTTCCTAAATGTCTAAACCCATTTCCAACTAAATATTTTTATTTACAAAAATTTAGCTTTTAATGATTTTATCACGAAGTTTCGTAAATAATTATTTTATAACGCGGAGTTTACTCGATTGTTTTTAAATGCTTTTAATAATTTTATGAACTTCCTTTATCGACTTATAAGCAAATTTAACCCAATGTTGGACCCTTTTAACGTGACACTCATGTCATACTACCTCTATACATTATTTTTGTGTAACATTTTATTTTTTTGAACGAATATAAATGAATTTAAAGCATAAGATATTTTCTTCTACCACACTTATTATGGTGACTCATGCAAGACTCTTCACCCCCTTTGATTCATTCACTTGGACATGTATGTGTAGGTACATGTTGTGGACATGACGTAGGTCCACCCCGACGCGGCCACGCGCGGGTTTGGGTAGGCGAATGAATCTCGTGGTGAGATTGTTCTCGGGTTCGAAATTTAAGTCAAAATTGAGTCGCCACCGAATTTTGTGGTTATTCGGAACCATACGAGCCCACTCTATGTCGTCATGGGCTATACACAAAGTAAGCCCACTTCGATTTCAGAGTTTATTGGGCTCGTCCCTTTGCATTGCAATACCGATACCGTATAAACCGGCTTTCGTATATAGAATGACTCTCGTGCGCCAAGGGTTTCGGACATCCGGAAACCAAAGGTTCTGAGTAAGGGGTGAGAGTACGTGTTGGGAAGCCCACTAAGGACACCCAACCCCGCCCGCACATGGCGGCCTCTACTAAGACATCGTTCGTGTTCGTGTGAGCGCGCTAGTAAAACGATTAAATGATATGCAAACAGCGTTTTCGGGCTAAGCATATTAATAGTTTGTGAACTACGTCATTTAATGCATCTTATTTTTGGTCAAAGTGGTTTAGCATGCGAGGTTCGTTTATAAAGCGTAAAAGCAAGTAAATAAACAAAGCTCGAAAGTAAAATAAAAACGTACAAGTTACACGGGCGGAAATACAACCCGGAATTCACAATACAACATTACGTAGAAGTAATAAAAATAACGCGATACAAAGATATGGACGGACCCGTATGTAAGCTAGACCGCGAAATGCGTAGATGGACTAACCCCGATTAAATACACATTGTATTGTGTACTAAACGAAGGACGGAAACATGAGACTGTGGCGTATTGCTAGCCCGATCCCATATCCCGTAGTCTTGTCCCGACTCATCACGTCAAAGGTGGTCAAAGTCGTTCTACGTGTCGTGTTGTGCATGGTTTTGGAAATAGGTTAGTCACGTGATAGTCTTTACACGTGATGACTAATGTCGATAAAAAAAGGCGAGGCTTGAAAGGTGTGTCAAGGCCCTCGGTTATGGGGCTACAGGACTCACTCGGTCGAGTCATGGCCTGACTCGGTCGAGTGCGTCCTAAAAGAAGCTTCTGCCCACGGTTTGGGGTGCTACTCGATCGAGTAGCAGGTGTACTCGGTCGAGTGGCACCTGTACGAGTTGTGACTCGTGATTTATGTGTCTTAAATTTGAAGGTTGGCCGAATTGAATCAAAATATTGACGAATTTAGATTTAATTTGGTTTGCCACGATAAACGTGAGTTTTAGAAAATGAGTTCACGTGATTGGCTTTACACGTGTCGACTAAGAGTCGTAAAAAAAGAGACGAGGCTTAAATGTTGCATCCAAGCCCTCGGTTTTCTGGGCTACAGGATCCACTCGGTCGAGTCATGGCCTGACTCGGTCGAGTGTACCCTTGGGAAGTAGTCTGCCCGGTTTTGTGGACACTACTCGATCGAGTGGCCTATGCACTCGGTCGAGTAGTCCCTGTACGAGTGTTAACTCGTTTCATTTTTGGGGTTGAAAACGACGGTCGGTCGAGTTAAATACAAATATCGCATGATTTGAATTTAACTCGACCTCCGGTGCTATAATCGTGTATATGTACGATTATAATACCGTTGTCGGGATTTTATGAAAACGTTTACGTTAGAAAATTTGAATTAGTAACGAAATGCTTCCCTCTACGTCACGACATCGAAACTAACCCTTTCGGGTTATGTGATGTCGGTTTTCGTGTCAACGGGTTCCGCACTAATTAAAATGGGATTGAATACGTTCAACTACGATTAGTCGCGATCACGTCACGCCCTTGAGTACATTGGGGCGGGGCTCCTCGAAAGGGCTCCACCTCCGTCGTTGCTCGTAAAAGGATTAGACGGACTTTAGGCGACAATTATAGTCAAACGTATCCGAAACCGAGATTCTGATACTAGATATATATATACGCGGTATGGTCATAATGTTAGCAACGAAAATGTAAAAGTTAGTATGCAAAAAATGTTAGAGTGTTAGATGCTAGAGTGTTAGGATTACGATACTAGTAAAAGTACAAAATAAACGATACAAAAACATAAGCGTAAATAACAAAGATAGAAACGGGGTTTGGGATACCCTCAACATACATGCTTAGTAAGGACCTCGGAAATGGGCTCGCAAATAGTGACGGGACTATGGAGTATCAAGGATGTATGTAAGTTATGGTGTGTGTGTGTGTGTTGTCGGTTTATCGAGGGACAAGGGACTCGGTCTTTTGTGTATAGGGCTTAGGGTTGCTAAGGCTTGTAGTGTAGAGAGTATAGATAGATTAGGGTAGAAGCTTAGGGTAATTTTGCATTAGTTGCCTCCTTGAATGCAATGGGTTTGAAGGGGTATTTATAGGCTTCACCCCGTCCTAGGGTCACTCGATCGAGTGCCCTAGTGCACTCGGTCGAGTGCCTTCAGGAATGAATCTGGTCCGGTTTTTGACGCTCCACTCGACCGAGTGGCCAATCCACTCGACCGAGTGGATCAATTAGGCCGGGCTATTTTGGGCGTGATTGCCCTTGATTTATGCTTAATTGATTATGATTGATTTGGCTAATTTTGGCTGATTCGTGAGCGATTTGGATAGATTTGTGAACCTGGTGCATGTTTTGGGAACGCACCCGGTCGCTCTTTGTGTCGGGTTTGTCTTGGCCGGGTTTTGACCTGGTCGCTAAAAGACGGGAATTATTTTTGGTGTCGGTTTTGGCCCAAATTAGTCTCATTTTGCTCGGAACGACCCACTGGGCCTGAATTTGAGGTCTGTTTTGTGAGATTATTACTCCGCTAAAAGTCCATGTCAGATATCATTGATTTTGGGCCCAAATCCGAGCATACTAAGTCACGTTTGCGTCCGATCATCATCGGGTGTTTGTCGGGAACTGCTATAGACACTAGCAGGCAAAATGCGGGTGTCTACAGAGCCCCCACTCTGACTGAGGCTTGGACAAGGCGAAAGTCAGAGTAGCCACCAGGCCAATCGCAGATTACGACCTGGCAGCCTTCCGGTCGGGTCGTTTATAGTCCAGTAGACTTGCGTGAAGGGCTCGCCAGCCATAAGCAGAGGGTCATACCTGTCCTGCCGATGATAGCTCCGCGGGGAGTCAGACTTGTTGCATAAGTCCTAGGCGTGCCTATATGTGGGCCCATCCTGTACCATTTCGGGGAAAATGCCGTCTCGGGCGTTCCGCTGGGGAAATATGTGAGTCGTACGGGCTTGCTTTTGAAGCCTTGAGTCGTGCCTGACCTGATGATGATGCTCCGTGGGGAGTAAAACTTGCCTTTTGGGGCGTAGGTGTACCCGTATGCCGACACATCGCGTCTTGGATGTAGCATACCGGGGAAAGTTGACTCTGTTGGGGAATAAAACTTGTGCTTAGAGGTGTAGGAGTACCCGTATGCTGATACATCACATTTTGGATGTAGCGTTCCAGGAGAACACCGACTCACGCTGGGGAGTAAAGTAGTTGCGCGGGGACTTGCTTCTGAAGTCTTGGGGTGTACCTGCATGCTGACACATGATAAATTGCATGTAACACATAGGCAAAACACCGACTTGTGCTGGGGAAGAAAGCATCGGATTTTGAAAAAAGTTGAAATTTTCGAAGAAGGAATTTTTTTTAGAAAGAATTTAGGAAAGCTCAGGATAACTAGGTTCCTATTCTGGGTTGAAGTCAGGCCTGCGCATGTTGGGGCCCAATTTGCTGAGGAAGCAGGGTTAGTCAGGTTACTGCCAGGCTTCCATATTATAAATACAGGTTTCCTGCTTCAGCTTTCTGCACCTCAAATCAAAACCCTTCTCTTCTCTAAAAAAATCTCCCAGTCTTTTTAAGAAATCAAGTTCCTGCCATGGGTATCGAGCATCTCACTTCAATGCTTTTTGCCTGGTCCCAACACTTTCGGGATGACGACAGGATTCAGCTGACCCAAATGGGGATTACCAGCCTATTTCCTCTTAGGCGTCTGGTGCCTGATGTGCATTTTCTGGATGCTTGTTTGGCGCTTTGGGACACTACCCATCACGTCTTCGCGTTCCCGCGGGGAGAGATATGCCCTCTTCCCGAGGAGATCGCAGCCATTGGCGGTTGGAGCCCTGTTGCTCGCCCTGCCATTCCTCCGTTCTTCCCGGACCCGAGGAGGAGACTGAGGGATTTCTTGGGTCTGTCTCATGCTGAGACAGATCGAATGGTGCGGGGAGATACTGTCTCCCTTTTCGACTTGGCTGACAAGTTCATGAATAGCCAGGATGTAAGGGCTACGCCTTCTCACCGGCGTAGGGCCTTCGCGTTTTGCATGCTGCACCGCTACGTCTTCGAGGGGTTGATGGATGCTGACTCGTGCGTGGGCCAGATTAGACTGATCGGAGTGGTTGACCAGATGGAGACTGGTCACAGCCCTGCTTGGCTAGTCACGGGAGAACTCATCATGGGTCTGGATGCTAGGCGACTTGACCCGACCCGGCAACTGACGAGGAGTATCCTTATTCTGCAGGTAAACGTCTTTCGATTTTTTCAATTTTGGTTCGCGCGATTTTTTTGTTTCGTGGTTTCTTGAAGTCAGTAAGTCACTCGATCGAGTGGACCTACCACTCGATCGAGTGGCGTCTGCAAAGTGCTTCTGCCGGCCTGTGAAGGGCTTACTCGATCGAGTCAGAGGGTGCACTCGATCGAGTGTCATACCTGATAGGCTTCTGTTTATTTTAGCGAGTCTTACTCGATCGAGTCAGAGGGTGTACTCGGTCGAGTGCCATACCTGACGAGCTTCTGGTTGTCTTAGAGAGCCTCACTCGATCGAGTCAGAGGGTGTACTCGATCGAGTGGGCTGTAGCGAACCATTCCGTTACTCATGAGTTGCGTGTACACGTCTGCAGGTTTGGTTGTCGGAGCGCTTGTCGATCATAGAGCCTCCTCCGAGCGTTCCAACCTACCGTAACAACCAACTCAGTTCCAGGGGGCGCAAGATAAGTTCGAATCACCATATAAATCGAGCTTACTGGGATGAGGAATTGGTGTTCCATGGTGGCCCGTTGATTAGGTGGACGGTTGCTTGGTGGTTCCTTTCCAAGCTGACGGGATTGGCCAAGAGGGACCAAGCTCGTTATCTCGTGATCCTGTCCCTTGACTGGACAGTTCACATCTACCCGGACCGCATTCTGAGGCAGTTCGGTTCGTCTCAGCGCATTCCTGAGACTGAAGTCGTCATTAGCGTCTCGCTCCAACTGACGGACGCTATGTGCGACACCTGGTTGCAGAGGTGGTTCACCCGTCCTACATGGACTATTCCCAACCCTTGCCAATCTGCTTGGGTTTCTCGAGCCTACGAGAAATGGACTTCTGAGGAGTCCGAGGAGGCTCGCAAAGCTCTGAAGGTCGATGAGGCCTTCGAACTGGTCCGCCGGGAGACGGTAAAGGACAATAGGGGATTCTACGATGAGGGAGAGACCCCTGCTACCTTAGTCCGATTAGAGTCGGGTCTTAAGTCACATACTAAGACTCGAGCTAAAGATGCCGGTGCTAGTGGCACGCGGGGGCGGCAAAGCCCCCAGACTGACTTGGAGCGGCGACTTGGGCCAAGGCTGGCGGCCCGGGACCGACTAGGTCCGCGTGACCGGCTCCCCGAGCCCGTAAGGGCTCGACTTGGGCCAATCGAGGTGGATGAGGACTCAAGTTCCAAGAAGCGAGTCCGAGCTAAAGAGGTTTCTGTGGTGATTCGGGAACGCTCTCCTCCGCGTCGTCGTCAGTGGACGGCCAAGGAGGCCAAGGACAAGGGGAAGGGCAAGATGCCCTAGATACCGAGTCCTTAGTTTTTATTATTTAAATATTATTATTATTATTTTTTGTCGTGTGCTTTTTTTTTGTAGTTTTCTTTTTTGAATTCCTGCACTTGTAATTTTCCCAAGCTTTTTGGGATTTTCTTTTTTTGTGATAAATAAAAGGAAGTTTATTATTAAAACCGTTCCTGTCTTTTCTCGATTGCATTGGTTGTGCCCTTTTGAGGGGCTGCCTACGTATCCGCAATTAGCAGAATCAAACCAAACGTAGTTCAGGCTTAGGAAATTGCAATCTCGAATTACACCAAGACTATTGGTTCAAGATGTTTTGCGACAGTAGAATAAATAATTCTAGCTCATTGACTTGCTTTTTGTAAAATAAATGATTTTGATAAAAATTGCTAATGACATTGAGAAATGGCTAAGGGTAGTAACGCTTCAGCTGGTCCAGGTTGGTTGGGTTGACAAATTCATTCCCGTCCAGGTCCGTCAGCATTACTGCTCCCCCTGATAGGATTTTCTTCACCAGATACGGCCCAGCCCAGTTGGGTTTGAATTTTCCCCTTGGGTCCACTGGTAGCAAGGCTCGAACAGACTTAAGGACTAGATCCCCTTCTTTAATGTTCCTGGGCCTTACTCGCTTGTTGAAGGCCCGTTGGATCCTTTTTTGGTAAATTTGGATGTTATTGAGAGCGCGGGACCGTCGTTCGTCTAGTAGAACCAACGAATCGTACCGTGCTCGAACCCAGTCAGCTTCGGGTACTTGACTTTCTAGTAGGATTCTGAGGGACGGTACCTCTAGCTCCACTGGTTGGAGTGCCTCCATCCCGTAGGTTAGGTAGTATGGTGTCGCTCCGGTTGCGGTGCGAATTGACGTCCGGTACCCCCATAGGGCAAAAGGTATTTTGTCGGGCCAGTCCCGATAATTATCAGCCATCTTTTTGAGTATGGTGACAATCGTTTTATTGGCTGCCTCTACCGCTCCATTGGTTTGGGGACGGTAGGGCGAGGATGTGTGCCTCTGAATTTTATATTTGGCCAGCAGGGCCGCGTTCTCAGCTTGGAAATGGGTTCCATGATCACTGATAAATTCATGCGGGATTCCATACCGGCATATTATCTTGTTTTGGATAAATTTGGCGACATGCTTAGCGTTGAGGATGCGATATGATTCAGCTTCGACCCACTTGGTGAAATAGTCGATAGCCACCAGAATGAAGCAATGTCCACCAGTACCGGAGGGATTTACTTTCCCGATTATGTCGATACCCCATGTCGAGAACGGCCAAGGTGACGTCATGGTATAGAGCAGAGATGGCAGCATATGTTGCACATTGCCAAAGATTTGACAGTTATGGCAGTGTTTGACATATACCTGGCAGTCGGCCTCCATGGTGTTCCAGTAATACCCGAGCCTCATGATTTTTCGGACCAGCATGTGAGCATTCATGTGTGGACCGTTTTCGCCATCATGTACTTCGGCCATTACTTTCTCGGCCTTATATTTGTCAACACAAAGGAGAAGAGCCCCCTGTGCCGTCTTTTTGTACAGTTGCCCGTCATCAGTACGGATGAACTGGGTGGCTAGCCTCCGTAAGGCTTTCTTGGCTCGGTTTTCCGTCCCGGGGGGATACTCTCCGTTGGTCAGGTATGTTAACACGGATTGGTACCATGGTTCGGGATCGGTTATCTCGACGTCTTCAATGTCATAGACGTATGCCGGCTCGGATCGTCTTTCGACGCAAATTGGCATACTGGTCACATGGTCGGGAATGTTCAGTAAAGATGCTAATTTTGAGAGTGCATCTGCAAACTGATTTTCTTCCCGAGGCAGGTATATGTATTCTACCTTTTGGAATTGTTTCTCGAGATCCCTTACTCGTGCCTGGTAGGCCACGAGATTGGCATTCCGAGTCTTCCATTTTTGAAGTGCTTGGTTAATGACCAAGGATGAGTCACCATGTACCCGGAGATTTGTGATCCCTAGGTTGGCGGCGGCTTGTAGCCCATAAATGCATGCTTCGTATTCTGCTGCATTGTTAGTGACGTCAAAGTCCAGTTTGATGGAGACGGGAGTATGCTCTCCTCTTGGTGAAATTAGGAGGACCCCGACTCCGAACCCTCGAAAATTAGATGCTCCGTCGAAGTATAAATCCCATGTTTCGGCATCGGTATGGAAGATATCTTCGTCTGGGAAGGACCAGGTGTCGGTGTGTCCTTCCTCGGTTACCGGGCTGTCGACGAGGAATTCAGCTACTATTCGCCCCTTAATAGCTTTTAAAGGTACAAATTTTAGGTCGAACTCTGCCAACATTAGAGTCCATCTTGAAATCCGGCCGTTGAGGATGGGTTTCTCGAAGAGGTATTTGATCGGGTCCATCCTGGATAGCACATGGACCTCATAGCTGAGCATATAATGTCGGAGCTTTTTAGTGGCCCAGACTAGAGCCAAGCACGTCTTTTCGAGCATGGTATATTTGCACTCATACTCTAAAAACTTCTTACTGATGTAATAGATGGCTCGCTCTTCGGAGTCAACTGTCTGAGCCAGCATAGCTCCCATGGCTGTCTCGGTCGTTGTTAGGTATAACGACAGAGGCAAGTCGGGTTGAGGTGGCATCAAAACCGGCGGTGCAGACAGAATTTCTTTGATTTTGTCGAGAGCAGCTTGGCATTTGTCATCCCATAGTACCCGTTCCCCTATTTTCAGTTTCTTGAAAATTGGTTCACATACCATGGTTAGCTTGGAAATGAATCGACTAATATACTGAACTTTCCCGAGAAATCCCCTTATTTCTTTTTCGGTTTTAGGAGCTTGCATCTCGGTAATGGCTTTGATTTTAGCTGGGTCGACTTCGATACCTCGTTGGCTAACGATATGACCCAGTAATTTGCCTGACGTTACCCCAAAACTGCATTTCTGAGGGTTTAGCCTCATGTTGTATTTGCGCAGTCGGGTGAAGAATTTTCTTAGAGCGGTGATGTGACCGCCTCGTTCTTTGGATTTGACGATCATGTCGTCTACATAGACCTCTACCTCTTTATGCATCATGTCGTGTAGTAAAGTGGTAGCGGTCCTTTGGTATGTGGCCCCGGCATTAATGAGACCAAATGGCATGACGGTGTAGCAGTAAGTACCCCAAGGTGTAGTGAAGGTAGTCTTATTCATGTCTTCTTCCGCCATCTTGATTTGATTATACCCGGCATACCCGTCCATGAATGACAGAAGGGCATGATCGGCCGTGTTATCCACCAGTATGTCGATGTGTGGTAACGGAAAATCATCCTTCGGGCTTGCTTTGTTAAGATCCCGAAAGTCTACGCATACCCGCACCTTACCGTCCTTTTTAGGAACCGGCACGATGTTTGCAACCCAGTCCGGATATTCGGACACTTGTATGAAGCCGGCTTTGAATTGTTTGTCGACTTCTTCCTTTACTTTGAGAGACCACTCGGGCCTCATTCGACGAAGCTTTTGTTTGACCGGTTTGCACCCATCTTTGATAGGTATGTAGTGCTCGGCTATTTCCCGGTCTATCCCCGGCATGTCCTTGTAGGACCACGCGAAGACATCTTTGAACTCTTGGAGGAGGTTTATGAACTGTTGTTTCTCCTCGGGATCTAAGGATAACCCTATCTTAAGTATCTGAGGCTCTAAGGTTGTTCCCACGTTTATGGATTCGGTCTCTTCAATTACCGGATTCCGGGATTCCATTTGCTCTAGTTGCTCGATCAGATGTGGAGGTAAGGGTACCTGTTCGTCGGATTTCTCAATGTCACAGCATAAATCATTTTTGAAAACAGGATTTAAAAGAGACAAGTCGTAAGCAGAACGGTTGTTATTATTAATTGAAAATTTGGAAAACAGCTCAAAGAGAGCAGCCATCTGATCATTGGTCAGAGGCGGAATTGGTAAAGCACTCGGGACAGACCCCGAGGTGCTAGCAGCAGGAATGATAGAAGGGAGGGGGGTTACAGGAGTGACTCTAGCACCGACTTCTCTAGACTCGACCTCAGACTCTGACTCAGACTCCGACTCAGACTCGGACTCAGACTCAGGCATGTCTCCCTCTCCGGCGACCAGCTTGTAGATCCTTCCTTGACTGTCAGTCCACTTGACAGTCTTCCTCCAGGCCCTTTTTCCCGTCTCGGAGCCAACATCCGAGATCAGCTTGGTCGGGTCAAACCTGTTGCTGCGGAGAATTAGGTTGACCAGGTCTTCCTTTGGAGTCGGGGCTACGGTGTCTTCCCCGAAGAGTAGCCCCAGCGCGGGCTCGATATCGTCCGCTCCGTCGGACTGGGTGAGGGTGAACACCTCATCTGGGATGTAGTTGCAATCCCGGGCCAAGTGGGTCCCGAGGTGCGTTGCATTGGGTTGGTATAGTCCAACCTGGACAGCCCCGAATACGGGTGTGACAAAGTAGTCAGACAACCGTGGGCTATAAGGGCTCAAGTAGGTACCCTTCATAATGTTGCAGGCTTTTTCAATTCCTGCTCGGACAACGTTGTCCGGAGTGAGGGCATAGCCAAGGCCGAAGTGAGAGTCTTCGTCCTTAAGGACCTCGATGATCTTCCCAGCTGGAAGGTCGGGTCGAGAGGTAGCCCCCGGAAGGTACCCTAGGTTCTGGAGCATCGTGTCAATGCTCGTGGTGAAGTAAGGCCTGAAAAGGTACTCTTCCTCGATCATCCCCACAAAGTCGAACCCCCAGAGGTCCGTGCGGCCCGTGGCGTTACAGCTAGCCACGGTCATTGGGGTCGCCTCTAGAGTAATAATACCGTCGAGTAGAGGCATCTTGATCTTGCGGTGGAGGGTGGAGGATACAGCTTTCACCGCGTGAATCCACGGCCTTCCTAAGAGTAGGTTGAATGAGGAGGTGACATCAATCACCTGGAATTCAAGCTCCTTTTCTACTGGGCCCGTGATGATGGTCAGTTTTATGGCCCCAGCTACCGACTTTGGGCTCCCATCAAAGGCTTGGATGGTTTGAGCAGTCGGGATATAGTCAGCCTCGGTAATGCCGAGGGCTTTGGCGGTCCTTAGAGGAAGGACATTCACGGCCGACCCGTCGTCAACTAGGGTCATCGGGAGGTACTTCCCCCGGCAAATCACCGTGATGTAAAGGGCTAGGTTGTGGGAGGTCCCGAATGGCGGTAGATCGGCTTCGGAAAATGTGATCATTGGGCCTCCTACTTTGGTCTTACCCTTTAGGTGGGGTAGGACCGTGGCTACCATTTCAGCGGGTGTAGCCAGAGAGTCGATCTTGACTTGATCGAGAGCCTTTGTAAGTGCCTCTCGATGTTCTTGAGAGCTAACAAGGAGTTGCCATATAGTGAGGTCAACTCGGGTTCTCTTCAATTGTCTCACGACGGCTGTTTCAGCGGTCGGCTCTTCAGGGGCGACTTCCATCCCGAGTGGATCGGTGATGGTTGTCGGGGTAGGGGTGTCCCTAGTGCTTGTGGCTAAGTAGGGACGACCAAGGTTGTTGCTGGCTAGGACTCGAGTTTTGACCTCTCGAATCTGTTCAAGGGTGATGGGAACGGCTTCCCCTTTAGCGAGGTAGATATCATCTTCGTCGTCAAACCAGATCCCGTTCACTTGCGGGACGTAGGGGGAGATAAGGTGAGAGCAGTCGATCACCTCCCCGGCAAAAATGGCATGGGAGCTGAAAGGGTTCTCCTTGTTGCTGGGCTTATCACCGGGTAGCGGGATTTTTCCGCTTTCAATCATGTCCTGGATCAAGTGTTTTAGCTTCCAACACTTCTCGGTATCGTGCCCATTGCCTCGGTGGTATTGGCAGTAGGCCTGGGCATTGTAGTTCTTGGAGCGTCGCTCGACCGGAACTTCAGGAGTTGGGCCTATGGATTAGGCCTTTGGAGGATAGCCTTTGTAAGGCATAAGTATAGGTAGTACCTATATCAGTGAAAACCCGAGGTGGGGTGTTCTTCTTGGACGGGGCATCTAGTAGATTGACCGCGTCAAAGATGCTGCGGGTTGCAGCCTGGGGCTTAGTGGTGGATGAAGAGGCCCCTTGGTATCCTTTGCTAGTAGCCTTGGTGAGGCTTTCTAGTCTTAGGTCATCTTCGATCCTCATACCCATTTCAGTAAGGGTGGTGAAATTGGGTATGACTGCGTACCGGAGGTGAACCCGGTAGGAAGGGAGGAGGTTCTTGACAAAAGCCTCCACTAAGGTCTTCTCGTTGGGCTTATCGACCAACTTCACGCTCTCGGCCCTCCAGCGTTGAAGGTATTTAGTGAAACCTTCTTTTGGCTCTTGGGCCATGACCTCCAGAGATCGCATTGTGGTTTGGATCTCGGTGTTGTCAGCATAGTTCCGAGCGAACTCGGTAGCCACATCATCCCATGTAGGGTATTTTTTCGGGTCTAGCCTATAGTACCAGGCCCGTGGGTGCTTCTCAAGGGATGCAGCAAAAAGGTTTTTGAACATGGATGAGTCCACTCCCTTGATGGCCATGAATTCCTTGAAGGCCCGTACATGTAGTAACGGGTCCTCAGTTCCCTCGAACATGGGCAAACCTGTGAGGTTCAGGTTTGCAGGCAGCTTGTCACTCACCGTGGAGTACTCTCGGCTATTCTCCCGGTGGATATTGTTACTCCCAGTCAAATGGACTTGTTCTTCTAGCCGGCGCACTGCGCTGACCAGTTCAGTTATGGGCCCAGTAGTCCCGACATTAGGGGTCCCTTGCTCCACCGTAGCTAGGCGAGCAACAATGGCCACCTGGCCAGCCCTCATTTCGGTCAGTTGGGCCTCGATGTCGGTCTGCTTCGCGACCATGGCGTCCAAAGCAGTTTGCAGACTGTTCAAAGTAGCCATCCTTCGAGCGTGTCTGGTTGCCGGTGGCCTGTCTGTAAGAACACCGCGTAATCAGAAACTGAACCCAGATCTCGGAAAAGGAAAGGAAAAGTACATCCCGAGCAGCACTAGGAGAGGAGACTAGAGACTCGAGAAAGACATCTAGACGGGTGACTCGATAGGTGGTATAACTTCCTTAGGATTTTGGCTGTGTGGGCCTAGTCCTGTTCGAAGGAAGGTCCACGTGAGACTTTTCCCCAGACTTTTGACTCGAGTGTATGGACGAACTTTCCTTTGTAGGGGTATGCCCTACGCGGGTCGGTCGTGCCTTGACTGATAAGGCGGACTCGGGAAAGGGGGGAAACTCGTGATATAAGATCAGCGGAGTTTTGACGCTATAGACCTTCGACATACTATGCAAAGACCCGACACACGACTAGACGGTAGGTCCTATAATAAGGAAGGTTTACTAGGATAGTTGGATGTTTGAAATTTGAATATTGAATGAGCGGAAGAAATTCCGGGAGCTTTTAAAAAAAACGGCATTCCGAAAACCAAGATTAGAATTTTGAAAAATTCAGAAAATCGAGACGGTGTTGGAAATTCACGAATTAAAATGGGCAGCATGCCGACTAGAGAAAAAAGGATAATTTGAGTCAAATCAGTTGATCCTAAATTTCGGCGGCATTCCGAGTTTTGAAAATTGGATATTTCGAAAAGACGGGTCCCGAAACGGACAACATTTCGGGTTTTTCAAAATTTGGGTGTTTTTGGAAAGATGCATTTTTTGAAATGACGGTTTTTGAAAAAAATGACACGGAAACCAAGTAGCACGTAGTCAAACAAGCATTATAACGACGCTTATGCATGCTTTACACTAAGTCTCGGTCAGTCACAATAGGGTCTATACCAACAACGATCGCATTCTCACGAAACGGGACGGACTTCCTAGCCAATTTTGAACTAGAACCTGCCGTAAAACCCCGGTGAGTTCCGCCATCGAAGTCTTTAGCGCACCCATGTAGGAATGCACCGTGGTATAGTGGGACGTCGGTCACAAGTAACCGGCCCGGGCAAAATTTGGGTCATGCATGAACCATTAAACTAATGCGCACACACTAATATTCGAACGATTTCTCTTCGAGTCTCACCCTAGGAACCCCGATGCCATGTAGTACATCAGGTTTCCCCAGCGGAGTCGCCAAATTGTGGACATGACGTAGGTCCACCCCGACGCGGCCACGCGCGAGTTTGGGTAGGCGAATGAATCTCGTGGTGAGATTGTTCTCGGGTTCGAAATTTAAGTCAAAATGGAGTCGCCACCGAATTTTGTGGTTATTCGGAACCATACGAGCCCACTCTATGTCGTCATGGGCTATACACAAAGTAAGCCCACTTCGATTTCAGAGTTTATTGGGCTCGTCCCTTTGCATTGCAATACCGATACCGTATAAACCGGCTTTCGTATATAGAATGACTCTCGTGCGCCAAGGGTTTCGGACATCCGGAAACCAAAGGTTCTGAGTAAGGGGTGAGGGTACGTGTTGGGAAGCCCACTAAGGACACCCAACCCCGCCCGCACATGGCGGCCTCTACTAAGACATCGTTCGTGTTCGTGTGAGCGCGCTAGTAAAACGATTAAATGATATGCAAACAGCGTTTTCGGGCTAAGCATATTAATAGTTTGTGAACTACGTCATTTAATGCATCTTATTTTTGGTCAAAGTGGTTTAGCATGCGAGGTTCGTTTATAAAGCGTAAAAGCAAGTAAATAAACAAAGCTCGAAAGTAAAATAAAAACGTACAAGTTACACGGGCGGAAATACAACCCGGAATTCACAATACAACATTACGTAGAAGTAATAAAAATAACGCGATACAAAGATATGGACGGACCCGTATGTAAGCTAGACCGCGAAATGCGTAGATGGACTAACCCCGATTAAATACACATTGTATTGTGTACTAAACGAAGGACGGAAACATGAGACTGTGGCGTATTGCTAGCCCGATCCCATATCCCGTAGTCTTATCCCGACTCATCACGTCAAAGGTGGTCAAAGTCGTTCTACGTGTCGTGTTGTGCATGGTTTTGGAAATAGGTTAGTCACGTGATAGTCTTTACACGTGATGACTAATGTCGATAAAAAAAGGCGAGGCTTGAAAGGTGTGTCAAGGCCCTCGGTTATGGGGCTACAGGACTCACTCGGTCGAGTCATGGCCTGACTCGGTCGAGTGCGTCCTAAAAGAAGCTTCTGCCCACGGTTTGGGGTGCTACTCGATCGAGTAGCAGGTGTACTCGGTCGAGTGGCACCTGTACGAGTTGTGACTCGTGATTTATGTGTCTTAAATTTGAAGGTTGGCCGAATTGAATCAAAATATTGACGAATTTAGATTTAATTTGGTTTGCCACGATAAACGTGAGTTTTAGAAAATGAGTTCACGTGATTGGCTTTACACGTGTCGACTAAGAGTCGTAAAAAAAGAGACGAGGCTTAAATGTTGCATCCAAGCCCTCGGTTTTCTGGGCTACAGGATCCACTCGGTCGAGTCATGGCCTGACTCGGTCGAGTGTACCCTTGGGAAGTAGTCTGCCCGGTTTTGTGGACACTACTCGATCGAGTGGCCTATGCACTCGGTCGAGTAGTCCCTGTACGAGTGTTAACTCGTTTCATTTTTGGGGTTGAAAACGACGGTCGGTCGAGTTAAATACAAATATCGCATGATTTGAATTTAACTCGACCTCCGGTGCTATAATCGTGTATATGTACGATTATAATACCGTTGTCGGGATTTTATGAAAACGTTTACGTTAGAAAATTTGAATTAGTAACGAAATGCTTCCCTCTACGTCACGACATCGAAACTAACCCTTTCGGGTTATGTGATGTCGGTTTTCGTGTCAACGGGTTCCGCACTAATTAAAATGGGATTGAATACGTTCAACTACGATTAGTCGCGATCACGTCACGCCCTTGAGTACATTGGGGCGGGGCTCCTCGAAAGGGCTCCACCTCCGTCGTTGCTCGTAAAAGGATTAGACGGACTTTAGGCGACAATTATAGTCAAACGTATCCGAAACCGAGATTCTGATACTAGATATATATATACGCGGTATGGTCATAATGTTAGCAACGAAAATGTAAAAGTTAGTATGCAAAAAATGTTAGAGTGTTAGATGCTAGAGTGTTAGGATTACGATACTAGTAAAAGTACAAAATAAACGATACAAAAACATAAGCGTAAATAACAAAGATAGAAACGGGGTTTGGGACACCCTCAACATACATGCTTAGTAAGGACCTCGGAAATGGGCTCGCAAATAGTGACGGGACTATGGAGTATCGAGGATGTATGTAAGTTATGGTGTGTGTGTGTGTTGTCGGTTTATCGAGGGACAAGGGACTCGGTCTTTTGTGTATAGGGCTTAGGGTTGCTAAGGCTTGTAGTGTAGAGAGTATAGATAGATTAGGGTAGAAGCTTAGGGTAATTTTGCATTAGTTGCCTCCTTGAATGCAATGGGTTTGAAGGGGTATTTATAGGCTTCACCCCGTCCTAGGGTCACTCGATCGAGTGCCCTAGTGCACTCGGTCGAGTGCCTTCAGGAATGAATCTGGTCCGGTTTTTGACGCTCCACTCGACCGAGTGGCCAATCCACTCGACCGAGTGGATCAATTAGGCCGGGCTATTTTGGGCGTGATTGCCCTTGATTTATGCTTAATTGATTATGATTGATTTGGCTAATTTTGGCTGATTCGTGAGCGATTTGGATAGATTTGTGAACCTGGTGCATGTTTTGGGAACGCACCCGGTCGCTCTTTGTGTCGGGTTTGTCTTGGCCGGGTTTTGACCTGGTCGCTAAAAGACGGGAATTATTTTTGGTGCCGGTTTTGGCCCAAATTAGTCTCATTTTGCTCGGAACGACCCACTGGGCCTGAATTTGAGGTCTGTTTTGTGAGATTATTACTCCGCTAAAAGTCCATGTCAGATATCATTGATTTCGGGCCCAAATCCGAGCATACTAAGTCACGTTTGCGTCCGATCATCATCGGGTGTTTGTCGGGAACTGCTATAGACACTAGCAGGCAAAATGCGGGTGTCTACACATGTGCATTGTTTTTGTCAACTTTTAAGACATCATTCATCACCATTTCTTCATATTTTTCCTCATTCATTTTTACATAAATTTTATTCAAGTAAGAACACCTCTTTCCCCTCCCAACACTCTCGTGAAACCTGCCCGTTTCTGTAGTAAGAATCTGCCCAAAATCGAGTCTTGATCGTCTCATTTTCACCTCCAAATTAATCGTCTTTCTTCTTGTAACACCCCTGATTTTTATAAATTAAATTTTATTAATATTTTATTTTGTTTACGATTTAAGTCGTATTTTAAAATAATTATAAAACAGATTCATTTTTTCAATCGTTTGAACTCGTAAAGTCCTATTTACCTCGAAAAGTAATTTTTATGCTTAAAATGTATCTTACTTTCGTTTCATTCGATTTACGCATTTTATTTCTATTCGAGTTTCCGTTTTGACGATTTATATTCCCGAGTTTATCTTTATATAAACTTGAGTTCTTATTTTGAACTCGAAACTCGTTTTAATTACCTCGTTCGCAATAATTTTTATTAATATCGAGAAATTGCTATTTAATCTTTTTCTACGCGATTTCGTACATAATTATTTTTGAAACGTGATATTAATACTACTTTCTCGTAAACACGTTCTTATACGAGTTCCGTCTACTTCTTCTTCTTCTTATTATTATTTTTTTTATTTTTTAAAAAAAAAACGGAACTTGCATTAAACACCAGAACAAATTACAAGAAGTTAGAGGGAAGCCGAGATACTATCTGACCTCCCACTCCCTTAGCGATTGCAAAGCTAATTCTAGTGAAAATATGAACTGCGGCACGCGCTCCAGCATCTTGAGATAAAGCGAATTTCCGAATCCGCTGGAGCAGAGAAACAGCATCCGTGTCGAGCTCGCCGAGAGAGGAGAAGGAGAAAGGTAAGAAACCATACCCGATCGCCGTGCAGCGTGCCTGATACTTGCATTATTATTATTATTATTATTATTATTATTATTATTATTATTATTTTTTAAAGTGATCCATTTACGATTTTTAGCGCGAATCGGGCTCAAATTGTAGCAGACCCGATCGTTTCCTTCATCAGACTGTGATATTGTCGTAGTTCAATTGAGAAAGTCAAAACCGACTCCTCTTTTCTCTCATATTCCTGTTGCACGTTCTCCAGATTGTTTGTGTTCTCCCAACTCCTCTTAAACCTCCCAACACAATATCCCCACCTCTCCATCTTCTCTAAAAAAAAGGCAATTGAAAACAACAAAGTAAACTGTTCTTCAATATTTTTCTCAATCCCGATCATTCTCTTCATCCCGGTTCATTCCAATTCCAAGGGTAATTTAATTACTCTTGTTCTCCGTCTTGTTTCTCCTATTTTTATTAACTTAAAATGGTTTTGATACCATCGGTTTAATTATTTCGTAGGCAATTGTGCTAGTTTCGACGAGGACGATTATTATAATTGGCTCGGATCTCAATGAAGGTAACACATGATGGCATGACTCGGTATTGCATGATATATATGTTGTAGTTGTTTGTAGTATCGTTTTAAAATCGAATTTTTATACGAATAAGCATGTTTTAATTATATTGCGATAATATGCTTAAATCGATTTCGTGTTCTATCGCTTTTAATCTTCTCAATTTATTTTATATCGGATCTTCTAAAAGTATTATAAGGCCGAAACTAAAACACACAAATAAGACTTTATTTCTGAATTTTCGTGATTTTAATATAAAGTAGCAAAGTGAAAGTTTTTATTATTTTTAACATAATTACTGCATGTTTCAGAATCGATTAGTGTTTTTGAACGATTTATTACCCCTGTTCAAAGACTTTATTTTCGAAAAGTTTGAAAAGAGACTACTATTTATTTTAAATCTATTATATGTATGTAAAATTTCGTAAATTAATTCCAAGTATTTTGGTCAAAATAAAATGTTTACGAACAGATGTCGAAATAGTCCGCGAATCTGTCAGTTGTTGTAAAACTAATTTAAAACCTTTGATACACTTTGAATTTAATTGGGTAATTTACCTATATAAACTTTGAAGAGTTTGGTTAATGTTTACAATTGGTTTTGCTTTAAAATAAATTATTAAACGTATTTTATTAATGAGATACTATCGGGTGTCGAATTCTGTCAGTTTGTGGAAATACAAATACAAACCCATGTTTTATTTGGAATTTGGATTTTCTCCAGAAATAAAAGTTGTAACTAAGTTTCTAAAATTTTCAACCCCACTGGTCTTACGTTGTTTTGATTTTTAATGATTTAATTAAGAATTTTATAGTAAGACAGTGCTATTCCGGAAAATCTGTAAATTTGTAATTTAATACTTTTAATTATTTATATTTCAACCTTTTGAGAAATAATTATGATTTTGAATTTCGTTGACTTTTGATCATTAAATATATATTTATAAAATAAGTATAATGTTTATGTCTCGAGGCCTAATATAACTATTTTATATAATTCAAATGTTAAACGATTTCTAATTATAATAATACATATTTTGGAAAGTTAATATTTGAAGAAAGTTTCCCAAATTAGAAAGTTTCTTTTTAAGAACGTTTTGATAATCCTATCGAATTATGACAACGACTTTGTTTTGGAGTTATGGAATAAGGACAAGTGTATGGGTAGAGTAATGCAGTCTAGGTTATACGTTTTGCCATCAACTATAAAGCTGGTGTGTCTATGTTATGACACATTGGTCGTTGAACTGAGCATGGTTTGTGTTCAGGAGTGTGTATATTTTGACCTTAAACTTAGATATCGCATCGTGTAAGTCGCCGTCGGGTTGAACTGGATTACGGTTGGTGTCCAGGAAGGGTGTACATTACTTAAGCCAGGACTTCGCTGCACGCAGTCCTGTTATAGTTGAGTTGCCTAGTTAGAGACCAAAGTCTAATTTGTTTTGACTGAATTCTCGAACCTAGTTTAGTATGATCCTGGTGAAAGTCTATTCCGTTACACTGATTGATTTTCATAACGTCGTTACTATTATTGATTGACATTGATTTGCAGGTTGACAATCATTTTGAAGTATTTTACCGTATCATTTTTAATGTTTTCCGTTTTCAACTATTTTGATATAATAGTAATTGTGCTTTAATATTATGTAATATGGCTGGGAGAACTGCCTGAGTTGCTCCCCACTGAATTGTGGTTGTTATGTTTATAACATGGCAAATATTGTTTGTTTCGGGGTTTGGTGTGAGCTAGCGAGTGACGTGGATCCTACTCCGCTTGATTTATGTTTATTTATGGATTCTTATTCCCATTTGGAGAATTTTTATTTTTCGCCCTTTTGTAAAAAGTGACCTTTGTATTGACTGACCGTTCTTTCTGTAAAATATAGAACATCAGTGTGTTTTAATCTCAAATCTACAGTGTTTCTGCCACTGTATTGCGTTAGAATTTATAGGGGATTACACTTTTCCCTTCGCTAAGGTAATAATCGATGTTATTTTCGATCATTTTTTTACCTTGATTCTTTATTGTTTTTTCATGGTATTTTTGTACCATGTATGGCGTGTGATGTAGGATTCTTGGTCGACCATGAAGCCGACGAATTTATCGTAGACTCGGATTTGGATTGAAGGTAACGTCAATGTTACTCGGTATTGCTTGATTTTATTTGTGTAATTGCACGTATATAATTATAATTTTATTTTTTGGCAATATATGTATGTCATATAATCTAGAAAAATTTAAAGTCGTAAAAATTTACATGTTTCAATATTTTTATTGCTTTTACGAGATTAACGACTAAATTGTTATATTATTTTGTAAAAACGTGGTATTCGGCCTAAACATATAAATATGAATATATTCTGTAAAAATGATGTTTCGATGATTTTTGATAATTTTGTATTTTTCTGGTATTTTAAGTATCGATTATTGAATTATTACCATTTTCGGACAAAAACGATTAAAAGCCGATTTTTAGTTCTAGCCCTTAAAAATTTTATTTTATCTGAATTTTGGTGTGGATGATCTTTCTGGTGAAAAAGATTTTTCTGAAGTTTTTTATAATTTTTCAGAATTGTTAAGTGGATGAATTAATTAATCCCTTTAAATCGTCGTTTATCGTTAAAACCGTGTTTGTCATTTTAATTCCCGATTTCTGATTTTTGTTTTGAATTTGGAAAAAATGTTCCTGATAGTTCTTAATAAAAAAAATGTATTTTATAATTTTTGGTGTTTTAATAGATTATTAGGAACGACAAGTTTTATTAAGATAATCATTAATTGTGGAAACGAGTTTTAAAAGACGGTTTTATTGGATTTGTGAAATCTGGAAAAATTCATAGTTTCTGGAAAATCATAATTTTTAGGTTTAATAATAATTTTTGGATATTAATACTTAAATTGTTTTGTAATACTAGTTTTATTAATCGTTATTGTCGAGATTAGACGATTAACGGGAAAACCCTTTAAAATCGAGTTTATAGATTCTGGAAAATTTATTTTTCTGGACAGAATATCCAAAAATTTATTTTTGCTATTTTACATAACTTTTGTGCTATTTATCGAAGCCTTTAAATGATAGTATTATTTTTTGGACAAAATTACAATTTATCGTTAAAATGCTCTGTTTCAGCTAAATGAATTATTTTTCCAACAGTTTTGAAGATATGAAATCTGAAACTTTAAGAGTTAGATCACCCCTTATCACATTCTAAATGCGTTGACTTGTTTAATGAAATAAAAGACGTTAAACTATTTGTTTTGACATTTGTCGTAAAATCCTATTTACGCTTGTTTTGTCAAAATTATTAATAATCAGGGAATTTTAGTTTTATAAATTTTGGAAACACCCTAATTGGTAGTATTAAGATTTTTAAAATATTTTTAACCATTTCTTAAACATTTGTACCACATTTCAATAATTTTAGAAATCCGATCATTCTCACTTTAACAATTAATATCGTTAAGAGCAAAAATATTAGTTTTATAAATCTGTATCGTTTACTAAATTTTTTTTATTAGTATGAACTAATATTTTTGATAATTTGATATAATGCTATTTTTGTAAAGTTTTTAAAAATAGAAGTTTCCTAAAATAGAAAGTTTCACATTTTAGAATATAATGATTATTCCTTTTATCTTCAGAGTATTATTAAGAATGATTATCTCTTTTGAATATCGATAACGGCTTGTTTTGGAGTTATGGAATAAGAATAAGTGTGAGGTTAGGAGTAATACAGTCTAGGATGTACGTTTTGCCATCAAATGTGTTCCGGTCACGAAAACAATTAACCCGGCTCTGGATTCGGGTTGTATAATTGAGTTGTTGGTGAACAATTGATCGTCTGACTTCCTTGAGCCTCCCCTTTGTCTCACTCCCTTGATCGGACCTTCCCGGCGAAGTTGGCCTGCTCCCTGCACAATAAACGCACAGGGCCTCGGAGGTTGTCCGAGGAAGCCCTCTCTGATGCATAAGTCAGCCCGTGAAATGCCTTGATGAACCTAGCTCGTGAGGAACTAGGTGGCGTTTTTTGGGAGTAAGAGTCTAGAGAGAGAAAATCCCCCCCCCCCCTCATGTGGGAAATGGGAAAGTATTTATACCTTCCCACAAGAGAGAGGAAAAGAGAAAAGAGAAGAGGGAAATGAGTGGATACTTGTGCGACACGTGGACTCACCATGTCCACTCACTTCCCCTTACCTTAGGTAAAATGACGGATGGGTCCTCGGTCCTCCTTTGGTCCTGCTTGGGGGGGAGCGCCCTGGAAGCAGGCAGGAAGCCTGGTCTGCCCTGCTCTGCAGGCGGCAAGGCCGTGCCGAGCGGCTAAATAATTAAGGCCATTCACTTGGAGTTTTTAATGACATTGCTGGGAGGTCTGCTGGGTAGGCCATCTCTTATTCAGGGATTGGACGTCCTGGGACTTGACTGGCAGGCGACCCGAGGTTGGCTACCGACCCCCATCAATTTGCCCTCGCCGGCTGAGGGGGAGCGAGGCTCCTACTCGGCAGGCGACATCTTGTTTTGGGACGGCGGGAGGTTGACTCTTTGAACACTCTTGCATTAAATACGTTGCATGTTCCCGAGGGAACGAGCTTTAACTTCTCTGGGTATGCAGAGAGTTTAAACGTCTTCTTTCATGATTATTCTTCTTTGCAAAGTGGGTTTTCGAACAGTGTGCCAGTTTGATGATTGGCTCTCCTCTTTGCAGAGGTGGTTGAAGCTCCATTAATGCTCTGCTTCTCCTCTTTGTATAAATTACATCTTCCTTCACCATTTTCACGCCCCATTTCCAACTTTCCTTCCTTTCTTTGTCTTTAATCATGGTTTGGATCAAAAAATCTGTGACTCGCCGCGGAGCTCGCTACGTTACTTTCACTTTCAGAGGATTCTGGAGGCTTCGGTATGCTCGAGCTGCTTACCGAGCTGTTCGTCATAGCCGTCGTTCACGGCTTCATTCCCGTCGGAGGGGTAAGAGAACTCCTGCTAGGCTGAACAAGCCTTTCAAGAGGTCCTCACCCCCTGCTGCGCCTAGATTCAGGCGCTGCCCCCAGGGAGGGGGTTGTTTTGACAGGGGATGCCACGAGTGCTTTCCGTGGCTGCACCCTGAACAATTTGATCCCAACCTCTCTGATACTGACTCCTCCTTGGCGTCAGGCCCCTCCTCGCCTGTGAAGAAGACAGGTTGTCGCACCTGCGACGAATCCCAGGCCGTTCCCTTTGGCAGGGACTGGGAGGATAGCAGCCGAGATTCTGACGACAGTGGAGGTCTTGGTTGTTTAAGTGACAGGGATGAGGATGGGATCCCTGATGACCCTTTTCAAGACTCCCCAGATTGGGACTGGGGTTCGGACTTTGGGGGTCCAGGCAGCCCTGGGGACCCTTCCCCTGACTTGGATGATGATTAGGCCTGCTTAGCAGGGCGTTTACTCGTTGGGCCGGAATTTCTGGGCCCTCGTATATTTTCTTTCCTTGCTGGGTACTGAATGTAATTTTCCCTTTCAAGATTTAATGAAATGAAATTCAGGCGATGTGTTTGTGTATTGTATTTTTAATATGTGTCTATTACTTTTTTTTTTGAAATGAAGAGGGGACGTCATAGGGTGATCAATCCCTTGACACTTTTTGGTCTTTTCGAGGTTATTCTTGGGAAACCACACAGAGCTGACTCCTGAGGAAGTGACGCGTGGGCAGTGGTCTTTGGGTGGACTCCTGAGATTTTGGTGACCCTTTGTATGCCCTTCTCCCTATAAAAGCAATCAGTTGCACATTCTTCTTCTTTTTTCTTCTTCAATCTCTTTTTTCTTGAAATCTTCCTATCCTCTCTTTCTGCAAAACCCTTGGGTGTTTGACGGTTCGTACCCCACTTTGTACCCCCATTCTTCTGGGAGATTCCTTCTTCGGGCTTTTACCGCACTTGGCAGGCGATCTTAGGTCAGACTTTTGCCTTCCACTTCCTGCTTTTTCTTTTTGATTTTCTGTTTTTCCGCTTCCATTAGAGTAAAATGTCTAGAACCCGTGAGCGGATTTTACCCTTTACTGACCCATCAAAGAGGGGGGAAGGGGTGAATTTTTCCTCCTCCTCTAGGGAGGTTGGTTTTGAGGAAGAGCATTCGGCGGACAGCGGGGGTGGTAACTCTCCTGACCCCCCTTCGTTTGACGCCATTGATTCTGACGACGAGGCGTTGGAAGTTGACCCTTCTAGAACCTCTGGCCCCCTTGTTCGTCGGGAAAGGGGTAGGGTTTACTATTTAGACAGAGTCAAATACCGCATCCCTTTGAGTACTTTCCCTGACCCGAAAAATCGGGAGCTGATCCTTGCAAAGAACGCCGCCGGTGTGATCGAGCGGCTTTATAACTTTGGGGAGGGGTACACAGTCATTGTCCCCGACGAAAAGGATACCGTATGCAACCCTCCCGACGGGTGCATAGCGGTTTACCATAAATGTCTGGAGTTCGGCCTTCGCTTTCCCCTCCATCCTTCCTTGGAAGAGATCTTCAGGCGCATGAACGTCGCCATCGCCCAGCTGACAGCCACGGCTGTCAGGGCGTTGATTTCATATGTCTGGACTTGTCTGTTCCACCGCATCGAGCCTTCCATTGACGCCCTGCGGTTTATGGTGGGTTTACAAATGGTTTCTTCTGGGAGTGCGGGCTCCCCTGGTTATTGGTCCCTTTTGAGGCAGAAGGGACACTCTTTGGTGTGGCCTGCCATGGATAGTTTGAGAGACTGGAAGAACAACTTCCTTTATGTACACAGCACCCATGGGTGGAAGATTCCCCGTCATTTCCGGAATCATGTCCACACCAGGCTAGAGACCCCTGAGGAGTATCACCCTGGCGTGGGTGGAAGAGCCCTGGAGGTGAAGCTGGGCGAAAAGGACAAGGAATTGACGGGCTATTTTGCCGCCCACACTGATAAGTATGGGGTGTATGGCCCTACATTATGGCTCCCCCATGCGGAGCTTATTGCGTCTGATAAATACTTGACCCGGTTGGGCATGAACCCGGGTCTAGATGAAGGTAGTTCAGGAGTGTTGATGATTCTTTCTTACTCTTTTTTCTTTTCAAAAGTGCCCTGACAGCTTGTATGTTTGCCTTGCAGATCTTGCTACCTTTGTTTGGAGAAAAGGGGAGGTGAGGCGCCTGGGCCTGACCGAGACTCTCACTGTTGTCCAAAGTCGCCCTTCTCTTCCCCCTGATTTTAAGAGAGGTGAGAAGAATCTGATGAAGCACTTCAAGGGTCTGTCGTTCAGTAGACCAAGACTTCCCCCCCCTCCTAGAGCAACGCCTGCAAAAACGGTGGTTTCTGAGGCCACTCCCTCTCCAGTTGCGAAGGTGATTGCCTGTGAGGCTACCCCTTCGCATGTTGGCAGGCAGGGGGGCCTTTCAGCAGGGGTTCAGATTCCCTTGGGGCCGCGGGCTGCAGGCTCCGAAGAGACTGGGGAGAGCACCCCCAGGGGGCTAATTAGAAAGAGGAGCAGGGAGGCTCCAAATGCTGACCAAGTGGTGGACCTGGAGACTACCACGCCTGAACCCAAGCGTTTTGCTCAGGGGGTTCCTGCCACCCTCTTTTCTGAGGAGAACACTGAGTTCCACTACACCGCCGGCGATAGCCAAGATGTTTCCGCCTTACTCTCCGACTCTGGGGCAGTTCTAGCGGACCATCTTCTTAAGACTGTCCATTCTGCCACCAACCAAGTGACCCAGTACGTCCAGCGTACTGCCAAGATCCTCCAAGCTTCTGCAGAGCTGGCGGCCCTTAATCGCCTGAGTGACGAGGAACTCTCTAACTCTGACCGCCTTTCTGCATTCGAGAGGGACGTTGCTCTCATTGTCAGTCTGAAGGACCAGTTGGCGAAGAAGGAGATTGAGCTGGAAGAGGCCAAGGGTCAGGCGATCCACTGGAAGTCTGAAAATGAGAAGGCTATCAGGGAGGTGTCCCGCCTTGGGGAGAAGTCAAAGAGAGCCTAGCAGGCCTTCGCGGAGTTGGAGCAGGCTAGGAAAGCCTTGGCTGAGCTGGACCATGCCAAGAAAAGCGTCGTCGACCTAGGGGAGCGCCTTTCCCAGGCAAACTCAGATCTGCAGGCGGCTCTTGGTGATTTGGCAGCGAAGACCAAGGAATGGGAGAAGGAGAGGGACGAAATACTCCAGGAGGTGGATACAGCTGTGTCGGCGGGCTTTGTGAATGGCGCCCACTCTTGTTTGGGGGTAGTTATGGAGACTGTCAGGGAGATGTTCCCTGGTTTTGATGAAGATGCTTTTCGAGCCCTCTATACTGCCAAGGACGAAGCTCAAATGCGCAGACTGTCTGAAGGAGCTGCTACTTCCGGCCCAGACGCCCCCCTGCCTAACATGGAGGGCAGTCTTCCTCAGAGGGCTCTTGCTCGTCTCCTGCTGCGCCTGTGCCAACGCTTTAACTTCCTTACTTCTTTGCACGCCGAGCCCTTTTGGTGGCCGGCTGCCGTGTTTAATTGTAATTACTTGTCATAAAAACTCTTATCCTGTGTTCCTTCGACACTATTCCTTTTTATGTAGATTTTTCTGTTTCCTTTGTCTGTTTTTGTTTGATTCTTCATGAGTTTGATGCGCAGCCTGTCCCTGCCTGCCCAGAGGTAAGCAGGGAGGTTCCTTAACGTTTTTTATACAAGGTTGGAGGGCCTGCCCCCAGTCCTTGTTAGTTCGGCCTGTCCCTGGCTTTTGTTCAAAGTCCAGGGGGCCTGCCCCCTGCCTGCCCAGAGGTAAGCAGGGTGGCCTTTGCGTTTTTTATACAAGGTTGGGGGGCCTGCCCCCAGTCCTTTTAGATCCGGCCTGTCCCTGGCTTTTGTTCAAAGTCCAGGGGGCCTGCCTCCTGCCTGCCCAGAGGCTAGCAGGGGGGCTTTTGCGTTTTTTATACAAGGTTGGGGGGCCTGCCCCCAGTCCTTGTTGATCTGGCCTGTCCCTGGCTTTTGTTTAAAGTCCAGGGGGCCTGCCTCCTGCCTGCCCAGAGGCTAGCAGGGGGGCTTTTGCGTTTTTTATACAAGATTGGGGGGCCTGCCCCCAGTCCTTGTTGATCTGGCCTGTCCCTGGCTTTTGTTCAAAGCTCAGGGGGCCTGCCCCCTGCCTACCCAGGGGTAAGTAGAGAGGTTTGGATTTTTTGTTGGGAGGTTCATTTTTCCTGATTTTGGCAACAGGGGGGCATCCCCCTATTGCCCCCTGCTTGTTTGTGTGTGAATGCGCAAGTTTGAACAGGCAACGAGTATAAATCTGGATCTTTCTCATTTCTTTATAAAACTTGTGACATTTTGGGTGGTCGGAGCCGTCGACATTCTTTGACCGTCCTCCGCCATTTGTTTTTAGCAAAAATAAAAACTATCCTCGAATTTTGTTCAGACGTAATATTTTTTCAAGGTGTCCGCATTCCAGTGAGCATGCAACTCTTGCCCTTCAAGGTTGGCGATTTTGTATGTGCCTGGTCCCAGGACTTGAGTCACTTGGTATGGACCCTCCCAGTTGGCACTTAGCTTTCCATGTTCCCTTGATTTTCCAACCGCCTGCGTTTTTCTCAGAACCAGCTCACCCATCTGGAAGTTCCTCTGACGGACTTTGGTGTTGAAGGCTTTCCTCATTCGTTGCTGGTAGGCAACGATGTTGGTACTGGCTTCCTCCCTTAACTCATTTACCAGGTCCAAGGCCTCGACCATTGCAGCTTCGTTTTCAGCCCGGTCGTACTGCAGGGAGCACAGAGAAGGGATCCTTGCCTCAATTGGTAATAATGCCTCTGCTCCATATACCAGACCAAACGGGGTCTGGCCTGTAGATTCTTTTCTGGTAGTCTGGATTGACCAGAGTATACTGGGAAGCTCGTCAGCCCACCTACCCTTGCAGTCATCCACCATTTTCTTCAGGCCATTTAAGATTTGTTTGTTGGCTGCTTCTGCCTGTCCGTTGGTTTGCGGGTGACAGACGGCTGAGTAGGCGACTGCGACGTTGTGGCTCTCCAGCCAGATCCTTAGAGGATCATTATCAAATTGTCTGCCATGGTCAAATACCAATATTTTTGGCAGGCCGAACCTGGTGATAATATTTCGCCAGACCACTTTTCTGACTGCCGGCTCAGTAATGTTGGGCACCGCTTCGGCTTCTACCCATTTGGTGAAGTAGTCTATGGCAACAATCAAGAATTTCCTGCCCCCTGTGGCCACCGTAAAGGGTCCTAGTATGTCCATCCCCCATTGAGCGAAGGGGATGGGGGATAGGATTGGCCTGAGCTCCTGGGCTGGGGCATGGATTGATGGGGCGAAGAGTTGGCACTTTCTGCATTTCTGGGTCAGGCTCTTGGCATCCGCCAGCATAGTAGGCCAATAGTAGCCTGCCCTTAGGGCTTTGTGGGCCAGTGATCTCCCTCCGATGTGATGTCCACAAATCCCTGAGTGGATATCTTCCAACACTTCGGCAGCTTGATCTGCCCGTAGGCATTTGAGCAGGGGATAAGTAAAAGATTTCTTATAGAGTTCCCCATCAATGAGTATGAACCAGGCTGCTTTACCCTGTACCTTTCTTTTTTGTGCTGCGTCTGATGGTAGGACACCATGTTTCTTGAATTGGATGAAGGGAGTCATCCAACTTTCCAGACCTTCTTCCACGGTGTTAATCGCCTGACAGGGGCTGGTAGACTTCTCATGCAAGACGTCAACCCACACTGACCTCCTCATGTCCTGTAGACTGGAACTTGCCAGTTTTGACAGGGCATCTGCTCGACTGTTCTGGGAGCGGGGGATCTGTTTGATCTCATATGATTTCAAGCCTGATAACTCTCCTTTCACCATCTCCAGGTATGTGGCCATTGCTTGGTCCCTGGCTTCGTATTCACCATTGATTTGGTTGGCGATGAGTTGGGAGTCTGTTGCCAGGACAATCCGTTCTGCCCCTGCGGCTTTAGCTAGCCTGACGCCTGCGAGTACTGCTTCGTACTCTGCTTCGTACTCTGCTTCGTTGTTTGATGCTGGGAAGACAAACCTGAGTGCATGCTCAAAGTCAGCCCCCCCCGGGCTGGTCAGTACGACGTCTGCGCCTGCGCCATTGGCTGTCGAGGATCCATCAGTATGCACGACCCACTCCTCGGCAGGGGTCTCTTCTTCCCCTGAATGGGAGCATTCAGCCAGAAAATCTGCTAATGCTTGGGCTTTGATGGCTGTTCTTGGTTGGTAAGATATCCCTAGCCCACTCAGCTCGATCGCCCATTTCAGTAATCTCCCTGATTTTTCAAACTTTTCCAACACTTTCTCCAGCGGTTGGTCGGTGAGGACCACGACTGGATGCGCGTCAAAGTAAGGTCTGAGTTTTCTGGCAGCAATTATGACTGCGTAGGCGGCTTTTTCGACCATCGGGTAATTTTTCTCGGCTGCCCCCAGCGCATGGCTTACAAAGCATATAGGTTGCTGGGTGCCCACCTCTTCCCGTAAAATGACTGCGCTGACAGTTATATTAGTCACAGCGATGTAGAGGAAAAGTTTTTCCCCTGCTACTGGTCTTGCCAGGGTGGGGAGCTTCTTAAGATGGTCTTTCAATTGCTCGAAGGCTTCTTTCTGCTCGTTTTCCCACTTGAACTGTTTGTTTCCTTTCAGTATCTTGAAGAAAGGAGTAGACTTGTCTGCTGATCGGGCGACGAATCGCGCCAAGGCGGCCATGCGGCCCGTCAGGCGCTGGATGTCTCTAATGGTCTTGGGCTCAGGAAGGTCTAAAACTGCCTGAATTTTCTCAGGGTTGGCGTCTATTCCACGAGAGCTGACCAAGAATCCCAGGAATTTACCGGAACGGACCCCAAATGTACACTTTTTTGGGTTGAGTTTCATTTTGTAGGCGCGCAGGGAACAGAAGGTCTTCTGCAGGTCTATTAGGTGCTCCTTGTCTTCTTTGCTTTTCACGATGGCGTCATCGACGTAGGCCTCGATGTTTCTGCCTTTTTGACCTTCAAACACTTTATCAACTAAACGTTGGTATGTGGCTCCTGCATTTTTAAGTCCGAATGGCATCATCTTGTACATGTAGGTGCCTGAACTAGTGATGAACGCACACTTCACTCGGTCCGGCTGCCATAAGTACACTTGATAGTACCCTGAAAAGGCGTCTAGGAAGCTCAGCATGGTATAACCACTGGTGGCGTCCACCAGTTGGTCGATTCTGGGGAGCGGATAGCAGTCTTTCGGGCAGGCTTTGTTGAGATTTGTAAAGTCCACGCACATTCTCCATGCGCCCGACGATTTTTTGACCATGACTACATTCGCCAGCCATTCTGGGTAGTCACAGACCTCAATAAAATCTGCCTTCAAAAGCTTGTCAATTTCTTCCTTGATTGCCGCGTCCTTCTCTACGGACATATTTCGCTTTTTCTGCTTTACGGGCCGAGCGTCCGTGCTTACGTTCAGCCTGTGAACGATGCACGATGGATCAACCCCGGGCATCTCATCTGCCGAGTAGGCGAATACGTCCTTGTTTTCTTTCAGCAGCTTGATCAGTTCAGCCTGGTAGGACTCCTCCAGGTCAGCTCCTATTAGGACCTGCCTCCCTGGCTCTAAGTCTACCAGCATGCTTTCGCCCCCTGGCTCCAGGTGGTTGGACGCCTGATTCTCGGCTGGGATTTCGCCTTCCCTGATGGGGGAACTGTCAGCCTTTCTTTTTCCTTTTCTCTCTTTTTCGTGTGTTTGTAGGGCCACGGAGTAGCATTGTCTGGCTGACTCTTGGTCCCCGCGCACTTTTCCTTCTAGCCCGAAATCGGTGACATATGCTATGGTGAGGGCCCTGATGGAGATGGCCGCCTCGATTTCGTCCAGGGTGGCTCTGCCAATTAGGGCGTTGTAGGCGGATCTTGCATCCACAACAACAAAGGTTGCCCTGACGTTTCTGGCAGTAGAGCCTTCCCCAAAGGTTACGGGTAGGTCTATGACTCCCATGGGCAGCACGCCTGCTCCACTGAACCCGTATAACGATCCGGGGGTAGGTCGTAGGTGCCTTTTTTCCAGGCCCATTTTCTCGAAGGCGTCCTTGTACAGCAGATTCGTGTACGCGCCAGTGTCTACCATGCACCTCCGCACAATGTGGTTGCTGATCTCAAGGGACAGCACCAAAGGATCACTGTGCGGGTACACCACACGCCCTGCATCTTCAGGGGTGATGTTTAATGTTACTCCTCTTGGACTTCCTGCTTTCTCAGCATAACAGATCTGGTTCTTTAGCTCACGCATTTGTCTTTTTTGGCCTCTTCGACTGAGCTGGCCCTCAGTACCCCCTGATATTACGTGGATCACCATGCGATTCTGCCCTGACCCTTCGGGTTTCTCAGATACTTCTTTCTGAGACTTATTCTTGGCTGCGTAGTTGGCCAACCATCCGTTCCTGATTAACTTCTCGATTTCGTCTTTCAGGTGGCGACATTCCTCGGTGGTGTGGCCTATGCAGTCGTGGAAAGTGCAGAATTTCTTGGGGTCTCCCTTTGGGCTGCAAAGCTTGTTCGGGCGATTCCACTTAGCGGTTTCCTTTTCTAGTTCAAAGATCTCCGCCCTGGGTTTGTTGAGGGCAGTGTAACTGTCAAACCTGGGCTGGTAGACAGTGCGCTCCTTCTTGGGAGTGTCTCCCTCTTCTCTCTGCTTGCCTGGCTCATTTCTGCCACGCCCACCCTGCGGTCCCCCTTGCGGCCTTGTTTGGCCTACAGGGGTATCCGTCAGGCCGTGGAACTCCTCCTGCAGAATAAACCCTTCCGCAATCTTCCTGGCCATGGCCAAGGTTTCTAGCTGGGCCCTGATCATCTGATTTTTCATTTCCCTTGGAAGCAGGGAGATTGTCAGGGCGTAGGCGGCAGTGGGGTCATCGATCTCCCTGACCTGCTGGTAGGATAGATCAAACCTTCTCAGGTATTCCCTTACACTTTCACCCTTTTTCTGCTTTAGGGTCATAAGATCGAAACGAGTGAGGCGTCTTCTTTTATTCCCAGCATATTGTTCGAGGAAGATCTCGGCCAACTCTATGAAGAACCTGACTGACCCCTGGCGGAGGTCTCTGAACCATCCTTGTGCAAGCCCTACCAGGGTGGTTGGGAAAACTTTGCACCAGATGGCATCATCTACGTCGTACATGCCCATGTGGCTCTCAAATGCCGCCAGGTGGTCTTCTGGGTCTGTTGTCCCATCAAACTTAATGGTGGGCATTTTAATTTTTGGAATGGGGTATTCTTGTACCTCAGGATGAAGTGGGGTTTTTGTGGGCATGCCTACCAATCGTGACCTGCTTTCCCCAGATTGGTTACCATGAGTATCCCATTGTCTATGGGCTGGTTTCCTCATACTGGGGGAGCGGTGCCTTGGAGGCGGCCTGCTCGCTGCTTCATCTTCTGTCTCAAGGGAGACTTGCCTGGGTCTCTTCCTTTGAGAGTGACAGAAGCTCTCACCCTGGTGATACTTAGATTCGAGCGGTTGCCCCCGGTTGAGCCTTGACTGCAGGCTTTGGGATAAACCAGGGGCTGACTGCTCTTTGACCGCCGGTGTTAGCCTGGAGAAAACCCCGCCTGGCTTTTCTCCTAGGCGTTTTGACATGGGCTCCCTGGGCCTCATTCGCTCCTGTAATTCCCGGGATAAGCCTCTCTGTTCTCCAGACGCGGATTCTGTCGTGTGAATGGAGAACGACTGCTGGACAGGTGGCTCTGGGTTGCCGGTTGTAATGCGCCTTTGCACGTGCGCGTACGCTTGTGCCGTCCTTCTTGCCTTCCTCTGAGCATTTCTGGCGGCGGTCCGCCTCGTGCCCCCAGCTCCATCCCTGCTTACTGAGGGTGGCTGCGTGGGGGCCGATGCGACCCTGCCTACCAGGTCCTCAGGAGTGAACTCCTGGTTTAGCATTGCGGAGAAGAAGGCGGTCGTCTGCACCATCTGAGCTGGGGTCAGATTCAGAGCGTGCCCAGGGTGTGTCCCCAACTCAGGTGTTACAGCAGCGCTTGGCCCGCTGTGGAGGCTAATTCCCCCCATCCCCAGGATTGTGGCTGGAGGAACCCTCTCCAACTGCGGCATACCATACAGGGGGGCCACCGGTGGGACCGTCGGGCCCGTCCCTGCACTGGTATCGACAATTTCTGGCATGATTGTTTTAGTTTTTTGTGATTATGAGTGGTTGATTTTAGTGGGTAACTCGTGAGCACAACCGTAAGTTCCCCACAGACGGCGCCAAATTGTTCCGGTCACGGAAACAATTAACCCGGCTCTGGATCCGGGTTGTATAATTGAGTTGTTGGTGAACAATTGATCGTCTGACTTTCTTGAGCCTCCCCTTTGTCTCACTCCCTTGATCGGACCTTCCCGGCGAAGTTGGCCTGCTCCCTGCACAATGAACGCACAGGGCCTCGGAGGTTGTCCGAGGAAGCCCTCTCCGATGCCTAAGTCAGCCCGTGAAATGCCTTGATGAACCTAGCTCGTGAGGAACTAGGTGGCGTTTTTTGGGAGTAAGAGTCTAGAGAGAGAAAATCCCCCCTAGGGGTGTAAACGAGCCGAGCCGAGCACGAGCTTGGCATTGCTCGACTCGTGCTCGTTAAGCGAAATTCGAACTCGAGCCGATCTCGAGCTTACCCGAGCTTGAAAAAATTGAGCTCGGAACCAAGCTCGCGAGCTAAAATGCGAGTTCGAGCCTAACTCGAGCCTATATATAATTATTAAAATTTACGCTTTTTTGTACCGATGTGTTTAATAAATTGGGATTCAAAAAACATACACAAACATATTAGGCAAATCAATAAGAAGATTTTATATGGTGAAAAAACTATGTAACTATTATTAGCATCTTTTTAATAAACAAGAACAAAATATTAATTAATCACATCAAATCGAGTTGCTCGCGAGCTTTTCGAGCCGAGCCACACCTTGCTCAGCTCGACTCGTTAAGTTGTCGAGCCGAGTCCGAGCTCGAGTCGAGCTCGCACGAGCCGAGCTTTGACCGAGCTTTGATCGAGTCGAGTTCGAGCTGCTCGCGAGCTGTCTCGTCTCATTACCACCCCTAATCCCCCCCCCCCCCCCTCATGTGGGAAATGGGAAAGTATTTATACCTTCCCACAAGAGAGAGGAAAAGAGAAAAGAGAAGAGGGAAATGAGTGGATACTTGTGCGACACGTGGACTCACCATGTCCACTCACTTCCCCTTACCTTAGGTAAAATGACGGATGGGTCCTCGGTCCTCCTTTGGTCCTGCTTGGGGGGGAGCGCCCTGGAAGCAGGCAGGAAGCCTGGTCTGCCCTGCTCTGCAGGCGGCAAGGCCGTGCCGGGCGGCTAAATAATTAAGGCCATTCACTTGGAGTTTTTAATGACATTGCTGAGAGGTCTGCTGGGTAGGCCATCTCTTATTCAGGGATTGGGCGTCCTGGGGCCTGACTGGCAGGCGACCCGAGGCTGGCTACCGACCCCCATCAAAATGTAAGGCTAGTTTGTCTTTATGTGGCACATTGGTTGTTGAACTGAACATGGTTTGTGTTCAGGAGAGTGTATGTTGACCTTAAACTTAGATATAGCATCGTGCAAGTCTTGTCGGGTTGAACTGGACATGGTTTGTGTCCAGGAGGGGTGTGCGTTACTTAAACCAGGACCTCGCTGCACGCAGTTTTGTTATGGTTGAGTTGCCTAGTTAAGGACTGAAGTCCGATATGTGTTAAGACTAAAGTTCTCGAATCTAGTTTCAAGTATTATCCTGGTGAAAGTCTAGCCGTCTACATTAATTCTATCCGTAACGCCATTTTTAATATTTTATTATTATCGATATATTCTGGTTTGCAAGTTGGCAAATATTTTATGTTTTCTTCAAAAAACTCATTTTTATTGCATTGTTTCGATATGTGAAGTTTTTCACTGAAAGCTTATTTTTATTATGATGTTTCAATGTTTTCCATTTTTACTATTTTTCTATAATAGTAATTACAGTTTTAAAATCTTGTAATATGGCTGGGAGAACGTCGTTGTTGCTCCTCACTGATTGTGGCGGTTATGTTTTAAACATGCCAGGTATATATGTGTTTCCCTTCGGGTGTGCTAGCGAGTAGTTACGGATCCTGCTTCGCTGATTAATAATTTGAACTATGGATTGTTATAACCCTTTTTATGGATTTTTTTTGTAGCCATTTTTATTTTATGGTTTATGTATTGACTAACCGTTTTTATTTAATCAAGACGTAGTTACAGTGTGTTACAATCTCATATCTACAGTGTTTCCGCCACTGTATTGTGTTAGAATTTCTAGAGAATTACATTAATTATTTAGACTTAATTGTACTGTTTAGGATTTAGGAATTGGCGGAATGCCGATTGAATTAAAAAAAATTGAATTTGACATATAATAGGGAAAAAAGAAAAATATTTTTTATTATAAAATACAATAATTCTTAAAAGAAACCTTGAGTTTGACATGATAAAAGCAAAATAAAATTAAAAAACATAATATAAAATCAAAAGAAATTTACAAAAAAGAAAAAAACAACATAATATTAAAAACAAAGTACATTTACATCATTAAAAAATAATATATGATTTGATACATATTTATAGATATCGAAACACAAGGAATGTATCACTTCGTGGGGAGAAGCGTTGCTTGGATGATGTAGATAACGCTCCCCCTTAGATGGCTACCATCCAAAATATGACATCTTTTATGGGAATGAAATGTTGCCTTATTAAAGTAAAATCTTAACAGGAAAAACTCAGTGGAAAAACCCTGGTGAAGGAAAAAGAGTACAACTCGCATTACTCTCCCTCATGATTATTGATGCGTGCGATTTATATACGTTTATTCCGTCTTTTACGCACCCATTTCTATGCATATCGAGTAGCATTGACTACTATTTTCCCCCAAATTTGATACTTTGCGGTCTTATTGCATCTTATGTAGGGAATGGACACGTGGACGCATAAACAAGCCAAAAATCGTGCTTAAAGATGAAATCTTATGCGAAATAAGAAAAGAGAATGATTGTTTTCAAATGGGTCGAATCAAAATGTAAATATCTTGAGTCCTATAACTTCAACTAAGCTGATTCAAGTTGCGTTGGAAATATCTTTCTCTTAGCTTTCCAACAGTATATTACCAGCCTCATTTGAAGAAGTAACGAAGAAATGACAAGCGTTTGAAGTTGAGTGCGTAGTGCTGAGAACGGAAACAGGTCACAAATAGTTGACCGACTATTCTTGAGACTGGACGAAGACCAAGACTTTCCTAATTTGATGTTTAGTGTTAATAAGACTTTTGGGTTTTTGTTTTAACTTAGTATTTAAGAAACTATTAGACTAGAATTAGAGATCTCTCCTTATCCTTTTCTCCTTCTTTCTCAAACAACTTTTCACTCTCTCAGACAACTACTCTCTTAAAAACTTTTGATTTCTAGGGTTTAGTTTTCTGTCTTAAACTCGGTTTACGTATGATTGCATTGGGTGAATCGCCTTCTTTCCTTTTGGTAATTTAATCTAATCTTTCTTCCTTCTTCCCTCTTTGTTCTTAGTTATTCCTAATCTCCTTATACTATTTATGCTTGTTTCAATCTTATTATCATTCGTCATGTTTAAGCTAGTAAAATCGTTTATCACAATTGTTGTTCTTGATTTAATTATGACTAGCTAATTTCCCTCGCTAGGACTTAGGGGATCTGCGAATTGAATGTGGTCGCTAAATAGTTTATAGATCCGTCAACGATATTGCGTCTGAGTTGTCAATTGTAGCATTTAACTGAGATTGATTGATTAAGTCGACGTAATTGATTAATTGAATTGGTAAACTCGAACCTAAGATCGGAAGCCTGGTAAGGTTAGACTTGCTACAACACATTAGTGTGCCCTAATAAGATCGAAAGCCTTTAGACGCATGCTAGGATGAATAGCAGACCGGAAGGACCTTTTCACTACCCCTTAGACCAATATATGCGATAGACCTGTGACCTAGACTGTGACCATATGAAATTCGTGGTGAACCGACAATCCTAGTATTCTCTCCTTATAAATTTCCCTTCATCTATTCTGTTTGCTTTAGTTAATTCTTCTCATTTATTCTCTTCCTTCACCACTTTTATATTAGTTAAACACAAACAAAAAACCTCCCGACTGGTTACTTAGATAGACTATAATACAAGTAGAATTTGTTGTCTCCCTGTGGAATCGATCCCGACTCCCCTAACTATATTCTTAGTTGGATCGTAGTTGGCTATTTTTGATAGGTATACGATCTGCTTATCATTTATATCACAGAAGATCTTTATAACATCGTAATCCAAGTTGTTGTATCAACTTCTTGAATGTAGTTGTAGGAAGAGCTTTAGTAAATAAGTCTGCTAGATTTTCACTTGAACGAATCTGTAAAACATTAATATCTCCACTTTTCTCCGCCCTCGAGAGAGTACTGAAGATATTCTTGGTCTTGAAGTACCATATTTAAGTGCAATTGGGGCATTAATGTATCTTTCTAGTCATATAAGGCCCGACATATCATTTTCTGTAAATTTGTTATCCAGATTTAGCTCATGTCCAACCCGAAGACATTGAAATGGAGTCAAACATATATATTTCGTTACCTTCAGGGCACAAAAGATATTGGTTTGTTTTTCCCCAACATGTCCAAGTCCAAAGAAAATTTAGTGGGTTTTGCAGATGTAGGTTATTTATCTGACCCTCATAATGCGTGTTCACAAACAAGATATCTGTTTACATATGGTGGTACTGCTATTTCTTGGCGTTCTATGAAACAAACTTTTGTAACTACATATTCTAATCATTCTGAGATTTTAGCAATTCATGAAGCTAGTCGTGAGTGTGTTTGGTTAAGGTCTGTTATTCAACAAATACGAGAAGATTGCGATTTGTATTGTCTTTCGATAAAGAAGCACCAACCAATTATACAGTATATGAAGACAATGCCGCATGTACTGCTCAATTCAAATAAGGGTATATCAAAGGAGACAAGACAAAGGACATCTAACTGAAATTCTTTTTCACTATATTGAGTCCGCTAGACGATATAACATGAAAAGTAGAGTATTTTGTTTCAAGCATATCCCCATCGGTAATCTTCTCACCGCATAATTTTAATTGAGAAGTAATTTTTAACTTGACGGAGTTATACTCACTTACAGATTTAAAATCTTATAAACGTAAATGCAACCAAGCATATATAACGAGTCTTTGGTAATATAACGGTTTTCTGGTGGTCATATCTTTCCTTTAGATCACCCCAAATGATTTGTGGATCTTTAATGTTGTAACACCCTTGATTTTATGAATAAAATTAATTTAAAATTTTATTCGTATTTTTATTTTGTTTTCGATTTAACTCGTAATTCTTAAAATTATTATAAAATGAATTTATTGTTTAAACGTTTCAAACTCCTAAAACTCTATTAAACTTGGAAACTCTTCTTATATTTAAAACATATTTTTAACTTTGTTTCGATTTATTTTATACAATTAATTTAATTCTTATCGAAAGTCTATTTCGACGATTTAATTTCTAAATTTTAATTATTTATATTTAAGTTCGAATTTCTATTTTTGACTCGAAGTCCATTTATATTTAGCTTCGTCAAAACATTTATTACTTTTTCCCGAGAAATCAGTTTAATTCACTTTATCGAAAATTTATTATTTATCAGGAAATAGTATTTCCTCATCTAATTATTTGTTTATATGAGCTTCGATTTCTTCTCGAATAATTTAATTACACTTTTTATTTGACGGCCCGATTATTTATTGATTTTATTAACTCAATTTAATTCGATTCGTGGGTGAGTCGACTTATCGTTACGGAATTCGTCTCATATCCGATTCATTTAATTATCCGTATACTACGTATACTTATTGTCTCATAATCCGTACACTTTCTTTTGGTGAATGGAATTCAACCCACCTCTTTATTCCACCTCTACACTTAATACGTTCATCCCCTCTTTTTTTTTCTCTTTTTTTTGTTGCCCTCACCACTTCAAGTACATCACCTTCCCTGTTCCACCGTTTCATTTCGTTTTCCAATTTATTTTCCTCCCTTCATCTGTTGTCTTCATTATCTTCTCTATCCACCGTCTTCTTCACTCTTTTCGAAGGAAATCGGTCATCCTGCTGCTACTCATCCCTTCGCCTGATCTGCTGCTGCTGCTGCTGCGTTCTGTTTATGCTGCTGATGCGTTCTGTTTATGCTGCTGTACCAGTGTTACTGCTGCAGCTGCGTTTGTCTCTCCGACCTAGCCACCTGTCTTCGTTCTTTTCGTCGCCTGAACTCGGTGAGCGATCTGTTATCCTCCTCTTCCTCTTCTTGTTGCTATTTCAATCTCAACATGCTGTTCGCTATTTTGATTCCTCGACTTAAAGGGCTGTTGTTGTTGCTGCTTTGTTTCTTTTCTGCCACGGTTTCTTTGTTTTCGTTATCATTTATCGATCTTCTTGCTGCTATCCGTTGTTTTCTTCTTCTTCTTCTTCTTCTTCTTCTTCTTCTTCTTCTTCTTCTTCTTCTTCTTCTTCTTCTTCTTCTTCTTCTTCTTCTTCTTCTGTTTTATCCATCGTTGCTGCCATTGTTGTTGTTAGGTTTCAGTTTTTAGATTCATCCTTGTTGCTGCTCTTCTCTCCTCTATCTTCCTCTTAATTCGTTCTTTCAAAATCGTCCCTTCCTCCTTTCATCTGTTTTCTGTTCGTTCCCTTCTTTGTTTTCCGTCCTTTTTCTTCTCGTGTCATTCTCGTTTGTCGTTCGCTTGTGGGCTGATACTCTTGTTTGTTGCGCCTGTTTTCTTCTTGTTCTCTTCTCCTCACTGTTTGTTCTGTATATCTGATGCTACTGCTTTTCTAATCCGTTTCCTGCCTTGCTCGTTTCGACTCTTGTACTTCTTTGAGGCTGCTGTTGTTCCTTCTTTTATTAATGTCTCTACTGCTGTTTTCGTCTTTCGAACTGTTACAATCGCGCTCTGCTACTGTTTCTGCGTGCTTTTATGGTTCATGATCCGTCACCTTACTGTCTTGTTCTTTCGTCACTTCTTTGTTCTACTTCCTTCAAGTTGTTCTTCCTGTTATGTTGTCGTCTTATCGCTGTCGCTGTTTCATCCGAATTTGTGGCTCGTTCGTTCCTATATTCTTTTTATCAATCCCTAATCCGATTCCTTTATTTCTGTTTCTTTCCGTTTCCGTTGGAGTATGACGTTTTACTGGAACGTGTGTTCAAGACGACTAGAATTCAAGATTGGAGGTCAGGCTGTTGGACGAGCAAATGATTTGAGGTTATCAATTCGACTCGAGGTAACTTTAGGACGTTACTCGATTTTATATCGTACGTTTGAGTAGTAGTATGTAGTAAATATTTTAATTTCGGTTTTCTAATTTTAGCTATTATTATTGCTAATTATATTAATTTTAAATAGTATGCCTTATCAATATTTTTACAAATTTCGATATCGTTTTATAAATCGTTAGTAATTTAATTATTTACGATCATTATAATATTTTGTTGGTTATCGTGACACTAGTAACTACATAATGTCGATTTCATATTTTCGTCATATTTCGTTAACTTATAATTTTCACTCAAAATTGTATTTTTATATTTTAATCGAAATTTGTATACTTGTTAATAAATTAATTTCTGTTGTACGATTTATACTAATAAATGAGAAAATAGTCGATTTAGTTTTAAATATATTTTTAGTCGAGACTATTTTCACTAATAATTTCCGATTGAATATTTTTATCCGTATTATTTATTAATAAAAGCTATTTATTAAAAATAATTTGAAAGCTTTGTAAAATCTCGTTTAATTTATAAAACCTGTTGACTCAATTAATTTTGATATCGTTTTTCGTAAAACATTTCTTTTCTAAAATTTATAGTTTTGACTCGATTTCCTAATTATATATAAAGTACTATACTTTGACTTATTATATTTTATTTATATTTTAAGTAACGAATTTAGAAATATAGTAAAGTTACGATAACGACGATAATAATAAAATGTTAATTTCGTTTGAAATGCTATTTTTATACATTTCACTAATTTTAATAACTTACGTATTTTCTATAAGACTTTCTATTTTAAGTAAGTTTCTAAAACTAGTGAGTTTCTATTTATAGAAAGTTTCCCTTTTAATATAAGATGTTTATTCTTTTTATCCTCATAATGATTATATTTATTTTGAATATCGATAATGGCTGTTTTGGAGTTATGGAATAAAGAGAAGTGTGGGGTTAGAGTAATATAGTCTGGGATGTACGTTTTTGCCATCAACTATAAAGCCGGTGTGTCTATTTGGGGCACATTTGGTCGTTGAACTGGGCGTTGTTTCGCCCAGGAGAGTGTATGTTTTGACCTTAAGCTAGATATCCCATCGTGTTAGTCGCCGTCAGCTGAACTAGACATATTTGTTGTCTAGGAGGGGTATGCACTGCTTAAAACCAGGACCTCGCTGCACGCAGTCCTGTTACAGTTGAGTTGCCTAGTTAGAGACTGAATTCTGTTATGAGTTCAGTCTACAGTTCTCGAAGCTAGTTTCCAGTATTATCCTAATAAAAGTCTAGCCTTGTGCACACTGATCGAATTTCCATAACGCCATTTTTGAATATTATTATTATCGATTGATTTTGACTTGCAGGTTGGCAAGTACTTTAAGTTTCGCTGAAAACTTATTTTTATTATATCATTTAATGTTTTCCATTTTAAGTATTTTGATATAATAATACTATTATTTTCCATATGATATACTATGGTTGGGAAAACGTCCGAGTTACTCCCCACTGACGTGGCTGTTATGTTTATAACATGACAGGTATTTGCTGTTGGGTTTTGGGTGTGAGCTAACGAGTAGCATTGATCCTAGTCTTTCTTCATTCATGTTTTATGGATTTGTATTAACCTGTTTGGAGAATTTATTTTTAGCCCTTTTGTAAAAAGAGGCCTTTGTATTTGACTTACCATTTTTTTTCATAAGATATAGTTTGTCAGTGTGTTTTAATCCCAAATCTACAGTGTTTCCGCCACTGTATTGCGTTAGAATTTCAAGGGGATTACAGTTGGTATTAGAGCATTGTTGCTCCCGACGCTTACACCTGATTTTAGGGAAAATACTACTCCCTTCGATTTTTTATTATCTTCTCCTTTGGTTTGGGGAAGAAAATAAGGGTGTAGGAATGTGTGGTTCAAAATAAAAGAAGGAAGAGAGAGAAATGTAAGGTTGATTCTAGACCACATGTTGATGGCCCAAAATGGAAATAGAGAAGAAAGGGTATTTCAGCCCAATAAGGAAATAGGGAAGATAATAAAAAACCGGAGGGAGTAGTAAACTAGTATAGACCCCGTGCATGTATGCACGGTATTTGTAGAAATTTATTTATTTTAGTTAATTATTTATACAAAATAAATTTTAATTAGAAACTTGATATTTTTCATGATTTTTATCATTTTATTTGGATATAAAAAAATAATTTGAAATTACATAATTAATCAAGATGACGACCTCAACTAATATAATGAAATATGTAGTCCAAAAAATTATTACCTCTGTGTTTTATTTGTCATCCATATTTCTCGAGACAATCATTTCTCTTTTATATATATTTTTTAATATAAGAATAATTTGTGTAAATTGTGAAATGTATATTCACTTTAAATTTATTTTCAAATAGAGTATAATTTTATACTCTTGATGTTTAGATGTAGTTATTCTTTATAATTTTAGTATATATCATTTGTTCATAAAAATAGTTCATAATTGTTGTTAGAAATTTAAGCGACTATATTTCTACAATTTGTTTTCATCAATACACCCATTATTAGTTTTTAAATATTTAACCCGTAAGTATTCTTTATATGATATGATTGATAATTGAGTGTGGATTTTTCCTTATTTGTTATATTGATTTTGTCCAAATTGAGAGTTTAAAATTTAGGCGAGAAAAGTTTTGAGAATTTTTATTCTTTTAGGTAATACGAGATTACAATTATAATATTTAATTACAATCTTATATCAGTCATGATTATTACAAAAATAAAATGTATTTTCGCTATTATATATACATTCTCGATATTTAGTATACACTGACACAAATCATAGAGATTGTAAAATATACTTGTCATATCAGTCATGAGGCTATATTCACCATATATTTAGCATATATTTTTAATGATGCACGGTATATATGATATTATGATTATGATATGATATATTTAGCATATATATAACTTATATTTAGCATATATTTAGCCTTAATAACGGAGTAGGATTATATGCAGCATATCTAGTAGATATTTATTTGACAATATAAGCTCAACCAAATACACTAAATGACCCAAAAATAGGCCCATATGGTAGTAGGTGGAAATTTTTTGGAGGATTGTTATTTGGTTAGTGGAATTGATTCAACGATATTAAACGGTAGGATATCACATCAATCAATCAATTAATTGCACAATTTATCAATCAATCAATTAGCCTAATATATAGAATAAGATTGTACGGAGTATATGATATATGAAATAAGATTGTGCATATCATAATAGTATGACATATCATAACAATATATAGAAATTATAATAATATCTTCTAGTATAGACTCAAATAACACATGTATATATCACATAACACATGATATATATCACATGCATATATTTGTTATATTATTAAGGGTACTCTAATACTATTACCCTTTAGAAATTATACTGTCAAAGATACTCAGAAATACAATTATCGGTATTACACGAAACTTGATATGAGATTTCAATTATCGGTATTACAGGAAACTTGATATGAGATGAAATATAACGTGATATAATAATTACTCCCTCTATCCCAATGAATTCTTTACGTTTGTTATTTCACACTTGTCGATGCACATTTTGTTTCGTTCATATATTTATTTACGTATTATTAAAAATTCTAAAAATTTGATATTCTTAATATAATTATTATGACAATTCAAAAAAGATCTCACATGACTATATTTTACATTATATTTTAGAAGTTAGATCAAATATTACTTCACCTGATGAATAGTGTCAAAAAAGAAACGTAAAGAATTCATTGGGACGGAGGGAGTATGACATATATACGGATTATATGGCATAATATATGGAAATAATATGGATTAAGACATGATTACGACAAATAATAATTTCAGACTCATGTTGACATAACCCAATTTATGACAAAAATGTACGTAGTCTAATTTTAAGTGCTTATTATGACAATATTTCTACCAAGTGCGTTATAAAATCTTTTTAAGTAAGGTAAGTTTTTAATCACTTCTTCGGTAATTGTGCAATTATACCAAATATAGATGCGGAGTATTTGGTTTTAGGATAGACCACGTGCAATTGAACTATAACCTAATCAAATATAGATATTAACCAATCACTTCTTCTATTTGGTTTGAGGATAGTAATTGTGGACTTGTATAGATATTTGGTTGACAATGTAAGCCCAACCCAAAAATGGGCCCATTTTGCATTAGGCGGGAAAATTTTGGAGATTGTTATTTGGTTAGTGGAAAGGGGGATGATTTGAACATTTAAAGAATATTAGTGAGAGATGGGTAGAAACCAAAGTAAGGACTTAACTGTTAGGATTATATGTTATTGTAACTCAATGACTAGCATTGGATATTTGTTTCTTTTGTCTGGAAGAAGATGAGTGAACAAGATGCTGTCATGATGCTGCTCCAAATCGGAACAAGACCTACTTAGAACTCTCAACGCCTGCTGACTTGAGTGGACAACTTGGTGCTCCAAGAAAAATGCTGATGGTGACTTTTCATCTCCGGTTCTGTTTGCTTAAGCTACAAGTTAGATGATCAAGAGTAGATTCCTGTTCCATGATGTTGCAGTAGATCTAGATGGAGCGACTCAAGACTTGTGTGTTCGTTCCTCTACCAGAAGATGAAGATATCCCGCGAATTCCTTTGTGGAACCTTGGAGGCCCGAAGATTCTCTTCTCGTTTAAGGTCTTATTTATCTAGAATCATTGATTCTTTTCTCCTGGTTCTGCCTTTTCCAATTCTTCTCTTATTAATTCTCGTCTTCATTCTTGTAATAAATATTTGATTAATTCTCTTATTTTACCGTCTTCACTCTTGATATTCTTTGGTGTGACTGGTTCTGTCTTAGTAAACCCCGTGAGAGTTAAGTTATAGATATTTGAGGTTTAGTAAACCCTTGTTACCTGGTTTGAGGATTGTGAGTTATACCTTATTTTCTAAGGCAATTAAGAAATTTTTGAGGATTGAGTTGAATGGTATTAGTTGATTAATTAATGGAGTTAGGTTGATACTTTGGTCACCAAACTTTGGGTTATAGGTTAGTTTTGTTATTTTGGAGTACTTAGAGTTGAATGATATTTTGGAGTAGTAAAGTTATATCATATTTGATGGATACCGAGCACCTAACCTAGAACCTAGAACCGAACTAAATGTAATTGATAATATTACTTGGGATTCTTACCTAATACTCATTTGATGGATGAGTCGTGAATATTTGGGATCTTAGAGTATTGTTTAAGTGTTAGCCTGAGTGTTGTGGTACCATTGAAGGTTTTCATTAATATTGTTAGAAATTTTGGTGGACATAGATAACCCGTGTTTCTTGAGGTTTAGATCATGATGTGTAAGGTTGTAACCTTTGAACTTTGGAGTCGAGTGATCTAACTTGGATAAATTGTTGTTAACCTTGAATATGAGAAACTTATTGCACAATTAGAGGTTGGATTTATCACGTTGTTTTGAGGAATACTTAATGCGAATCGTCTTGATGGATTTATAGTTCAGAACCCTTAGACCAACGAGATTGTGGCTTCGTTGAGTTAATATTTTCGTGGTTTCCTGATATGATATGAAATTTGGTGGAATTCTCAGAAATCTTAGTCGAAGGATGTGTTTGAAGATGTGAGTGTTTGCGCCATTACGTATAGGTTTGAGCGTGATTGAGGAATTGTTGTACTTTCCCAACTTCTGTACTTGTGGCATTGTCAATATGTTAGTGATCATTTTTGAGGATTTATTGTTCCTTTCCCAACCTCTGTCTACTTGTGATGTTTTTAAACATGTTGGTGAAATCATTTTTGGGGATTTGTACCCGAGCATTATTAATTGGTGGATTTTAGTGTTCCTTACTCGAGAAATTTGGAGTATACCTCGAGTTTAAAGCTTATGAGCTTTGGACTTTTTAGCCTTAACGATTACGAGTTTGGGTATGTTCTATTAACCGTTGGAATCTTGATTATGGATTTGATTCTAAAGCATTTGTGGATTAGTATCGTGTCGCTTGACGATTGGCTAGTCACGTAAGACATTTTTGGGGATTGTGACTGAGTAATACCACCTAGTACCTAATATTGGACTTAGCGTTGTTTGATGGAAATTAGGAACCGTGTTTCTGGGTGTCGTACCGGGAATCTCGAGATGGTCAATTTAATCTCTAATCCTTGAGGGCTCTGTTTAACTCAATTTCGTTTCTCCCCTTAGCTTTTATTAAAACCTGCTGCTACTTCTTCGGCCGATCCTTTGATTTCTTTATCGGGTTTGAAAATTTCTGTTTTGATTTGTCGTTGACTCTGACTCTATTTATCTGTCTACCATTTTCCCGAACCTTTGTTATGAAAATTTTAACTAATTTGAAATTTTGGGCTATCATGAAATTTTAACATTTTGAGTTATAAATTTCAGAACTTTGTATTTCGTTTTGTTGTATTTTTGGTCCTGTTTCAAAATGCCTTAATAATTTATTTTTAAGTATTTCGAAATTGTTTCAAATTTCACTTTTCAAGCGTGTTTAAATTTTACGGAAACTTTCATAATTACAAATATTTTGGATTTTTTTTTTTATAAAATTATGTAAAACGATTTAATATTTTCGAAAAACTTCGTACGTCTAAGTTTTTTTATTGTCGTTAGACTTTAAATCTGTTATTGAAAATGTTTGACGACTAGTTCGATTTTTATTTTCTAACTACAAAATTTGATTTCTTAAATTTTTGTTTGGTCTTAAAACAAAATATTATCGAAATTCTTAATCAAAACATTTTAATATTGCTTTGAAAATATTTGGGTACTCTCCCCCCTCAAGTTCGTTTACAAATATTATTTATCGTCATTATTTTATCCGATAATTTTTAACTTGCGATTTTATTAATTTAAATGATTTTAAACTTTGGGAATTGAGCCCAACTCCTCTTGAAATAAATTTTGTCTTCGATTTCGATTTCATATCACGCTTGAAGTTGTAAAATCTTTTAAAAATTGAGATTGTGATGCGAGTTAAGCAATCTCTTTTTGTTCAATCGTTATAACCTTGTTTTCCACCCTATTCTTATGTTTTTGTTAGTTTCGAAGACGAAACTTCTTTTTAGTGGGGAAGATTGTAACACCCCTGATTTTATGAATAAAATTAATTTAAAATTTTATTCGTATTTTTATTTTGTTTTTGATTTAACTCGTAATTCTTAAAATTATTATAAAATGAATTTATTGTTTAAACGTTTTAAACTCCTAAAACTCTATTTGACTCGGAAACTCTTCTTATATTTAAAACATATTTTTAATTCTGTTTCGATTTATTTTATACAATTAATTTAATTCTTATCGAAAGTCTATTTCGACGATTTAATTTCTAAATTTTAATTATTTATATTTAAGTTCGAATTTCTATTTTCGACTCGAAGTAAATTTATATTTAGCTTCGTCAAAATATTTATTACTTTTTCCCGAGAAATCAGTTTAATTCACTTTATCGAAAATTTATTATTTATCAGGAAATAGTATTTCCTCATCTAATTATTTGTTTATATGAGCTTCGATTTCTTCTCGAATAATTAAATTACACTTTTTATTTGACGGCCCAATTATTTATTGATTTTATTAACTCAATTTAATTCGATTCGTGGGTGAGTCGACTTATCGTTACGGAATTCGTCTCATATCCGATTCATTTAATTATCCGTATACTACGTATACTTATTGTCTCAGAATCCGTACACTTTCTTTTGGTGAATGGAATTCAACCCACCTCTTTATTCCACCTCTACACTTAATACGTTCACCCCCTCTTTTTTTTTTTGTTGCCTTCACCGCTTCAAGTACATCACCTACCCCTGTTCCACCGTTTCATTTCGTTTTCCAATTTATTTTCCTCTCTTCATCTGCTGCCTTCATTATCTTCTCTATCCACCGTCTTCTTCACTCTTTTCGAAGGAAATCGGTCATCCTGCTGCTACTCATCCCTTCGCCTGATCTGTTGCTGCTGCGTTCTGTTTATGCTGCTGCTGCTGCGTTCTGTTTATGCTGCTGTACCAGTGTTACTGCTGCAGCTGCGTTTGTCTCTCCGACCTAGCCACCTGTCTTCGTTCTTTTCGTCGCCTGAACTCAGTGAGCGATCTGTTATCCTCCTCATCCTCTTCTTGTTGCTATTTCAATCTCAACATGCTGTTCGCTATTTTGATTCCTCGACTTAAAGGGCTGTTGTTGCTGCTGCTTTGTTTCTTTTCTGCCACGGTTTCTTTGTTTTCGTTCTCATTTGTCGATCTTCTTGCTGCTGTCCGTTGTTTTCTTTTCTTCTTCTTCTTCTTCTTCTTCTTCTTCTTCTTCGGTTTTATCCATCGTTGCTGCCATTGTTGTTGTTCGGTTTCAGTTTTTAGATTCATCCTTGTTGCTGCTCTTCTCTCCTCTATCTTCCTCTTAATTCGTTCTTTCAAAATCGTCCTTTCCTCCTTTCATCTGTTTTCTGTTCGTTCCCTTCTTTGTTTTCCGTCCTTTTTCTCCTCGCGTCATTCTCGTTTGTCATTCGCTTGTGGGCTGATACTCTTGTTTGTTGCGCCTGTTTTCTTCTCGTTTTCTTCTCCTCACTGTTTGTTCTGTATATCTGATGCTACTGCGTTTCTAATCCGTTTCCTGCCTTGCTCGTTTCGACTCTTGTACTTCTTTGAGGTTGTTGTTGTTCCTTCTTCTATTGATGTCTCTACTGCTGTTTTCGTCTTTCGAACTGTTACAATCGTGCTCTGCTACTGTTTCTGTGTGCTGTTAGGATTCGTGATCCGTCACCTTACTGTCTTCTTCTTTCGTCACTTCTTTGTTCTACTTCCTTCAATTTGTTCCTCCTATTATGTTTTCGTCTTATTGCTGTCGCTGTTTCATCCTAATTTGTGGCTCGTTCGTTCCTCTATTCTTTTTATCAATCCCTAATCCGATTCCTTTATTTCTGTTTCTTTCCGTTTCCGTTGGAGTATGACGTTTTACTGGAACGTGTGTTCAAGACGACTAGAATTCAAGATTGGAGGTCAGGCTGTTGGACGAGCAAATGATTTGAGGTTATCAATTCGACTCGAGGTAACTTTAGGACGTTACTCGATTTTATATCGTATGTTTGAGTAGTAGTATGTAGTAAATATTTTAAATTTGGTTTTCTAATTTTAGCTATTATTATTGCTAATTATATTAATTTTAAATCGTATGCCTTATCAATATTTTTACAAATTTCGATATCATTTTATAAATCGTTAGTAATTTAATTATTTACGATCATTATAATATTTTGTTGGTTATCGTGACACTAGTAACTACATAATGTCGATTTCATTTTTTCGTCATATTTCGTTAACTTATAATTTTCACTCAAAATTGTATTTTTATATTTTAATCGAAATTTGTATACTTGTTAATAAATTAATTTTTGTTGTACGATTTATACTAATAAATGAGAAAATAGTCGATTTAGTTTTAAATATATTTTTAGTCGAGACTATTTTCACTAATAATTTTCGATTGACTATTTTTATCCGTATTATTTATTAATAAAGCTATTTATTAAAAATAATTTGAAAGCTTTGTAAAATCTCGTTTAATTTATAAAACCTGTTGACTCAATTAATTTTGATATCGTTTTTCGTAAAACATTTCTTTTCTAAAATTTATAGTTTTGACTCGATTTCCTAATTATATATAAAGTACTATACTTTTACTTATGGGAAAAGTCCCATGGTACCCTCGAACTATGTCACATTACCCATGGTACCCCTTCTTTTAAGTTTCTTCCCATGGTAACCTTGAGTTTTATAGTTTAGTTCCCGATTTGACCTTTCCTAAATTTTTGTCATAACGCCGTTAATTTATGACCAAAATTAATTACATTACTCAACAACTATTCTTTTTCAAAAGGAGAGGAGTTCCCATGGTACCCCTAAGTTTTGATAGTTGTTCTCATGGTACCCTTAAGTTTTCATAGTTGTTTCCATGGTACCCTTAAATTTTTCATAGTTGTTCCCATGATACCCCTGAAAGGAAAGCAACGACTATGGGAAATTTGAGAGTGATGACAGAATTTAACGGCGTCATGACAGAAATTTGGGTAAGGGCAAATCGGGAACTAAACTATAAAACTCAAGGTTACCATGTGAACAAACTTAAAAACAGGGATACCATGTGTAATGTGACATAGTTCGAGGGTACCATGGGAAATTTCCGTTTACTTATTATATTTTATTTATATTTTAAGTAACGAATTTAGAAATATAGTAAAGTTACGATAACGACGATAATAATAAAATGTTAATTTCGTTTGAAATGCTATTTTTATACATTTCACTAATTTTAATAACTTACGTATTTTCTATAAGACTTTCTATTTTAAGTAAGTTTCTAAAATTAGTGAGTTTCTATTTATAGAAAGTTTCCCTTTTAATATAAGATGTTTATTCTTTTTATCCTCATAATGATTATATTTATTTTGAATATCGATAATGGCTGTTTTGGAGTTATGGAATAAAGAGAAGTCTGGGGTTAGAGTAATATAGTCTGGGATGTACATTTTTGCCATCAGCTATAAAGCCGGTGTGCTTATTTGGGGCACATTTGGTCATTGAACTGGGCGTAGTTTCGCCCAGGAGAGTGTATGTTTTGACCTTAAGCTAGATACCGCATCGCGTTAGTCGCCGTCAGCTGAACTAGACATATTTGTTGTCTAGGAGGGGTATGCACTGCTTAAACCAGGACCTCGCTGCACGCAGTCCTGTTATAGTTGAGTTGCCTAGTTAGAAACTGGATTCTGTTATGAGTTAAGACTACAGTTCTCGAAGGTAGTTTCCAGTATTATCCTACTGAAAGTCTAGCCTTGTGCACACTGATCGAATTTCCATAACGCCATTTTTGAATATTATTATTATCGATTGATTTTGACTTGCAGGTTGGCAAGTACTTTAAGTTTCGCTGAAAACTTATTTTTATTATATCATTTAATGTTTTCCATTTTAAGTATTTTGATATAATAATACTATTATTTTCCATATGATATAATATGGTTGGGAAAACGTCCGAGTTACTCCCCACTGGCGTGGCTGTTATGTTTATAACATGACAGGTATTTGCTGTTGGGTTTTGGGTGTGAGCTAGCGAGTAGCGTTGATCCTACTCTTTCTTCATTCATGTTTTATGGATTTGTATTAACCTGTTTGGAGAATTTATTTTTAGCCCTTTTGCAAAAAGAGGCCTTTGTATTTGACTTACCATTTCTTTTTCATAAGATATAGTTTGTCAGTGTGTTTTAATCTCAAATCTACAGTGTTTCCGCCACTGTATTCCGTTAGAATTTCAAGGGGATTACAAATGTACCGTCAAATTCTCATTTTTAAGACCGTCATGGAGGTGATGGCGGAAAAATATCATGCCTTTTGTCTTTTCTTGGCATGTGGTCTTATTTCCTTCCTTTATTGTCTCACCGTCATGGAGGTGCTTTTGCATTTAGGTGCATCTCGGCATCTGATAAGTGTGGTTTGTAGTGCTTATTTGTTGTGTTTGGTTCCGGTTTCTCTTGTGGAATCGCTCTTCGGAGCGGTTTTAGAGGCTACTTACGCTTCTTCTAGCTTGTGTTAGGTTCCTAGGGCCAATATTTGAGAAATGGAACGATTCCGACTCATTTCAGACACATTTGGAGCCAACGAGGAGAAGCGACGATCACCCGGTGGCTTAGACTCGATCCCGAGCCCTTGGGACCCGATCCCGAGCACCGAGAATCGATGAGAAGCCTAACAAGAGCAAGGAGGGACCTTTGGGACCATATTGGAGGCCTACAAGACCCTTCCTGGGCGGGAAGAGTAGCCTTCCTGGTCGGGAAGGAGTGCAAGAAAGAAGCGTCTTCTGATGGGTCATCCCGACTGGGAAGGATGTATCATCCCGACCGGGACCATCCATCCCGACCGGGAAGGGCCCAATACAGCACCGCGTGACTTCCTTTCAATTCCTTTGCATTGTAACCTTATAAATACCCCCCCCCATGTAGTGATGTGAATCGAATCTTGGCCTTTTTGTCTAGTAGAATGACTTTAAATCAATGTTTTTGTTGGTTTCTTACCTTGAGTCCACCTAGTCTACTAGGGATTTACTACGGGATTTGCATTTTGACCATTTTGACCACCCACGGAGTGAAAAGGCCTTGGTTCCCGAGTCTCGTCTCTTAGGTGACCGTGTTCGAAATTGCTTTGATTAGTCCAAGTTTTCCCCTTTTTGTGGGTTTGAAGGGAAGACGTTGTCCCGACTCACCCATTTCCCTACCTCCTACACATTTCCACAAATAAGTTGCAAATTTCAGAAGTTGTTACTTGGTTGCAAGAAATGCCTACAAAATCAAGCCAAAAAAGGGCAAGCCAAGAAAAGAAAGAAAAAGAAAAAAAAATGAAAAGAAAAAGAAAGAAAAGAAAAGAAAGAAGAAAAAGAAAAGGCATAACAAATGAAAAACAAAATACAAAAGAAGAAAAATAAATGGCATAGAAACTCTAAAGCCAAATGCAAAAGAAAAAAAATGCCAAAAGAAAACCATCTTAAAAAAAAAAATTCTCACCCCCTCGAAAATAAGCCTTTTACCGACTATTACCGTGAAGAGCCTACCAAAGGACCGAGTCCCTAGGAAGGATGATAGCGGTAACGGTCAGTCTTTCCTCATTTTGCAACCATTATCCACCATTTTACTTGGACTAGTTGGGTGATTTTGAGAATGGGACGACCCTCTTGGCTCATCGCTAAAGAGGGCGGGGCTTCACTTACCTACAGTGTCGACTAACTCCGTGGTTCATCCTTTTTCAATCCCGCCTATCCTCCCGTGGTACGTTCTTAGAAGGTTAGGAGGAACCTAGGTAAGTTACCAACGTTTTTGTTGCTTTGTTGTCATACTATTAGGGTTTTGTCCATTTCGGTTTGTGTCATTAGCTTGGGAACGTTGTCACTTGCCTTGAGTCCCTAACCGGTGCTTCTTTCACCGCTTTGTGGAGGGAAGCGGTATTTGTTTTGTCTTGGATGCAACCGTTTGGTGTTTGCTTGTTTGTGTGTTTTCGTGTCCGGTTGCATCCACAGTTTTGTCGCAAGACCTCACTTGCCATGCGGAGTGCACCTTTCCTCTAAGTGTACTCGCGTGAGTTGAAAGGGCATAGGGTGCGCTAATACCCGCTCGGTTAGTAGTTTAGTTTCTTTTAGTTTAGTAGTTAGTTCGTGCTTACTCGTGGGCGAGTAAGGGTTAAGTGTGGGGGAGTTGATAAGTGTGGTTTGTAGTGCTTATTTGCTGTGTTTGGTCCCGGTTTCTCTTGTGGAATTGCTCTTCGGAGCGGTTTTAGAGGCTACTTACGCTTCTTCTAGCTTGTGTTAGGTTCCTAGGGCCAATATTTGAGAAATGTACGATTCCGAATCGTTTCAGACACATTTGGAGCCAACGAGGAGAAGCGACGATCACCCGGTGGCTTAGACTCGATCCCGAGCCCTTGGGACCCGATCCCGAGCACCGAGAATCGATGCGAAGCCTAACAAGAGCAAGGAGGGACCTTTGGGACCATATTGGAGGCCTACAAGATCCTTCCCGGGCGGGAAGAGTAGCCTTCTCGGTCGGGAAGGAGTGCAAGAAAGAAGCGTCTTCTGATGGGTCATCCCGACCGGGAAGGATGTATCATCCCGACCGGGACCATCCATCCCGACCGGGAAGGGCCCAATACAACACCGCGTGACTTCCTTTCAATTCCTTTTCATTGTAACCCTATAAATACCCCCCCTTGTATTGATACACTATCTCATGAAACCCTAGGCATATTTTAGACTAGATTAGTGTAGATTAGTCTTTAATTACTTCTTAATCTTAGTTTAATCTAGTTAGACTACTCTTGTATTATTGGGATTCTTGAAGAATCTACCAATCTTGACAACATTGGTAGATGTTTGGGTATTCTTTTATGCAAGTGTTCATCTTTTCCATTCCTTTCTAGTTGGTATAATCTTTCTTCTCCCTTTTCTCTTAATCTTTCATAGTTAATCAAGTTTTCATCTTTGTTTGTGTTTATTGTTCATCCCTTTTGTTCTTCATAATGGAAGTTGTTGTTCTTGTGCTTGTTTCTCTTGTTTCTGCTTGTTCTAGTTTAGTTATGTGTGAGTAGTTATCCCCTAGGGTTAGTAGGGGGATTGGGTGTTGATTAGGGATGACTAGGGTGGAAATTGGTGATGCTAGATGTTGTTTTTGTTGTTTCCCATTTGCCTTGCACTCCACATGTTTGATGTAATGCTTGTGAGACTCGAGACGATCCATCCTTGTTTTTCTTGCCTCTTCTCTTGTATGTGTGTGTTTGGTTGTAGGTTTGGTAACCTCATTAGTAGCGAGAGCGTGGTGAGGGTGACCCCTAGGCCGTTTAAGTAGCGAGAGCCCGATCGGAACCTAGGCTACGAGAGCATGCTAGTGACCCCCGTTTCCTTCTTTTTATCTCCTTGACACCCATGAACCCGACCTAGCCCTAGCTTCTTCTTATTGATTTTTTAGCTTCCATTTATCATTTGTTATTTGTTTAGCTTAGTTCTTAGTCGACCTTAGCCATAGTTTAGTTTGTCTTGAACCTAGTCTAGGACCGTAGCATATCCTAGTCCGACACCCCGTCCCTGAGGATCGACCCGACTTGCCCTAGCTACCCAACTTAGGTTAGTTGGTTGTTATTTGATCGGTGGGACCCACGGCAAAACCCTCCCGTCAGTATCTAATACCCATGACAAATAATTCTTTCCAGTAATATCGTCAAGGACCTCAAACTCGAGTTTAGTAAGATTCGACATGGTTCACTATATAAAATGAGCAATAGAAATCAAGAATCATATAAAAAAACTAAATTAATAAATAACATTAAAGAGAATAATAATTAATCCCTCCTTGAATAAGCCGCATATGAGTTTGACACAAAGTTTAAGAAAATGATGCATGTGGTGAAAGACAAATAGAGATGAAAATATTTCCTTGAAAGGAAGTTGAGCTGAGCAAGTCCAATAGTCTAGAAAAATGACTTGCTTGCAATTTCTAATGGTTTTCTAGTTACAACCCAATTATTGGAGAAGGCACATATGTTGTACTCCCTCCGTTCATATCCAAAGGGTACGTTTCGATTTTGTACAAGGATTAACAAAGTAATACTAAAAATACAATAATTAGGGACAAATTAGTATTTAATTATCCAAAATGTCCTTTCACAATGGCAGATGATGTAAATAGGTTAGTAGAATATTGGTAGTTTGGTCCAAAAAATTTTCTAAAAAGAAAATGGGTCAACTGGATTTGAACAACCAAAAAAGGAATACGTACCCTTTGAATATGAACGGAAATGGTAGCTTGTAGTTTTCCCAAACTACACATGCTTGAAGGATAAAAAAAGAAAAATCTTTAATCTATTATTTTAATAATTATCCCTATTGTCAATTTCACTTCTATTTTGTGGAAATTTCATGCGCACACCACAACAAAAATAATTCCATTTTTTTACATTCATTTTGTTTCCCTAATAAATAGATTGACTACAATAATTTTTTACCTAAACTCTTACTTTTTTTTTTCATTTTACTTATATTTTTTATTTGGAATAATAACATTGATAAAATATAAAGAAGTTTTGTATTATTGTAACTTCTTTTCTTGAATATGAATACAAATAGACTCATACATACCTATATTATCATAAGAATATCGTATCTAACTCAAAGTAGAAAACAAAATCATATTTTATACTAAATCATACCTTAGGATATCCACACAATACTGTCCTATTGTTTTTCTAAGCTTCACACAATATTGCATGTCCTATTGTGTTTTCCTAAACTTCACATAATATTGTCTTATTGTGGGTTTCCTAAACCTTCACACAACCTATTTTGTGTTTCCTAAACCTACTCGGATACCGTACTACGGTATCCTTTATTATCAAAACTTTTTTTATAGTTTATCATGGTATCAGAGCCTCTTTGAGGAGAACTAAATAAACATTCCGCTGCCCTACCAGTGGGTTAAAAGTATGGTACCCACCAACAAGATTTGTTGATTGTGTGGACCTTGTCACCCGCTCGTCGCGCGCACCTATACGGACCGTCGCGGTGTCCACCCACACGGCCCACTGTACGTCGTTGCGTCTGGGGTCAGTCCGATCTCACGTTTGGGGCGAAGTGTCGTCGGACCTCGATTTGGTTGACGATTTGAATTGTACTAGATAGATGTATGAGCACATCTATGTTTCCGTTGAATCAATCGAGATGTGGTTGCAAATGTTTAAAGGTCGATTTGTTTGGTCTGACGACCGTTTTAGTGAACCGGATATCTTGTTGATTGGTGGACTCGCCACCGAGTAATTTTGGGATACTCGGAAACCGTTCAAGTCAACTTTAATCCTTAGCCGGCTCAAAGCTGAGTCAAAGTATAGCCGTTCAGGTCAATTGAGAATTACAACCTGGTCGCTTTACGCTCGGGTCGTTTTAAGTCTGTTGAACTACGTACTAAGGCTCGTCAGCCAAGGTTTAGAATTCATACCTGACCTACTTGCCTGCGATTGCTTGTTGAAGTTTTAATCTGGATTTGCTTACTTTGACTTGGGTTTGAAGAGTTCGTTGTAGTAGGATGAATGTTTTGATCTTCGGAATAGACTCGTGTTTATGTTTGTCCCTGGCCTTTGTGTTTGTATTCTTTGGAGTAGACCCTGTCAATCCCTGGACTTTGCAATTGTATTCTTTGGAATGGATTCCCTATCATTTCCTGGCCTTTGCGTATTGTATTCTTTGGAATAGATTTACTATCTATTCCTGGACTTTGCGTATTGTATTCTTTGGAAGAGATCCTATCTATCCCTGGGCTTCGCATATTGTATTCTTTGTAATAGATCCTATCTATTCTTGTGCTTTGCATATTGTATTCTTTAGAATAGATCCTATCTATTCCTTGACTCTGCATATTGTATTCTTTGGAATATATCCTATCTATTCCTGGGCTTTGCATATTATATTCTTTGGAATAGATCCTATCTATTCCTGAACTCTGCATATTGTATTCTTTGGAACAGGTTCACGTCTGTTTCTGGACTTCGCCTATTATATTCTTTGGAATAGATTTCATCTTTTCCATGACTTTTCATATTGTATTTCCTTGGAATGGGTTCCATCTATTCCCGGACTTTGCATATTGTATTTTTTGAAATGTGTTTCATCTATTCCTTGACTTTGCATATTGTATTCTTTGGAACCGGTTCCAACTAATCCTAGACTTTGCATATTGTATTCTTTGGAATAGGTTCCATCTATTCTCGGACTTTTCATATTGTATTCTTTGGAACAGATCTTTGTCCGTTCCTGGACTTTGCATATTTTTGAGTGGCTATATAGGTTTTTTGGTAGTTGTATTTGTATTTTGATCTTTTTTGGGATCGTTGCATAAACTCTTGGCAGGTGCATAATTGTGTCTGTATTGCTTCTTGCTCTTTTGTACTAGGACTGGGGTACGTGGTTTTCCACTAGGGATGTAGGTTGGTTTCTTTGGACCGGAGATTTGCTGGAGTAGTTGATTTGTATTTGCAATTTTGTTGAAGGTTTTGCTATTTGAATTTTGTATTGTAGAGTAGTTCGAATGGATGGGTACCGTTGGGCATTTTTTGTCGGTTTGCATAACGGGTTGTGCCGGCTTTACCGGATACTCTGGTGGGAATGGTTTAGTATAATGGGTTGATCCGCTGGGGATGATAATGCGACTTGTTATTGTTTCTTTTTGCTAGTGGAAGTGTACATGTCCTTCGGGTACTGAGAAATGTGTCTGGATTAACCTGACTTTGTTTTAAGCTGAAAGATTAGGCGCGAGCCTTCGGGCGACCCAATGTTGAGGCGCCTGGATTCCAGGGCTGCAGAAATCAGGGGCCTTCCATGAGGCGGTCAAATTTTGTTATCGACCCAGGATAAAAGCGCGATTTGAGGGGGGATGGTTTATTTGTTCCAAAAACCCGACGCCTCCACTTCATCGTCTCACATTCATCCCTTCGCCATTGTTACCGATTTCAAGCTCGATTTTTGCTCAATCTTAGTAATGTCGACCCCTAGTAAGTGTCATTTACTCACTATTGTCGATTTGAACTCGATTGGAATGATTTTGAATTGCTTTTGCTTAAACCCTAGAAATCGATTTGAGTGTTTTATTCTTGCTACGTTTGATGCTTGTTCTTTATTCACTTTTCGAATTAGGGTAGTATAGAACTTGTAGGTGTAGTTGCTTGCTTGAAATGGAAGCTTGAAGGCCCTTAGGGTGGCCTGACGCTGGCGCTGCTTAGGGTGGACGTAGTTGGGGTGACCTTCACTGAGCCTCTTCCTCCCTACTATGTGGAGGAGTTGGAGGCCGGGATGGAGTGGCGCGAAAGTTTTTTTTATTTTGCTTTGAAATTGCTCTTGTGGGTTAGTTATGTCGGCTAACTTGTTTGCTTTTTGTTGTTCAGCTTTCATCGGCTACCCATCAGCGGTTATCACAGGCTGCTAACCGCTTCCGGGCCTATGCATCGGGGAGGGCTCTTGCCTCGGCTCACGACACTTCTAGACCTAGATTGGTGAATGTTGTTTTTGTAGGTGGTTTTGGGCTAGTTGTTTGTCTTGTGGTTTGTTTTTTTCCTAAGGATAGTATGTCTTTTGTAGGACGTTCCCGACATGATAGCGCAGTTGGGAGCGTGAGTAGCTGAGCTTGAGGTGATTAAGCTCAACCTAATCCAGTCTGTACGGGTTCGGGACATCGAGAATGCCAGGCTGAGGGAGTAACTGCCTCGGTTTCAAGGTGAGACCTCGGGGCAAGGCGAGGCTAGAGTTAAGGCTGAGGTTGAGGTAGAGGCTAGGATGGAGGTTGAGGTAAAGACTGAAGCCATGGTTGAGGATCAGGCTACCGATGTTATTGGAGAGGTTAATCCTACGGGAGGGGTTCCCGGTACGGGGATAGCTACCATGCATTTGCTAACTGGTCTAGACCGTTCGGTAGATGACGGGACGGTGTCTCCTACTTTCGATCTGGAGGATCTAGGCTTGGATGATAACATTGGCAATCTTGTATTGGTTATAGTTGCAGCCTCTAGGGGTCCTCCTTAGTTTGTAAACTCGGATTTGCATCGGATTTATACATTTGTATATTTGACCAAACTTTCTCGTGCTTGATCGGCTTGCTTTAAACCCCTGAAATGTTAGCTTAGATAACAAGTAATCACGTAAGCACTCCAAGGTTGATTTGCTTATGGTTGAGTCACGATTTAAGATGTTTTAAATGCATTAGAATTGAATGAGAGCGCGAAAATGTTTTTCGGGATGCTTAAAATTTGTTAGTTTGAGGCGGGAATTGGATCAAGTAGAATGTCGATTAAAACGTTTGACTCGAAATGTGCAGATCATGTATAATGCGTTTTATGACTAAATGTTTTAACCAAGTGTGTGTGCACTACTGAAGACGTGTATGATCGTGTTCGGATAATGACGCTTGTGTACAAAGAGGAACAAAAAAAAAGTTGGACCACCTTTTATGCTTTATTGACAATGCCGCGTAAGGCTATAATACGGCTACGTTCGTTGAATTTCCTTTCTTGCATTGTGCTTGTATTATGTTTTCGATCTTTGGAAAACGGGATAACCGATTTAGGAAATCATTCCCATCGCTCGAGGTCGTCGAATAGTAGCGGAATGAGGCGCAATGCGTTGGGCGGCCTGAGACTCAGGCGCTGGCCCTCTAGCGTCCTGGTTTTGAGGCATCTGGCCCTGGGCGGCGGAGTTCTCAAGCACTGGGCCTGGGGTGGCCAAGTTCTTGATTATGGAAATTTTCATAATTTTTCTAATTACGATGCTATTTTAGCTAGATATACATATATGGGTTATGGGTGTTCTCTTTTAGACATAATTAACACCCAAGTGTCTTCATAGCTCTTTGATTTATCGAGTCATGTAGGGTTTCAGCCGTCTTTTAACCGAATGGATGAATTCCTTCAAGAAAGGTGAACTTGGGGATTGTATTGTCATTTTTTTTGTGAGTTTGAGAGAGTTGTGTGTTAATGCTTAGTCAAAGTTGAAACATGGTAAGAGCTAAGAAGAACACAAATTATACTATACAACCGTTGTACCGTACGTCAGACTGAATTTATGGTAAAATGTTACCACTTTAGGTTCTTTAGTGATCACTTTAGGTTAAATAGTGACCACTTTTTGATACGAAAAAGTGGTAACTATTTATCTGAAAGTGGTAACTAATTAACTTAAAATGGTCACTTTTTAACGTAAATTACAAATTTTTATCATTGTCAAACAGTACAATGGTTGTACACTATAATTACTGTAAGAAGAAAAGCACCACCACTACTACCGATTGTCCAAAATCACCCCTTAGAAAGATCCAGTAAAACTCGTTAATCCTAAACATGTTGCCATTTCGAAACCCACTTTCTTATCTAAAACACAAGGCGATATTTGGAAACAATTAGATAAGAGGAGGGTGGAGAGAGTGAAGATAAAAATCATAGTTATGAGGATGATGACGGCTCCCCAAATCGGATCGGTCGTTTAGCGAAGGATGGGGGGTCAAACAATATTTATAGACTCGCAAAAACACAAAAACTACTAGAGTAATCGTGGTAAGTCGAGGTTGGTCCACAGGGAACGGAACGTAGTATCGAGTTAAAAGCGACGTATTTGGAATCTAGAGGGGGGTTCTAAGGGTCGAGTTTATGCTAGAGATGCGGTAAAAGACGGAAATTAAACAACTAGAGAAATAACGATAGAAATAACTAGAGATAATCAATCTAGGAAAAGGTGTTAGGGGGAAGTCGGGATTCGGAAATTGGAGTCTAAGAAGGTCGGAAGTGGGTTTTAGTCGCAACATTGATAAAGGGAGAATGCCACCTTTCGGTTTCTTCACCCAACCCACCTAAAAATCCGCTTTCGCGGCGAAGAAAGGTAAGTCTCTAGTTAAGGTAATTTCTACCCCGAGTTTCCCCATATTGATAGAAATGAGTCAAGGTCGGTCTAGTTGGCCGGACTAAAACAACAATGACACAACAACCCTAAACAAGATAAACCAACAAGCAAACAACCCACCAACATCCCTCAATTCAAATAATCCAAGTCCTCATCCCTAAACCCCTCAACAAGAAATCTACTCACTACTCATAATAGAAAACAACAAACCATTAACAAGGGAGAAAATAACTACAACATGCATAATAACTAAATCTAAAGAAAATAACAACAAAACGATAAGGAAATTACGATCTACCAATTTAACCACTAAACTATGAAAGAAATTCAATCTAACAAAATAAACTAGAAAATAATCTAGAACAACATAAATAAAATCTAGAGAAACTAACAACACAAAGATGATCAAAACCACAATCAACAAAACTAAAACATAAAACAATCTAAGACAACTTAAACAAAGATGATCTAAACAAGACAATAATGAGAGAACAATAAAATGAACAATATTGAAAGAACAATAAATAAATCTAAACTAGAGATTAGAGAGTGGAAGAGAAATATACCAACTATGAAGATATACAATAAATAAGAAGATTGCAAAAATAAGGTTGAATCTTGATGAGGAGAATAAAGAGATTTGTCACTAATCCCTTGATAAACCCCAAAATCTTCAAATAAAACTTGAAATAATAATCTTCTACAAACTTGGATGTAAATCTAGAGAATTGTTGATGAAAACTAGGAAGATCTACTACTAAATTACTATGTAAACTACTAGAATTACAGAGAATTACTACTAGAATACTACTAAATTACTTTACTAAAAGGATGGTAATGTGATGGTGGAATGGTGTAACTAAACTAATGGTGGGATATGACTTGGGATGCCTTGGGCAATAAACTAGGGTAAACATATATATATAGTAATGCCTTAATGAGTCTCTTAACCTAAAGCCCAAATCCAACTTTTTGCTCCATTAGTGAGACAATCACCCTTTAATCTTCATGAGGTGGAACTTCACCCTATCGTGCACGGATTAATACCGCTGGGTGAAACTTCACCCGGTGGTTTCACCCGGTGAACTTCTTCCATTTTTGCAATTTTTGGGCGCTTTCACCATCGGGCGAAACTTCACCCGGTGGGCGAAATTTCGCTCGGTCATTTCGCCCGGTGGAGAAGCTCTCGGAAAATCTTCGGGGAGGCAAATTTACCGTCGGGCGAAACTTCGCCCGGTGATGTTTCTTCGGGTGAAATTTCACCCTGTGATTTTTCTGGCCTCTTTTTTTGTCTCATTCTTCGTCATTTGATTGGATGGCTTTGAACTTTAAGTTGTGTGCTTTGCTCTTTGGACGGTATTCCCCTCTCTTGTGCTCGTGGAAGCTCGATTGTGATTTCGGTGCCAAATCCTATCAAAATTGATAGAAAAACTACCAAAAACGCGTAAAACGCACAAGAGGGACGCTAATGCGAGAAGTACTCAAAATATGGCGATAATGGCACTCTAAACTCGAATAACGAGGGAAAAACGGGTCTAAATGGGAGAAAAAGCGGTCTAAATTTAGCACACAACAATTCCCCCACACTAAACTGTTGCTCGTCCTCGAGTAAAGACCCAAAAAGAAATTACATACTACTACTACTACTACTAGCTAGACTATGCTAAGCCGATACGAGGCAATTAACGGGACCGCTCCGTCCCTTCAACTCACATCGAAATACCCACGAGGTAAAGTACTCCCATGCAAGGCAAGTTGGAGCTTGCTCAAAATGGTGGATGCGACTAAACACACAAAAACACATAACACGAAAGAATAGACGCATCCAAAGCAAAAACAAAACACCGAATCCCTCATCGAGACGGCGGGGAAGACACCGATTACTTACCTAAAACAACAATAAACTTCCAAGATAAATCACTCACGTAAACAAGGACCAAAGCCTAATACGATGACAATTAAGCAATAACGATGTTGATAACTTAGCTAGGTCCTCCTAATCTTCTAAAGGGGCACTACAGGGTGTTAAACGGAGTGGAATAAGTGAACCATGGATTCGTTCGACACTGTAGGTAGGTGCAATCCCGCTCTCTTTGGCTAAGCCAAGAGGGTCGTTCCAAACTCGAATGTCTTAAATTAGCCTAAATAAAGAGGTGGAGTGTTTACAATTATTGGGGTGGATCGACTAATCACCGCTATCTTCCTACCTCGGGACTCAGTCCTCTAATAGGCACTTCACGGCGACGAATCAATCAAAGGACCTTTTTTTTCAAAGGAAACGTTTTTTGATGATACAATTTTCATTTGAAGCTCCTTTTCTCTCCTTTGTTTTTCATGTTTTTGTGCCCTTTTCTTTTGCTTTGGTTTGCTCTTTTTGGCTTTTTGACGTGGTTTGAAACCAAGCTTGGAGGTTGTTTTTGTGTAAACTTATTGTGGTGATGTATAGGTGGAGGAAAAATAGGTAATCGAGAACGCGCGCCATTCCCGCATAACCCACAATGAGGTGGAAGAAATTTGGACTAAAGGTGCAATGGTCATTCGAGCAAGGTCACCTAGAAAACGGGATGCGGGAACCAAGGCCTAACTCCTCCATGGGTGGTCAAGGTGGTCAAGTGCGAACCCCGAAGTAAACCTCTATTAGAAAAGGTGGACTCAAGCTAAAGGATCAACAAGTTCATTTCCTTAGAGTCATTATACTAGATTAAGGTCCAAAATCTACAATGGGTTATCTACAATGGAATGTAAACTCTTGTAAAAGGTTCGTAATCGGGTTTTCGAAAAGTTTAGTCCAAGACACACTATACAAAAGCAAAAGAAACACACGAAAAGGGAAAATCAAATAAAAGAAAACACGAGTAAGGTCAAGTACTCCATACTCCATCAACAAACAAGCACAAAATCAGCCATAACACCCAAAATGCTCACTTCGAGAGCCTCCAATAGCAACAACCTAATTCCTCTACAAAAGTAAAGAAGGAAGCGAAAGGAAAGAAGTTACCAAGCGGGTTGCTTCCCTAATCTCTTCAAAATGTGCTATTTAAGGTGGTGGTTACCTGTAAGAGTAGAGAACAAGACCATACACGGGACACGAGAACATAACGAGAACGAGAAAAGAAAAGAAAAGGAAAAGGAAAATAAAACGAAAATGTTTTTGATTTTTCAAATTTTTATGGATTTTGAAATAGTTTTGAAAAAAAAAGATAGTAGACTCCTCCCCCACACTAAAACTGTACATTGTCCTCAATGGACAAGTAGGGGAAGATCGAAAAAAGATGGAAAAGAAAAATAAGAAAAAACTTTTTGAATTTTATGATTTTTCAAATGTTTTTGGATTTTTCGAAATTTTTGAAAAGAAAGGAAAATAACAAAAATACAACGATAAAAGGGTGGCAGGCCTAGGTGCAATCACATCACCTAGACCCTAGCCAAGTGGCTAAGAAAATGAAAATTAAAACGAAAGGGTGAGAAATTGGGCGTAGGTGTAGTCACGTCACCTAGCCCGGATTAAAAAAAAAATTGAGAAAATTTGATTAAAATTTGGATTTTTCAAAAGGTCAATGGCGTAATCACATCGCCTAAAGACCAGGAGCAATACCAAAGCCGCTTTGGCCGCAACAATCATACAATGGGACAGTGGGACAACTTGCAAATTTGTTAGAGGTAAAACAATCACAATGATTATGATGATGATGAAACAAGGAACAAGATTAACCCAAAGACATGCAATTATAGATGATTAAAGACTCACCAACACAACTCACACACATACGCAAGATACAGACACCACACTACCTACCGACTCTGGGAGAGGGTCTAAATTGGGTAATCGTTCGACGCACAAGAAGCCGTCGGAGACCCGAGATAGGGTTGTACGCTCTCGGTGGGTTCTAACTCACAAAGGTCGTAAATCATCGTACGACCCTCGGGTAACGTGTAGTGGGCATACTCCCAAACTTCCCTTCCTCCCGACTCAGTCTCGGTCAGTCGAAATTCACCGGGTCCTAAAGGTAGGTCTCAATTGTGGCAATTAAAGATATTGGTTTGGTGTGTGTTGGGGACTATTAAAGCACGGTCATGGCTAATGGAGTCGAGGCGATGATCGGGTACATGAAAGATCCAAGTCGGAAGATAGGCCTCGTCAAGCTAGACAGAATTGTCTAGTGAGATAAGGTGGTTGGTCGCATAACTCAAGTTGGTCGCAATTAAGGTCACAAGACTTCCACAATCTACAAAGAGGCGTTGTACAACAATAATACGGTGAAAATGCAACGCCACGACAAGTGGTAGGTCTAAGGGGTTAGGGTTACCAAGCAAAGAGTCACAAATCAATTGCAAGACACACACATCAAGATTAATAATATTATCGGTCGAGGGTAACAAGCAGTGGGAGAGTATCTCAGAGAAATAACGAATTGCGGGGTTACGGATTTCGAAGGTAAAAGATGAAGTAGGCTCGTAATCCCGTTGACAACGTGATATGCACTTCCAAAGGTCTCTTCTAGACGCACTAGCTTGTAAATTGCTCGGAGGTTCACTAATTCTGGTACCCGATGAGGGTAAGCCAAAAGCTAAGCCAAACTCGGAAATAGTCAAACAATGGGGTTTACCGAATAGTCTAAATTTAAACGCTCTTGGTGTGGTCGGATTATCAATGGTAAAAGTTCCTAGGAACTCACAAGTAATGTCTTTATATGTAAAACCCGCGAGACTAAGGAGTCCACTAGTTCCGGTCCTTGACGATAACTCTTTAATATGGTCTTCTATTCCTAAATTTTCCATTGTGAAGGGACAACGCCACCTAGTACTCTGAAAGGTATTTTCAGAGAATGTTCGAGCTAAAGGGGTATTAGGACAAGGTAAATATTTAGGCTTAGAAGATTTAGAAAGTGTAGAGTTTGAAGCCATACCTTGCTTTCGAGCGGCTCGTTTAGCTCTTGTCTCCATAATAATAATAACCTTGCAAGAATAATCCCAAAAACTTTGCTTCACCTTCTTCGAGAACCAAAGATAATCACCCAAGATGGAATAGAATTATGAATGGAGGTTTGAATGTGGTTGGGGTATGGAAGGTGGTTTGGGGATTTTATGAGGGGTGAAAAGGTGTAATGAAGAGTGAGGTAAAAGGTGATATAAATAAGGGTAGTTGAGGAGGGAAATGAAAAGTTTTAAAGTAGATTGGTAAAAATTTGGTGTAAATGTTTTGGAAGGAAAGTTATGTGAGGTAAATGTGAATTAGAGAATTGATAGTGTAATGAGTAAATAGGGTATAGGTGATCGATCCATGTCGTCGGGTGAAGTTTCACCCGGTCAAGTACCATCGGGTGAAATTTCACCCGACGGATTTTCATCGTGAAAAGCAATTCTGCCAACTTTTTCCACCGGGTGAAGTTTCACCCGGTGGTATTCCCATCGGGCGAAATTTCTCCCGACGGTAACTCCGTCAATCTTGGCAAATATGGCAATTTTTTGTAGGGCGAAGTTTCGCCCGGTCAAGTCTCACCGTGTAATCCCCTAGAAATTCAAACGCAATACAGTGGCGGAAACACTGTAGAGTGAGATTAAAACACACTGACAAACAATATCTTATTAAAAGAAATGGTAAGTCAATGCAAAGGCCTCTTTTTACAAAAGGGCTAAAAGTAAAATCTCCAAACGGGTTTAAACAAATCCATAAATAAACAAGAATGAAGGAAGAGTAGGATCCACGCTACTCGCTAGCTCACACCCGAAACCCAGCAGAAAATAGCTGTCATGTTATAAACATAACAGCCACGTCAGTGGGGAGTAACTCGGACGTTCTCCCAGCCATATTATATCATATGGAAAAATAATAGTATTATATCAAAATACTTAAAATGAGAAAACATTAAAAACTACATAATAAAATAAGTTCTCGGAGAAAATTTTAAACATTTGCCAACCTGCAAATCAAACCAATCCATAATAATAATCATATTCAAAAATGGCGTTATGGAATTTCGATCAGTGTGCACAAGGCTAGACTTTCACTAGGATAATAGAGGAAACTAGCTTCGAGAACTGTAGACTTAACTCATAACAGAATCCAGTCTCTAACTAGGCAACTCAACTATAACAGGACTGCGTGCAGCGAGGTCCTGATTTAAGTAGTGCATACCCCTCCTAGACAACAAATATGTCTAGTTCAGCTAACGGCGACTAACACGACGCTATATCTAGCTTAAGGTCAAAACATACACCCTTCTGGGCGAAACTACGCCCAATTCAACGACCAAATGTGCCTCAAATAGACACACCGACTTTATAGTTGATGGCAAAAACGTACATCCCAGACTATATTACTCTAACCCCACACTTGACTTTATTCCATAACTCCAAAACAGCCATTATCGATATATACACAAAAGATATAATCATTATAAATAATATGAAGATAAAAGGGAATAAACATTTATATGAAAAGGGAAACTTTCTATAAATAGAAACTTATTGATTTTAGAAATTTACTTAAAATAGAAAGTCTTATAGAAAATACGTAAGTTATTAAAATAAGTGAAATGTATAAAAATAGCATTTCTAACGAAATTAACATTTTATTATTATCGTCGTTATCGTAACTTTATTAAATTACTAAATTCGTTACTCAAAATATAAATAAAATATAATACGTCAATATATAGTATTTTATAAATAAACAGGAAATCGAGTTAAAACATAAATTTTCAGAAAAGAGATGTTTTAAAAAAAAACAATATCAAAATTAATTGAGTCAACGAGTTTTATAAATGAAATGAATTTTACAAAGGTTTTCAATTATTTTTAGCAAATAACTTTTATTAATAAATAATACGAATTTCACTAAAATAGTCAATTGTAAACAAATAAGAAATTATTAGTGAAAAAGTCTCGACTAAAAATATATTTAAAACAAAATCGACTATTTTCTCATTTATTAATATAATTCGTAAAACGAAAATTAATTTATTAAACAAGTATACAAATCTCGATTATAATATAAAAATACGATTTTGAGTTAAAATTATAAATTAACGAAATATGCAGAAAATATGAAATCGATATTATTTAGTTACTAGTGCCACGATAACCAACAAAATATTATAACGAGCGTAAATAATTAAATCACTAACGATTTATAAAACGATATCGAAAACTTGTAAAAAATATTTATAAAGCATACGATTTAAAATTAATATTATTAGCAATAATAAATAGCTAAAATTTAGAAAACCGAAGTTAAAATATTTACTAAATACGTCCTAAAGTTACCTTTGGCATAAAAATCGTCAATGCACTTCCTTCAACACTTTTGTCCAAGCTCTGATCGCTTTGGTAGTTGCCTTACAAGAGAATTTCGAGGCTCCTACGGGATCCGAGACACAAAGAAACGGAAACAATGGAATTGGAATCAAAGAAAGTTGGAAATGACTAGAGTTGGGAAACGGAGCAATGAAACACGAACAAACAGGGAAACACGATTTGAAGAAAGGATATAAAGATGATCGTAGAGTAGGACACAATAAACAGCAGCTGCGAGACGAGAAATAACAGTAGCAAAATGAATCAGGTACGTAAATAAGGGGCTTGAAAACCGCCTGCCCACACAAGAAAACACAGCAGGACAACTCACAACAACAACCACGAAAGAAATCGAGGAAGAAAGAAGACTCGATGACGATAATCCAGCAACAGTAGCAACAAAAGGGCAGCAGCCGAGGACATGGACCGCAGCAGCAGCCAAACAACACCAACAACAATTACGAAAAACAGCTACGACAAGACAGATTAAGACAGAACAGCAAATGGCAAAACGAATGGGACAAAACAGCAGCCGCATCAACAGAAAGAAGAAGAAGAAGAAACGGAAAATCAGATGCAGCGGCAGCATAAAACAACAGGCCGCAGTAACAAAAGACGAAAATTCGAAGGCTGATTGACACAAACCAACGAGTAACCGCAGTAGCGAACAAAACGAAGCAGCATAAATAACAAAGCGATAAGGAAGAAATAAGAACAAGGAGGAAAAAAAATGAAGGGAAAGGAGGACGGAAATCGACACACAGCAGACGATAACCGAAACAGGACGAAAAAGAAGGAGGAGAAGAAAAAGAAGAAGACAACCTCGACGAGTCCGGATCGAAGGGCGACAATCCAGCAGTACCCGCACAAACCAACAGCCATAGCAGCGAGTCGACAATAGTAAACGCAGCAGCAACAACACAAACGACGACGACGGCCAGGAGCGTCCGCAAAGCAACGTACAGCAGCAGCAACGAAACAGAGCAGCGGAAAAGAAAGGCGTGAAGAGGATGAAGGTAGAACACGCAGCAGCAGCAACAACAAGAAAAAAGGGCGAAACAGTGAAGAGGAAGGAGAAGAGGAGAGGAAAACAACGGGCAGCAGCCATGAAAAGAAGGCTGGTTGAACGAGGATGATGAAGGAGGGTGACCGAAATAAGGGAGGCGGTGGATGAAGAAGAAAAAGAAGGGGGAAGGAATGCTGAGGGATTGAAGAGGTGGAGGAGTAAAGGTGAGTTGTACGTAAAAGTGGTAAGATGAAATGAAATAAGTGGATAACCACTAAATACAAAGAATGATAAGAAGACGGATTAGATAAATGAATCGAATAGGAGACGAATTCCGTAACGATATGTTGACTGACCCACGAGACGAATTAAAATCGAGTCCCTAAAATTAATAAATAATCGGGTCGTCAATAAAATGAGTAAATAAAGCACTCGAGACGAAAATGAAGTTGATAGAAATAAATAATTAGACAATGAAATAATATTTCTCGATAAATAATAAATTTTCGATAAAGTGAATTAAATTGATTTCTCGAGGAAAGGAAATAATTATTTTGATGAAACTTAAAAAAATGAGTTTCGAGCCGAAAAATAGAAATTCGAGCTTAAATGTAAATAAATAGGAGAATTTAACATTTAAATTGTCGAAATAGACTTTCGCTAAGAATTAAATTAAAAATATAAAATAAATCGTAATAGAAATAAAAATATGTTTTAAATATAAGAATAGTTTCCGAGACCAATAGAATTTTAGGAGTTTGAAACGATTGAACGATAAATTCGTTTTATAATAATTTTTGGAATTACGAGTTAAATCGTAAAAATAAAAATACGAACATAATTTTAATTTAATTTAAATTTATAAAAATCAGGGGTGTTACAATATTCCCCACTAAAATGAAGTTTCGTCCTCAAAACTACCAAAAATATAATAATAAAATGGAAAACAAGGTTATATCATTTGAACAAAATGAGAATGCTTAACTCGCATCACAATCTCGGTTTTAAAAATTTTAAAAATTAAAACGGGATTTGAAATTGAAATCGAAGACAAATTTTTTTTTTTCAAGATGAGTTGGACTCAGTTCCCAAAGTTTAAAATCATTTAAATTAATAAAATCGCAAGTTAAAAATTATTTGGTAAAATAATGACGATAGATAATATTTGTAAACGAACTCGAGGGGGAAAGTACTCAAATATTTTCAAAGCAACAGTAAAATGTTTTGATTAAGAAATTCGACAATAAAATAAAAACTTAGACATACGACGTTTTTCAAAAATGTTAAAACCATTTTACATAATAATCCTATAGAAATCAAAATATTAGCAATTATTAAAGTTTTTGCAAAATTTAAACACGCTTAAATATTGAAATTTGAAGAAATTTCGAAATACTTTAAAATATATTATTATGGTATTTTGAAACAAAGCTAAATATAGGTTATCACCAAAAATAAAACAGAAACGAAGTATAAAGTTTTGAAATTTATAACTCAAAATGTCAAAATTTCACGATAGCCCAAAATTGAAAATGGATAAAAGTTTTTACAAACAAAAAATTTCAAACCCGATAAAGAAGTCAAAGGGATTGACTGAAGAAGAAGTAGCAGGACTTAAGAAAAGCTAAGGGGAGGACGAAATTGAGAGTCCAAAAAGAGCACTCAAGAAAGGAGAATAAATTAACCGTCTCGCGATTCCCGGTACGACTCTCGCAACACAGTTTCCTAATTTCCATCAAATACGTTAAGTCTAACATTAGGCGCTAGGTGGTACTACTCAGTCACAACCTCCAAAAATGTCTTACGTGATTATCCAATAGTTCAAACGACACGATACTAATCCACAATTGTTTTACAATCAAATCTCATCAATTAAAATTCCAACGGTCATCAGACAAACCCAAACTCGCAAACGATAAGGTTCCTAAATCCTAAGCTCATAAAGTTTGAACTCGAGGTACACCCCAAATTCTCGAGTAAGGAACACTAAACATGGTCCACCGATTTTACAATGCTCGGGCACAGAATCCTCAAAATGATTACCAACATGTTTATAATGCCACTAGAACAGAGGTTGGGGAAAGTATAACAAATCCTCAATCACGCTCAAACTTATAGGTAATGGCGCAAACACTCACATCTTCAAACACGTCATTGGGCTAAGGTTTCTAAAAATTCCACCAAATTTCATATTGTATCAGTGAAACCACCAAAATATTTATTAACTCAATGAAGCCACAATCTCGTTGGTCTAAGGTTCTAAACTGAAAGTCCCAAAGATGATCTGTAATATAGTACTCCTCAAATCAACACAATGAATCCAAACTGCTTGGCAAGATAGTTCTCTTCTCCAAGGACAACAACAATTTATCCAAGTTAGATCACTCGACTCCAAATTTCAAAGGTTACAATCCTAAACAACGATCAATGATCTGATCCACAAGAAATACGGGTAATCTATGTCAACCAAAATTTCTAACAACATTCAATGGTACCACAACACTAAGACTAACACTTTGAATAATACTCTATGATCCCGAATATTCGCGATGCATCCATCCGATAAGCATCAGGTAAGAATCCCAAAGTAATATTATCAGTTACATTTAGTTCGGTCCTAGGTTAGGTACTAGGTGTAACACCCCCGTTTATCCAATAGCCTTAACTAGGCCTTCTCGGATAAATGAGAGTCTTACCATCTCGGGTTAACCGAGGCAGTAGTCCCATCACAAAACAATACCGAAACACAACCTTGTTTAATAGATTATTCAAAGGATGCAAACCAAGTTCGAGAACTAAGTATGGTTACAGAAATCCAAAATGACTACATGAATTAAACGGTCTATTAAGTACTAATAACGGAAACATGCTAAGAGTTTATTAATGATGAACACACGCACCCTTCCCGAACAACAATTCCCTTTAGTTAAGCACACAACAAGGGTCCATATCTGCATCAATACTCTGCTCCCCGAAAGACCGGAAGTGTCAATTGGATCGTCGCAGGTCCCCAATAAAATAGGGTGACAATTTAGACAATGAAACACGGTTAGAGCATGCTAACATTAATATACAAATACGGAATACAAAACATCAAGTGCCAACAATCTTAGTACCATCATCGATACTAATTAACAATATCATCTCAACTCTTCTGGCAGGCCCTTTCATTCCGAGTGTGCATACCCCCCGCAGGTTCAACAGCTGCGAGGAGAAATTAGGGAGGGGACCGTGATCAAAGGTCCCGGCTAGGTCTAAAGCTAGCCTCACCAACTCCAATATATCAATATTCAACAATCATTCTCCCATCAATATTCAACATTATTCTTAATATCACAATATCACATCGTACTCGTAACTCATACATGCATAATAATATTAACGTATTCTAAGTAAAGAAAACCTTACCTAATTAGCAGGTCACCACCGGGTCGGTAGTACAGATCACCACGGTAACTCTACGAAGTCCGATCCTGATAAAATATTATATATCAATATCGATCGTAACATATTCGATTTGTAACACAAACCGATATCATCTTAATCAAATTAGATTACCTCAACTTATTATTATCTTTATTCACTATAGACATTTTCTAGTATTAGGCTTCGTATTATTGTTGCTACTATTCTACAGCGGCCTAGTAAGGTGATTAACATGATTATTAAAACCTACAGTGACTTACCCTTATCATTACCATTCTGTACCAAATATATATATATATATATATGACCCTACCATTATTAACCCCTCCATACGAACTAACAACCATATTTAGAAGAAAACTAGTAAGACATCACTCCTATTAACAATTACAACAAAGATCGGCAGCCCTCCTACAACAATGACTCGGCAGCCCCCTATTCATGATGTACACGGACTCTACATTACAAATTCAAGACTCACGATACCACCCTAATACACCTTAAACACTCGGTTCATTCTTTCACAACAACACAACCGAGACAGTACGCAACGAAAATAGCACAACCATCACGATGACGGCCTAACAACCGTACTACAATGTTTATACAGAATAGACCAACATCATCCAATATAACATCGCCTCGACATTATTCAAAACGACCTGGAGCATCAATGACAGGAATAAACCAACAAGAATGTACCACGACAAACGAGAACAGAAGCAATACAATAATGACTATAACTGCTCCGACAAAATCATTCATGACCTCCCCACTATATCGACACTACGTGCAACCATGATGCTAAAACAAGAATTACCTACTGTTATGTGCGTCCTCTCTTCCTTTCCCTTGCCCGTGGTCGATTTGCTCATGTTATGCATTCCCCGAAACGGATACGGTGTGTATTCTGGGGAAGGATGTGTGCCGCTCCTTAGCTTCGGTTAATGAGGTATATTATAAGGTGAAGTGCGTAGAACAATATATATAAATATATATATATATATAGGGAGTGTCCGCAATGAGTTAGGGTAAATAATCTAGGTAATGGATTAGAGTAATTAATATATAATATGGGTATGATGCTCGTGGCCCAATACGTAGGATATTATTATTGTTCGTGTTTGACTTAGAATAGAATGATGGCTAAACTTAATGTCGACTCGGCTTTACTAACTATAAAAAAACGGGTATTACAATCTACCCTTCTTATAAGGAACTTCGTCCCGAAGTTCACCTTCCACTACGGAACGACTAACTAGCCCAACCTAACTAACATAAGTAACTGGAACAGGGTATTACAATCTACCCTCCTTAAAGACAAAGTTACGTCCCCGTAACCAAAATAATTACCTGATTGAAGAGGTGAGGAAAATGTTTCTGCATCGATGCTTCTGTTTCCCAAGTGGCCTCCTCGACGTTGTGATTAGACCACAAAACTTTGACAAGAGCTGTTTCTCCTCTCCGGGTTTTTCGGACTTTTCGGTCCAAAATTTCCTTTGGCACCTCCTCATAAGTGAGAGAATCATCTAGCTGGATCGTCTCGGGTTCAAGGATGTGAGACGGGTCACTCAAGTATTTTCTCAACTGGGAAACATGAAACACATTATACACTTTATCGAGAGCTGGTGGAAGTGCTAATCGATATGCCACCTCCGTGTAGACACCCGCATTTGACTGCCAGGTGTCTATGGTAGTTTCCCAAAAAACACCCGATGATGATCGGACGCTAACATGTTTCTACGCGCTCGGATATGGGCTCAAATCCATTAGTTGTTGGCTAAAGCACTTATGGAGTACACATCTCACAAAACAAACCTCAAATCCAGGCCCAGCGGACCGTTCTGAGTCAAACAAGACTAATTTGGGCGAAAACCGACACCGGAAATAAAACCGACTTTTTGCGATTGGGTCAACCCTGGTCAAAGTCGTTTCCGAGACATACAAAACAACCATTCACAACATCAAAAGTCCAAGTCAAACACAAACCCGTAAAAAAATCCAATCCACGGTCCAAAACGCGGACCCATGCGATTCAGCTGGGCCACTCGATCGAGTGGGCCCATATTCAAGCCCGACTGCAGGCATAACGGGCCACTCGACCGAGTCAGCTGGTTACTCGGTCGAGTAACCCTAGCCGGGTGCCCTTACCTTTGCCTATATAAGCAACCCCATGCAACATCATTCAACAACTTTTTCAACTTTACAAACCCTAAACTTTACACACTTAACAACCCTAATCAAACCCTATTATACACTAAGCAAACCCTAGCCCTAGCCTAGGAACCGAAACCCTAAACCTAGCTTTAGGAACCAAACAACTTAACCACCACAACTCGACCTCCATAAGCCTCGAAACTCCCGTGTTAAAGCCGCGATTACGAGTCCGTACCGAGCACAAGAACATGTAGGTTGAGGGTGAAAAACCCTCTCTTCCTTTCTTCTTCTCCTCTCGTCATCTTCCTCCTTTTTTTTTCTCGTTTTTTTGTTTTTTTTCTTTATTGCATCATAATATTGATAATACCGTTAGTATTAAGACATTAAAATATCCGTCGATTTGTGTCGAGTGCGAAGGATGTCAGGATAAGGAAACCCGAATATACAAGTGTACCGGACACAGCGTTGCCGGTCGCTTATCCTGACACCCTAGCATTTGATTATTGAAACGGGTCAATTTCAACAATATTTCGCTTATTTTCGTTTGCATCGCATATTGCATCGTTTTTCTAAAAACCTTCTTCAAAACACATATTTTCTAAGGGTCGAAACCCGTTGACGCGGATCCGGCATCACAATCCCTAGGGATTTATTTCGATGTCGGGAAAAGCAGAGGGAATCAAGTCTTTCAATTCTAGCATAGTGTCAATCTCGTAGATTCGATACTAATTCCATAATTAGACGTCGAATCTAACGATCTAGTCATACAAATTAGCTAACGCAATTTCTATTGATGCTAAGATAATTGTCATTCGATTCATTAGAATTACGACATTATCAAACGCGGAGGAAATCTACTCATATCGTGATAGTTAATTCAAACGACTTAAAACGATTTACTCTTGTTTTTGCTCTACTATCTCATATCGATTCAATAATCGAATATGAGATACAACGAGCATGTAATTTCAGAGTTGAGTATAAATTCAGCAACATTTATGCCCAATTCGTCAAATCATCAAAAATCAAAAGCAATTTCAAAATCGATAATTAAAATTGCAAACGACACGGTTCGTACAGGTGCCACTCGACCGAGTGCCTACGACACTCGATCGAGTGACATCACCAAAACCGAGACAGAATGTCTCTTACGACCTCCACTCGGTCGAGTCTCACAGTGACTCGGTCGAGTAGCAACGTACTCGGTCGAGTAGGGTCCGTAACACGAAACAGAATGTCTCTACAACCTCCACTCGGTCGAGTCTCACAGTGACTCGGTCGAGTGGCGATGTACTCGGTCGAGTTGGTCAGTAACTCGGTCTAGTAGGGTCGTAAAACCCGGACAGAACCTTTTTCAGAGGTCCACTCGGTCGAGTCACACAATGACTCGGTCGATTGGCCCTTTATCACGTTAAACCGTGAGTCCTACAAATCGCATTCGAGTCTCGTCAATCGTTTTTCGTGACTTGAGTCAACACGTGCCTAATCTATCACGTGAAACACCTTTTTCAAAACCATGCATTAACTCATTTGCATCATTCTATATCTTTCAATATTTTGTAAACCATTATATCGTTACTAACGTGTTTATTGTTTCTCCTGTCAATTTTGGTTGTTTACTTATCGTACTAAAATGAACCCACATGCTAAAATTCAACTTTGACGTTAGATTTTAGTTGCATTAAATTGACGTAGAAACCCTTTCGATTTCATTCACATGCTTAGGGAAAATAATCTTTGCATATCATTTTCTCGTTTAACTAACGCGTGTATTTGAAAGTCAATCGATATCCTAGTAGAGGCCGCTAGTGCGGGCGGGGTTGGGTGTCCTTCGTGGGCTTCCCAACACGTACCTTCACCCCTTACTCAGAACCTCGGTTTCCGGATGCCCGAAACCTTTGGCGCACGAGAGTCATTCAATACACGATATCCGATAATGTCGGTATCGGTATCAAATGCTAAGAGACGAACCCAATAAGCTCTGACATCGGAAATGGGCCGTATTTTGTACACGGTCCACTACGACATAGAGTGGGTTCGAACGGGCCCGAACTCCCACAAAGTTCGGTGGCGACTCCACTTCAATTTAAATTTCCATTCGATCCGTTTTTATATGGAGATTCATTCGCCTCCCCAAATCCGCGCGTGGCCGCGTTGGGGTGGACCTATGTCATGTCCACACTCCCCTATCCTATCCAGAATTTCATATGTTCCAATAAATTTTTGACTCAACTTGCCTTTTTTCCCAAACCTCATGACCCCTCTCATAGGTGACACTTTCAACAATACCTTATCGCCCACAGCAAACTCAATCTCTCTGCGATGGAGATCAGCATAACTCTTCTGACGATCCTGAGCTGCTTGCATCTTCTGTCTAATTACTTGTACCTACACGACCATTTCCTGAATCATGTGGGGCCCCAACACTACTGCGTCGGCCTTCTCGTCCCAACATACTAGGCTCCTACACTTCCTCCCATACAAAGCTTCAAACGGTGTCATCTGGATGCTAGCATGGTAGCTGTTGTTGTAAGAGAACTCAATCAAATCCAGTCGATCCTCCCACGAACCCCGAAGTTCCAAGGCACAAGCCCACAACATGTCCTCCAAAGTTTGTATGGTTCGTTCAGTCTGACCGTCAGTCGCAGGGTGAAAGGCTGTACTCATCTTCAATTGGGTACCTAAGGATTCTTGCAGCTCCTGCCAAAATTTCGATATGAACCTCGAATCACAATTTGATACAATGTCCTTAGGTACTCCATGTAATTTCAGAATATGCCTCCTATAAGCCATTGCTAGCTCAGCCTTTCTCCACGTATCCTTCATTGGCACGAAGTGAGCCGACTTGGTGAGTCGATCTACTATCACCCAAATCATATTATTCCCCTTCGGGGTTCTCGGCAAACCTACAATGAAATCCATGGAAATGGAGTCCCACTTCCACTCAGGCACCTCTAAGGGTTGCAGCTTACCCTGCGATCGTTTGTGTTCACTCTTGACCTTCTGGCAAGTCAGACATCTGGACACAAACTCGGCCACCTCTCTCTTCATGTTCTCCCACCAGAATGTCTTCTTCAGATCCTTATACAGTTTGTCCCCATCCGGATGTACCGAGTAAGGACTACAATGCGCCTTGGTCATGATTTTTCTCCTTAAATCTCCTCCTTCCGGCACCCACCACCTGTCGTTGCACCTGAGACTCCTGTCTGGGTGAATAGTGAGATTTGAGAGTTCACCTTTCTCAATACGGGCTTGCCACGTTAGATACTTCGGATCCAAAAAATGCTCTTCTCGTATTTCGGCGTACAACTCGGGTTGAATCGCCAAGTCCGACATTGCTTCCCCTTTCCTTATCACATGAATCCCCATCCGTTGCACTTCATTCCTTAGCCTCAATCTGGACATATCCAAACACAAAGAATGCACAGATTTCCTGCTTAGAGCATCGGCCACCACGTTTGCCTTTCCCTCGTGGTATGAAATCTCCATGTCATAATCTCCGATCAACTCTATCCATCGCCTCTGCCGCATGTTCAACTCCTTCTGTGTGTAGATGTACTTCAAACTCTTGTGGTCCGAGAACACCTTGAATGTTTCCCAATACAGATAATGTCTCCATATTTTCAGAGCAAACACCACTGCCCCAAGTTCTAGGTCATGAGTTGGGTAGTTCTCTTCGTACATCTTCAGCTGACGTGAAGCATACGCAATGACTTTGCCATTCTGCATTAATACACAACCCAACCCATTTTTCGATGCATCAGTGTACACCTCAAAATTTTCGCTCCCTTCGGGTAAGGGTAGGATTGGTGTCGTAGTCAGACGCTCCTTCAAGATTCGAAACACCCTCTCACAGCTGTCATCCCACCTGTACCGAATCTCCTTCCGCATAAGGTTAGTCAATGGTCTTGCTATCTTTGAGAAGTCCTTCACCAACCTTCGATAGTACCCGGCTAACCCCAAGAAACTCCGAATCTCTGCCACATTCTTTGGTGCCTGCCATTTTGAGACAGCCTCGATCTTGCTCGGGTCTACAGATACCCCCTCCTTCGAAATCACGTGTCCCAAAAATGCGACCTTCTCCAACCAGAACTCGCACTTTGATAGCTTAGCGTACAACTGATTATCTCGGAGTAGTTTCAATACGATCCTCAGATGCTCTGCATGCTCTTCCCGGTTCCTTGAATAGACTAGGATATCATCAATAAACACCACCACGAACTGGTCCAAGTAGGGCCGGAAAACTCGGTTCATCAAATCCATGAAAACAGCAGGAGCATTTGTTAGACCAAACGGCATCACAACGAATTCATAGTGGCCATAACGAGTTCTGAATGCGGTCTTAGGAATATCTTCATTCTTGACCCTCAACTGGTGATAACCGGACCTCAAATCAATCTTTGAAAAGATACCAGCGCCACTCAGTTGATCGAATATATCATCAATACGAGGCAAAGGGTACCGATTCTTCACAGTGACATTGTTCAGCTCCCTGTAATCGATGCACAACCTCATGCTCCCATCCTTCTTCTGCACAAACAAAACAGGAGCACCCCACGGCGATACACTAGGTCGAATATACCCCTTATCCATCAATTCTTCCAACTGCTTCTTCAACTCAGTCAACTCAGTCAACTCATTAGGCCCCATACGGTATGGTGCCTTAGAAATCGGCCCCGTCCCTGGCTTCAGCTCAACACTAAAATCGACCTCTCGCCTTGGTGGTAAACCTGGGATCTCCTCCGGAAATACGTCCTCAAACTCGCTCACTACAGGAATTGAATCGGAAGACAACTCCTCGGCTCGAGTATCCCGTACATGGCACAAGAATAACGGACTTCCCTTCTTCAGATGGGTCTTCAGGGTAATGGCTGCTATGATCTTCACAGTTGGCTTCATCACAAAGCCTCTATAAGACACTCTAATGCCCTTCGGACCTCTTAAAGACACTTTCTTGAGGTTACAATCAATCTGGGCTTTAAACCGTCCCAACCAATCCATCCCCAGGATAATGTCAAAGTCATCTAAGGGAAACTCTATTAAATTTACTGGCAGGTCGACTCCCCCAACTATTAAGGACACATTACAAAAGACTCTCGTACACCTAACCGACTTCCCCGAGGGTGTGATTATATCATCAGCTATATTTTCAAAATCTACTAACCCCAGACTCGGTACATGGTTACAGGGTACAAATGAATGGGTTGCCCCAGAATCGAACAGAACAAAAGAAGGTTTTGAGTTAACGAGAAAGGTACCCGTGATAACTTGTGTGTCATCCTCATCAGCCGGCTTCCCCATAGCAAAGAGCTTCCCAGTGTTTTTACTTCTTTCAGGTGCCCCATTAACAGACGTAGTTGGTTTGGTGGCTGCAGTTGACTGGTTAGTGCTCCCAGATCCTTGATTGTAACTCCCTTGTGGCCGGTTCCAGTTCCCCTGTGATCGGTTCCAGTTCCCCTGTGATCTGTTCCAGTTTCCTTGGTATCGATTTCCTTGATTAATACTCTCGAATCCCGACACCGGAATGGAATTAGGGGTGCCCTTCTTCACTCGACACTCGTAAGCACGGTGCCCTGATTTTCCACAGGCGAAGCACTTAACTGGTTGTCCATTGCAGTCCGTCCCTGGGTGGTTGTATTTGCAATTCTTACAGTTATAGCTCCTTGCATCTCTCCTACCCGGGTTATAACTACCACCCCCAGAATTGTACCCTCCAGAATATTGAGGCCTTGGTCCATGAGGTCGATTATTCCCATGTCTTTTCGCATCCGCCTGCACAGCTCCCTCAGACTCGTCTTTCCTCTTTTCACCCTTCTGACCGCTCAGCTCCTTAATACGATCAGCTATTCGCTCAGCGTGCCCGGCTCTCATGTATACCTCTTTCACATCAGCATTATTCCCCATGGGTAGCCTTTCCAGGATTCTGACAGACAAGCCCCTCTCGAAACGGGAAGCCAATAGTTCAGAACTCAAATTGAGGTCAGCAGAATAAGTGGCCAGCTCCATAAACTTGTCGTAATAGTCCTCGACAGTCATGTCATCGGTCATGGTGAAACGATCAAATTCAGCTCTTTTTGCACTACGGATATGTTCCGGAAAGAACTCCGCCCTCAGCGCTTCTGCGAGAATCTTCCACCCAAAGGCATACTCCCCATAATCCCCTTCATCATGCTCTGCAATAAGCTTGTCATAGTTAAGGTGCCACCATAAATCGGCCTTGCCACTCAAATAGAATGCAGCTTGATTCAGCTCCAAATGCCCCGGACACTTTACGGTCTGGAACACCTTCTTCATTTCCCTCACCTAGTTCTCTAGCTGCGACGGCCCACCAGTTCCATCATATTTACTGGGACGAAGGCGTGCTATCGCAGCACTGATGGTGGCCGCGTCTGTCGCCGGTGGTTTCGGGGCGTTGATGTTTCTCAGAGCTTCCAAAAGTGCATCGTTAGTTTCTTTTAAGCGCGCCATTTCTTCGGCACTCAAAGTGGCTGGGGTAGAACTAGTAGCTGCGTCCTTTGACATAATTACTTCAAAACATCAATATCATACACATGAGCCTTAAATGCTCATACATCATAACAATACATTACTATTAACGGTGTAATTAATCATATCACTGTAAACATCACACTTGTAACTACTCGTACAATTATGCAATTCAAAGGAAATTCATATCATCATCGCGGACCCATCCTATTCTACCCCCTCTCAATCTCACACGTAGTTACCGGGTCCAAACCAAAAGGGCCGGAGGTTGGTATGAGGACGTCTCCTCAACCAGAGATTTTAAGTGGGCTCCTACTGGTCTATCACCGGGGTTCATTTTAATTCCTATGTTCATTTATTCAGGCTCCAGAATCGATCGCTCTGATACCACTTTGTAACACCCCCGTTTATCTAATAGCCTTAACTAGGCCTTCTCGGATAAATGAGAGTCTTACCATCTCGGGTTAACCGAGGCAGTAGTCCCATCACAAAACAATACCGAAACACAACAGAGTTCAAAGGATGCAAACCAAGTTCGAGAACTAAGTATGGTTACAGAAATCCAAAATGACTGATGGGAGGGATTTGTCGTGAATCCCAACCGTCAAATAAAACCGGCAAAACCTAACTAGGGTAGCTAGGGTAAGTCGGGTCGAATCCACAGGGACGGGAGGTCGGACTAAGGTATGCTACGGTCTAGGACTAGGTTCGAGACAAGCTAATCTAAGGAGGGGGAGACCTCCTTAGAGGTCGGACTAAGCTAGGTCCAAAGCAAGAAAACAATCAAAGGAAACGGGCTAGGATTAGGTCGGGGTCAAAGGGGTAATGGAATGGTCAAGGAAGAGCTAGAGTGAAGGAGGTAGTAGGGTAATCTAGGTATAGTCCGGGCTCTCGCAACTTAGACTCACCTAGAGGTTCCACCTAAAACCCATTTTGGCGACACACATGACAAACGGGGTTACTAGCGTGTTATTGTGGCCTAGATCGCATCCGGGCTCTCGCAACTTAGACCGACCTAGGGGTCATCCTCACCGGGCTCTCGCTACTTAGTGAGGGAACCGAACCCACAAGAAAACTATTACCCACAAGAGAAAAGCAAGAAAAACAAGCATATGCATACTAGTCATTCAAGCATTTCAACAAACATGTGATATGCATCAACCAAGAGGAAACCCAAATCTTCCACCAACATCTCCAACAATCCCTTAATCATCCAATTAACACCCTAATCACCTTACTAACCCTAGCAAGATACTACTCTAACATATTCTAACTAAAACTAACAAAAACAAGAGGAATCAACACAAGAACAAGAGGATGCATATATGAAACTAGCAAGGATGAAGAACAAAACAATAAACAAGAACTAAAGATTCAAACTTGATGAAAGAACAAAGATTAAGATAAAGGAAAAGAGATTATACCATACTAGAAGATGAAGAGAAGAAGGAAACTTGCATAAATGAGAAAAACCCAAAAATAATCAACCAAGTTTGTCAAGCTTGGTGGAGATCTTGAAGAATTCCCAAATTACAAGGATTAAACTAAGATTAACGATAATCTAAAGACTAATCTACACTAATCTACGCTAATCTATGCTAAACTATGCTAGGGTTTTTGGGTAATGAAGAACATAAGCTTAACAAAACAAGGGAAGGGTATATATAGGGTTACAAGTGGAAGGAAGATGAAAGAAAGGATGCGGGCTGCCAGGTGGCTCTTCCCGGCCGGGATGAGGTGGTCCCGGTCGGGATGAGGTCGGTCCCGGCCGGGAGGAGCTGGTCCCGGTCGGGATGGACCCAAAACAGCCGCTCCTTGTTTTGCTCCTTCATCCCGGACGGGATGAGGTCAGACCCGTCGGGGATGAGTCTTGTAGGCCTCCAATATGATCTTTTTGGTTCCTCCTTGCTTCACATGGACTTCTCATCGATTCTCGGGACTCGGGATCGGGTCTCGGAGGCTCGGGATTGGGTCCCAAGGTCTCGGGGTCGAATCCAAGGCATCGAGTGATCGTTCCTTCACTTCGTTGGTTCCGAAAAGTGTATGTATTGAGTCGGAATCGCTCCAACTCTTCATGAATGGTCTCGGGAACCTGAAACGAACTAGAGGAAGCATAAGTAGCCCGTAAATCGCTCCCAAGGAGCGATTCCACAAGGAAAATGGGACCAAAACACTACGAAATAGGCACTACAAACTACATTTATCAACTCCCCCACACTTAACCCTTACTCGCCCTCGAGTATGCACATACTAACTACTAAACTAGCCGAGTGGGTATTAGCGCACCCTACGCCCTTTCAACTCACGCGATAACACTTAGAGGACAAGTGCTATCCGCAAGGCAAGTGGGGTCTTGCGACAAAACTGTGGATGCAACCGGACAGAAAAACACACAAACAAACAAACACACACACAAACAAACACCAAACGGTTGCACCCAGGACAAAACAAATACCGCTCCCCTCAACAAAGCGGCGAAATAAACACCGGTTTAGGACTCGAGGCAAGTGACAACGTTCCCAAGCTAGCAATACAAACCAAGATGGACAAAACCCTAATAGTATGACGACAAAGCAATAAAAACGTTGGTAACTTACCTCGGTTCCTTCTAACCTTCTAAGAACGTACCACAGGACGATCGGCGGGATGGAAAAAGGATGAACCACGGTGTTAGTCGACACTGTAGGTAAGTGAGACCCCGCCCCCTTTAGCAAAGAGCCAAGAGGGTCGTCCCGTGTCCGAAACCGCCTAACTAGTCCAAGTAAAAAGTGGAAATGATTGCAAAATGAGGGAAGACCGACCCTTGCCGCTATCCTCCTTCCTAGGGACTCGGTCCTTTGGTAGGCTCTTCACGGCAAAAGTCGGAAAAAGGCTTATTTTTGTGGGGTTAGAATCTTTTTGTGAGACGATTTTCTTTTGGCATTTTCTCTTTTCTTTTGCATTTTTGCTTTGTTTGTTGCCATGCCATTTCTTTTTCTTCTTTTCTATTTTCTTTTTGGCTTTTGTGCCTTTTCTTTTTCTTCATTCTTTTCTTTCTTTCTTTTTCCTTCTTTTTCTTTTCTTTGCCCTTTTGGCTTGATTTGACTTTTTTTGCATCTCTTTGTGATTTAGAAAGGGAGAAATCAACAAGTTGCAAATTATTGTGTGGATATATGTAGGAGGTAGGGTAATGGGTATGTCGGGGTTGCGCATCCCCTTTCAAACCCACAAAAAGGTGGAGAACTTGGACTAATCAAACGATTCTAGACACGGTCACCTAAGGGACGAGACTCGGTAACCAAGGCCTTTTCACACCATGGGTGGTCATAATGGTCAAAGGTGCAAATCCCGTAGTAAATCCCTAGTAAGCTAGGTGGACTCAAGGTAAGAAACCAACGAAATCATTGATTTAGGGTCATTCTACTAGACTAAAGTCCAAGACTTGATTTATACTACTAGGAAGGGAAAGTAAACACTCGCACACTAGCCTCTAAACCGGGTTTTCGAAAACCTTTTACACACAAGACACAACACAAAACAAAGACGCGACAAAAACAAAAGAAAAAGAAACAAAAGGCCAGAAAACAAAATAAAACAAAACAAACAAACAAACAACACAAACACCACCCCAAGCTTCCAAACAAGCCACCAAATCAACCAAACTTTACAAAGCTCCTCCCGAGCACACAACATCACAATCTCCTCCAAACTCCACAAGAGATAAAGAAGAAAAAGGGATAAGATGTTACCGGAAGTCTTGAAGGCTCTCCAAAGCTATCGGTGATTCAAGTAACCTATAAGGAAAAAGAGAGGCAAAACACGCACAACACAACAAATACACGATACATCGACATAAAAGTAAAACACACAAAAGAAAAATCTTTTTGATTTTTATGAAATTTTTTCAAATTTTCAGGGTTTTCAAAGATTTTTCGAAAAACTACGAAAATAAAACTAACTACGATAGAATATCGCTCCCCCGCACTTAAACCGAGCCATGTCCTCATGCTCGACCGTCGTGCATGGGAGAACAAAAGAAAAGAAACTACGAAAATAAAGCTAAAAATCAAAAAGTGAAGAAAAGGGTAGAAAGTGTCCGGCCGGGGTGTAGTAAAGTCACCATGGGACGAGACAAGAAAAGATATGGAAGGGGGAAGAAAAATAAAAAGAAGGAAATAAAAGGAAATGGGAGGGGAGGGCTAGGTGTAATCAAGTCACCTAGCCCGGATTCCGCCTAAATCCGACTAAATCCGACTAAATCCAACAAAATGGGTGAAAAACTTGTGAATTTTGGATTTTGAAATGACTCTCGATGTAGTCACGTCATCGAGAGTCGGGAGCAACCATATACCAAGGCCTCGAAGGCTACCATGACCCAAATATAAGGGGAAGGGGAGTAAACAAAGGAAAACAAGCAATAATAGACGGAAAAGAAAGGATAGTTGCCGTACCAATAGGATAGCAACTCACTCGCTCCATCGTCTCCAATGATCAATAAAGGCACTTTGCTTGTCTTCATCATTCCTATCCCGCTTCGAACTTGATAAAACACATGGTAGAGGTAGTAATGGTGTGAGGGGAGTGGGATTCGATGTGAAACTCGGTGTAAAGGGAAGAGAAATGCGGTGAGGGTATGTAAATGAAGTGTAATGGTCATATGACATGAGCAAGGATGGGTAGGGAGGTTGGGTGGGGGTATACAATGGTTGGGTGGGCCCAAATGTCGAAGAAGAGGCCAAAATAGGAGAAAGGGGACCATCCCGGTCGGGATGGATGGTCCCGGTCGGGATGGATGGTCCCGGTCGGGATGGATGGTCCCGGTCGGGATGGATGGTCCCGGTCGGGATGGATGGTCCCGGTCGGGAAGACACACTCGTCCCGGTCGGGAAGCCACCTTCCCGGTCGGGACGGCACTCCAGCAAGCTCCAATTTTGCACCTCCATCCCGATCGGGACGGCTTTTTCCCGGTCGGGATGGCATATCCTTCCCAGTCGGGAAGCTCCCTTCCCGCCCGGGATGGGTCTTCTTGACCTCCAAAACCCCAAAAGCTTCACCGGAGCTTCAAAAACCGACTTCCATACTCACGACCCAAGCTCTATCATTAACCATTCCTCTCTAGGAATCATCTTCACTTCACACCTATGACAATAAGCACAAATACAACATCAAATTCCCTCCCTCACATCGCTCATCAACAATCCAAATAACTAGAGTTTCACAAAACTAACAATCCTACAAACCAAAATATCCAAACAACCATAAACACAAATACAAGCACAAAAAGAAAAGGGAAAAGATATTTACACTAAAATACTCTCTCCAACTACCCCTCCATAGCCATCAAGAGCTCGAAGGAGTAAGTCAAATGCCCTAGCAACATCTTCATTGAAGCTCACATGGCCAAGCCAAGCCACATTCAAAAGTTTCCAAGTCGGAGGTGAGAAGCGATCATCTTCATTAAGCTCGGGGTTCTCGTGATATTCCGGGTCTTCGGAACCAACATAGCTAAGACTCTTATGACCATCCGGTAGGTATAGTGGTCTAGAGTCAAGCTCGGTATCATGATGTGGGAGATCACACCCTAGGGGTGTCGCTTCTTCTACGGGGTCGAGAGTGGAACTCTTTTCCACCGCCCGACAAGGATCCTCTTCACCAACCGTCTCACAAGACAAGGGACTAGACATCGAGTGCGGTAGAGGAGGAGAAGGTATCAAGTTTTCTTCATTGGAGGCTTTAGGATCCTCCAATTTCCCATACAAGGCAAGTTCCAAGGCATCTACTTCTTTTTCCCAAGTATTGTGCTCCTTTTCACTCACCTTGTCTATATGGCCTAGAAGAGGTATGTCTTCACTTGGCTTTGGATTGTCTAGTGGTTCATCACGAAGAAAATCGAACAAATCCAATTTCATCGCCAATACATTGGCTCCCCAAGAGTTATCTCGAGAATCATGTTCACTCCCCTCCCCATTGTTGGCCCTTGAAGCTTCAACTTCCTCTATTCTCTCCCTATCTTCACCACCCAAGCAACACTCAACAATGGTCTCTTGATCGACCCTCTCTTCTTCATTTGTAGCTTCAAGGTTGGGTTGACTTTCTTGTGGAGGCACCCGACCTTCTTGCCCAAATGAACCTTCCTCAACATGTAGTGGAGCTCGAGTGGCCAACATCGTGATATGAGCCATGAGTGCATTGATGCGAGCATCTTGCACCGCTATTTGGGCCTTGAACTCCTCCCTAACCCCTTGTATTTGAGTCAACATCAATTGTTGACCCTTTTGCAATAACATCATCATCTCATGTTGGCTCTCTTGTGTTTGGACCAACATTTGACAAGTCTCACTACTACAAAACATGACATAGACATGGGTCATTTTAACTAATAGACATGGGTTTCGTGACCCATGTTAAGTTGAGTGACATCTATTGTCCAATACTTAGACATGGGTCGTATGTCCTATGTCTATCTAAAACATAGACATAGGTTTTTCAATTAACCCATGTCTTTATAGAATTAACCCATGTCTATAAAAACTATAGACATGGGTTTTTTGTTCGCCCCATGTTTATTGTCATAGTACAGACATGGGTTATTTGTTAGCCCCATGTTTATTGTCATAGTACAAACATGGGTTTTTCGCCTGCCCCATGTTTATTGTCATAGTAATCAGTCCGAAAATGATATCAATTATTAATGCTTTCCGTATTTTTTATAAGAAACTGCAATCCAACCGAAACCAAAATAAATCTCATAAATTATACAACGTCGAATTGGACGATCAAACGTTCCATATTTCATAAAAGTAGTCATCATCCCAAACAAATAAGTAGCTTAGATAAAAAAAACTACACAATTACGCGATGTACCAATAATAAAATCTCTTCCTACTACAACCAATCTTTTTAGCTCATGCATTGAATACTACATGCATGTCTCATACTTCTAATTTTGAAGATAATAGTTAGCCCACAAATCGCGAACCTCATCGATGTCTTCTTGTGAATACATGGCAAGTACTTTGAAGTGCTGCAACAATTTCAATATAATTGAAAGCGAATACTTCAAGAACATAAATACTTTGATTATAACATAGAGAAAATGTGTATGTGCTCGAAGTCTTGTTACCTTATCAATAGTTCCCTTCAAACTAGAAGAAGTGATTAAGTTAGTCATGTACTTCATTATGTAGTAGGCACATTTTGTATTCCCCGGCTGACAAGCACACTATAGCAACATATATACCAACATCAGCAATTCAATCACAAACAAGAACCAACAAGGCAACATGCATCAAATCCAATCAATAATTAGCCAAAATAATTAGCCAAAGTAGTTCATAAAAACTAAGCAGGAGCCATACATGTTGATGTAGTTAAAACAAAAAGAAAGACAGGTAGGTAGGATGAGATGAGGAAGCTAGACTTGAGAGGAGTCATTCATTCCAACAAGCCTACTTGACTTGCTGCCAAATAAATGCAGTAGCTAGTAGATAGAATGGACGACTTCTACTGTGCTCTAGATGTTTAGCAATGAAATCAGGATCACGAATCGTAGAATACCAAGCCTTACAAACTGATCTGAAAAGCATACACAAGCATACTCGTAGAATACCATTAACAACCCGCAATTATGATCCACGTCAATCCATCCATCCACCCTCCCTCAGCTAGCTACACTTTTGTTTTTCTTTATTTGCTGCAAATAATAATACGGAGTAATAAACGCGGCTAATTATTGAGTTTCGGGAACAGGGAGTAGGCAAGTAGCCATGCATTCACATACATCAATGGCTATGAAGACATCAACACATTCACATATATAGAAACTAACAAGTATCTAGGATAGCACTTGAACTATCATCTATGAATATAAATCTCGTTTTGAGAGCCGATCTCAATTAGTCATTGCAGCAAGATAAATGCGATCGAAGCACCAAAATGTGCCTTAGTACTCTTTCAAATCAAACAATACTTACATCAACTTTCACCCACTGTGGTGCTTTAGTACTCTTTCTTGTACCTCCACTATATCCGTACGCCCTTATCGACCTACAACGAGATAAGAAAGATCAAATCAATATAATAGAATAACCTAAGTTGTCTTTTATGAACATTATTGCTTGTTAGAATTAGCAATAACATGTTGGGACGAACTCACGTATTAATTAGAGCTTTATATCCCGAAGGCTCAAACTTTCCTTGTGGGTCAAACCAATATACATGATTATGCTCAACAATATCCAATATTATAAGCACCCAATGATCCCTGATAACGAAAAAAACAACTTCACTTAATCAATAACAAAAATTAACTTCACTTAATCATGTATTAGAATAAAAAAGTACTTACTTGTTGTAAAATGGAGCCAAATATATGGGTTTTCTCCCTGTGTTCATGAACTCATGGATGTACGTCGTCATCTCATCCGCATTATGCCCAATCATCGAAAGAAATTCCGGACATAGAAACCCATATCGATGATTGTCACAAATACTATGCAAGTACCTGTAGTATGTAAAAAAATCAATACTACTATGTACCATATACATCTTTGTGACTCAAAAATAATTACAAATTGTGATTACATAGTACATACTTACCCAACAAAAGTCTTAATGCACGACACATTATTACATAGTACATACATACCCATAAGTATGCGAGAAGAACTTATGAGGATACAAGTAGTTTGGTATGAATAGAAGAATATGTATCGCTTTATCGCTTTATTTCTCATTTGTCAATTTATGAAGTAACTTGTCTCAATTCATCATATGGTCCATGCCTTGTATATAATGACCACAATCTCCACTTCTCATATTATTAACATACATACCCGGTAATACATGATCTACAAACTCCTGTTTATGACAGCACTATCCATCATAAATCATAAAACGAATCAAATACATATCAATTTACAGCAAATTACCTAGAAAACGTTGAATCTTTCATCATATTTAACTCGTTTTAAGATTTGAAACAGATACTCGATCTTAAGCGAGACCAGCCGCGCGCATAGGATCTGGCTCTTGTGAGAGGGAAGAGGGCACAGGAATGAGTAGGGCAGGGGGGGCATGGCAACATGACATTATTTAAAACCGAAAGTTGAGAAAAAATGACCCTACAAATGTTGGGACACTTCCCTTGTTTGTTTGTCCTAATAAGCACCAAATTGTACGTTGATGATTTGGAGTTGTATATAATAAGCAACATGTCATGAATCCACATCAAAATCCAGGGAAGTACACACTACCATAAGAGTTGGAATGACGACGTCAAAGAACAATCAGCTCGTTCTCATATCCAAGATGCGTGGTAATACCAATTTGTCATGGATTAATCCAATTTTTCATCAATGTGTGTTTAGTTGATTTACTAATGTTCCTTTTTTATGTTCTCGGTATACTCCAATTCTTTTGTGTCTCTCTATCATTTTTCCCCTTTTCATCTGTATGTGTGTAGTTCCACTTTTTTCTCATCACCAGAGCAATAAAATGACCTGAGTATTAGCTTTTGCGGCTTTTGTTATGTACTCGTAATCAATCAAGCATGTAGTACCGACTGGAGTCAAAAACAAAGAAGTCTAAATTAACAGGATATTTGTGCAGGGTTTCCATTTACAGTCTCCTTTTGGCAGAAACTAATGTCTTTCGGAGCTATTTGTCAACTATTTGAGGTTCAGTATGTGCATAGGCACTTAAAGGTAGGAACTAGAGTTCTTGTTCACGGTATCATACCTTATAGTTCACATCATCAGAAATATGATCTTTAAGAATGGCATAGACCAATGGGAATTGGTTCTCCAAAGGAGTAACCAAATGCATCTGCCTGACCTGAAAAGTCAGTACACATTAAGAAGTCAGCGAACACAAACTATTTGGTAAAAAGTCGGATTTTTTGTAGAACAAGTGACCACAGAGCACAATACCTGTGAATGTGTTTCTCCAGAACCTTCTACAACTGTGTTGATATATTCATAATCCTTTTTCAAAGCAATGTGGCAAATTTGACGGACCTACAACCATGAATGTAATCCACTAATTACTTTCATGTCATTAAGCAATATGTTTCCAACAAGCCAATACTTGGAGAAGAAAAACTAACCTCATCAGGTATAGTGGCGGAAAAGAGTAGTGTTTGTCTTTGTTTGGGAACTGCAGCAACGATTTTCTCGATGTCTTTGCGAAATCCCATATCTAACAAATGATCAGCTTCATCCAGCACGAGTACTTTAACCCCCGTTAGTCGAGTTGCGAAACCTGCAGTATTTTCAAGATGATCCCTGAGCCGTCCAGGTGTAGCCACAAGAATCTGTGAATAAGACAATATTAGTTACCTGCACTAACATTAACTTTACAAAATACGAGTAGAATTTTGAAAAATGACTTGACGATATGTCAATACCATCAAAATGGCACACTAAACAGGTTTTGCTTCTTTTTATCGTCATATATGACTCCTTCGATACAATTCTTAACCAAATTTTCAATATGGATCATTTGTGAACAACATTCTCTATGCATTGGTAACACATGGATAAGGTTGCAAACAGCCGAACCCCTCTTATACCACAATGTGTGGCCGTGTGGGAGGTTTTAGCAGTAAGGCAACTATTCATCTAAGAATGTCATAACCTGACAAAAAAATTACTGATAATGGACATATGTGCTACATTTGAAATTTTAGTTTGTAGATTCAATACTCGTTTCAACTCTATTTGGGAATGTCAGATCTCAGAAGCAGCAAATTCAGAAACAAATGGGTATAATTAGGCTTGTACAAGTTGTTTAGATGTTTTGATTTAAGAAAAATATAAATTGATGAGTCGAGTACAATTTACATGTGAAGCATCACGAACCAACCTGGCAAGGATTTGCCTGCATGCGTTTCTGCTCAACTGCAGGTCTTGTACCTCCAATCACAACATGATCAAAATCATATACACTGGTATTTCAATTTATATTCTGTTCTTTATGCATAAAAAAACACGAAACGTATATATGAATTGGACGGTTTTAATCAAACACAACACGGTGCTATGAACTGTCAAAGATCATCAAATAACCATGCCATTTTCGAGTTTCAACATCAACTGCATTAAAATCTTGTCACAGTAAGAGAACAACACATATACACTAGTATTTCAATTCATATTCTGTGCTTTATGCATCAAAAAACACCGAAAAGTATATATGAGCATACTAAATACTCTACGCATCAACACAGCAAGCCCTAGATATTCTGGACATACTAAGTATTTACAAAAATCAATTAATTCCGCAAACCTAATCATCAATTAGGAATTCTTTTCATTCATCAACAAAAACGAATTTTAAAATGTTGATGTAGTTAAAACAAAAAGAAAGACAGGTAGGTAGGATGAGATGAGGAAGCTAGACTTGAGAGGAGTCATTCATTCCAACAAGCCTACTTGACTTGCTGGCAAACAAATGTTAATGCAGTAGAACTGCAGAAGTAATGCTTTTACCACACAGCTGAGAGCAGCAGTAAACTAGTTAAATCCTTCAAACCTTGTTCATGGTCGCAAGTCTGGGTCACGACAGTACTGCTAAGTGCTAAGTGTCATGAAACTTGGCCAGAAAACCAAGCCACGGATGAGATTATTCTACAGCAGTAGCATGAATCAAAGTGCCATGGAGGATTTCATAGTGTCATACCAAGGTGTGATAAAGAGCTGTTAAGTTCTTTGCGTTCTCTTTCGAATTCTCTTCCAGCATCAGCCTGTTTATTTCTTCCAAGTCCAGCAAGATCTATAAGGCTGATTCGGCTAGTTTTTGAACTGCTGAAGTTATTGGCCGGAGTTTCCTGTTCCATAGTGAGATATATATTTAGCACTACCAAATGAAACAAAACATTGAACTATAGTCTGTAAGGAGTATATGATAAGGCTGATTAGTCTCAGAAAAGTACCTTGCACCAGGACTCAATCACACAAGTAAATATAATATGAGATCTAGAACTCTTAGAATTTATGCTTGTGGCACCGACTTTTCGACTAGAAAGACCCTGCATAACAAACGCAAAGATCGAACATGAGAAACTTTGGCTCGCCAAAGAGCATAAGAGCATATGTTTCCTACAGGCCTTCCGTTGATACACACCTTGATCAGAATTTGGGTCACATCATCATAGCAACTTACATACTCCTCAGACAAATTCTCAATGTAAAACCCATTCTTGGCATCATCCTTAATTTGAAATAGATGAGAAGCTACTTAGCTACTATAGTTACAGAACTCGCAACAAAAAACATACATGTGAAGGCAATAGAAGGAGACATTACCTGAAGGTTTCGCTGCGTGGGATCAAGTAAATCCCCGATCTGTCCATGATATATCTGTTTATCAATTGAAGAATTAGTCAGATCCCCTTGATTAACTTCTTTGAGTTAACCACAATAATATGTCATGAAGTAAAAATAAATGGAAAAATCACCTCAAGAAAGGAGCAACGACACTGGTAGTTTATCTGTTTGTCACCCGCTTCTGCTTTTTCCTATAAATAAACATCGATACATGTCACTGACTTTTGAATGCATTCATACAACTCTATCCCGAACAGCACGATTGAGTCATGGAGCTTACTCTTTCAATCTCACGGAACAACATTTGAAACATTCGTGGGACGATTCCTTGTTGAGTACAAGGAGACTGACCATCAACCATCGCACCAGGCGGACCCCACATCGTGTAGGTCTTGCCACTTTCAGTCTGCAAGAATCATGCACAATTTTGAGAAGTCGCAAAGCAGAACCAATCTATACATACACCCAAAGAATTTGATACTATAACACAAAAGATGATGAAGTGAAGAGATGATATTGTTGTTCAAGTACCTGTCCATAAGACAATACTGAAGTATTGTAGCCAGCCAATGCATCCTTCACCAACGGAACCCCGACTAAGTTGAAAACATCTTCCTGTGGTCGTACCAACCAAAACTCGTATATTTAATTCCATTATAACTCCAATTAAATGCTAAATTTTGTTAATATCGGCTTCAACAACAACAACAACATTACCACAGTGTCTCGATAAGCAGTGTTAGCAATTCATAAAAGGCGGTGTCTAGACGAGCTTTCATTAATACTCCCTCTATCCCAAATTAATTCATATCGTTTTATTTCTTGAATCTTCCCAAAATAGAAAGCGGGGCGACAAAATTGGGAGGGAGAGATACGAGAATTCGCGAGCGATCTACATTATAATCATCAGACTTCCCTAAATCGAAGTACAATTTTCAATTGAACGCAATAAATTCAACTACAAACTGATGAAACCAAACCACTGACCTGCTTGGAATTTGAGTCAAGAACCGAGTCGAAACTAAACTGCCGATCCCCAACGTTCAAAGAATCGCTGCTAGCCTTCTTTCAAAAATCAAAACCCTAAAACCCAAAATCGAATATAAACGAACAATAACCTGAAATCATAAACCTAAACTAACCATTTCACAAATCAAACCAACCTAAGAAATCACGAAGCTTCGGTGATTGAAGAAGAAACGGCCAGATGATTGACGGATGAAGATGCGACTGCTTTGCGATGTAGTTGAAAGAGTGACGGAGCTTCGATCTTGATAGAAGATGATTAGGATTGGAGGATTTTTGAGTGATTAGGATGATAGATGATGGTTGATTAGGATGATAGATGCCGGGTGAAACGAAATGAAAAAAAAGGGGATATGGCTGCCGGGTGAAATGAAAGAAAATGAAGAAGGCTGCGTAGGATATTATTTACTAGTTTATTATTTGTTTATTAGTAGCAATATTATTAGTTCATTAGTAGCAATATTATTAGGAAATGAAAGAAAATGAAAAGAAAATATTATTTGTTTATTAGTAGCAATAGAATAGACATGGGGCGCTGGTTTATTAGTCTTATTTCAAGATACATGGGTTTTTCATATGCCCTACATCTATTCATATATTCTAGACATAGGTTTTACTTTGACCTATGTCTATAATTTATAGACATGGATTTTAATTTTGACCTATGTATATTCTCTTTTATATACATAGGTTTTTTAAATAACCTATGTCTATTAAAAATAGATGTGGGTTTTTCTTTTAACCTATGTCTATTAGGTCATGTCTATGACCAATTTTGTAGTAGTGTCTCAAAGTTAGGGATATTTGGTTGTGGGTTATGTGAGGGTGTTTGGTAGTTGTTAGGATGTGGGAATGATCCTTGACAACTTTCTTGGTAACCATAAGAAGAGGGTTCATAAGATTGTTGATGAGGTTGATATGGTTGGTAAAGTTGTGGGTTTTCGTAATTCGCCCCATAGTTGTCCCGTGATGATTGATGGTAGCTTGGACGCGCCATGTCCATAACGTTGCTTTGGTACCTAGGATGAGCTAGAAGCACTTGAGCAAACGTTAGTATCCTAGTGCTTTTGAGGCACTAGGAAGGGAGAATAGCACACAAGAAGTAGAACGGAGATACACAAGGAGAAGAAAACACAAAAATCAAGAACAAAGTCCAAAACTTAAGCAAACAAAAGTCTAAACTACGCCGTCCCCGGCAACGGCGCCAATTTGATGGTAGGGATTTGTCGTGAATTCCAACCGACAAATAAAACCGGCAAAACCTAACTAGGGTAGCTAGGGTAAGTCGGGTCGAATCCACAGGGACGGGAGGTCGGACTAAGGTATGCTACAGTCTAGGACTAGGTTCGAGACGAGCTAATCTAAGGAGGGGTAGACTAGGACTAAGCTAGGTCTAAAGCAAGAAAACAATCAAAGGAAACGGGCTAGGATTAGGTCGGGGTCAAAGGGGTAATGGAATGGTCAAGGAAGAGCTAGAGTGAAGGAGGTAGTAGGGTAATCTAGGTATAGTCCGGGCTCTCGCAACTTAGACTCACCTAGAGGTTCCACCTAAAACCCATTTTGGCGACACACATGACAAACGGGGTTACTAGCGTGTTATTGTGGCCTAGATCGCATCCGGGTTCTCGCAACTTAGATCGACCTAGGGGTCGTCCTCACCGGGCTGTCGCTACTTAGTGAGGGAACCGAACCCACAAGAAAACTATTACCCACAAGAGAAAAGCAAGAAAAACAAGCATATGCATACTAGTCATTCAAGCATTTCAACAAACATGTGATATGCATCAAACCAAGAGGAAACCCAAATCTTCCACCAACATCTCCAACAATCCCTTAATCACCCAATTAACACCCTAATCACCTTACTAACCCTAGCAAGATACTACTCTAACATATTCAAACTACAACTAACAAAAACAAGAGGAATCAACACAAGAACAAGAGGATGCATATATGAAACTAGCAAGGATGAAGAACAAAACAATAAACAAGAACTAAAGATTCAAACTTGATGAAAGAACAAAGATTAAGATAAAGGAAAAGAGATTATACCATACTAGAAGATGAAGAGAAGAAGGAAACTTGCATAAATGAGAAAAACCCAAAAACAATCAACCAAGTTTGTCAAGCTTGGTGGAGATCTTGAAGAATTCCCAAATTAAAAGGATTAAACTAAGATTAACGATAATCTAAAGACTAATCTACACTAATCTATGCTAAACTATGCTAGGGTTTTTGGGTAATGAAGAACATAAGCTTAACAAAACAAGGGAAGGGTATATATAGGGTTACAAGTGGAAGGAAGATGAAAGAAAGGATGCGGGCTGCCAGGTGGCTCTTCCCGGCCGAGATGAGGTGGTCCCGGTCGGAATGAGGTCGTTCCCGGCCGGGAGGAGCTGGTCCCGGTCGGGATGGACCCAAAACAACAGTTCCTTGTTTTGCTCCTTCATCCCGGACGGGATGAGGTCATACCCGTCGGCGATGAGTCTTGTAGGCCTCCAATATAATCTTTTTGGTTCCTCCTTGCTTCACATGGACTTCTCATCGATTCTTGGGACTCGGGATCGGGTCTCGGAGGCTCGGGATTGGGTCCCAAGGTCTCGGGGTCGAATCCAAGGCATCGAGTGATCGTTCCTTCACTTCGTTGGTTCCGAAAAGTGTATGTATTGAGTCGGAATCGCTCCAACTCTTCATGAATGGTCTCGGGAACCTGAAACGAACTAGAGGAAGCATAAGTAGCCCATAAATCGCTCCCAAGGAGCGATTCCCCAAGGAAAATGGGACCAAAACACTACGAAATAGGCACTACAAACTACACTTATCAATGACTACATGAATTAAACGGTCTATTAAGTACTAATAACGGAAACATGCTAAGAGTATATTAATGATGAACACACGCTCCCTTCCCGAATAGCAATTCCCTTCAGTTAAGCACACAACAAGGGTCCATATCTGCATCAATACTCTGCTCCCCGAAAGACCGAAAGTGTCAATTGGATCGTTGCAGGTCCCCAATAAAATAGGGTGAAAATTTTGACAATGAAACACGGTTAGAGCATGCTAACATTAATATACCAATACGGAATACAAAACATCAAGTGCCAACAATCTTAGTACCATCATTGATACTAATTAACAATATCATCTCAACTCTTCTGGCAGGCCCTTTCATTCCGAGTGTGCACACCCCCCGCAGGTTCAACAACCGCTAGGAGAAATCAGGGAGGGGACCGTGATCAAAGGTCCCGGCTAGGTCTAAAGCAACAATCATTCTCCCATCAATATTCAACATTATTCTTATTATCACAATATCACATCGTACTCGTAACTCATACATGCATAATAATATTAACGTATTCTAAGTAAGGAAAACCTTACCTAATTAGCAGGTCACCACCGGGTCGGTAGTACAGATCACCACGGGAACTCTACGAAGTCCGATCCTGATAAAATATTATATATCAATATCGATCGTAACATATTCGATTTGTAACACAAACCGATATCATCTTAATCAAATTAGATTACCTCAACTTATTATTATCTTTATTCACTATAGACATTTTCTAGTATTAGGCTTCGTATTATTGTTGCTACTATTCTACAGCGGCCTAGTAAGGTGATTAACATGATTATTAAAACCTACAGTGACTTACCCTTATCATTACCATTCTGTACCAAATATATATATATATATATATGACCCTACCATTATTAACCCCTCCATACGAACTAACAACCATATTTAGAAGAAAACTAGTAAGACATCACTCCTATTAACAATTACAACAAAGATCGGCAGCCCTCCTACAACAATGACTCGGCAGCCCCCTATTCATGATGTACACGGACTCTACATTACAAATTCAAGACTCACGATACCACCCTAATACACCTTAAACACTCGGTTCATTCTTTCACAACAACCTAACCGAGACAGTACGCAACAATAATAGCACAACCATCACGATGACGACCTAACAACCGTACTACAATGTTTATACAGAATAGACCAACATCATCCAATATAACACCGCCTCGACATTATTCAAAACGACCTGGAGCATCAATAACAAGAATAAACCAACAAGAATGTACCACGACAAACGAGAACAGAAGCAATACAATAATGACTATAACTGCTCCGACAAAATCATTCCCGACCTCCCCACTATATCGACACTACGTGCAACCATGATGCTAAAACAAGAATTACTTACTGTTATGTGCGTCCTCTCTTCCTTTCCCTTGCCCGTGGTCGATTTGCTCGTGTTGTGCGTTCCCCGAAACGGATACGGTGTGTATTCTAGGGAAGGATATGCGCCGCTCCTTAGCTTCGGTTAATGGGGTATATTATAAGGTGAAGTGCGTAGAACAGTATATATATATATAGGGAGTGTCCGCAATGAGTTAGGGTAAATAATCTAGGTAATGGATTAGAGTAATTAATATATAATATGGGTATGATGCTCGTGGCCCAATACGTAGGATATTATTATTGTTCGTGTTTGACTTAGAATAGAATGATGGCTAAACTTAATGTCGACTCGGCTTTACTAACTATAAAAAAACGGGTATTACACTAGGTATCCATCAAAATTTGATATACTCTTACCACTCCAAAATATCATTCAATTTTAAGTACTCTCTATAATCATGTAACCTATAACCCAAGGTTCAGTGTCTAAAGTATTATTCTAATTCCATCAAACAATAATTTGTCATTCAAATTAATCCTCAAGAATTTCTTACTCGCTTAGAAAATAGGGTAGACTCACAATCCTCGAACCAGGTAGCAAGGGTTTACCAGACCTCAAACATCTATAACTTTTCACGGGGTTCACTAAGACAGAATCTGGTCAGCCATCTCAAGAGAAAGATGGTAGAATAGAAGAATAGAACAAGGATTCACCAAGCGAAAGAAGATGAGAATTTAAAAGAGAAGAATTAGAAGAAGCGGAGGCAGGAAGCAAAGAATCAACGATCCTAAATAAGTAAGATTTAAAAAGAAAGAAGAATCTTCGGACCTCTAAGGTTCACAAAAGAAAATGCGGGATATCTTCATCATCTCGTAGGGACACGAGCACACTAGTCTTGTGTTGCTTCACCTGGATCCAACAAGGAGTTAAGTCAGATCTAGGTCTACTGCACCAACGAGAAGCCGAAATCTACTATTGATGACGGCCTGTAGCTTGAGCAAAATGGGTCTGTGCTGGAAAGTCACCAACAATAATCTTCTTGGAGCACCAAGTTGTCCACTCGAGTCAGCAGGCGTTGAGAGTTCTAAGCAAGTCTTGTTCCGATTTGGAGCAGCATCATATCGACATCTTGTTCATTCATCTTCTTCCAGACAAAAAAAGCAAATATTCAATGCTAGTCATTGAGTTACAAGAACATATAAACCTAACAGTTAAGTCCTTGTTTTGTTTCTACCCATCTCTCACTAATATTTCTTTAATGTTCAAATCATTTACTGGTATTTTTCCTAGAATCAGATGTAAGCGTCGGGAGCAACAGTGCTCTGATACCAACTGTAATCCCCTAGAAATTCTAACGCAATACAATGGCGGAAACATTGTAGAGTGGGATTAAAATACACTGACAAACTATATCTTATTAAAAGAAATGGTAAGTCAATACAAAGGTCTCTTTTTACAAAAGGGCTAAAAGTAAAATCTCCAAACGGGTTTAAACAAATCCATAAATAAACAAGAATGAAGGAAGAGTAGGATCCACGCTACTCGCTAGCTCACACCCGAAACCCAACAGCAAATACCTGTCATGTTATAAACATAACAGCCACGTCAGTGGGGAGTAACTCGGGCGTTCTCCCAGCCATATTATATCATATGGAAAAATAATAGTATTATTATATCAAAAATACTTAAAATGAGAAAACATTAAAAACGATATAATAAAATAAGTTCTCGGAGGAAATTTTAAACATTTGCCAACCTGCAAATCAAACCAATCGATAATAATAATCATATTCAAAAATGGCGTTATGGAATTTCGATCAGTGTGCACAAGGCTAGACTTTCACTAGGATAATACTGGAAACTGGCTTCGAGAACTGTAGACTTAACTCATAACAGAATCCAGTCTCTAACTAGGAAACTCAACTATAACAGGACTGCGTGCAGCGAGGTCCTGGTTTAAGTAGTGCATACCCCTCCTAGACAACAAATATGTCTAGTTCAGCTGACGACGACTAACACGATGCGATATCTAGCTTAAGGTCAAAACATACACCCTCCTGGGCGAAACTACGTCCAATTCAACGACCAAATGTGCCCCAGATAGACACACCGACTTTATAGTTGATGGCAAAAACGTACATCCCAGACTATATTACTCTAACCCCACACTTGACTTTATTCCATAACTCCAAAACAGCCATTATCGATATATATACAAAAGATATAATCATTATAAATAATATGAAGATAAAAGGGAATAAACATTTATATGAAAAGGGAAACTTTATATAAATAGAAACTTACTAATTTTAGAAATTTACTTAAAATAGAAAGTCTTATAGAAAATACGTAAGTTACTAAAATAAGTGAAATGTATAAAAATAGCATTTCTAACGAAATTAACATTTTATTATTATCGTCGTTATCGTAACTTTAATATATTACTAAATTCGTTACTCAAAATATAAATAAAATATAATACGTCAATATATAGTATTTTATAAATAAACAGGAAATCGAGTTACAACATAAATTTTCAGAAAAGAGATGTTTTAAAAAAAACGATATCAAAATTAATTGAGTCAACGAGTTTTATAAATGAAATGAATTTTACAAAGGTTTCCAATTATTTTTAGCAAATAACTTTTATTAATAAATAATACGAATTTCACTAAAATAGTCAATTGTAAACAAATAAGAAATTATTAGTGAAAATAGTCTCGACTAAAAATATATTTAAAACAAAATCGACTATTTTCTCATTTATTAATATAATTCGTAAAACGAAAATTAATTTATTAAATAAGTATACAAATCTCGATTATAATATAAAAATACAATTTTGAGTTAAAATTATAAATTAACGAAATATGCCGAAAATATGAAATCGATATAATTTAGTTACTATTGCCACGATAACCAACAAAATATTATAACGAGCGTAAATAATTAAATCACTAACGAATTATAAAACGATATCGAAAACTTGTAAAATATTTATAAGGCATACGATTTAAAATTAATATTATTAGCAATAATAAATAGCTAAAATTTAGAAAACCGAAGTTAAAATATTTACTACATACTACTACTCAAACATACGATATAAAATCGAGTAACGTCCTAAAGTTACCTTTGGCATAAAAATCGTCAATGCACTTCCTTCAACACTTTTGTCCAATCTCCGATCGCTTTGGTAGTTGCCTTACAAGAGAACTTCGAGGCTCCAACGGGATCCGAGACACAAAGAAACGGAAACAATGGAATTGGAATCAAAGAAAGTTGGAAATGACTAGTGTTGGGAAACGGAGCAATGAAACACGAACAAACAGGGAAACACGATTTGAAGAAAGGATATAAAGATGATCGTAGAGTAGGACACGATAAACAGCACCTGCGAGGCGAGAAATAACAGCAGCAAAATGAATCAGGTATGTAAATAAAGGGCTTGAAAACCGCCTGCCCACACAAGAAAACACAGCAGGATAACTCACAACAGCAACCACGAAAGAAATCGAGGAAGAAAGAAGACACGATGACGATAATCCAGCAACAGTAGCAACAAAAGGGCAGCAGCCGAGGACATGGACCGCAGCAGCAGCCAAACAACACCAACAACAATTACGAAAAACAGCTACGGCAAAACAGATTAAGACAGAACAGCAAATGGCAAAACGAATGGGACGAAACAGCAGCTGCATCAACAGAAAGAAGAAGAAGAAGAAGAAGAAGAAGAAGAAACGGAAAATCAGATGCAGCGGCGACGTAAAACAACAGGCCGCAGCAACAAAAGACAAAAATTCGAAGGCTGATTGACACAAACCAACGAGTAACCGCAGTAGCGAACAGAACGAAGCAGCATAAATAACAAAGCGATAAGGAAGAAAGAAGAACAAGGAGGAAAAAAAATGAAGGGAAAGGAGGACGGAAATCGACACACAGCAGACGATAATCGAAACAGGACGAAAAAGAAAGAGGAGAAGAAAAAGAAGAAGACAACCTCGACGAGTCCAGATCGAAGGGCGACAGTCCAGCAGTACCCGCACAAACCAACAGCCATAGCAGCGAGTCGACAATAGTAAACGCAGCAGCAGCAACACAAATGACGACGACGGCCAGCAGCGTCCGCAGAGCAACGTACAGCAGCAGCAGCAGCAGCGAAACAGAGCAGCGGAAAAGAAAGGCGTGAAGAGGAGGAAGGCAGAACACGCAGCAGCAGCAGCAACAACAAGAAAAAAGGGCAAAACAGTGAAGAGGAAGGAGAAGAGGAGAGGAAAACAACGGACAGCAGCCATGAAAAGAAGGCTGGTTGAACGAGGATGGTGAAGGAGGGTGACCGAAATAAGGGAGGCGGTGGATGAAGAAGAAAAAGAAGGGGGAAGGAATGCTGAGGGATTGAAGAGGTGGAGGAGTAAAGGTGAGTTGAACGTAAAAGTGGTAAGATGAAATGAATTAAGTGGATAACCACTAAATACAAAGAATCATAAGAAGACGGATTAGATAAATGAATCGAATAGGAGACGAATTCCGTAACGATATGTTGACTGACCCACGAGACGAATTAAAATCGAGTCCCTAAAATTAATAAATAATCGGGCCGTCAATAAAATGAGTAAATAAAGCACTCGAGACGAAAATGAAGTTGATAGAAATAAATATTTAGACGATGAAATAATATTTCTCGATAAATAATAAGTTTTCGATAAAGTGAATTAAATTGTTTTCTCGAGAAAAGGAAATAAATATTTTGACGAAACTTAAAAAAATGAGTTTCGGGCCGAAAAATAGAAATTCGAGCTTAAATGTAAATAAATAGGAGAATTTAAAATTTAAATCGTCGAAATAGACTTTCGCTAAGAATTAAATTAAAAATATAAAATAAATCGTAATAAAAATAAAAATATTTTTCAAATATCAGAATAGTTTCCGAGACCAATAAAATTTTAGGAGTTTGAAACGATTGAACGATAAATTCGTTTTATAATAATTTTAATAATTACGAGTTAAATCGTAAAAATAAAAATACGAACATAATTTTAATTTAATTTAAATTTATAAAAATCAGGGGTGTCACACACCGGGCGAAGTTTCGCCCGGCGGTCTTGTAAGCTTAGTTTTTCCGCCTTGCCATTCCATGGCTCTTCAATAATCACCTAAAGATTCAAATATCGACACGACTCACATTACATAATCAATATCTTCCACAAACATGCTTGTGGTCTTGAATTTAAGCTCCATAACTTCTCCAAAAGCTTGATCATCATCCAAATAAATGTTCCATGGGGAAATCCAAGTTCAACCATTCTTCTCAAGCAACAAAGCTAATAAACATAAAGAAATATGATATATATATATATATATATATATATATATATACAAGGTGGTTGTTGAGGATACCACCAGACCTACATCAATTTCGAGAGGGGGTTAAATAACGCTCCCCAATGGAAGCTCACCAAACTTCACGGTAGCAAAGGTCTCACGAACGTAAGCGGGATGATAAATCTTCAAACTTTGCCCGTTAACCATAAATTTCCCGATTTCCGGGCTAGATATCTCTATTGATCCATATGGTTGTACCTTAGTCACTTCGAATGGACCCGACCATTTTAATTTCAACTTACCGGGGAAGAGCTTAAAGCGAGAGTTGAAGAGACCTTATGTAATCTTCTAGAAAATCTAACGCGATACAGTGGCGGAAACACTGTAGAGTCGGGATTAAAACACACTGTAACTATGTCTTAGTAAAATTAAAATGGTAAAGTCAAACAATAGGCCTTAAATAAAATGGCCAAAATTTAAAACAATCCACAAAAGGGGTTTGAACAATCCATAGAACATAATTATAAAAATAAATATATAAGCAGGATCCACACTGCTCGCTAGCCCACACCCAGAACACGTATACCTGCCATGTTAAAACATAACAGCCACAATCGGTGGAGAGCAACGCCAACGTTCTCCCAGCCGTATAACAGGATTTTAAAACTTTAATTACTATTATAGAAAAATAGTAAAAAGGAAAACGGTAAAACATCATATTAAAATAAGCTTTTAGCGTAAAACAAAATAATCAAAAGGGTTTCCGAAGAAACATAAAAATATTTGCCAACCTGCAAACCAATTTATATCGATAATAAATAAAATATTAAAAATGGCGTTATGGATATTCGGTTAGTGTGCACAAGGCTAGACTTTCACTAGGGATATACTAAAAACTAGCTTCGAGAACTCAGACACCAACTTCACACGCAGCGAAGATCCAAGGTCTCTAACTAGGCAACTCAACCATAATAGGACGTCGACTTATCATGCGAGGTCCTAGCTTAAGTAATATTGTAGACACCCACATTTTGACCGCCAGGTGTCTATTGCAGTTCCCGACAAACACCCGATGATGATAGGACGCAAACGTGCTTTAACGTACTTGGAAATGGGCTCGAAATCATGGATATTTAACTTGAGATTTTTACGGAGTACAAACTTCACAAAACCAACCTCAAATTCAGGCCCAATGGGTAGTTTCGAGTCAAATAAGACTAATTTGGGTCGAATCCGACACCGGGGGTAAAACCGTCTTTTAGCGACCGAGTCAAAAACCCGATCAGAGATATTTTCGAGACACGTGAGCAGGCCGTGTCACCTCACGAGTCCGGCCTAGAGTCAAATACTACAAAAAATCAGCTACACAAATATTAAACAATTCCGTTAAAGGTAGAATTCGATCTCAAGTAGGAATCCTATCCGAAGACCGATTCAAACACCCGACCGAGTGCAAACACTCGGCCGAGCAGCACAAACCAGCCGTGTTTTCCTTGCTTCTTCGACAAGTAAGCAGAATTCTCATGCTTTTCATCTTCTTACGTTTCCTATCTTAAACAATAGTTCAAACTCTCCTAGCCAAGGTCGGGAACTCCCTATAAATAGCCCCTTGCATACAACACTTTCGATATCAGAAAATATCATATCACAACACCATAGAATCAATTATTCACACAACACACATCCATAAAACTCCTTACACTTAGCATCGAGAAACCGATATTACATCTAAACCTGAAGAAAACCGGTCCCTCGTACCCGTCACCTTCACCGAGCCACCCTAACCTGACCGACATTACCTCGACGCTCCCGTGCCTATCCACATACCGACGAGCCCCGATCCGAGTTAACAAAAGCATGTAGGTTGAGGGTGTAATCAAACCCGACCTCTCCTTTCTCTTCCTTCTTCCTCCTCGTTTTCCTTTTTTTCGTCGGTCCTCTCTTTATTACGGGTCGTTGTCGTTTTTTTTCTTCTAATATCGATATTATCAAAAAACTATTTTCATATATCAAACATTCTTAACAATATGATACCAACTCTATAGTTGAATATCGTATTAAAGAATTATATTAAGATCTCAACGATGTTAAAAATCGTTACATCTTTTTTTTCGTTCAAACTTCTTTTTACAAAACTTTTTTAATTCATTCTAAATACTCGATATTGATTTCGTAATCGAATATCGGGTACGACGAATATCGAAAACATAAAATCGAATACAAATTAATTCATATTTTGTACGCGATTTATCAAAATTAGCAATTTCGAACAAAAAATAAAAATCGGACAGACCCGCACGCGAGTCGCGCCACGCCCAGGCGTCTCGCGCACGGGCCTGAAACCCGGATCTTTTTTTAGCTTTTCGTTCGTCTTTATTATTTATTCTACGAAACTACTTCTAAAATTTACATCTTTTCTAAAACTATTCCGAGTATTTGATATTGATTTCGTAGTCAATTATCGAATATAACGAATATCGAAAATACTAGATCGAGTACAAGTTATACAATATTTATACGCGGTTTATTTGAATCCTCGAAAAATCGTCTTCAAAAAAACAGACCGACACGCGACTCGCCGGAATCCCGGGCGAGCCCCGCGGCCGGCTGCCACGGCGCGCTTTCTTCGTTTTTATTATTTTTTGAACTTCGTTTTTTATACAAAACGGCGTCTTTTAACGATATTTTTCAGATTTCGATTAATATTTTTCTCGATCTCGCAAATTTATTTTTTGCTATATTATTTTACAAATCGTTACTAACTCGTTTGTTCATCTTGTAGCAAATTCATTCCTTTTCATCATTTGTTTTATTATACTAAAACGAATCTCACATGCTAAATTCAACTTCGACGTTAATTTTCATGCATTAAACGACTTAGCAACCCGTTCAATTCCTCACATGCTTAGGAAAACAATGTGTGCATATCATTCATCGTTCAACTAACGCGCGTATTAAGAAATCATTCGATATCCTAGTAGAGGCCGCTAATGTGCGGGCGGGGTTGGGTGTTCTTAGTGAACTTCCCAACACGTACCCTCACCCCTTACTCAAAACCGTGGTTTCCGGATGTCCGAAACCATTGGCAACGAGAGTCATTCAATATACGATAAACCGCTCAAGTCGGCATCGGTATCGAACTGCAAAGGGACGAGCCCAATAAACTCTGACATCGGAAATGGGCCGTATTTTGTACACGGCCCACTACGACATAGAGTGGGCTCGAACGGTTCCGAATAACCATAAAATTCGGTGGCGACTCCAACTTCGATTTAAATTTCAATTTGACCATCTCATATGGAGATTCATTTGCCTCCCCAAACCCGCGCGTGGCCGCGTCGGGGTGGACCTATGTCATGTCCACAAATATACACCCCTCCTGGGTACCAAATGTATCCAGTTCAACTGACAGCGACTAACACGATGCGATGTCTAGCTTAAGGGCACAATGCACATATACTCCTAGAGACCAAATGTATTCAGTTTAACAACCAATGCATCCCAAATGGATACACCAGCCTTATAGTTGATGGAAAAACAGTACATCCTAGACTGTATTACTCTAACCCCACACTTGTCCTTATTTCATAAATCCAAAACAAAGCCATTATCGATATTCAAAAGATATAATCATTGCAAATAATAAGAGAACAAAAGGAAAAAGAACCACTTTTTAAAAGAGGAAACTTTCTATTTTAGGAAACTTCTATTTTAGGAATCTTTACTAAAAATAGCATCATATCAAAAAAGCGAAAATATTAGTTTATACTAATAAAACATTTTTAGTAAACGATATAGATTTATAAAACTAATACTTTCGGCCTTAACGATATTAATTGATAAAGTGAGAACATTTAGGTTTATGAAATTATTGAAACATCATACGAGTGTTTATAAAATGATTAAAAATGTCTTAAACATTTTATTACTACTAATTAGGGTGTTTCCAAAATTTATAAAGTTAAAATTCCCTAATTATTAATAGTTTCGACAATACGAACATAAATAGGATTTTACGGCAAATGTCAAATTAAATCTTTTAACGTCTTTTATTTAATTAAACCATTGAATATATTTAGAATATGTTAAGGGATGATTTAACTCCTAGAGTTTCAAAATCAAATATTTTCAAAATGGCTGGAAAAATAATTCTTTTAGGTAAGACGAAGCATTTTTACGATAAATCACAATTTGTCCAAAAATCAATACATATTAATAAAAGACTTTAATAAATAGTACAAAAATTACGTAAAATAGTTAAAGGCCCTGTTTGGTAAACAGCGGAATAATATTAGCAGAAGCAGATTTAGAAAGCAGATTTGACTAGCAGAATCAATTGACAGGTTTGACTGGCAGATTTATTTAGCATAAATTTTTAATAGTGTTTGGTTATTAGCTGTTTTAGATTAGCGGATTGTTTAACTATTTTGTAAAATGACAAAAAAGGACATAAATAATTTTTTAATTAAATATACGTCAATATATATCATACCAACAATTTCAATAATTAATATCGTCGATTTCTTTTAATATCGATTAAAGTTGAACAAATATTAACACAGAGAGTTATATTTCTTGAGTTTATGAAGTCTCAGCTGAAAGCTTGCGAGTCATGAATTAATTACTGCAACAAATAATTGTTTATCAAATTTATGTACTTCTTCCATTTAATTTTTATCTTCCTATTTTAATATAATACTCCACCGATGTATTAAAAGAATGAGAAGATAAAAAAAAAGGAGAAAAACGTACTTAGAATGATGAATTCTATGGAAGAGTTTAGAATAATGAAAATATGAATAATGAAAGTATGGTTTAAATTGTAAAAGGGTAAAGTGGTAAATAAAGAAGGAAGGTAATCCGCTAAGCTCAATATGCTGCTCATAGCAGCATATTGCAAAACGGCATATTCGTCCCCAATATGCTATTACAATCCGCCATTTACCAAACACTACCATTAGCATATTTTGTGGTCAAACCCGCCATTTGCTCTCAATATGCCGATTTTTGGCGGATCCGCCATTTACCAAACACCCCCAAAATATATTACGGACATTCTGTCCAAAAAGGAAAATTTTCCAGAATCCTAAAACTAGGTTTTTAAAGCGTTTTCTCGTTAATCGTCTAATCTCGACAATAACGATTAATAAAAATAGTAATTACAAAACGATTTAAGTATTAATATCCAAAAATTATTATTAAACCTAAAAATCATGATTTCCCAGAATCTATCAATTTTCCAGATTTCCAAAAATTCCAGATTTAATAAATTCCGTGAAAACTGTCTTTTTAAAACCCGTTTTCACAATTAGCGATTCCACTAATAAAACTTATCGTTCCCAACATTTTATTAAAGCACTAAAAATCATAAAATTATATTTTATTATGAAATCATTAGAATCATATTTTTTTCCCAGATTTACACAAAAGACCATAAATCGAGAATTTAAATGACAAACACGGTTTTAACGATAAACGATAATTTAAAGTAATTAATTAATTCATCCACTTAAAAATTCCCAAAAATTATGAAAAAAATTCAGAAACTTCTGTTTAATCAGAAAGTTTCACCATGTCAAAAATCAGATTAAAATAAAAAAATTTAAGTACTAGATCTAAAAATCGGCTTTTAATCGTTTTTGTCCGTAAACGGTAATAATTCAATAATTGATAACTAAAATATCAGAAAAATGATAAATTATCAAAAATCATCAAAAACCTCATTTTTACAGAATATAATCATATATTACAAGTTTAGGCCGAATATTACGATTTTACAAATTAATACGACGATTTAATCGTTAATCTCGTAAAAGCGATAAATATATCGAAACATGCAAATTTTCAACTTTTAAAATTTTTCCAGATTATATGACATACGTATATTGTCAAAAATGAAATATAGAAATATACATGCAATTACACAATTAAAATCATGCAATACCGAGTAAGATCGACGTTACCTCAAATCCAAATCCGAGTCTACGATAAATTCATCGGCTTCGGGGTCGTCCAAGGATCCTTCAATACACGACATACATGGTACAAAAATACTATGAGAAAACTTAAAATAATCAAGGTAAATAACGATCGGAAATAACATCGATTTTTACCTTAACGAAGAGAAAAGATAGACGATTAATTTGGAGAAGAAAATGGGACGATCAAGACTCGATTTTGAGACAAATCTAGGATGGAAAATCTGCTGAAACTCAAGGCCAAAGGAGAGGAAAAAGGTGATGAATAATTTTTTTTAAAAGAATGAATGAAGGGAGAATGGATGGTTTTTGCTTAAATGGAACTAATAATGAGGGTGATGAAAACTATGTGAAAATAGTCACTATGTGCCAGCCAAAACTAAGAGGAGAAGTGTGAAAAGTTTGAGTAATAATGCATCAATTCAATGAAAAGAAAATAATCTTACGTTTACGGTTTAACGTGATAAAATGAAACGTATTAATAAAATGTAGTAACATTGTGACAAGAAGCTTTATCGGTCCGAAATATGGGGAAAAGGTATCAATTAATTTTTAAGTTGATAAAAAGAAGAATCGTAAAACAGTTAAAGGTATTTCAAAGCAATTCGAGTAAACCTCGCGTAAGAAGATACTTATTTACGAAACTTCGTAATAAAATCATTAATGGCTAACTTTTCATAAATAAAAATATTTCTAGGTTGAAAATATTATATAAATATATTCAGACACTTGTAGGAAAAGAAATAATTTAAATCCAAGCTTAAAAACGTTAACTCGTAGAAAAATAGAATTCCTCGCGGAAAATTAATTAGTTTACGAAGAAAATCCAATAAATAGGTCTAAAAGAATTAAAACCTTTTAAAAATAAAAATAAATATCATCAAACTCAAAATTGAAATTAAAGTTGGAAAAATGATGAAACACAAGGCCGACAGTGACAGAGTTATGACGAAGGCATAACGGAAAAGATAAAAAAAAATGCTAGGAAAATAGCGGGTGTTACACCTTATTACCAACGGAGAAGTCCTTACGAAGTATTCGAGAATCATGCCATTTGCGAGTTAGCTCTTTGTAGATCTTCGAATTCTCGTAGGCCTCAAGTCTTAGTTCTTCCAATTCTTGTAGTTGGAGAAGGCGATTTTCTCCTACAACACTCTTATCGAAGTTTAGCTCTTTGATTGTCCATTTGGCTTTGTGTTCTAATTCCATCGGTAAATGACAAGCTTTACCATACACAAGACGATAAGGAGTGGTTCCAATCGGCGCTTTGTAAGCCGTTCTCAATGCCCAAAGGGCATCATTCAACTTCAATGACTAATCCTTTCGGTGTGTATTTACAAATTTCTCTAAAATTCTCTTGATTTGACGGTTGGAGATCTCGGCTTGCTCATTTGATTGAGGGTGGTAGGTTAGGGACATCTTGTCAGTGATACCGTATTTCCTAAGAAGATGTTCAAAGGTATCTTTCCTAAAATGAGTGCCTCCATCACTAATTATGGTTCTAGGCATACCGAATCTCGAGAAAATTAATTACATTTTTGAAAAGCTTGATTAAAACCTTGGAGTCATTGGTGGGGGAAGCTACGACCTCGATCCATTTTGAGACATAATCAACCGTTACTAGGATGTATTTGTTACCAAAAGAGGATGTGAACGGACCCATGAAATCAATGCCCCAAACATCGAACAATTCAATTTCCAAGATGGGTTGAAGGGGCATCTCATTTCTTCTTGTAATACTGCCACTTCTTTGGCATGCATCACATGTGAGAATGAAAGCTCGAATGTCCTGGAACAAGGAAGGCCACCAAAACCCGCTTTGGAGAACCTTGACAATTGTCTTTTGGTTGACCAAGTGTCCACCATAAAATGTCGAGTGAAGGTGCTTCACAATAATATTATATCCTTAATCGGCCGTAACACATCATCGGTAAATTCCATCTATACAACGGCGGATTAAATAGGGCTCATCCCAATAATAGCGTCGAGCTTCATAACGTAGTTTCTTCCTCTCTTGCTTGGAATAATCGTCCGGAATATAATGAGACACTAAGAAATTGACGATATCGGCATACCAAGATGTAATAGTTTCAATGGCCATCAAGGCCTCATCTCTCATAGCTTCATTGATGGATATACCATCTTCTTCATTGCTTTCTTTACTAACCGTTAGTCTACTAAGATGATCCGTTACCAAGTTCTCCGATCCGGCCTTGTCTCTAATCTCAATATCGAATTCTTGTAAAAGGAGAACCCATCGAAAGAGTCGAGACTTTGTCTCCTTTTTGGACATGATGTAACGAATCGCCGCATGATCGGTATGAATAATGACTTTGGAACCGGTAACATAAGTTCAGAATTTCTCCATGGCATAGACAACGGCAAGCATCTCTTTTTGGGTTGTTGTATGCCTCGATTGGGCTTCATCTAGTGTTTTGCTTGCATAGTATATCACATGTAGCTTCTTATCACCTCGTTGTCCTAGAACGGCACCAACGGCAAAATCGGAGGCATCACACATGATCTCAAATGGAAGATTCCAATCGGGAGCTTTGATAATTGGAGTGGTAGTAAGAGCGGTCTTTATCCTGCAAAAGGCCTCAAGACACGAGTCATCAAAAACAAAAGGTGCATCTTTCATAAGCAAAGAAGTTAAAGACTTGGCAATCTTAGAAAAATCTTTAATGAAACGCCTATAAAAGCCGGCGTGACCTAGAAAACTCCTCACCCCTTTGACATTTGTAGGTGGTGGCAAGTTCTCGATCACGGAAACTTTAGCCTTATCAACTTCAAATCCTCTATTAGAAACGATATGACCTAAGACAACACCTTGTTCAACCATGAAATGACATTTCTCCCAATTTAAAACAAGTCTATACTCTTCACATCGGGCCAACACTTGATCAAGATTTTCAAGGCAAGAATCAAAAGATGTACCATGGACACTAAAGTCATCCATAAAAACTTCCATGGATTTTTCAATAAAATCGGAGAAAATAGCCATCATACATCTTTGAAACGTTCCCGGCGCATTACACAATCCAAATGGCATCCTTCTATAAGCATAGGTGCCATAGGGACATGTGAAAATGGTCTTCTCTTGGTCATCGGGGTGAATGCGAATTTGAAGGAATCCGGAATTACCATCAAGGAAACAAAAATAAGAATGATGCGCCAATCGTTCAAGCATTTGATCAATAAAGAGAAGGGGGAAATGATCTTTGATGGTGGCCGTGTTCAATTTTCGATAGTCTATACACATGCGCCAACCGGTAATAGTCCTAGTAGAAATTGACTCACCCTTTTCTCCTTTTACAACTGTCATTCCTCCTTTTTTCGGCACAACTTGTACAGAGCTAACCCATTTACTTCTGGTTATTGGGTATATAATGTTAGCCTCATACAACTTGAGGACTTCCTTCATGACAACCTCTTTCATGGTGGGGTTAAACCTACCTTGACTCTCAACCAAAGGACGGTGGTCGTCATCAAGGATGATCCTATGCATACAAACATTTGGGCTTATGCCTTGGAGGTCGGCAATGCTATACCCGATGGCCTTTTTGTGCTTTCTCAAAACAATCAAAAGTTTTTCCAATTGAGGACCATCAAGTGTGGCATTGACGATAATAGGATAATTAGTTCATTCAAGAAAAGCATATTTGTGGGAAAAGGGGAGTGGTTTAAGTTCAAGATTAGGAGGAAAAGATATCATACTCTTACCCACCGGTAGTGGTTCTACCTTATCTTCATACAAGTATTCATCTTCAAAAGGTGGAGAGTCAAATGGTTCGTCTTCTTGCTTATCATCATCTATCAAGCTACACTCAACCAAACTATCAATAACTTCAATGGAATGCATTTATTCAATCATTGGTTGTTTAAGAGCTTGAGAAAGGGAAAACTCTACCGACTCATTCCCTATGTTAAAAGACAAATTTCCATTCTTAACATCAACTACAGTACCACCGGTAGCCATAAAAGGTCGACCTAAGATAATGGGGGTAATAGTGTCTTCGGGCATATCCATGACTACAAAGTCGGAGGGAATGAAGAACTTACAAACTTGCACGGGTACATCCTCAAGTATCCCAAGTGGGTACTTGACGGACCTATCCGCAAGCTGAATCGACATACTAGTGGGTCTCATCTCCCCTACATTAAGTCTCTTGGCAATAGAATAAGGTAATAAACTAACACTAGCCCCTAGGTCACATAAAGCTTGATTAACAAAACATTTCCAACCCGACAAGGGATGAAAAAGCTACCGGGATCCCCTAGTTTCTTTGGCATTTGATTCATAAGAATGGCACTACATTGTGCCATGAGAGAGACACATTCTTTATCCTCTATTGTTCTTTTTTTAGTCAAGACATCTTTCAAAAACTTAGAATGGAGGGGCATTTGATTCATAAGAATGGCACTACGTTGTGCCGTGAGAGAGACACATTCTTTATCCTTTATTGTTCTTTTTTTAGTCAAGACATCTTTCAAAAACATAGAATGGAGGGGCATTTGAGAAATTACCTCGGTGAAGGATAAAGCTACTTCCACCTTTTTCAACATATCCACAAAACGGCTAAATTGGGCATTCTCCTTATGTGGCTTAGCTCGCTCTGGAAAAGGCAATGGAGGGATAAAAGCGGGAGGCGGTGGAACATTGGATTCTTCTTCTTCTTCGGCTAATCGCTCCGCCTCTTTTATTTTTGCTTCTTCCGCTTCCATTTGCTCTTTCTTCTTTCTTTGTTCTCTTTGTTCATTCTACGCATTTTGGAGGATATCAAACTCCGATTGTATTCCCCGGTTTTGTTTGGGGGGAGGGGGAGATGTTGCTTGTGGTTCTTTTGGTGTTCAAGTTCAAGTTCTTGTATGGGTCCTCAAGTTCCTTGCCACCTATCAAAATGACGGCATTTGCTTGGTGTGAAGGGTCTCTTGGGTTTTGGGGTTGCCCGGGCAAACCGTGGGGTGGATGAATTGGGGCGGCTAAGGCTTTTGTTGCTTCTTGTGATTCCCAAACCTTTAGCCTTGCTTTGGTATCCTGATGCTCACTCCATAGTTGCCCAACGGCTCTTTGCAAATCACTAATGTTATCCCATGGAACTCCTCCTTGACCATATTGAAAATTGCTTGATTGGCCATAAGATTGAGAGGGTTGATTAAATGGTTGTTGATTGTAACCTTGATTTCCTTGAAAATTACCTTGGAACCCTTGGTTGTATCCATGATTGAAATGATTACCATGTTGATTTTGGTAATTGTTGTAATTGTTGGGAACATGGAAGTTGCTATTTTGTTGATTGAAGTTATTCCTTTGATGAGGAGGCATATATGGGGGCATCTTTGGAGGACCTTGATTAAAGGGCCTTTGTTGACTTTGATTAAATGGTCTCGGTTGAATCCCTTGGGCACGTGGCGTCGGATTTTGAACATTTTGATTTCCATAAGAAAAATTAGGATGAAACCTTGTGCCGACATTATAAGTATTAGAAAAGGGATCAAATTGAGATCTTTGCCCATACACTTGTATAGCTTGGACTTCATTTGGCTCTTCAACATAAGTTTCTTCATTAGGAATGCAAGAGCTAGAATCGTGGCCGTAATTACCACAATGATCACATTGAACTTCCCATGTTATTTGTTTTGAAGGTGATGGTTGCCTTGGTAGAACACTCCCTTGAATTTGGTACATACTAGTAGGAGTAGGCTTAGAACTCATGGCATCCATTCTCTTTTTCAATTCTTCAACTTCTGCTTGAAGTTTCAATTCACTAGAACTCTTAGATGAGTTCACTTCAACTTTTGTTCTAAAATCCCTCGATTGACCCATTCTAGAATCACTCCTTGCCATCTTCTCAATAAGATTCTTAGATGCCTCATCGGTAAGGGAAGAAAAGTCTCCTCCGGCGGCCGAATTGAGGTTTTCCTTGGTTCTCGATGAAAGGGTGTTATAAAATGTTTGGGTAGTTACCCAATCGGGTATTCCATGGTATGGACATTTGCGCAATAAATCTCTAAATCTTTCCCAAGCCTCACTTAGGCTTTCAAATTCATTTAGCTTGAAGGTTTGTATCTCCATGCAATATTGGTTAGTCTTTGACGATGGAAAATATTTCTCCAAGAAGGTATTAGATAATTGAACCCATGTTGTGAATGTATTAGAGAGATGGCCTTGAAGCCATCTACGAGCTCCATCTCTCAATGTCTTTGGAAATAGCAAACGGTGCAATTGGCATGAAGTTAATCCATTTAGACGGGCTCCAATTAATTTTTCTTTAAATGAAGCGATGTGCTCTTGAGCATCTTCTTGAGAGAAACCATGAAAAGTATCTTGTTGAACCGCATTTGTCAAAGAGGCTTTCAATTCATAATTCTCGAGAATCTCTCCGAAATCGACGGGAGAAGGTGTTTCTTCGTGTGTGAGTTGGGAATGGGAGGCTAAGGTTGCCACTGGTTGGATTGGTGGTGATGGTGGATTTGAATTTGGTGAATTTGGAGGGGATGGATTTGGATTTGGTGGTAGAGTTCTTGGTGATAGTGGGGTAGGTGGTGAACTTTGTGAAGTGGAAGGTATGGAAGGATTATTTGGAATGGGATTATGTGATGTAAAAGGTGTAGAAGGTGTACGAGGTGTAGGTGGTAGGATGGGATTAAGGTTAGGAGGTGATAATGAAGGACGTGGAATAATGGTGGTTGAGTTATTTCCCAGAAAACGCAATGCTCTAAAAGTCCTTTCCGGCTCCGGATTGAATCACAAGAGCGATGACGTATTCCTGGGCATAAAAACTCAATTAAACGGTAATACTCCTAGCACCTAACGGTACAAGGGAAGAGGGAGAAGAGAAAAGAACCAAACACAATAACTAAAAACACAATAACTAGTCGGTCCCCGGCAACGACGCCATTTTGACGGCTCCCCAAATCGGATCAGTCGTCTACCGAAGGATGGGGGGTCAAACAATATTTATAGACTCGCAAAAACACAAAAACTACTAGAGTAATCGTGGTAAGTCGAGTTCGGTCCACAAGGAACGGAACGTAGTATCGAGTTAAAAGCGACGTGTTTGGAATCTAGAGATGGGTTCTAAGGGTCGAGTCTATGCTAGAGATGCGGTAAAAGACGAAAATTAAATAACTAGAGAAATAACGATAGAAATAACAAGAGATTATCAATCTAGGAAAAGGTGTTAGGGGGAAGTCGGGATTCGGAAATTGGAGTCTAAGAAGGTCGGAATCAGGTTTTAGTCGCAACATTGATAAAGGGAGAATACCACCTTTCGGTTTCTTCACCCAACCCACCTAAATACCCGCTTTCGCGGCGAAGAAGGGTAAGTCTCTGGTTAAGGTAATTTCTATCCCGAGTTTCCCCATATTGATAGAAATGAGTCATGGTCGGTCTAGTTGGCCGGACTAAAACAACAATGACACAACAACCCTAAACAAGATAAACCAACAAGCAAACAACCCACCAACATCCCCCAATTCGAATAATCCAAGTCCTCATCCCTAAACCCCCCCAACAAGAAATCTACTCACTACTCATAATGGAAAACAACAAAACATTAACAAGGGAGAAAATAACTACAACATGCATAATAACTAAATCTAAAGAAAATAACAACAAAACGATAAGGAAACTACGATCTACCAATTTAACCACTAAACTATGAAAGAAATGCAATCTAACAAAATAAACTAGAGAATAATCTAGAACATAAATAAAATCTAGAGAAACTAACAACACAAAGATGATCAAAACAACGATCAATGAAACTAAAACATAAAACAATCTAAGACAACTTAAACAAAGATGATCTAAACAAGACAATAATGAGAGAACAATAAAATGAACAATATTGAAAGAACAATAAATAAATCTAAACTAGAGATTAGAGAGTGGAAGAGAAATATACCAACTATGAAGATCTACAATAAATAAGAAGATTGCAAAAATAAAGGTTGAATCTTGATGAGGAGAATAAAGAGATTTGTCACTAATCCCTTGATAAACCCCAAAAATCTTCAAATAAAACTTGAAATAATAATCTTCTACTAACTTGGATGTAAATCTAGAGAATTGTTGATGAAAACTAGGAAGATCTACTACTAAATTACTATGTAAACTACTAGAATTATAGAGAATTACTACTAGAATACTACTAAATTACTCTACTAAAAGAATGGTAATGTGATGGTGGAATGGTGTAACTAAACTAATGGTGGGATATGACTTGGGATGCTTTGGGCAACAAACTAGGGTAAGCATATATATAGTAATGTCTTAATGGGTCTCTAACCTAAAGCCCAAATCCAACTTTTTGCTCCATTAGTGACACAATCACCCTTTAATCTTCATGAGGTGGAACTTCACCCTATCGTGCACGGACTAATACCGCCGGGTGAAACTTCACCTGGTGGTTTCACCCGGTGAACTTCTTCCAGTTTTGCAATTTTTGGACGCTTTCACCATCGAGCGAAACTTCACCCGGTGGACGAAATTTTACCCGGTCATTTCGCCCGGTGGAGAAGCTCTCGGAAAATCTTCGGGGAGGCAAATTTACCGTCGGGCGAAACTTCGCCCGGTGGTGTTTCTTCGGGTGAAATTTCACCCTGTCATTTTTCTGGCCTCTTTTCTTGTCTCATTCTTCGTCGTTTGATTGGATGGCTTTTAACTTTAAGTTGTGTGCTTTGCTCTTTGGACGGTATTCCCCTCTCTTGTTCTGGTGGAAGCTCGATCGTGATTTTGGTGCCAAATCCTATCAAAATTGATAGAAAAACTACCAAAAACACGTAAAACGCACAAGAGGGATGATAATACGAGAAGTACTCAAAATATGGCGATAATCGCACTCTAAACTCGCAAAACGAGGGAAAAACAGGTCTAAATGGGAGTTAAAACGGTCTAAATTTAGCACACAACAGATGAGTAAGTAGAAGAGGAGGGAGTAAGTGAGGTGGTGAGTAAAAATAGCCAACATGATGTGAGTATTGGTGGGAATGCAAGGAAGAAGGAAAAAAAGAGAGTTAAAAGAAAAAAGATGTTTGTTGTGCAATGACCGATGCCTGGTTAGAGAAAGATCGTGCTCGGTTAGAGGAGATTCATGTTGTTACTTTAGTGACTTGAGATTTGATGAAAACTTTTGTCTTGTGTTGTCTTTACATGGACACCAGATTCTAGTCAACCACCACCGAGTGAAATCCTTGTCGTGTTCAATGGTGCGCCACAGCCTCTAAGAGAGACAATACCTAGAGTTTCATGAGAACTTGCTTACTTTGGTATGGTCCTTATTCTTTTTTTCTTGATTTTTCCTCACACTGGGACAATGTGAAGATTCAGCGTGGAGAAAGGTATACATTTGTATATATACGTTATTTCATTTTTCATTAAAAAAAGAAGAACAAAAGGAAAAAAAAAACAAAAGGAAAAAAAAAAGAAAAAAACAAAACCCGTCAGGGTGAAAACTCGCAAGGGCGAGCGCCTAGGCAAAAGTTGGTATATATGGCCAAGGACGGTGTGAAAACCCGAAAGGACACTCTGGGTAAAATGAAGAAACGAGAAGCGTTCCATGACAGTATAAGTGAGGAATAAAAGCTAAATCGAAAACCTGCAAGGGTGGGCGGTTTAGGCAAAATGAAGGATTAGGAAAAATGAATCATCACTTCGATTACTATTTTGCTATTTCTTCATGAATTGAGAGTCATAAGGAGGTTAGAAGGTTGATTTGGGTTTAGGATCATCTTAGAGTTGGACTAATAAGTGGATGTCAACTACATGTTCTTGATTGTCAAATTTTGTATGTAGTTGATGTTGTGATTGTTGATGAATGAGCATTGATTGTAATGTGGTTTTAGTGAATAGGTTATTCTATTTCTTTCACCATATATTTTGAGAGGGATGATATAATGAGGGAGTGTGAGAGTCAAGAGAACTTGTTGTCGTATCAAGCTAACCATGTTTCGCTGTATAGACCTAGTGGATGGTTGTTACGTTTTGATTTACTTGGGAACGAGTAAAGGTCTAAGCGTGGGGATGTTGGACTAGTCTAGTTTAATAGGTACTAATAAAGGTCATTTAGATGACAATCAATTCTGTAGGATTGTGTAACACCCCTGATTTTATAAATTAAATTAATTTAAAATTATGTTCGTACTTTTATATTTACGATTGAACTCGTAATTCTCAAAATTATTATAAAACGCGTTTATCGTTCAATCGTTTCAAACTCCTAAAATTCTATTTATCTCGGAAACATATTTTAATTCTTTTTCGATTTATTTTACACATTTAATTTAATTCCTATCGAAAATCTATTTCGACGATTTAAATTCTAAATTCTTTTATTTTTAAGCTCGATTTTCTATATTTATTTTCAAACTCCTAAAATTCTTTTATTTAGCTCGAAACTCATTTATTTTAAGTTTCGTCAAAATATTTATTTTCTTTCCTCGAGAAATCAATTTAATTCATTTTATCGAAAATTTATTATTTATCGGGAAATACTATTTGGTCGTCTAATTATTTATTTCTATCAGCTTCATTTTCGTCTCGAGTACTTTATTTACTCATTTTAAGTGACGGTCTGATGATTTATTAATTTTATTTTTTTTGACTCGTTTTAATTCAACTCGCGGGTCAGTCAACTTATCGTTACGGGATTCGTCTCTTTCCCGATTCATTTAACTAAACCATATACATCGTATACCTGTCTTGAATCCGTACACTTTGGTGAAGTGTATTTAACCCACTTTTAGTGACTTCATCACCCATGTGATTCATTCCTCTCAATTACTGACTATTTATCCCACCGTTTCACCTCCTTTGTGTCTTGAATCCCGTCTCTATTCATCCTCCACCACTTCCTTCTTGTCTTCATTCATCCCACTTTTATATTCATACGTTACCCTTGCTTTTGTATTCAGCCATCACCTCTTCTACGTGGGTTTTGGTGCTCGCTGCTGCTGCGATTGTCCTCTGCTGCTGCTATCGATCCAGTTCGTTTTCTTCTCCACTCGACATCTCTGTTTTTTTCTCTGTCCTAATTGCCGTCGGTGCTGCGTTTGTTCTGCCGTCAATTGCTGTGATTACTCTCTGGGTTCAATAACTGCTACTGTTATTGTTGATGCTGCTGTTACGGACTTACGGTACTGCTACTGCTGTTGTTTTTCCGCTCCTTCTTCCTCTTTTGTCCATCTGTTTGTTTTACTTTCTTCTTCTTCTTCGTTTTTTTTTTTCCTTCTCGTCCTTGTGCTGTTGTTGTTCCGTGCTCTCTTCTGCTTGTTCATCTCCTCGTGTTGTCTTTTGTTCTTGGTCTGTGTGCCGACCCATTTCTTCTTTTTCCTCGCTGCCTTGCTGCTGCTGCCGTGTTACTGTTGCTGTCAGCTTTTCTTCTGTCCTAGTTGCTGCTGCGCTGCTGTTGTTCTATCATTACTTCCCGCAGTTCTCACCAATGTCGTATGTGTCATCGATTTATTACTCTTCTGTTCATTCTATGGTTTTCGCACCGCTGTTTCTGTCTTCTTTTGTTGTCCTTGTCGTACCAAGTTAGTTCACGGTTGATGTTTCGTGTTGTTGCTGTCAATCAGCGACTATTCTTTCGTTTTTCGTCTCGTTCTTGCTGCAATGCTGATGCTGATGCTATTATCTGTCAGTCCGTCTTCTGTGGATGTGTTACTGCTGCTGTTTTGTTGTTCGAATTTTGATGCGGGTGCCTTGTTTTTCGAGGTTATGTTGCTGCTTCTTTTCCTTCTTCGATCTGTCTGACGCTACTACTACGTACCTCGTCTTTCCGCTGCTGTTACACTCTTGTTTGCTCATCTCGCTTTCTCTTTCCTTTTTCTCTGATTCCCCTTTTTTCTGCTTTTTGTGTCGGTCTTGATGCTACTGTCACTTTTGTTGCTGCTCGAAGGCTGCTGCTGTTTGATGAAATGTTTGAACTCCGTGTTCTTCATTCCCCAATTTTCTTCCTTCGTCTTTCTCCAATTTTCCGACCTTTGTGTGGACTCGACAAGGCAAGAACATGGTTGATTCAGATATCGACTCAAGGTAACTTTAGGACGTTACTCGATTTTATATCGTATGTTTGAGTAGTAGTATGTAAATATTTTAACTTCGATTTTCTGTTTTAGCTATATATTATTGCTAATTATATTTATTTTAAATCGTATGCCTTTCTATATTTTTATAACTTTCGATATAGTTTTATAAATCGTTAATAATTTTATAAATTATGATCGTTATAATATTTTGTTAATTATCGTGACACTAGTAACTAAATAATAACGATTTCATATTTTCTTCATATTTCGTTAATTTATAATTTTAACTCAAAATTGTATTTTTATATTAAAATCGAGATTTGTATACTTGTTTAATAAATTAATTTTTGTTTTACGATTTATACAATAAATGAGAAAATAGTCGATTTTGTTTTAAATACATTTTTTTTATTCGAGACTATTTTTCCCTAATGATTTCTCATTTGTTTACGATTTCTTATTTTTATTAAAATCCGTATTATTTATTAATAAAAGCTATTTATTAAAAATAATTTGAAACCTTTGTAAATCTCATAAAACGCGTTGACTCAATTAATTTTGATATCGTTTTTCTTAAAATATCTCTTTTCTAAGATTTATTGTTTTAACTCGACTTCCTAAATTATTTATAAAATACTATATAATGACTTATCATATTTTATTTATATTTTGAGTAACGAATTTAGAAATATATTAAAGTTACGATAACGACGATAATAATAAAATGTTAATTTCGTTAGAAATGCTATTTTTAATACATTTCACATATTTTAATAACTTACGTATTTTCTATAACAATATTTCTATTTTAAGTAAGTTTCTAAAGTTAGCAAGTTTCTATTTATAGAAAGTTTCCCTTTTAATATAAAATGGTTATTCCTTTTATCCATATCATTTATATTGATTATAATTACTTTTGACTATCGATAATGGCTGTTTTGGGTTATGGAATAAAGAGAAGTGTGGGGTTAGAGTAATATAGTCTGGGATGTACGTTTTTGCCATCAACTATAAAGCTGGTGTGTCTATGTTGAGACACATTGGTCGTTGAACTGAGCATGGTTTGTGCTCAGGAGTGTGTATATTTTGACCTTAAACTTAGATATCGCATCGTGTAAGTCGCCGTCGGGTTGAACTGGATTACGGTTGGTGTCCAGGAGGGGTGTACATTACTTAAGCCAGGACCTCGCTGCACGCAGTCCTGTTATAGTTGAGTTGCCTAGTTAGAGACTGGATTCTGTTATGAGTTAAGTCTACAGTTCTCGAAGCTAGTTTCCAGTATTATCCTAGTGAAAGTCTAGCCTTGTGCACACCGATCAAATTTCCATAACGTCATTTTTGAATATTATTATTATCGATTGAATTTTTGACTTGCAGGTTTGCAAATGTTTTAAGTTTCCTCCGAGAACTTATTTTATTATATCGTTTTTAATGTTTTCTCTTTTTAAGTATTTTGATATAATAATACTATTATTTTTCCATATGATATAATATGGCTGGGAGAACGTCCGAGTTACTCCCCACTGACGTGGCTGTTATGTTTATAACATGACAGGTATTTGCTGCTAGGTTTTGGGTGTGAGCTAGCGAGTAGCATGGATCCTACTCTTTCTTCATTCTTGTAATTTATGGATTCGTATAAACCCATTTGGAGAATTTTCTATTTAGCCCTTTTGTAAAAAGTGGCCTCTGTATCGACTTACCATTTCTTTTAATAAGATATAGTTTGTCAGCGTGTTTTAATCCCAACTCTACAGTGTTTCCGCCACTGTATTGCGTTAGATTTTCTAGGGGATTACAGATTGTGTGTGTTCTGAAGGGTTATTATGCATAAGTCCTAATTGATGTGCTAATGTACAAAAATGAGTAAAAAAGTGGATTAATGAGTGAAAAAAGATTAGGATATCAAATTGGGTGTGTTTGGGTTAAAAGATTACAAGATATTGGAAATGAAGACACATGAAGCCCAAGGTAGAAGTGGAAGACCAAAACCAAGAAGAAAGCAAATGATTAAGTTTGCCACAGGCGGTGGCACTTTTTGCCACGGGTAGAGGCTTTGACAGTTTCCCACAGGTGGAGGCATTTTTGCCACTGGTGGAGGCTCAGTTTTGTGCATAGGATTCCTTCTAGAATTCTATTTTGCACTGGATTCTTTTTTCTGTTTTTTACTCATGAACATCACTCATCTCCTTTATGATGGTCATTGTTATGAAGCATTTTATGAGGCTTTATGAGCCGTTGATGAAGATGTTCCATTGATGACTATATAAAGGGAAGAAGTTCATCATCATCATTCATGATCCAACACTTCAATCATCATTTGTCATTCTTAAAAACACACATAGTTTCTAGTTAATTTTGCAAGTAGTTTTTGTATGGAGGGTTAAGTTCTTAATCTTGGAACAAGTTGTGGAAGCCTTTCAAGTTTGAAGAATTGTAAGACTCATATCTATTTTATTTTATTATTATAATATCAAGTTTAACTTTTAATAATTCTTAGTTTGTTGATTTCACTTCTAGCTTGATCACCTAGTTACGTTTATTGATAAATAGTTGCTATAATAGTTAAATGAATCTTTTGTTTGTTTAACTATATCCGAGTAGTAAATATAATTCACCAATTTGTATGCTTTTCATCGTTGTTGAGTTATAAGGATTAAACTTGTATGAAACAAAGTGATAGCGCTTGAGTAATGATTCTTTCATCTTTGTTAAATTTCATTGTTCTAATCTACATATTGATGCTATTTAGGCGCTTGAATGAATTGACTTTATTGTAAGGGTTATTGGAGTATTCTTCTCATATCTTATAACTATTAATAAGTGAAATTAGAAGTCGATTAAATTTCGTAGGAAAGCATTCTGATCTAAAATACATTGTGAAATAGAAGAGTCAATGATCAATCCGTTAAACTTGTCGGTGGATATTGCTTTCTCCAAGTATTTTTTATAATAATTGTTACATCGTTTATTCATTTTACTTTATTTCATTTCGTTAATTTATTTCATTAGATTATTAGACTTAGAATTAAAACCCTAAAATCCCCCAATTTGGTTACTAATACGTATCGATTTACACACACTTAAACGACATAATCACCTTCCTTGTGGGTTCGACCCCTACTTTCACTAACTACTAGTTTGTGTTGGAAGTGGATTAAAATTGTAATTTGGAGGCTCATGACAAGCCTAGCCAGTACTTGGTCGGTTGAAGAACAACGATCCTACATCCATCTTGCAAGGAAAAAACGTCATAGGAGAACTCGGCTAAACCATTTAGTCTCATTTGTTTTAGGATAGAATAATTAGTGTTATTCTAGTTGAACGATTATATTAAATTGTTGAGGGTATATTAATATTTTGTAATCCTAGGGATCAACGCTGAAATATTAATGAGAGAATAATGGACGTGGGTCTCGGAGTGTGAGACTGAACCATTTCAAAAATTTCGGTGTCATCTTTATTTACTGGTTGCGTAAACCCTCACAATCAACGTAGTTGTAAATTAGGAAAGAAAATAGAAACATCGGAATACTCGATTCATCCCTTCCCCCTCTTGAGTGTCACTTTCACGTATTGAATTCTTCAATTGGTACCAAAGCGGGTTCTCAAGTCTTGCTTAACAGCATTGAGTGATTTTGTCTTTAAGGTACAATGAAGCAAAAGTGCGAGAAGCGACATGTCTTCAACGGCGAAGGCTATGGTATGTGGAAGAACAAGATGATGCACCACATCAAAGAAGTTGACTGGGAGTGCTGGAACATAGTCAAGAAAGGACCTGTCACCATCCTCAAGACTGGAACTGAGGAAGAGAAGAATGACAATGACTACATGTACACTACTGCTCTTGAGTGCTCAAAAGGTGAAAAGAACTCAAAGGTGATATCTCTTCTTCAGAGAGAAATTGGCCCACGACTTCAGAGTCACATCTCTGCCTGCGTCTCAGCAAAGTCTGGGATAGTCTATCTTTAGCATACGAAAGAACTGACCGAGTTAAAAAGAACATAATCAATTTATTGGTTCACAAATATGAAACCTTTATTATGCTAAAAGATGAGTCTATAGATAAGATGTCCACAAGATTCATAACTCTCACTATCGAGTTAAGGAATCTTGGAAACAAGCTAGAGGAAGAAGGCATGGTTAAGAAAATTCATAGAAGTCTTACAAAGAGGTGGCAACCCAAGGTCACAGCAATCGAAGAAGCCAAGGATCTAGCCACTCTCACTCTGGATCAACTCCTATGATCCTTGATGGCTTATGTGATGAAGATGAATGCGCGTCATCCTAATGATGTTATCAAAGGAAAAGGAATAGCCTTGAAAGCTGCTGAGATAAGTGTTAAGGATGAGGTTGATGATGAGATGTCTCTTTTTCAAGAAATCTATGGGAACATATGATGTTACATTTCCTGATTCTGGTTCCTTTGATTTTTGAATAGCCAAATCAAGTGGTGTGACCACTCTAACTCAAGAGTCACCTTCTCTTCTGAAGGGTAATCAGAGAAAAGTAGTCACATCAGGAGATAAAACTGCTAACTCTCATGCTACCACTTCGTCATACCAACCTTCTATGTTTGCTGAATATATTCACACTGAGATAACGAATGAACTTAGCAAAACTCGTAATGAGCTTGAGGGATTTAAGACTAAATTTGGCAATGAACGTATGAATCTCTTTGGCCCGTATGACATGATTAGAGCAAAACATGACAAACTTGAGATGAATCTTTCCATTATGGAACTAGAGAATCTAGAGCTTAACAAGTTAAACTTCAAACTGTCTAACCAAATTCAGAATGAGGTTAGAATCTCTGACAAATAGGATGAGGGTCCAAGATCACTGATTTTTTAAGAAACCAATGCACCAATACCCTTAAGGAATGTTTAGGGTACCCGGACTACGCCATGCACCCCAGGTTCCTTGTGAAACCAAACCTATAGGATACTGACTTCCGTAAAAGAAAGTATGCAAACTGACCTGAATATGTTTTATATACCTTCTGTGGAGGAAAAAACCACGAGTGGAATGGGTGTCCTAGATTGGTAGATCATGTGAGAAGTGAAGTTGAGAAAAAAGCTAATCTTGTTTATGGAGGGACTTTGGAAGGTGACAAGCTTAGATAGGAACCTGTTGACCGCAACCTTTTCCCCAGTGAGAAAGAGACAGTGGGGAAGGTAGTCAGAACCACTTCCGCTGCTGACCTAGAACTACCCCCTAGAATTAAGAAGAATACCAAGCCTGTTTTTCAATGCTCTCACTATAATAAGAAAGGTCATACCTACATTAAATACTTCCAACGACTTATAAGTCTTAATAAACCTGCTGTTAAACATGTTAAGAAGAAATTTGTGCCTATTTTTTCTAACAAGGGTCCCAATCCTGCTTGGGTTCCTAAAACCAAGAACTGATTTTATAGGTCAAGGTGAAAGAAAGCAATGCTGGTACGTAACACCCCGGCCCAAACTAGGACCGAAAATGTTAGCCACGGTAGCTCACCAGGCTCTATACTGGTCCCACAGACCAACACGAGTCCTTTCCAGCGTATTTTGACCTCACTCATGCGGATCCTGGAGACCTACCCAGGAGATCACCCATCCTAAGATTACTCCCACTCAAACACGCTTAACTGTGGAGTTCTTTTGCATGGATGACCAGAAAAGAAAGTGCACTTTGTTGATATGAGTAGTACTTCAAATCCCTTTAAACACTAGTCATTTAAGCTTATAAATAGGACATTTTCAATCAATGTGGGGGTGTTTCATAGTACCTGGACAGTGGTTGTTCGAGAGATACGACTGGAGACAAATAACTATTTCTTTCACTGGAGGCCTAGTTGTTTTTGGGGATGACAAACGAGGCAAGATCATTGTCATTGGTAAAGTAGGCCTATCTCCAACACATTCCATCGATAATGTATTCCTGGTAAAAAGGTTTGAGGCACAATCTTTTGAGCATCTCTAAGCTATGTGACCAAGGTAATAAGGTAGTGTTCCATTCTAGTGTATGTCGCATTATGCAAAAAGGAACGAGTAACATCTTACTCGAAGGTAAGCGACACGAGAATGTCTACAAGGTCGACATTGGTCAGATTGATACTAACTCTATCTCTTGCATGAGTAGCACTTTGAAAGATCCGTTGTTGTGGCATAAGAGGTTTATATGGGTCATATTCAACAGTTGTCAAACCGTGAGCTTATAGAAGGTCTTCCAAATATTAAGTTCAAAATTGATAAAATATGTGATACTTTTACTAGGTGTGAACATGTTAGATCGTCCTTTAAACCTAAGAAACATGTTAGCACCGTCCGTCCCTTGGAACTCATACATATGGATCTCTGTGGTCTAATGAAATTAATGAGTAGAGAAGGATACAGATATGTCTTTGTTATAGTTGATGATTATTCTCGATATGTCTACCTATCTTTTTGAGTAGCAAGGACGAGACTTTTACTGAGTTTGAAGTGCTTATCAAGAAAACCCAAAACAAACTCGGTAGTATCTTAGTGTCAATTAGGACCGACCATGGTACTGAATTTGAGAACTCATCGTTCATTGATTTTTGCATTATTTTTAGTAAAATCCGTACTATTTATTGATAAAATCTATCTGCTAAAAATAATTTGAAAGCTTATATAAAATCTCGTTTAATTTATAAAATTCCTCGAATCATTTGATTTTGATATCATTTTCTTAAAACGTCTATTTTCTAAAATTTATCGTTCCAACTCGATTTCCCTAATATTTATAAAAGACTATCGATTAACTTATTATATTTGATTTATTTTTTTGTTTTTAGTAACGAATTTAGAAATATATTAAGTTACGATAACAACGATATTAATAAAACGTTTATGTGCTAGAAATGGTATTTTGGTACATTTAACTTATTTTAACAACTTACGTATTTTCTATAAAAGAATATTTTTATTTTAAGTAAGTTTATATTTATAGGAAGTTTCCTTTTAATATAAAATGTTTATTTTTTTATCTTCATATTATTTACAATGATTATCTCGTTTGAATATCGATAATGACTTTGCTTTGGAGTTATGGAATAAGGACAAGTGTGGGGTTTAGAGTAATATATTCTGGGGTTTACGTTTTTGTCATCAATTGTAAGACTGGTGTGTCTATATGGGGTACATTGGTTATTGAACCGAACATACATGGTGTTCAGGAGTGTGTGTACATTTTGATCTTAAACTCGTGCCTCATATTGTAAGACGCCCTCGGGTTGAACCGAGTATTTATGTTGCTCGGGAGGGGTGTGCATATTATATTAAAGGACTTAAACTAGAGCGACGCATTTATAAGTCGCCGTCCTATTATGGTTGAGTTGCCTAGATTAGAGACTGAAGTCCGATATGTGTTAAGACTAAAGTTCTCGAAACTATTTTAGTATTCTCCTAGTGAAAGTCTAGCCATCGACACTGATTCTATCCATAACGCCATATGAATATTATTATTATTATCGATTGATTTTCGACTTGCAGGTTGGCAGTCACTTTAAGTTTCTCTGAAAACTTATTTTAATTATATCATTTTAATGTTTTCCATTTTAATTATTTTAATATAGTAATACTATTATTTTTCATGTGATATAATATATTACTTTCACTTGTCCCGACATCTTCTATGCCGTCCAACAGATCCGCCTCTTCATGCACGACCCTCTGTGGACGCTCGCCCACACCGCTACCCGCGGGGACCAGTCGCGCCCCCCCTCCCCCGCCCCACACACGACTCATCGTCCGGGATGCCTCGCGCCCGGGGGCCGGTCCAATCTCGCGTTCGGGGCGATGTGTCGGACCTCGATTTGGTTGACGATTTGAATTGTACTGGACGGATGTGGGGGCATCCATGTTTTCGTTAGAATCGATCGAGACGTGGTTTTAAATGTTTAAAGGCTGATATGTTTGGTCTGACGACCTTTTTAGTGAACCGAATTCGTTGCCGATTTGTGGAGTCACCACCAAGTAATTTTGGGATACTGAGAAACCGTTCAAGTCAACTTTAATCCTTAGCCGGCTCAAAGCTTAGTGACATGGGGACCTATAGATAGAGATTTGTACCCTTAAGCATTCCATGTCTAGAATGACTCTCATTACCAATGGTTTCGGCCATTCGGAAACCGTAGATACTAAGTAAGGAGTGAGGGTACGTATTGGGAAGCCAACGTCTGATAGACATTAACACTCAATCCCGCCCGCACGTAGCGGCCTCTACTAATCAATCCGTGGGCTGATAACTTCGTTCCTTAATTGTGGAGGAAGTACGATAACATCCGTTGTTTTAAACCCTATGCCTTTGCTATGTCGATTGTTTAAGGACAAGTAAGTTTTTGTTGTCAAAGTAATTGCTTTTACATTCTTTGCATGCGATTTCACGTGACAAGAAGGGCATGAAAAGATGCACGTAGGAGAGTAGAGAGTACTAGGATATTATTCGTATTAGCAAATCAATTTTAACGTGATAATACGATATTAGTCATTCTCGTGGTATACCTTACCTGGTATTCTGCTTAAGGTGCGTCGGTTTGGTATTAATAAGGATCCGTCGAACCACGTGTGAGGGGTGAGCAACGTGATTAATACGAAACCCGACCACCGGTTGTTTAGTTTTAGTTTGTTTACATTTTGAATTTCATGTTAGGTGATATAGCATGCGATTATGGTCATAAAAGCGGTAAATCATATGAAAGTTGTAAAAGCGAAATGTAAGTAAATCACATTGTGAGGAATTACACCCTTAGAGTGCACACTCAACGAGACACAATGCGTAGATGGTTGAGAACGGATCTCATGACTACTTGGATTTACTTAAGGTGTTTTAGTGCATGTGGTTAAAGTTGTGAACATTACGTATGTTTACGACGGGTCGTGGATTTAGTATCCACGTGAGACAGACTCGACGTTATCGAAGTGCATAACTAAAAGTAGTATGTAAAGTTGTGTTTAGATGACAACCTACTGACGGTACGACTTCTAAGGGCGGATCCTCCTAGTTTTCCTTCGGTAATTCCGGTAGAGCTTTGCTACGGTAGGCTGGTTCAACTAGTCAAGACGGGTGCCCTTTTTTGTTCAGATCGAGTCAGTAACTCGAGGAACTACGAAGAGTAGTGTTGATTCGTAAGGCACAAATCGATGAGAAAATTATCGAGTGGATCGTGCCTAATGTCGTAGTTTGACGCTAAAGAAGAGCTAAAGGCTCGTAGAAAGAAGAGTTAAGATTGAGATGTGAGTTGTGTCTCGTTCTCCAATTTTGACTTGTGTTGTGAATGAACGGAGAAAGGGAGTATTTATTGTTGTTCGCGTAGCTCATTTCAATATTTCAGGCGCACGGTGGCTGGCGGCGCAAAACTGAGGCGCCCGGCATGAGGCGGCCCAGTTCTTAGGCGCCCAACCCCGTGCGACTGAAATATTAAAAATTCGATTTGATACGCGTGATCTTGGATGAAGGCGGAGGATCTAGGGTTCCGTGCCTAGGGTTTCGGGTGATTTTGTGCTTGACTTTCGAAGCTTGACCTGGTTTGACCTTGTTTAACTTGGCCCGATGTGTTGACACGTGTTTAACTTTGTGTGTTTCGGAACCGATTCGGAGCCCCGGTGTCTAGAATTGACTCTAATTAGTGTCGACGCGACCGTAATAACATGACTAAAATCGTCTTGATGTTGAATTAGTTTTTCCGAGTAATTATTAGATCCGTTCTATAGAAAAACCATCTAAAACATCGTAAAATCGTGTCGTGTTGCAGTCTGATCATCATTGGATGTTTGCTGGGCACTCCTGCAGCCACCAGGTCCAAATATGGGTGTTTATAGAAGCCTTTACTTTGACTGAGACTTGGACAGGCGAAAGTCAAAGCATTGTCGTCCAGGTCAATCGAGGATTACGACCTGGTGGCTGTCCTGCTCAGGTCGCTTTAAGTCCGTTGGACTACGTACTAAGGCTCGTCAGCCAAGGTTTAGAAATCATACATGACCTCCTCGCCTGCGGATGTCTGTTGAAGCTCTCTGGTTTTGGTTTGCTTGTTTGCTTTGGGTTTGCGGGGCTATTGTAGTTGATTGGTGTTTCAGTTTTTGGCATGGACCTTTTGCTCGAGTCTTTCTCGGGTGACTCAGTTTTGACTTAATCCCTTACGGGTGGCTGAATTAGATTAGACTTATCTCTCTCGCGTGGCTGCGTTGATTTAGATTTATCCCTCTCGGGTGAATGCGTTGATTTTAGATTTATCTCTCTCGGGTGGCTACGTTGATTTAGATTTATCTCTCTCGGGTGGTTGCTTTAGATTTATCCCTCTCGAGTGGTTGCGTTGATTTTAGATTTATCCCTCTCGAGTGGCTGCATTACATTTATTCCTCCCGAGTGGCTGCGTTGGATTAAATATAATTTTCTTTGGAACAGAATCCTGTCTTTTCCTAGACTTTCTTTAAGACAGTTTCTGACTATCTTTGGTCTGTTCTTTGGAACGAATCTTTGTCCCTGGACTTTCTTCGAGATAGTTTCTGACTATCTCTGGACTATTCTTTGGGACGGATTATTGTCCCTGGACTTTCTTCAAGATAGTTTCTGACTATCTCTAGACTATTCTTTTGGACGGATCTTTGTCCTTGAGCATTCTTCGAGATAGTGTCTAACTATCTCTGGACTATTCTTTGGAACGGATCTTTGACCCTGGGCTTTCTTCGAGATAGTTTCGAATTCTTCGGGAGTCTTGGGTGTACTTGTATGCTGACACAATTTGTATGTAACATTTAGGTGAAACCCCAACTCACGCTGGGGAGGAAATTATTTATGATCGATTTTTGAAAAAATGCTGAAGAAATTTTTTTGAAATTTTTTGGAAATGCTTGGGATGACTTGATTCCTGATCAGATTCCGACACGGATTCCTAAGATTCCCCGGTTAGGCCTGTATGCCTAGATGAGGTAGGGAGTGTGATAAAAATTCTTATTCCTGTGGTGACTAGGAAAGGGATTTTCTCTTATTATAAATAGAGGGTTTTTGCTCTTAATTTTTCATATTCCATTCCAAATCTTCTCTTCTTATCTTAAAATCCCTTAGACTTTTAAGACAAAAAAAACAATTCCTGCAATGGTATTGAACATCTGACCGCGATGCTTCACTCGTGGGCTCAAAATTTTCGAGACGAAGATAAAGTTCAGCTAACTCAAATGGGAATTGTTGCTTTGTTCCCGCTTCAACGACTCAAGGTGGATTCGCATTTTTTGGATGCTTGCTTATCCTTTTGGGATACTACCCACCATTTTTTTGCCTTTCCTCGGGGAGAAATATGTCCCCTTCCTGAAGAGATTGCAGCCGTAGGGGGTTGGTGCCCTAATGCTTGTCCTGTTATTCCTCCCTTTTATCCTGACCCAAGGAGGAGACTGAGGGATTTTCTTGAGTTGTCTCATGCTGAGACAGCCCGTATGGTAAAGGGGAATTCTGTTTCCCTATTTGACCTGGCTGACAAATTTATGAACCCAAATGGCGCAAGAATCACTTCTACCCATAGGCGTAGGGCTTTCGCCTTTTGTATGCTGCATCGATATGCCTTTGAAGGTCGAATGGACGCTAACTCATGCTTAGGCGAAATCAGGCTAATCAGCATAGTGGACCAGATGGAGACAGGTCATAGCCTGGCCTGGCTGATAACTGGGGAGATTATTATGGGTCTTGACGCTAGAAGACTTGACCCGGATCGACAATTAATGGGAAGCATTCGCCTTTTGCAGGTATTTAACCGTTTTTTTCTCCTTTTTCCGAAAAATTGCCCGAATTTTCCGAAGAAAAAAAAAAATTTCGAAATTTTTGATTTTTCGAAATTTTCTCCTTTTTTTTCCGAATTTTCTCGAATTTTGAATTTCTTTTTTCGAAAGTTTTTTCCGAAATTTTTTTTTTGAATTTTTGCCGAAATTTTTTTTTTCGAAAAATTCGAACTTTTTGATTTTTCGAAAATTTTTGCAGATCTGGTTATCCGAGCGCCTGTCAATCATAGAGCACCCGGTGAACATATCCAGATATCACAGCTGTCAAATTGGCTCACGGTCCCGACAAATAAGCCCGGGTCATCACATAAATCGGAACTATTGGGATGAAGAGCTAAAATTCCATGGCGGGCCTTTGATTAGATGGAATGTCATCTGGTGGTTCCTTTCAAAACTGACGGGATTAGCTAAGAGGGACAAAGCCCGTTATCTGGTGAACTTGTCTTTGAATTGGACCGTCCATATCTACCCAGATCGTATTCTGAGACAGTTCGGTTCGTTTCAGCAGATCCCCGAGACTGAAGCAATCATTAGCGTTTCGCTCCAATTGACGGACGCTATGTGTGACACGTGGCTACAATGCTGGTTTACCCGTGTCATATGGACTATACCTAGCCCTTGTCAAACCGTTTGGGTTTCTGAGTCATACCAAAAATGGACTTCTGAAGAATCCAAGGAGACCCGTAAAGCTTTGAAGACTGACGAGGCTTTTGACTTGGCCCGTCGAGAATCGGTAAAAGACAATAGGTGGTTCTTTGATAAAGAGGAAATTCCAACTACCCTCGCCCCGCCGGAGTCGGGTTATAAGTAAAAAACTAAGACTCGAGCTAATGAGACCGGTGCTAGTGACTTGGAGAGGAGGCTTGGGCCAAAACTAGCGGTCCGAGATAGACTAGGTCCGCGCGACCGGTTACCCGAGAGGGTGAAGGCCCGCCTAGGACCGACTGAGGTGACTGGGGAATCGAGTTTGAAGAAACGAGCCCGGGTTAAGGAGGTTCCCTTGGTGATTCGGGAGCGCTCACCTCCACGTCGACGTCGGTGGACGGAAAAGGAGACTAAGGACAAAGGAAAGGGAAAAATGCCCTAGTTTTATTATTTAAATATTAGTATTATCTATTGTGTGCTTTTTTTTTGGAATTTTTTGTAATTTTCCAAGTTTATCGGATTTTTTTTTTGAAATAAATAAAGGAGTTTATTAAAAATTGTTCCTGTTTTTTCGATTGCAGTGGTTGTGCCCTTTTGAGGGGCTGCCTACGTATCCACAATTAGCGGAATCAAACCAAACGTAGTTCAGACTTAATTTGCAATTTCGAAATACATCAAGACTATTGGTTCAAGATGCTTGTAACAATAGAATAAGTGATTCTAGCTTTTGACTTGTCTTTAAAAGTTTATGTTGAGAAGATGTTTTTAATAAACTTTTGCAAATGACATTGAGAGAGATGAGTTAAGGGTAGTAACGCTTCAGCTGGTCTAGGTTAGTTGGGTTGACAAACTCATTCCCGTCCAGATCTGTTAGCATTACTGCTCCGCCTGATAGAATCTTCTTTACCAAATATGGCCCAGCCCAGTTAGGTTTGAACTTTCCCCTTGAGTCTATTGGTAATAAAGCTCGAACAGATTTGAGAACCAAGTCTCCTTCTTTGATGTTCCTGGGCCATACCCTTTTGTTGAAGGCCCGTTGGATCCTCTTCTGATAAATTTATATATTATTGAGGGCACGAGATCGTCGTTCGTCTAAAAGGACTAGCGAGTCATATCGTGCTCGAACCTAATCAGCTTCGGGTACTTGACTTTCGAGTAAGATTCTGAGTGACGGCACCTCTAGCTCGACAGGTTGTATGGCCTCCATCCCGTATGTGAGGTAATACGGTGTTGCCCCGGTCGCAGTACGAATCGAGGTCCGATATCCCCAAAGTGCAAATGGTATCTTATCGAGCCAATCCCGGTAATTATCAGCCATCTTTTTGAGTATGGTGACAATTGTTTTATTAGCTACTTCTACCGCTCCATTGGTTTGGGGTCGGTAGGGTGAAGATGTATGCCTTTGAATTTTGTACTTAGTTAACAACGCTGCCGTCTCGGCTTGAAAATGGGTCCCGTGATCACTGATGAATTCGTGTGGGATCCCATATCGGCATATTATCTTATTTTGAATAAACTTGGCGACATGCTTGGCATTGAGAATACGGTAGGATTCAGCTTCGACCCATTTGGTGAAATAATCAATTGCTACCAAAATGAAGCAATGTCCTCCGGTTCCCGAGGGATTTATCTTTCCGATTACATCGATTCCCCATGTTGAAAATGGCCAGGTTGATGTCATGGTGTACAGCAGGGATGGTGGCATATGCTGCACATTGGCAAAAATTTGACAATTATGGCAATGTCTAACATATAGCTGGCAATCGGTTTCCATGCTATTCCAGTAGTATCCGAGTCTCATGATCTTCCGGACTAGCATTTGGGCGTTCATGTGTGGACCACACTCGTCGTCGTGCACCTCGGCCATGACCTTTTCGGCCCTACCCTTATCAACACATAAAAGGAGAGCCCCCTGCGGTGTCTTTTTGTAAAGTTGTCCGTCGTCGGTACGGACGAACTGGGCTGCTAGCCTACGTAGGGCCTTTTTTGCTCGATTTTCGGCCCCGGGTGGATACTCCCCGGTCGTCAAGTATGCTTGGATAGCCTTATACCACGGTTCGGGATCAGGTATCTCGTTATCTTCAATGTCGTGGATATATGCCGGCTCGGATCGTCTTTCGACACAGATTGGCATGCTGGTCACATGATCGGGGATGTTTAGCAAAGATGCCAATTTTGATAATGCATCTGCGAACTGATTTCCTCCCGGGGTAAGTATATATATTCTACTTTTTGGAATCGTTGCTCGAGATGTCTTACTCGTGCCTGGTAGGCCACGAGATTAGCATTTCTGGTTTTCCATTTCTGTAGTGCTTGGTTAATGACCAGAGATGAGTCGCCGTGTACTCGGAGGTTTGTGACCCCTAAGTCGGCGGCGGCTTGTAGCCCGTGGATACATGCTTCATACTCAGCGGCGTTATTCGTGACGTCAAAGTTTAATTTGATGGACACGGGAGTATGTTCCCCTCTTGGCGAGATTAGGAGAATTCCGACTCCAAATCCTCGGAAATTGGATGCCCCGTCAAAATATAAGTCCCATGTTTCGGCGTCGGTATGGAAAATATCTTCATCCGGGAAGGACCAAGTGTCGGTGTGTTCTTCTTCGGTTATGGGACTGTCAGCGAGAAATTCGGCTACTATTCGGCCTTTGATGACATTCAATGGTACGAACTTCAGATCGAACTCTGCCAACGTTAGGGTCCATCTTGATATCCTGCCGTTGAGAATGGGCTTTTCGAAAAGGTACTTGATCGGATCCATTCTGGATAGTACTTGTACCTCGTAACTGAGCATGTATTGTTGGAGCTTCTTGGTGGCCCAGACCAAAGCTAAGCACGTCTTTTCAAGCATGGTGTATTTACACTCGTACTCGGAGTTGACCGTTTGAGCTAGCATAGCCCCCATGGCTGTCTCTGTCGTGGTTAGGTATAGTGACAAAGGCAAACCGTGCTGAGGTGGCATCAGGACCGGCGGGGAGGACAAAATTTCTTTGATTCTATCAAAGGCTGCTTGAGCTAGCATAGCCCCCATGGCTGTCTCTGTCGTGGTTAGGTATAGTGACAAAGGCAAACCGTGCTGAGGTGGCATCAGGACCGGCGGTGAGGACAAAATTTCTTTGATTCTATCAAAGGCTGCTTGACACTTGTTGTCCCATAGTAACCGTTCCCCTATTTTCAGGTTTTTGAAGATCGGTTCACACACCATGGTTAGCTTTGAAATGAATCTGCTGATGTATTGGACTTTTCCGAGAAACCCTCTTATCTCCTTTTCGGTTTTAGGGGGCTTCATCTCGGTGATGGCCTTGATTTTGGCTGGATCGACTTCGATACCACATTGGCTAACGATATGACCCAGTAATTTGCCAGATGTTACCCCGAAACTGCATTTCTGAGGGTTTAGCCTCATGTTGTATTTGCGTAATCGGGTGAAGAACTTTCTCAGGGCGGTGATGTGACCGTCCCTGTCTTTAGATTTGACGATCATGTCGTCCACATACACTTCCACTTCCTTATGCATCATGTCATGTAATAAAGTTGTGGCAGTTCGTTGATAGGTGGCCCCGGCATTGATGAGACCAAATGGCATGACAGTATAGCAATAAGTACCCCAAGGTGTAATGAAGGTGGTCTTATCCATATCTTCTTCTGCCATTTTTATCTGGTTATACCCAGCATACCCGTCCATAAATGATAGAAGGGCATGATCAGCTGTGTTATCCACCAGTATATCAATGTGTGGTAACGAGAAATCGTCTTTCGGGCTTGCCTTGTTAAGATCCCGAAAGTCTACACAGACACGTACCTTACCATCCTTTTTAGGGACCGGTACGATGTTTGCAACCCAATCTGGATACTCGTAGACTCGTATGAACCCAGCCTTGAATTGTTTGCCGACTTCCTCCTTGACTTTGAGGGACCATTCGGACCTCATGCGTCGGAGTTTTTGCTTAACCGGCTTGAACCCTTCCTTGATCGGTATATGGTGCTCGGCTATTTTGCGATCAATCCCCGGCATGTCCTTGTAGGACCATGCGAAGACGTCTTTGAATTCTTGAAGGAGATTTACGAATTGTTGTTTCTCCTCGGGATCTAAGGATAACCCTATCTTAAGCATCTGAGGTTCTAAGGTTGTTCCCACGTTAATGGATTCGGTTTCTTCGATTACCGGATTGCGGGATTTCCTTTGTTCTAGCTGCTCGATCAGATGTGGAGGCAAGGATACCTGTTTGTCGGGTTTCTCAATGTCATTGCACAGAATATTTTTGAAAGTAAGAAAATTTTGAAAATGAGACAAGTCGTAAGCAGAACGGTTGTTATTATTGATCATGAATTGAGAAAATAGCTCGAAAAGAGCTGCCATCTGATCACTAGTCAGTGGCGGGATAGGTAGGATGCCCGGGACAGACCCCAAGGCACCAGAAGTAGCGAAAGGAAGAGGAGGAGTTACAGGACTGACCCTAGCACCGGACTCACTAGACTCAATCTTAGACTCTGACTCGGACTCCGACTCGGACTCCGACTCAGATTCTGGCATTTCTCCTTCCCCTGTGATCAGCTTGTAAGTCTTTCCTTGACTGTCAGTCCACTTGACAGTCTTCCTCCAGGCTCTCTTTTCTGTCCCGGACCCGACATCCGAGATCAGCTTAGATGGATCAAAGGTGCGGCTACGGAGAATGAGACTGACCAGCTCTTCCTTCGGTGCTGGGGCCGTGAGTTCTTCTCCAAAAAGTAGCCCCAGTGCGGGCTCAGTATTCTTAGCATCTTCGGACTAGATGAGAGCGAAAATGTAGTTGCAATCCTGGGCCAAGTGGGTCCCAGGTTGCGTAGGATTGGGCCGATATAGGCCTGTCTGAGCGGACTCGAATACTGGAGTGACAAAGGTGACCTTGCTGGCTCCAGTTTGGCCCATATTCTCTGGGGTTATGGTATAACCCAGACCAGTTTGAGTCCTCCCGTTATCTAGGACTTCGAGGATTTTCCCTGCGGGAAGATTGGGCCTTGATGTAGCCCCCGGCAGATAGCCCAGATTCTGTAACATCCGGTCAATGCTACCCGTGAATTAGGGTCGGAAAAGATACTCTTCTTCAATGGTCCCTACGAAGTCAAACCCCCCAGAGATCAGTGCGGCCCGAGGTGTTGCAGTTAGCCACAGTCATAGGCGTGGCTTCTAGAGTGATGACGGTGTCATGCAAAGGTAGCTTGATTTTCCGATGCAGGGTGGAGGATACAAACCTGGTCGCGTGGATCCAAGGTCTTCCTAAAAGAAGGTTAAAGGAAGAAGTCACGTCGATCACTTGAAATTCCAGCTCCTTCTCTATCGGGCCTGTTATAATAGTAAGTTTTATGGCCCCGGCTACTGACTTTGGACTTTCGTCGAAAGCCTGAATGGTTTTAGCTGTGGGAATGTAGTCGGCCTCGGTGATGCCGAGAGCTTTGGCGGTCCTTAAAGGAAGGACATTGACTGCGGACCCGTCGTCGATCAGGGTCATGGGCAGGTACTTTCCACGGCAGATCACCGTGATGTAGAGGGCCATGTTGTGGGCTGGCCCAAATGGTGGTAGATCAGCATTGGAGAAGGTAATTAGTGGGCCTTCTTCTTTAGCTTTCCCCTTTAGGTGGGGCAGAACCGTGGCTACCATTTCAGCTGGAGTAGCCGTAGAGTCGATTTTGACTTGATCGAGGGCCTTAGTGAGTGCCTCTCGATGTTCTTGTGAGCTAACTAGGAGTTGCCATATAGAGAGGTCAACTCGGGTCTTGCTTAGCTGCTTTACAAGAGCCTTTTCGGTAGTTGGCTCTTCCGGGGCGACCTTCACTCTAGGTGGCTCGGCGATGATGAGGGCTTGACTATTGGCAAAGGCCCTGGACTTAACCTTCTGGATCTCCTCAGGTGTGATGGGGACAGCTTCCCCCTTGGCGAGATAGACGTCGTCTTTGTCGTCGCACCAGATCCCGTTTATTTGTGGGACAAATGGGGAAATGAGATGTGAACAGTCCATGACTTCCCCGGAGAAGATGGCGTGAGTGACCAACGGGTTATCCTTGTTGCTGGGCTTGCTTCCAGGTAAAGGGATCTTCCCACTTTCGATGAGATCCTGGATAAGGTGCTTTAGTTTCCAACATTTTTCGGTATCGTGTCCCTTTGCCAAGTTGGTACTGGCAGTAAGCCTGGATGTCGTAGGCATTGGTGCGACGCTCGACAGGGAGCTCAAGTGTTGGGCCTATCGGGGTGATCAGGCCTTTTGACGATAGCCTCTGTAAGGCATCTGCATAGGTGGTGCCTATGTCAGTGAATACCCGGGGTGTGGTATTCTTTTTGGACGGGGTATCAAGTAGGTTTACCTCGTCAAAAATGCTATGAGTGGCAGCAATAGATGTGGGCTTGCTTGTCGATGAGCTGGCCCCTTGGTATCCCTTCGCGGAGGCCTTAGTGAGGCTTTCCAACCTTAGATCATCTTCAATTCTCGTCCCCATCTCAGTCAGGGCCGCGAAACTAGGTATGATGGCGTACCGGAGATGGACCCGGTAGGCGGGAAGGAGGTTCTTGACGAAGGCTTCAACCAGCACTTTTTCACTGGGCTTATCGACCGGTTTGACGCTTTCAGCCCTCCAGCGCTGAAGGTATTTCGTAAACCCTTCTTTCGGTTCCTGGGCCATTACTTCCAGGGTGCGCATCGTGGTCTGGATTTCTGTATTGTCGGCGTAGTTCCGAGCGAATTCCGTCGCCACGTCATCCCAAGTTTTGTATTTCTTGGAATCGAGCCTGTAGTACCAGCCTCGTGGGTGCTTCTCGAGGGAAGAGGCAAACAGGTGCTTGAACATGTCTGACTTGAACCCCTTTAGGGCCATAAACTCCTTGAAGTCCCGAATATGGTGCACCGGGTCTTCGGTACCTTCGAATATTGGCAGGCCCGTCAGGTTAAGATTGGCGGGCAATTTGTCGGTGAGGGGCGCATAGGCCCGAGCATTCTCCGTATGAATCGAGTTATGGGTCGACAGATGGACCTGCTCTTGCAGCTTGAGGACTGCGCCGGCTAATTCAGCTAATGGCCCGTCGGTATCAATCCCGCTGATAGGGGTATTCTGCTCTATGGCGCTAACTCGGGTAAGGAGGGCGATTTGGTCTCCCCTCATCTGTGTCAGTTGATCTTGTAGCTTAGTCAAAGTGGTGGTCAATTGATCAATGGCGTCTTTCGTCATGGTTCGGGTGTGGGGTGGCCTGTCTGTAAGAACTCCGTGTAATCAGAATCGGACCCAGATTGAAGAATGCAACCCGAGAAAGAAAAGAAACTAGACCCGGACAAAAGACCGAAGACCGACTCCTAGACGGGTGACTCGTGGACGGTGGGCTTTCTTTAGGATTTTGGCAAAATCGGCCTAGTCCCGTGTGAAGAAAGACCTACGTGTGAGCTATTCCCCAGACTTTGGACCCTAAAGTGTAAATGGACTTCCCTTTCTAGGAGTTTGTCCTACGTAGGTGGGCCGTGCCTTGTCAAATAAGGCGGACTGGGATGGGGTAGAAACTCGTGATGTAAGATCGACGGAGTTTCGACGCTATAGACTCCAACAACTTATGACAAGACCCGACACTGCTAAATACGGGAAGTCCTAAGAAGAAGAAAGTTTTGAAAAGGGAATTTGGATTTGAAAACCGAACAAAGTCGGATAGGATGGCCCGATTTTTTTTGAAAATCGAAAAAAAACGTTACCGGGTCGAGATTTCGGATTTTTGAAACGGTTTGGGCAGCATACCGGCTAAAAATAGGCTATTTTGAGTCAAAATCATAAGTCCTAAATTTGGTAGCTTTCCGGGTTTTGAAAAATAGATGGGTTTGAAAAGATGCTAGTTTTTGAAAATGACGGTATTTGAAAAGACGATAAATAGATCAAGTAGCACGTAGTCACAGAAACAGTATAATGACACCATGTATGCTCCTAATCTAAGTCTCGGTCAGTCGAATAGGGTCTATACCAACGACGATAGCTTTCTCGCAAATCAGGACGGTCTTCCTAAGCCGAGTTGGTCTTAGAACCTGCCGTAAAACCCATGCGAGTTCCGCCATCGAAGTCTTTAGTGCACCCATTTAGGAATGCACCGTGGTATAGTGGGACGTCGGTCACAAGTAACCGGCCCGGGAAAGATTTGAGTTATGCATGAACCATTGGACTAAAACGTGTACATTACTAATCGAACGATTTCTTTTCGGGTCTCACCCAGAGGATGCCGATGGTAAGTGACACATCAGTTTATCCCCAGCGGAGTCGCCAAATTGTGGACATGACATAGGTTCACCCCGACGCGGCCACGCGCGGGTTTGGGGCGGCGAATGAATCTCATGTGAGATGGATCTCGAGTTGAAATTTAAATCGAAGTAGGAGTCGCCACCGAACTTTGTGGGAGTTTGGGCCCGTTCGAACCCACTCTATGTCGTAGTGGGCCGTGCACAAAGTACGGCCCATTCCAATTTCAAAGTTTATTGGGTTCGTCCCTTAGCATTGCGATACCGATACCGACATTATCGGTAATCGAGTATTGAATGACTCTCGTATGCCAATGGATTCGGACATCCGGAAACCATGGTTCTGAGTAAGGGGTGAGGGTACGTGTTGGGAAGTTCACAAAGAACACCCAACCCCGCCCGCACTTAGCGGCATTTACTAAGATATTGTTCGATTTTGGTGTACGCGTGTTAGTTCGACGGCTGAATGATATGCAAAAAGTGTTTTGACTAAACATGCGAATAATTGAATGGGTTGCTAGGTCGATTTAATGCATCTAAAAATAAACGTTGAAGTTGTATTTAGAATGCGAGGTTCGTTTTAGTATAATAAAACAAACAATAAAATAAATTGCTGAAAACATGAACGAATGGGTTAGTAACGGTTTGTAAATTGAATAAACGATGTAAATATGATATGATGCATGGTTTTGAAAAGATAGTGACACGTGATGGATTAGACACGCGTTGACCGAGGTCAAAAAAAAAGTATTTATCGAAATATGAAAATATGTCGCGAAAGTCGCTATTTTATGTAAGGAACGAAAAGAATAAAAAGACGAGAAAGCGAAGAAAAGAGGGTCGGCCTTCCAGGCACTCGCGCGAGTCGCCTGGGAGGCGCGCGACTCGCGCGGGAGTCTGTCCGGCTTTTTTTTTTTTTCGAAAATTGTCAATTTTTATAAATCGCGTACAAATATGGATTAATTTATACTCGATTTATATTTTCGATATTCGTCGTATTCGATATTCGATTATGAAATAGATATCAAATAGTTAGAATGATTTTTAGAAAAAGTTTTGTAAAGTTTGTTTTGAAAAGAGTTTGAACGAAAAAAAAAATATTAATTCTCTCCGCGTAAAAATCGTCGAATTTTGTTTAAAAAAGATGTAACGATTTTTTTTAGCATCAACGAGATTTAATTTAGTTCTGTGTTAGATACGATATCCTATTAGAGAATCGATATCGTATTTTAAGAACGTTTATATACGAAAATAGTTTTTGTAGTATCGATATTAGAAAATAAAAAAGATGCAACGACGACCCATAAAAAAAACCGACTAACGAGAAGAAAAAGAAAGAGGACGAGAGAAAGGAAGAGAAAAAGGGAAGAATCGGGTTTGATTTTACACCCTCAACCTACATGCTTTGTTTTCTCGGAATTGAGCTCGTCGGAAAGTGGCTTAGGAACGGGAGCTTTGAGACGATGTGGGTGAGTTAGGGTGTCGGTTTGGTCGTGCAGGGTGACGAGTTTGGGCCGGCTAGTGGGGTCGGATTCGTCGGGCTGATTTTGACAGTATTTCGATGCTTCTTTGGATGTATGGATGTTATGGGATTAGATATGTAACGAAGGTTTATGATTATCAATTGTAGATGTGAATGATTGATAGATGTGAATAATTGATAGATCGATAATTGTGGACATGACATAGGTCCACCCCGACGCGGCCACGCGCGGGTTTGGGGAGGCGAATGAATCTCCATATGAAACGGATCGAATTGAAATTTAGGTCTATGCGGAGTCGCCACCGAATTTTGTGGTTATTTGGAACCATTCGAGCCCACTCTATGTCGTAGTGGTCCGTATACAAAATACGGCCCATTTCCGATGTCAGAGTTAATTGGGCTCGTCCCTTTGCATTTGATACCAGTACCGACATTATCGGATATTGTGTATTGAATGACTCTCGTGCGCCAACGGTATCGGGCATCCGGAAACCGAGGTTCTGAGTAAGGGGTGAGGGTACGTGTTGGGAAGCCCACAAAGGACACCCAACCCCGCCCGCACACTAGCGGCCTCTACTAAGAATTCGAATGACTTTCCAATACGCGCGTTAGTTAAACGGGAAAATGATATGCAAAGATTATTTTCCCTAAACATGTGAATGAAATTGAAAAGAGGGTTTCTATGTCAATTTAATGCAATTAATTCTACGTCAAAGTGGAATTTTAGCATGTGGGTTCATTTTAATAAAATAAAACAAACGATAAATCAGCAAGAATAACAAACGGTTAGTAACGTCATAACGAATAATAACGGTTTGCAAATTAATGAATGAAATAGAATGATGTAAAATTGGACGGTGCATGGTTTGAAAGAGGTTATGACACGTGATTGATTAACACGTGTTGACCGAGGTCAAGGAAAAAATATATCGGAAACTTGAAATATGCCGGAAAAGTCGATGTTAAAAAAAAGAAGCTGAAGATATGCGTCGTGGTTTTCGGAGAACCGTGCGACTCGCCCAAGAGGGGCGCGACTCGTCCGAGACGCGCGACTCGCCTGAGAAGGGCGCGACTCGCCCGAGACGCGCGACTCGCCTGAGAAGGGCGCGACTCGCGCCACAGGCTGCCCCGGACTCGGTTTTTCGAAAACTGTTAATTTTGATAAATCGCGTACAAATATGGACTGATTTATACCCGACCTAATATTTTCGACATTCGTTATATTCAATATTCGATTATGAAATCGATATTGAATACTTAGAATGATTTATACTCGATTTTAATTGTGATGCTCGTCATATCCCATATTCGATTATGGAATCGATATGGAATACTAGAGTGAAAAAAAATAAAGAATATTGATTTGAATCGCTTAAAATAACCAAGACGATATAGATATTCCTCCGCGTTTGTAGTGTCATGATTCGAACGAATTAAATAACATCTACGTTAGCATCAACGAAAAATTGAATTGGCTAAATTGTTTGATTAGATTATTAGACTCGACATCCAATTATGGAATTGGCATCGGATCTAACGTATCGACACTTTGCTTGAATGAAAACTTGATTCCCTCGGCTTTTCCGACATCGAAATAAATCCCTAAGGATTAGGATGTCAGATCCGCGTCAACGGGTTTCGACCCTTATTAAATATAATGCTTGTTTTTGAAAATTAATGTAAATATATGACTCGAACAATGATGAAAACGAAATAAAAAAAATTGTTTAAGTTAACTTATCTCAATAATCAAATAATCGGGGTATTGGAACAAGCGACCATCAACGCTGTGTGCAGTACACTTGTATATTCGTGTTTCCTTATTCCGATACCCCTCTTATTCGACACAAATCGATAAGTATTTTAGTGTTTTGTATTAGTTATTATCGATATTATAATGCAAGGAACGAAATAAAACAAAAAAACGCGAAAAAGATGAAGATGACGAGAGGAAGAGAGGAAGGAGAGAAAGGGGTTTTGACACCCTCAACCTACATGTTCTTGTCTCGGAACGGACTCGTAACCGTGGCTTTACACAAGAGTCTTCGAGGTTTTATGGAGGTTAAGTTATGGTGGCTCGGGATTGATTCCTAAAACTAGGTTTAGGGTTTTTGCTAGTGTAGGATTTCTAGGGTTTGATTAGGGTTGCATGTGTAAGATTAGGGTTCTTGAGGTTGTGAAAAAGTTGTTTAATGTATTGCATGGGGGTTTCTTATATAGGCAAGGCTATACATCCCCTAGCTAGGGTTAGGTGCTCCGGGTAGCCCCCGGGCTTGGTTGAGTAGCATGGTCCGTCCGATCGGGCCCATTCGATCGGGTGGGTCAGTTGTAGTGTGAAGGTCCGTCTTTTTGGATTGTACATTGGATGTTTTGTGGGTTTTGATTTTTGAGTTGGACCCTTGATACCTGGGTGGCTGTTTCGTATGTGTCTTGGAACGACTTTGACCGGGGTTGACCCAATCGCTAAAAGTCGGTTTTATTTCCGGTGTCGGTTTTGACCCAAATTAGTCTTATTTGATTGGAAACGGCCCACTGGACCTGGATTCGAGGTTGATTTTGTGAGGTTTGTACTCTGTAAGTGTGTTAGCCAGCAATTAATGGGTTTGAGCCCGTATCTGAGCGCATAGAAGCACGTTAGCGTCCGATCATCATCGGGTGTTTTTTGGAAACTGCCATAGACACCTGGCAGTCAAAATGCGGGTGTCTACAATAATGTGTGACCGGAGGGTCCTATTTATAAGTGAGGTCCTTGATAGGAGCTAGGAGAAGCATTTCTTGCTTAGGTGACAAGAAACACCGGTTTGGATAGGAAACGTAGGAGTTTGAAGGGGACGAGAGTCCCGTTTCTTGGTGAGAAAGCCATGTCTCGGCTGAAATGGGCTGTTTTGGCCGAGTGTTCGACACTCGGTTGGTAAATCGATTTGGCTTGCGGATAGAATTCCTACTTGAGATCGAATTCTATCCTCGAACGGATTTGTTTAATATTTTCGAGGCTGATATTTTGTAGTATCTGAGCCTAGGCCGAATTGATGAGGTGTCACGGCTGGTTCGTGTTTCTCGGGAAAAAATATCTTTGACCGGGTTCGACCCGGTCGCTAAAAGACGGTTTTGCCTCTGGTGCCGGATTCGACCCAAATTAGTCTTATTTGACTCGAAACGACCTACTGGGCCTGGATTTGAGGTTGGTTTTATAAGATTTGTACTCCGTAATAAGCCTAAACCAAATGTCTCTGATTTAGAGCCCATTTTCGAGTATACTAAAGCATGTTTGCGTCCGATCATCATCGGGTGTTTGGCGGAAACTACTATAGACACCTGGCGGTCCATTAGACTCGCGTGAAGGGCTCGCCAACCGTAAGCTAGAAGTCATACCTGAGCTGATGACGATAACTCCGTGGGGCATTTGGACTTGTCGCATAAGTCCTGGGTGCGCCTGTATGTAGGCCCATCCCGTGAAATGCCGCCGTTGGCTTCCGCTGGGGAGATATCGTTGGTTGCACGTCCCTGTTTAAGTCGTACCTGTATAAGTCACGTAAAATGCATGTAACACGTAGGTAGTAAAATGACTCGCGCTGGGGAAAATGATTTTTTGAAATTTTGAAAATTTTGAAAATTTTTGAATTTTGAAATCTTGAAAATTTGAGATTTTTGAATTTTGGAAACTTTGAGATTTTTGACTCCTAACAAGGATTAGGAAAGTTCGGGATGGAGATTTCCGTGCTAGTATCGAGACTAGGCTTGCGGTTTGATTCCAATTAGGATTAGGAAATTTTCCTAAACAGTTTGCAAGGCTAATGCTATATATAGCCCTCTCTTGCTCTTGATTTATTCATAAATCCCATCACAAATCAACCTCTTCTTAAAAGAAAGTCTCTTTATTTCCCTTAAGGCAAAAAGAAAGTCTCTTTATCTTCTTAAGAAGTTTAGCCATGGGAATCGATGGGTTGAGTGTGATGTTGCAGGAGTGGTCCCGTCGCTTTAGGGACACGGATAGGGTGGCTTTGAATCAAACGGGTGTAACTCAGCTGTACCCGTTCCGTCAGATGGTGGTTGATCGTATTCCTTGATGCATGCTTGGCTTACTGGGACGACATATATCATGTCTTTGCCTTTCCTCGGGGCGAAGTCTGCCCTTTACCTGAGGAGATTGCAGCTATAGGAGGGTGGAACCCGGTGCTTCGTCCAGCCGTCCCGTACTCGATCTATGACCCGAGGAGGAAGCTTCGAGAATTTCTAGGGCTTTCTCACAATGAGGTATCCCGTATGATGGAGGGTGATAAAATTTCTCTGATCGACTTGGCTGAGAAATTTATGAATTCTCTTGATGTTCGGGTTAGACCGGCTTACAGCCGTAGGGCTTTTTCTTTTTGCATGCTTCATGTATTCGCTTTCGAGGGTCATATGGATTTGTTATCCTGTATGGGAGACACCCGTCTTCTGACTGTAGTAGATTTGATGGAGACTGAACACAGCCCGGCTTGGCTGATCACTGGCGAGATTATCCAAGGACTGGACAACCGCAAGAGGGACTCATCAATTCGTCTTACCGGGAGCACCCGATTGCTGCAAGTATGTTACTTTGCAATTTATTTTTTCCGATTTTTAAAAAAATTTCGGATTGGCTGCTGCAGTGAGCACTCTATCGAGTCACCCTGGCACTCGATCGAGTGCCCTCGTAAAAAGCCCCCTGTTTGTGTTCAGGGGTACCACTCGACCGAGTGTCCTAGGCACTCGACCGAGTGTCCTAGGCACTCGACCGAGTGTCCTAGGCACTCGACCGAGTGGCCTTAGGCGGACGCCTATTTCACCTTGGGAACTCATGTTTTTTGTTTCCTTTTTGCAGATTTGGCTTTATGAGAGGCTATCAGTGATAGATCCTCCCCTTGATGCGGGCAACTATCGTCATAATCCGGTGATGACGAGGAGGCGGGCCATTGATTTCTCTCGTCAGATTACGCAAAAGTATTGGGACGAGGTTTTGTCTTTCCATGGTGGTCAGCTAATTCGATGGATCGTTCCGTGGTGGCTCATCTACCTTTGGAGTGGCTTGGACCCGAGAGACAGAGACCGCTATCAGGTGATTCTATCTTTCAGGCAGACGGTTGATCTCTACCCAGATCGCATACTAAGGCAGTATGGATGGACCCAGCGCATCCCTGAAGTTGAAGCAGTTGTGAATGACCCTACCTAACTGACTGATGTGATGTGTGATACCTGGATGCAAAGGTGGTACACACGGCATACTTGGCCCATTGTCAAATCTCGCCACTCAATCTGGGTTTCAGATTCTTACACGAAGTGGACCAAAACAGTTGATGCTAACACTAGTAGAAAACTACTCATTGGAACCGGTTGTAAACTATCCTTTGGAACCTTTTTTCATAGGTTCTACTGCCACAGATTCCTTTGGTTCGAAGCTTTGAAACCGGTTGTAGGAAGGTTCCAAAGGTCACCTTTTGAATCGGTTGTTGATTGAACCGGTTCCAAAGGGTATACCATTGGAACCTAATGTAAACAAAACCGGTTCCAAAGGTATCCTATTGGAACCTGTTGTAATTCACAACCGGTTCCATAGGGTATACTATTGGAACCTGTTGTATTTGACAACCGGTTCCAAAGGTGTCCCATTGGAACCTATTGTGATTCACAACCAGTTTCATAGGCTATACTATTGGAACCAGTTGTAATTCACAACCGGTTCCAATGGTGACCCATTGGAACCTCAAGTAGTTTACAACCGGTTCCAAAGGTGGTAAATTTTTTTTTAAAAAAATGCATATTCAAATCCACAACAATAGTATATACTCAAAGATATCCAACACATGTCAACAATATATATACATACTTGATAAACTAATTGATTAAAAATAAAAATACAATATCTTTATTGATATAAAACCGAAAATTACACCATATATCATCGTTCTACACATCATACATAGTGCAATCTTCTTACTATTCGTGGTAATATACCGTCCACAAGCAATCGACTCCCATCTTTATATTTACGCTCAGCTTCATCTTCAATTGCAAAACTTTATCAACCTTTATATCCAGTCTAGTGATAACAAGAAGACATGAGCAATTATCATTATTTAACTAAGCATAAATTGTGCTTTAAACATCATCACGCTAGCCAGTAAATGAAGTGAACATGACATAGTAGAGGAGAAACTACAATTGTGTTGAATGTGTCAAGGGCCTGCATGATTTACAAAGAAAACAAGCAACCGGCATTATTAAATTCAGCAGAGACGAGAGAAAGCAAGCATTTGCTCAATAAATAAGTAGTTTTGAACGGTTAAACATAATGAACTCATCGATTTTGACAAGCACATTAAACTTCATAGCACATACTTCAAGGACACTCTTAGGCGAACAACTCCACCTACAGGGTTGTTTTAAACCAAGTGCTTAGCAAAGAAATCTATAGAAAAAATTGACCCAAAAAAACACTCGTATTGTAGAATCAAATGACTTGCATGTCTTTCCCTTCATATTCAGCTTGAACTTTCAACTTCTGAAATGCTTCCAATTGATCTAAAATGCAAACCAAAATAACAGTACTCCAAATCATAATAATTATGTGTACAAAAACGTCAAGATTTCCAAAAACCAAAAGAATAAACAAATAAATCAATTGAAAAACACTGCAAAGAAATGTACAAATCCTCCATGTATCCCTGTATCTCTGAAAACTCCATAAAAAAGGCATCCCCGAATACAAATCCATAAAGAAATGTGCTACTCAGTATTTCTTACCCACAAAATCGATGCAGTTATAGTTATAGAGAGAGTTATAGTTATCGTAGCCTTCAAATCAGAACACAACATTTGGATAGAAAACTATCATCATCAAAATAAAACTTACAAAGTGATATAGAAGGATAACAACACCTTCAACTTTGTATTAAAATCAAAAAAAAAATTAAATGTTAAATGAATAAAATAGTAGTACGGAATATTGCTTTGGAGTTGGTACAATTAGCTTATCAAACAACTTACCCCTTTAGGACGTTTTCTATTATTATACCACTATTTCATTTTATTTGATTGAGTATTCTTCTCCAATCCAACTTCATTCTACCTTTGATGATGTTAAATCTGATTAGTATAAAAAAAAAACATATTAAAATCAGCTATGTTAATTATACTACATACTACACATTTGCTCTCTTTAGGCATAACATCTAAAGAGCTTAATCTTCTCGCTCTCTTTGTGTATATGGACACCACTTCCTCATATACTCATTACTTATAATGAAAAAAAATAAGGTGTTGTTAAAAAAAGGGAGCATATTATCCAACATATCTCCAACATTCCCCACCACCAAGGGTTGAAGGCTTTCAAATTAACTAAGTTCCAGAAAAGGGTGAATTATTCATTATTCATGTTCACCTTCCTTCCTTCATTTGCAAAATGGTTTGAGAATCGAGTTTATACCTGCCAGAAAAGATTGCGATGCATCGCCATACTTTTGGGACCGCCTTCTGGCCACATCAGAACGACAATATATGCAACAAATCTTTCATGTAACCTGAGTTTGCTAGCTTTCTTAAATGCTATTTCTACTGGTATCGAGTTATTTGCACCTATCACATATCATGACAAGTATGAAGATGGAAGACAAATAGCTCAAATATAGCAATATAGTCCGAGAATTAAGTTAAATGAGTTTGAAATTTAGTGTGACTGACCTAAACTTCTGTAAGAATCCCAATTATAGGAAGAGCCAAGAAAGTGTTGATCTTTGATGTAAATGAAGTGTTGGGCACAGTGAATGGCATCTAAGCTCCGAAGATGTGCATCATGAGTTTAGGACTGCATCTAAGATACGAACGAGTTGAATAATTTACCTATCCAAAACATCAAAGCAACCAAAATCAGAAGATTAGCCAACTGACTACATAAATCAGTTAACTAGCACTAAATAAAACCTCATATAATCAATTGTTTGAGATTTTTGAACAATTATCAACACTATATTAATGAAATTTCCAGTTTAGCTTGCTTCAGAAGATTTGACACCACGTCTGCCTCTACAGTATTGGCTTTGGATAGGACGACTTTTCCACGACTAAAGTTGTTTATCGGTGTGTCACCGTTAATGGTTTTAAGTTCGGATGTAGGCGAAAAATTTGATGATGTTATAGACTCGTCTCCTGCGAAAAAGCACTAGAATGTCTACAAAATTGAATTAGATGGAATTAAAAGACTGATTGAACATAATTTATAAATAAAACTGATGATCATATTCGTGGATAAAATGCTTCACATGATCAGAATTCAGATATTTATTTGATTGGATTCAGTAACATTACAAAAAAGCATAACAATAATCAAAATTACATTGATTTAGTGTAATAGATATAGCAAAGCTGCTTAATTGAATTCATCGACATTCGAACTCGTGCGACAGAGGGCGATTAAACTCAAAACAGCTCTCTAAATCCTCCAAACAAGATGTAACTTCGACTAAATGCTCAAATTAAACAATCTATCAACAATTCACAAGCATTCAAACTCTAACAATAAAACTGAACAAGATTAAGCGATCAAACTCGATCAACTCACTGAATTCTAAAATTTCGACTAAATGCTAACCACAATATAGAAAGAACCAATATTAGTAAAGCGTTCAAACTGTGAGTACTATAAAATTGAACTGAATCATGTAATCAAATGCAAAGCAATTCAATAAAATCACAAATACACTCAAATTGAACAACAACAACAACGAAGTGCCTAATTTCGAGCCAAACCGAGTCTACACATCTTTACATAAATTGAAAGCAAGTGGAATCAGGAGACTCACAACCTACGCGAAAAAACAAAACTGAAGTGAGAAGGATCTGCACTGCGAACCAATTCGACCCAATAATGCCCCTATTTGTGCGCCCTAATTCATAAATTGAACTACAATCAAGAGTTGGAAACCCTAAGTTTCGAATTTCCAAAAAAGGTCGAAGGCTTGAATTTGGGTGGATTTGGACATGGTAGGGGAGTTGCGAAGTTTAGTTATGGTTACGAGAAGTTTTAATAGTGGAAGTTTGAAGAGGGTAATACTGAAGTGTTTGAAGAAGAGTGACGGTGAAGTGAGGAGAGAGATAGTGAATAATGAAGTTAGCACGCAATATTCAACACTCAAGAGGTTCTGCGCTTCTTCGTTTTTATTTTATTTTTTACTGTATTTCTTAACCTTTGAAACCGGTTTTGAATAGAAAGAGGTTCCATTAATATAGTCTTTGGAACCGGTTCAACTTATAATAGGTGCAAAAATATTTTATAGGGGCCAAATATTTTACCCAGTACCTTTGGAACCTCTTTTTAGTGAACAACCGGTTTCTTTGTTGTAGGATTTTTTTTTTGTCATCTAAGGCACCCCTTGTTTTTACAACCGGTTCCATTTAATAGGTTCCAATGGCATTAATTCTACTAGTGTAAAGCCCGAGCTGCGCTGAAGGTTGACGAAGCTTTTGACCTGCTGAGAAGGGAGCAAGCTAAAGACAATAGGGGCTTTTTCGATGATGGTGACACCCCGGCTACCATGGTCCGTCTCATGTCAGGACAGAAGAAAACCAAGACTCAAGCTGGAGGGTCTAGCGCTAAAGGTGCTTGGGGGAAGATGGGCCCCCAGACTAACTTGGGAAGGAGACTGGGCCCAAGACTACCCGTGCAGGACCGACTTGGCCCACGGGATAGATTACCCGAGCACGTGTGGGCTCGCATTGGACCGAAGACCGTGATAGAAGACCCGTCGCCGAAGAAACGGGCTCGTGTTAAAGAGGTTCCACTTGTGATTCGGGAACGCTCGCCACCACCCCGAAGACCTCAGGCTCCACGTGACCCGAAAGACAAGGGGAAGGGGAAAATGCCCGGATATTAGTCTCCGTTATTATTATTTGAATATTATTATTATTTTTTAGTGGTGTGGTTTTTTTTTGTGTGTATGCCGTGTTCGGCGCTTTTTTTTTTTTAATCGAGATAAAAAGACATATTATTGAACACTGTTCTCGTCTTTCGTTTCTTGCAGTGGTTGTACCCTTTTGAGGGGTTGCCTACGTATCCACAAATAGCGGAATCAAACCAAACGTAGTTCAAAATTTGATTTGATTGATTTTTTTTTTGCAATTTTCGAAATACATCAAGATTATTAATTCAAGATGTGCGACGGTAGAATAATTAATTCTAACTTATTGACTTGTCTAAAATTTTGAAAATTTATAAAAAGACAGTTTTATAAATTTTTGCAAATGACATTGAGATTGGGTTTAGGGGTAGTAGCGCTTCAGCTGGTCCAAGTTGGTTGGGTTGACAAATTCGTTCCCATCCAAGTCTGTCAGCATCACCGCTCCTCCTGATAGGACCTTCTTGACTAAGTATGGCCCAGCCCAGTTGGGTTTGAATTTACCCCTTGGGTCAACCGGTAGTAAGGCACGAACCGATTTTAGGACCAAATCCCCTTCTTTGATGTTTCGGGGTCTAACCCTTTTGTTGAAAGCCCGTTGGATTCGTTTTTGATATATTTGAATGTTGTTGAGGGCCCGGGATCGCCGTTCGTCCAGTAGAACTAACGAATCGTATCGGGCTTAGACCCAATCTGCCTCAGGTACTTGGCTTTCAAGTAGGATCCTAAGGGATGGCACCTCTAGCTCGACCGGTTGGACCGCCTCCATTCCATATGTCAGGTAATATGGGGTTGCTCCGGTGGCATGCGCAGTGCGAATTGAAGTTCGGTATCCCCATAGGGCGAAGGGTATTTTGTCGGGTCAGTCCCGATAATTCTCAGCCATCTTTTTAAGTATGGTGACAATTGTTTTGTTGGCCGCTTCTACCGCTCCATTTGTTTGAGGTCGGTAGGGGGAAGATGTATGCCTTTGAATTTTATATTTTGCCAGCAATGCGGCAGTTTCAGCTTGAAAGTGGGTCCCGTGATCGCTGATGAACTCGTGAGGGATCCCATACCGGCATATTATTTTATTTTGGATAAATTTGGCCACGTGCTTGGCGTTCAAGACACGGTATGACTCGGCTTCGACCCATTTGGTGAAGTAGTCGATGGCCACCAAAATGAAGCAATGACCTCCCGTCCAGGAAGGATGCACCTTTCCAATTATGTCTATACCCCATGTCGAAAATGGCCATGGTGATGTCATGGTATATAAGAGGGAAGATGGCATATGTTGTACATTGGCAAAGATCTGACAGTTATGGCAGTGTTTGACATACACCTGACAGTCTGTTTCCATGGTGTTCCAATAGTACCCGAGACTCATGATTTTTCGGGCTAGCATATGGGCGTTCATATGCGGACCGTTTTCACCGTCATGTACTTCGGCCATGAGCTTTTCGGCCTGTATTTTGTCGATGCATAGGAGTAGAGCCCCCTTGTGCCGTCTTTTTGTACAATTGCCCGTCATCAGTTCGAACGAATTGGGTCGCTAATCTTCGTAGGGCCTTTTTGGCCCGATTTTCAGCTTCCGGGGGGTACTCTTCCGTTGTCAGGTAGGTTAGGACAGCTTGATACCAAGGTTCCGGGTCATTTATCTTGATATCCTGAATGGCGTGGATGTGGGGTGGCTCGGACCGTCTTTCGACACAGATTGGCATGTTGGTCAGGTGATCTGGGATGTTCAGTAAAGATGCTAATTTGGAAAGTGCATCTGCGAACTGATTCTCTTCCCGGGGCAGATAAATGTATTCTACCTTTTGGAATTGTTTCTCTAGAACCCTTACCCGTGCTTGGTAAGCCACGAGATTGGCGTTCCGAGTTTTCCATTTTTGGAGTGCTTGATTGATGACCAATGATGAATCACCGTGGACCCGGAGGTTTGTTACCCCTAAATCAGCGGCGGCTTGCAACCCTTGAATGCATGCTTCGTATTCGGCTGCGTTGTTGGTCACGTCGAAGTCCAACTTGATGGATAAGGGAGTGTGTTCCCCTCGGGGTGAAATTAACAGGATTCCGACCCCAAATCCTCGGAATTTGGATTCCCCATCGAAATATAGATCCCACACCTCTGTATCGGTATGGAATATGTCTTCATCAGGAAAGGCCCATGTATCGGTGTGGCCTTCTTCGGATATTGGGCTGTCAGCGAGGAACTCGGCAACTACCCGGCCTTTGATGGCTTTTAATGGTACAAATTTGAGGTCGAACTCGGATAACATTAAAGTCCATCTTGACAACCTGCCGTTGAGGATGGGCTTCTCGAATAAGTACTTGATAGGATCCATTTTGGATAACACATGTACCTCGTGACTGAGCATGTAATGTCGGAGCTTTTTAGTGGCCCAAACCAATGATAGGCACGTCTTTTCGAGCATTGTATATTTGCACTCATACTCGAGGAACTTTTTACTGATGTAGTAAATAGTCCGTTCTTCTGAATCGACTGTCTGGGCCAGCATAGCCCCCATGGCCGTCTCTGTCGTCGTTAGGTATAACGACAAAGGCAGACCGTGTTAAGGTGGCATTAGTACCGGCGGAGCAGACAGAATCTCCTTGATTTTGTTGAAAGCTGCCTGACATTTGTCGTCCCATAGCACCCGTTCTCCGATTTTTAGCTTTTTGAAGATGGGTTCGCATACCATGGTTAGTTTCGAAATGAACCGGCTGATGTATTGGACTTTCCCGAGAAACCCCCTTATTTCCTTTTCGGTCTTGGGGGGTTGCATCTTGGTGATGGCTTTGATTTTAGCTGGGTCGACCTCGATGCCGCGTTGGCTAACGATATGGCCCAGTAATTTGCCCGACGTTACCCCAAAACTGCATTTTTGTGGGTTCAGTCTCATGTTGTATTTACGTAGCCGGGTGAAGAACTTTCTTAGGGCTTAAATGTGCCCGCTTCGGTCCTTGGATTTGACGATCATGTCGTCCACATAGACCTCCACTTCCTTATGCATCATGTCGTGGAGCAAAGTAGTGGCGGTCCGTTGATAAGTGGCCCCGGCGTTGATAAGCCCAAATGGCATGACGGTGTAACAGTAAATACCCCAAGGTGTAATGAAGGTGGTCTTACCCATATCCTCTTCTGCCATTTTAATCTGATTGTACCCGGCGTACCCGTCCATGAACGATAGAAGGGCATGATCGGCCGTGTTATCCACCAGTATGTCGATGTGTGGTAACGGAAAATCGTCTTTTGGGCTTGCCTTGTTAAGATCCCGGAAGTCCACGCAAACCCGCACCTTGCCGTCCTTCTTGGGTACCGGCACGATGTTTGCAACCCAGTCTGGATATTCAGACACTTGTATAAAGCCTGCTTTGAATTGTTTATCGACCTCTTCCTTGACTTTAAGAGACCACTCGGGCTTCATTCTTGTGAGTTTTTGCTTTACCGGCTTGCACCCATCTTTAATGGGTATTTGGTGTTCGGCTATCTCCTGGTCTATACCCAGCATGTTCTAGGACCATGAAAAGACATCTTTGAATTCCTGGAGGAGGTCTGCGAATTGTTTTCTCTCCTCTGGATCTAAAGATAGGCCCAACTTAAGCATCTGGGGCTCTAAAGTGGTTCCCACATTGATGGACTCGGTTTCTTCGATTACCGGATCTCGGGATTCCCTATGCTCGAGCTGCTCAACCAGATGTTGAGGTAGGGGTACCTGTTCGTCGGGTTTCTCAATGTCATTGCATATAAAATTCTTGAAATTGAGAAAATTTTGGAAATAAGACAAGTCGTAACCAGAACGATGTCCATTATTATTATTGATGGTAAATTTTGAAAATAGCTCGAAAAGAGCTGCCATCTGATCATTAGTCAGTGGCGGGATAGGGAGAGGTCTTGGGACAGGCCCCGAGACCTCAGTGGATACGGGAAGAGGGGTTACAGACTCGACTTTAGCACCAGACCCTCTAGACTCGGACTCAGACTCCGACTCTGACTCTGACTCAGAATCGGTATCCGGCATGTCTCCCTCGCCGATGGTCAGCTTGTAGACTCGTCCTTGACCGTCGGTCCATTTTATGGTCTTCCTCCAAGCCCTCGTCTCGGTGTTGGTACCGACCTCGGTGATTAGCTTGGTTGAGTCAAAGCGATCGCTGCAAAGGATCAGGTTGACCAAGTCGTCCTTCGGAGCGGGGACGGCCTTGTCTTCTCCGAATAAGAGCCCCAGCACGGGCTCGGAGTTGTTTTTGCCTTCCTTCGATTCGGCCTGGACGATGGTGAATATATCATCAGGGATGAAATTGCATTCCCGAGCCTTTTTGGTCACGGGATATGTGACGGTGGGTCGGTAGAGGCCCACTTGGATAGCTCCGAAGACTGGAGTGATGAAGTAATCCGTTAACTTCGGGCTATAAGGGCTTATGTAAGTACCCTTGAAAATGTCGATGGCCTTGTGAATACCCGCCTGAACCACGATTTCCGGGGTTATAGCATACCCCAATCCGAAATGTGATTCGCCATCATTTAGGACCTCGATAATCTTCCCAGCTGGAAGATATGGCCTTGAGGTTATTCCGGGTAGGTAACCCAGATTTTGTAGCATTGTGTCGATGCTAGTTGTGAAGTAGGGCCTAAAGAGATATTCTTCTTCGATCATGCCCACGAAATCAAATCCTCGTGGGTCAGCCCGGCCCGTAGCGTTGCAGCTTGCTACGGTAATTGGGGTCGCCTCCAGCGTGATGATACCATCTTTAAGGGGCATCTTGACTTTTCCATGGAGGGTAGATGACACGGCCTTGACTGCGTGGATCCAAGGCCTTCCTAGTAAGAGATTGAATGATGAGGTGACATCTATCACCTGAAATTCCAACTCCTTTTCGATTGGGCCTGTTATGATCTTCAATTTCACGGCCCCGGCAACAGGTTTTGGGCTTCCGTCGAAAGCCTGGATAGTCTGCGCTGTCGGAAGGTAATCGGCATCGGTGATGCCGAGTGCTTTTGCGGTCCTTAGAGGAAGGACATTCACGGCTGATCCATCGTCGATAAGGGTCATCGGGAGATATTTACCTTTGCAGATGACCGTGATGTATAGGGCCAGATTGTGATTGGGCCCAATTGGTGGCAGATCAGCTTCAGAGAAGGTTATGAGTGGGCCTTCTTCCTTTGACTTGCCCTTCAGAAAAGGCATAATAGTGGCTACCATTTCAGAAGGGGTAGCTTGTGAATCGACCTTGATTTCATCGAGAGCCTTAGTCAGTGCTTCCCGATGAGCTTGCGAGCTAACCAATAGTTGTCATACGGTTAGATCAGCTCGGACCTTCTTCATTTGTTGGACCAGAGCCGTGTCAGCGCTCGGTTCTTCAAGAGTAGGTTCCGTCCTGGCAGGTTCAGTGACGGATATAGGAGTAGAGTGCCCGGCTGCGGTGAGGTGGTTGGTGGCTAAGGCTTTGGATTTAGCCTTTCGGACCTCTTCAAGGGTGATGGGGACAGCTTCCCCTTTGGTTAAATACACGTCGTCCTCGTCATCGAACCATATCCCATTGATTTGTGGGATAAGAGGAGAAATAAGGTGAGAACAGTCGACTACTTCCCTTGTGAATATAGCATGGGCGCTGAACGGGTTTTCTTTGTTGCTCGGCTTGTCTCCGGGCAACGGGATTTTCCCGATCTCGATAAGATCTTGGATCAGGTGTTTTAACCTCCAACACTTTTCAGTATCATGCCCGTTACCCCGGTGATACTGACAATAGGCCTGGGCATTGTAAGTTTTGGGCCTCTTTTCTACTGGAGGTTCTGCAGTTGGGCCTATCGGCTGGATCAGGCCTTTTGATGATAGCCTTTGTAAGGCGTAAGTATAAGTAGTCCCTATATCTATGAATACCCGATTTGGTGTATTCTTCTTAGATGAGGTGTCGAGCAGGTTTACCTCGTCGAAGATGCTGCGAGTTGCAACTGCAGGTGTGGGCTTGATCGTAGATGAACTTGCCCCTTGATAGCCTTTGGTAGAGGCCTTAGTCAGGCTCTCTAGTCTCAAGCCATCCTTGATTCTCGTGCCCATTTCAGTAAGGACAGCGAAGTTTGGGATGATAGCATACCGGAGATGGACCCGGTAGGATGGGAGTAGATTTTTGACGAAGGCTTCCACTAGGGCCTTCTCGCCGGGCTTGTCGACCAGCTTCACACTCTCGGCCCTCCATCTTTGCAAGTATTTTGTGAACCCTTCTTTGGGCTCTTGAGCCATGACCTCCAGAGTACGCATTGTAGTCTGGATTTCAGTGTTATCGGCGTAGTTCCGAGCGAATTCGGTCGCGACATCATCCCAAGTCTTGTATTTCTTGGGATCGAGCCTGTAGAACCAGACCCTGGGATGCTTCTTTATAAGTGTAGTTTGTAGTGTCTATTTCGTAGTGTTTTGGTCCCATTTTCCTTGTGAAATCGCTCCTTGGGAGCGATTTATGGGCTACTTATGCTTCCTCTAGCTCGTTTCAGGTTCCCGAGACCATTCATGAAGAGTTGGAGCGATTCCGACTCAATACATACACTTTTCGGAGCCAACGAAGTGAAGGAACGATCGCTCGATGCCTTGGATTCGACCCCGAGACCTTGGGACCCAATCCCGAGCCTCCGAGACCCGATCCCGAGTCCCGAGAATCGATGAGAAGTCCATGTGAAGCAAGGAGGAACCAAAAGGATCATATTGGAGGCCTACAAGACTCATCCCCGACGGGTATGACCTCATCCCGCCCGGGATGAAGGAGCAAAAAGAGGAGCTCCTGTTTTGGGTCCATCCCGACCGGGACCAGCTCCTCCCGGCCGGGACCGACACCTTCCCGACCGGGACCACCTCCTCCCGGCCGGGAAGGGTGTGCTGCTGCCGCGCCTTGTTTCTTCTCTTCTCCCGTCCACTTGTAACCCTATATATACTCTTCCCTTGTTATGTTAAGCTTATGTTAGACATTAGACCTTAAACCCTAGACTACTTTAGGTTAGATTAGATTATATTAGTGTAGATTAGTCGGTAATTAGTAGTTAATCTTAGTTTAATGCTTGTAATTTGGGAATTCTTCAAGATCTTCACCAAGCTTGACAAACTTGGATGTTTATTTTGGGTTTTTCTCATTTATGCAAGTTTCCTTTTTCCATTCATCTTGTTAGTAGGTATAATCTTCTTTTCCTTTCTCTTAATCTTGTTCTTTCATTAAAGCTTGAATCTTTGTTGTGAGGATTGCTCATAGTTCATAGTTCTTGTTAGTTTCGTTATGCTAGTTTGGTTGTTTGAATGGATTTCTCTTCTTAGTGTTAGTTTTAGTATAGATATGTTAGAGTAGTATCTTGCTAGGGTTAGTAAGGTGATTAGGGTGTTAATTGGATGATTAAGGGTTTGTTGGAGATGTTGGTGGAAGATTTGGGTTTCCTCTTGGTTTGATGCATATCACATGTTTGTTGAAATGCTTGAATGACTAGTATGTACATATGCTTGTTTTTCTTGCTTTTCTCTTGTGGGTAATAGTTTGCTTGTGGGTTCGGTTTCCTCACTAAGTAGCGAGAGCCCGGTGAGGACGACCCCTAGGTCGGTCTAAGTTGCGAGAGCCCGGATGCGATCTAAGCCACAATAGCACGCTAGTAACCCCGTTTGTCATGTGCGTCGCCAAATTGGGTTTTAGGTGGAACCTCTAGGTGAGTCTAAGTTGCGAGAGCCCGGACTATACCTAGATTACCCTACTACCTCCTTCACTCTAACTCTTCCTTGACCATTCCGTTACCCCTTTGACCCCGACCTAATCCTAGCCCGTTTCCTTTGATTGTTTTCTTGCTTTAGACCTAGCCTAGTCCTAGTCTCCCCCTCCTTAGATTAGCTCGTCTCGAACCTAGTCCTAGACCGTAGCACACCTTAGTCCGACCTCCCGTCCCTGTGGATTCGACCCGACTTGCCCTAGCTACCCTAGTTAGGTTAGTTGGTTTTTTATTTGGTGGCGGGATCCACGACAAATCCTTCCCATCAAATTGGCGCCGTTGCCGGGGACGGCGTAGTTTAGACTTTTGTTTGCTTAGTTTTGGACTTTGTTCTTGATTTTTGTGTTCTCTTCTCCTTGTGTATCTTCGTTTTTCTTCTTGTGTGTTACTCTCCCTTCCTAGTGCCTCAAAATCACTAGGCTACTAACGTTTGCTCAAGTGCTTCTAGCTCATCCTAGGTACCAAAGCGACGTTATGGACATGGCTCGTCCAAGCTACCATCAATCATCACGGGACAACTATGGGGCGAATTACCAAAACCCACAACTTTACCAACCATATCGACCTCGTCAACAATCTTATGAACCCTCTTCTTACGGTTACCAAGAAAGTTGTCAAGGATCATTCCAACATCCTAACAACTACCAAACACCCTCACATAACCCACAACCACAAGATCCCAACTTTGAGACTTTTCAAATGATGTCTCAATTGCTTAAGAGTCAACATGATGCGATAGCTCTATTGCAAAAGACTCAACAAGCGATGGTGGCTCAAATAATAGGGGTTAGAGAGGAGCTCGAGGCCCAAATAGAGGTGCAAGATGCTCGCATCAATGCACTCATGGCCCATATCACGATGTCGGCCACTCGAGCTCCACAACATGTTGAGGAAGGTTCATTTGGGCTAGAAGGTCGGGTGTCTCCACAAGAAAGTCAACCCAACCTTGAAGCTACAAATGAAGAAGAGAGGGTCGATCAAGAGACCATTGTTGAGTGTTGCTTGGGTGGTGAAGATAGGGAGAGAATAGAGGAAGTTGAAGCTTCAAGGGCCAACAATGAGGAGGGGAGTGAACATAATTCTCGAGATAACTCTTGGGGAGCCGATGTATTGGCGATCAAATTGGATTTGTTCGATTTTCTTCGTGATGAACCACTAGACAATCCAAAGCCAAGTGAAGACATACCTCCTCTAGGCCATATAGACAAGGTGAGTGAAAAGGAGCGCAATACTTGGGAAAAAGAAGTAGATGCCTTGGAACTTGCCTTGTATGGGAAATTAGAGGATCCTAAAGCATCCAATGAATAAAACTTGATGCCTTCTCCTCCTCTACCGCACTCAATGCCTAGTCCCTTGTCTTGTGAGACGGTTGGTGAAGAGGATCCTTGTCGGGCGGTGGAAAAGAGTTCCACTCTCGACCCCGTAGAAGAAGCGACACCCCTAGGGGGTGATCTCCCACATCATGATACCGAGCTTGACTCTAGACCACTATACCTACCGGATGGTCATAAGAGTCGTAGCTATGTTGGTTCCGAAGACCCGGAAGATCACGAGAACCCCGAGCTTAATGAAGATGATCGCTTCTCACCTCCGACTTGGAAACTTTTGAAAGTGGCTAGGCTCGGCCATGTGAGCTTAAATGAAGATGTTGCTAGGGCATTTGACTTACTCCTTCGAGCTCTTGATGGCTATGGAGGTGTAGTTGGTGAGAGTACCTTATTGTATATATCTCTTTTTCTTTTCCTTTTTGCTTTTGTGTGTGTATATATGTTTGTTTGGTATTTTGGTTTGTAGGATTGTTAGTTTTGTGGAATTCTTGGAATTTGCTATTTTGATGAGCGATGTGAGGGAGGGAATTTGATGTGTGTTTGAGCTTTGTTTGATAGGTGAAATGAATGTGATTCCTAGAAAGGAATGGCTTATGATAGAGCTTGGATCGTGAGTATGGGAATCGGTTTTTGAAGCTTTGGTGAAGCTTTTGGGGTTTTGGAGGTCAAGAAGACCCATCCCGGGCGGGAAGGGAGCTTCCCGACCGGGACAAGTGTGTCATCCCGACCGGGAAGGAGCCGTCCCGATCGGGATGAGGGTGCCATATTTTGAGTCTCCTGGAGTGCCATCCCGACCGGGAAGGGGGTTTCCCGACCGGGACGGACGTGTCATCCCGTCCGGGACCATCCATCCCGATCGGGATGGTCCCCTACTCCTTTTTGGTGCCTCTTCTTCGACATTTAAGTCCACCCAACCATTGTATACCCCCACCCAACCTCCCTACCTCTTCTTGCTCGTATCATATGACCCATACACATCATTTACATGCCATCACTTCATTTCCTTTTCACTTTACACCGAAATTCACATCAAATCCCACCCCCTCACACCATTACTACCTCACCATGCGGTTTGATCGAGAATGAAGAGGAATAGCAATAACGAAGACAAGTTTTGTGCCTATATTGATCTATGAGCCGATGGAGCGAGTGAGTTGCTAACCTATTGGTATGGCAACTATCCTTTCTTTCCCGTCTTTTATAGCTTGTTTTCTTTTGTGTTTATTCCCTTCCCCTTGTACACTTTTGTGTCTTGATGTCATGGTGGCCTTCGAAGCCTTGGTTTTGGTTGCTCCCTACTCTCGATGATGTGATTATATCGAGAGTCCTTTTCAAAATCCAAATTTTACAAGGTTTTCACCCTTTTTTAGGATTTAGTCGGATTTGGGCGGAATCCGGGCTAGGTGACTTGATTACACCTAGTCCTCCCCTCTCATTTCCTTTTATTTCCTTCCTTTTATTTTTTTCCCCCATCCATATCTTTTTCTTGTCTCGGCCCATGGTGACTTGACTACACCCCGGCCGGACGCCTTCTACCATTTTCTCCACTTTATTTTTGATTTTTAGCTTTATTTTCGTAGTTTCTTTTATTTTCTTTTGTGCTCCCATGCACTACGGTCGAGCATGAGGACATTGCTCGGCTTAAGTGTGGGGGAGCGATATTCTAGCATAGTTAGCTTTATTTTTGTAGTTTTTTGAAAAATCTTTAAAAACCCTAAAAATTTGAAAATTTTTCACAAAAATCAAAAATATTTTCTTTTTGTGTCTTTTTCTTGTGTCGTATATTTGTTTTGTATTGTGTGTGTTTTGCCTCCCTTTTCCTTATAGGCCACTTAATCACCGCTAGCTTTGGAAAGCTTGCAAGACATCCGGTAACACCTTTCTATCCCTTCTTCCTCTTTATCTCTTGTTGAGTGTGGAGGAGATTTGTGATGTTGTGTCCTCGGGTGGAGCTTTGTGAATATTTGTGGAAGATTGGTTGCTCATTTGGAAATTTGGGGTGGTGTTTGTTCGTTCATGTGTTTGTTTCATCTTGTTTTGTTTTTTTGTTGCCTTTATTTCTTTTCCTTTCGTTTTCGTTGAGTCTTTGTTTTGTGTGTGTAGTTGTGTCTTGTGCGTAAAAGGTTTTCGAAAACCCGGTTTAGAGGCTAGTGTGCAAGTGTTTACTTTCCCTTTCTAGTAGTATAAATCGAGTCTTGGACTTTAGTCTAGTAGAATGACCCTAAATCAATGATTTCGTTGGTTTCTTACCTTGAGTCCACCTAGCTTACTAGGGATTTACTACAGGATTTGCATTTTGACCATTTTGACCACCCACGGTGTAAAAAGGCCTTTGCTGATGAGGTGTCGAGCAGGTTTACCTCGTCGAAGATGCTGCGAGTTGCAACTGCAGGTGTGGGCTTGATCGTAGATGAACTTGCCCCTTGATAGCCTTTGGTAGAGGCCTTAGTCAGGCTCTCTAGTCTCAAGCCATCCTCGATTCTCGTGCCCATTTCAGTAAGGACAGCGAAGTTTGGGATGATAGCATACCGGAGATGGACCCGGTAGGATGGGAGTAGATTTTTGACGAAGGCTTCCACTAGGGCCTTCTCGCCGGGCTTGTCGACCAGCTTCACACTCTCGGCCCTCCATCTTTGCAAGTATTTTGTGAACCCTTCTTTGGGCTCTTGAGCCATGACCTCCAGAGTACGCATTGTAGTCTGGATTTCAGTGTTATCGTCGTAGTTCCGAGCGAATTTGGTCGCCACATCATCCCAAGTCTTGTATTTCTTGGGATCGAGCCTGTAGAACCAGACCCTGAGATGCTTCTCTAAAGAGGAAGGGAATAGGTGCCTGAACATGGCGGACTTTAGCCCTTTGACCGCCATGAAGTCTTTGAAGGCCCGGATATGATGGACCGGGTCTTCGGTACCCTCAAACATAGGAATTCTCGTCAAGTTGAGGTTGGCAGGTAGCTCGTTATTCAAAGGTGAATAAATGCGAGCATTTTCGGAGTGGATTGAGTTGCTTGTCGATAAGTGAACTTGCTCCTCGAGCCTGCGAACAACACTGACCAATTTGGCTATGCGCCCAGTGGGCTCCGCTCCTGCAACAGGGACCGTCTTCTCCACAGTGCTCAGGCGAGTGTCCAAAATTGCTTGGTTAGCAAGGATGGAGGTCAGTTGAGTCTCGATCTTGGTTAGGGCATCTTTCAACTCTTCCATTTTGCGTTGATGTCGGGTTGCGGGTGGTCTGTCTGTAAGAACACCGCATAATCAGAAACTAGCCTGGAAATCCCGAAATAGAAAGTACATTCCGAACAAGACTAAAAGGGAAATGACTCGAGGAAAGACACCTAGACGGGTGACTTGTGAAAGGTGGGCCTTCCTTAGGATTCGTCGAGTGGGCCTAGTCCTGTTCGAAGGAAGGTTCACGTGAGACATCCCCAGACTTTTGACTCGATTGTGTTGACGGGCCCTCCTTCGTAAGAGTATGTCCTACTTAGGTGGGCCTTGCCTTAGTCTAATAAGGCGGACTGGGATAGGGAAGAAACCCGTGATGTAAGATCGACAGAGTTTCGACGCTAGAGAAACTTGACAACTAAAGACATGACCCGACACTGCTAAATACGGGAGGTCCTAAGAAGAAGGAAGTTTTGAAAATTGATTGATTTGAAAGTTCTGAGACAACTCGGTGGAGAGGCCCGATTTTTCGAGAAAAATCGGAAAGTGTATCGGGCCTCGGTTTTGAGAGTTCGAAAATGCTTTGAGTCTTGAATTGGGCAGTATACCGTCTAGAAAATAGGCTATTTTGAGTAAAATCATAAGTCCTAAATTCGGTATGTCCCGGGTTTTGAAAATTGAATATCTTGAAAAGGAGGATGTAATTTTTCAAAAGTTGATATTTTTGAAAACGACTCGGAAACCAAGTAGCACGTAGTCACACAAGCATTATAACGACGCCATGTATGCTCTACACTAAGTCTCGGTCGGTCTGAGAGGGTCTATACCAGTGTACATAGTCTAGACGTTGATCGGGACGGACTCTCTAAGTCGAATTGAGCTTAGAACATGCCGCGAAACCCACTCGAATCGACTATGGACACCTTTTGACATATCCATGTTGGAGTACATCAATGGTATAGTGGGACGTCGGTCACCAGTACCGGCCCGGGAAAATATGGGTTATGCATGAACCGTAAAACTAAAACGCGTATTGTATTTGTCAAACGATTTCTATTCGAGTCTCACCCTGAGGATGCCGATGGTAAGTCACGCATCAGTTAATCCCCAGTGGAGTCGCCAAATTGTGGACATGACATAGGTCCACCCCGACGCGGCCACACGCGAGTTTGGGGAGGCGAATGAATCTCCATATGAAACGGATCGAATTGAAATTTAGGTCTATGCGGAGTCGCCACCGAATTTTGTGGTTATTCGGAACCATTCGAGCCCACTCTATGTCGTAGTGGTCCGTATACAAAATACGGCCCATTTCCGATGTCAGAGTTTATTGGGCTCGTCCCTTTGCATTTGATACCAATACCGACATTATCGGATATTGTGTATTGAATGACTCTCGTGCGCCAACGGTTTCGGGCATCCGGAAACCGAGGTTCTGAGTAAGGGGTGAGGGTACGTGTTGGGAAGCCCACAAAGGACACCCAACCCCGCCCGCACACTAGCGGCCTCTACTAAGAATTCGAATGACTTTCTAATACGCGCGTTAGTAAAACGGGAAAATGATATGCAAAGATTATTTTCCCTAAACATGTGAATGAGATTGAAAAGAGGATTTCTATGTCAATTTAATGCAATTAATTCTACGTCAAAGTGGAATTTTAGCATGTGGGTTCATTTTAGTAAAATAAAACAAACGATAAATCAGCAAGAATAACAAACGGTTAGTAACGTCATAACGAATAATAACGGTTTGCAAATTAATGAATGAAATAGAATGATGTAAAATTGGACGGTGCATGGTTTGAAAGAGGTTATGACACGTGATTGATTAACACGTGTTGACCGAGGTCAAGGAAAAAATATATCGAAAACTTGAAATATGCCGGAAAAGTCGATGTTAAAAAAAAGAAGCTGAAGATATGCGTCGTGGTTTTCAGAGAACCGTGCGACTCGCCCAAGAGGGGCGCGACTCGCCCGAGACGCGCGACTCGCGCCACAGGCTGCCCCGGACTCGGTTTTTCGAAAACTGTTAATTTTGATAAATCGCGTACAAATATGGACTGATTTATACCCGACCTAATATTTTCGACATTCGTTATATTCAATATTCGATTATGAAATCGATATTGAATACTTAGAATGATTTATACTCGATTCTAATTGTGATGCTCGTCATATCCCATATTCGATTATGGAATCGATATGGAATACTAGAGTGAAAAAAAATAAAGAATATTGATTTGAATCGTTTAAAATAACCACGACGATATAGATATTCCTCCGCGTTTGTAGTGTCATGATTCGAACGAATTAAATAACATCTACGTTAGCATCAACGAAAAATTGAATTGGCTAAATTGTTTGATTAGATTATTAGACTCGACATCCAATTATGGAATTGGCATCGGATCTAACGTATCGACACTTTGCTTGAATGAAAACTTGATTCCCTCGGCTTTTCCGACATCGAAATAAATCCCTAAGGATTAGGATGTCAGATCCGCGTCAACGGGTTTCGACCCTTATTAAATATAATGCTTGTTTTTGAAAATTAATGTAAATATATGACTCGAACAATGATGAAAACGAAATAAAAAAAATATTGTTTAAGTTAACTTATCTCAATAATCAAATAATCGGGGTATTGGAACAAGCGACCATCAACGCTGTGTGCAGTACACTTGTATATTCGTATTTCCTTATTCCGATACCCCTCTTATTCGACACAAATCGATAAGTATTTTAGTGTTTTGTATTAGTTATTATCGATATTATAATGCAAGGAACGAAATAAAACAAAAAAACGCGAAAAAGATGAAGATGACGAGAGGAAGAGAGGAAGGAGAGAAAGGGGTTTTGACACCCTCAACCTACATGTTCTTGTCTCGGAACGGACTCGTAACCGTGGCTTTACACAAGAGTCTTCGAGGTTTTATGGAGGTTAAGTTATGGTGGCTCGGGATTGATTCCTAAAACTAGGTTTAGGGTTTTTGCTAGTGTAGGATTGCTAGGGTTTGATTAGGGTTGCATGTGTAAGATTAGGGTTCTTGAGGTTGTGAAAAAGTTGTTTAATGTATTGCATGGGGGTTTCTTATATAGGCAAGGCTATACATCCCCTAGCTAGGGTTAGGTGCTCCGGGTAGCCCCCGGGCTTGGTTGAGTAGCATGGTTCGTCCGATCGGGCCCATTCGATCGGGTGGGTCAGTTGTAGTGTGAAGGTCCGTCTTTTTGGATTGTACATTGGATGTTTTGTGGGTTTTGATTTTTGAGTTGGACCCTTGATACCTGGGTGGCTGTTTCGTATGTGTCTTGGAACGACTTTGACCGGGGTTGACCCAATCGCTAAAAGTCGTTTTTATTTCCGGTGTCGGTTTTGACCCAAATTAGTCTTATTTGATTGGAAACGGCCCACTGGACCTGGATTCGAGGTTGATTTTGTGAGGTTTGTACTCTGTAAGTGTGTTAGCCAGCAATTAATGGGTTTGAGCCCGTATCCGGGCGCATAGAAGCACGTTAGCGTCCGATCATCATCGGGTGTGTTTTGGAAACTGCCATAGACACCTGGCGGGTGTCTACAATAATGTGTGACCGGAGGGTCCTATTTATAGGTGAGGTCCTTGATAGGAGCTAGGAGAAGTATTTCTTGCTTAGGTGACAAGAAACACCGGTTTGGATAGGAAACGTAGGAGTTTGAAGGAGACGAGAGTCCCTTTTCTTGGTGAGAAAGCCATGTCTCGGCTGAAATGGGCTGTTTTGGCCGAGTGTTCGACACTCGGTTGGTAAATCGATGTGGCTTGCGGATAGAATTCCTACTTGAGATCGAATTCTATCCTCGAACGGATTTGTTTAATATTTTCGAGGCTGATATTTTGTAGTATCTGAGCCTAGGCCGAATTGATGAGGTGTCACGGCTGGTCCGTGTTTCTCGGGAAAAAATATCTTTGACTGGGTTCGACCCGGTCGCTAAAAGACGGTTTTGCCTCTGGTGCCGGATTCGACCCAAATTAGTCTTATTTGACTCGAAACGACCTACTGGGCCTGGATTTGAGGTTGGTTTTATAAGATTTGTACTTCGTAATAAGCCTAAACCAAATGTCCCTGATTTAGAGCCCATTTTCGAGTATACTAAAGCATGTTTGCGTCCGATCATCATCGGGTGTTTGGCGGAAACTACTATAGACACCTGGCGGTCAAAATGTGGGTGTCTACAAATGGTAGTGACGTTTCCGGCGGGGTGAAAAGAGGGGGTCATGATGTCGGGAACGGAGCAGCGGAATGGAGCAGATGGACTGGCAGAAAGCAGTGAAACTGAGATGTGTAGTACCTGCAAGAGAAAAAAAAAGTAGGAAGAGAAGAAAAGAAAAAAAACGATATAGTAAGTAGATTTATTTTTGATCTATTTTAGTTTTGATACCATAAAAGATGGTCATATGTGCCTTGGCCATTCCATCATAATCGACATCTATTTATACAAGCCTAGATGTCCTAATTTATTTCCTAGTTGCCTAGATACAATGAGTCTATTAAGGCTAATACAATGAACTAGTGTTATACAATGAATCTGTCTATTAGTAAATATCCCTTTTCCACCCAACAAAATTTGTTCCATCAAAGGTGTAATTGAGAAGTTGCATGAAAGGGTGATTCGAGGGTGATAAGAACAATGGATCATCATTGTATTCATATTGAGGTTTAGAACAATCATATTCAACTGATTCACCAACCGTTTCTTAGAAAAACAAGAAAGAATAGAGTGCGGAAGAAAAGAACAATAAAGAAAATAAGAGAAACAATCACCACACGGAAGAAAAGATCACCAGAAACGCAACTAGAAATAACTTTGATACAATGTAAAATCTATGAATGAATGTAGCTTCCGGTGGGCAATGTATGAGGGGATTGTGTTAGAAGTGTAGGTTGGAGAAGAAGAGAGCAAGAGATGAATGAGAGAGAGAATATAATTGTGTATAATTATCAAATTTATGTTTTATATTATATGTAAGCGTCTTTATATAGTGCAATGATACAAAGTTAGTTATAGTTTTATACTCCGTAACTAACTATAAGCAACTCTGACTAACTCCAACAGATGTTTTGCAATCTTACTCCTCAATTTCCTCCATGCAGCACATGCTCTAAAGGGAACTTTGACTTATGTTTTGTTTTGTAAGAGAGAAAAAAGTAAGCATAAAAGTGGAATGTCCAAAAGGGTAGTTATCCAGAACAGCGATCGAATCTCATTAACAACACAAAAAAAAGTGGACCCTTGTTTTACTTTAGTTACCTGCTTTTAATTTAATCCTTGTTATTCTCGAAAGTGACACCCAAATGGAATACCTAGGAACCCAATCTCCAATTCACTGTCTTCAAGCTTAGAGCCTTTTCTTTTGTCTCTCATAAAGTGGATGCTTGGCCTTTTTAACTGTCTTCAAGCTTAGATCAGTGAGCACCGCCATTACTTGGTAAACTCCAATTCACTGCACACTAATCTCTTCTTATGCTGCTGCTGCTACATTTTCTATCATTTTTTCTGACCTGGGTTACTGAAATTCGTCTAATATAACCTTGGATTGATCCATGCACAATTATGCTGTGGGTTTGATTCTCTGAATTGGGTTCCTCAATTACTTACTACCTCAGGTTTAGTGTTTTATGTGATTTATGTTTTCACTTTGTTGCTTGTAAGCAAAAAATATAGTACTTAGTTGAATTGATGGAAAATTCCTGTAAAATTGGGAGTATGCTTGAGTTTCAGTTGGGCAATTTGATGCTTACAGGATGAAAACATCACACTGATATATGATTGTTTTTCTAATTTCGGGTTTCTTTGAAACCATAAGCACAAATAGCAGGAGCGGTATCTAGTGTCAGTAGTGTGCTTTTCTGGTGTTTTTATTTTATGCTTGTGATTGTAGTGCTGTCCTAATTATATAAGGTGCTGAAAAGAGAGAATTTCTTTATCGATTTGAATCCCGCAGGACGAGGGTAGTTTTAATTTTGGGTGATATTTGTAAGGTTTAAGTTACTGAAGTACCCGACGAGCTTTAAAGGTTTTGAGGTAACTGGATTATAGGGTGAAAAGGAAATTTAAGGAAAAGAAATGTCATCAAGGTCTTCTGACAAGACTAGTACTTCTAAAACTAGTTCCATTCAATCAAGGCGCGATGCTCGTGTGGTAACCCAAACCCCGATTGATGCTCAACTTGCCTCTGATTTTGAGGAATCGAAGCGAGTTTTTGATTACTCTTCATCCGTTGATTTGAACCTCTCAGCGTCTACTAGCAATGTACCTTCTTCAACTGTGTCTTCCTACCTCCAGAAGGTCCAAAGAGGGGGTCTTATACAATCTTGTGGGTGTTTGATTGCCCTTGATGAGAAGAGTTTTAAAGTAATTGCGTACAGTGAAAATGCACCTGAAATGTTGGACCTCACCCCACACACTGTTCCTAATATTGAGCAACAGGAAGCTCTAACATGTGGAACTGATGTAAGATCACTCTTCACTTCCTCAGGTGTTTCTGCACTGCAGAAAGCTGTTAAATATCCCGAGGTTAATCTCCTTAATCCTATACTTGTTCATTCTAACAATTCTGGAAAGCCCTTTTACGCTGTACTGCATAGAATTGAACTGGGATTGGTCATAGATTTAGAGAATGTGAATTTAAACGAGACTCTAGTTGGTGCCTCTGGTGCTTTGAAGTCTTATAAGCTTGCAGCAAAATCGATCTCCAAATTGCAGTCATTACCAAGTCGGAATATCCCACTTCTTTGTGATGTTTTAGTTCAGGAAGTGCGTGAGCTGACGGGGTACGATCGGGTTATGGTGTATAAATTCCACGATGATGAGCATGGCGAGGTGATTGCCGATTGTCATAGTCCATCCTTGGAGTCTTATTTAGGTCTACATTATCCAGCAACTGATATACCACAAGCTTCACGATTTCTTTTCTTGAAGAATAAGGTGAGAATGATATGTGATTGTCTGTCAACCCCAGTGAAGGTGATCCAAGAGGATAAATTGTCTCAGCCATTGAGTCTTGGTGGTTCAACTTTAAGGGCTCCACATGGATGCCATGCCCAATATATGGCAAACATGGGCTCGATTGCATCTCTTGTGATGGCTGTGACGATAAATGAGGAAGAGGACGAAGTTAGTGATCAACCAAAAACAAGAAAACTGTGGGGATTGGTCGTGTGTCACCACACGAGCTCAAGGTTTGTTCCATATCCTCTGAGATATGCTTGTGAGTTTCTAGTTCAAGTTTTTGGTATACAAATCAATAAGGAAGTTGAGTTGGCAGCTCAAGTAAGGGAAAAACATATTTTGAAAATACAATCTATGCTTTGTGACATGCTAATGAGGGACTCCCCAGTAGCAATTTTGACGCAAACGCCCAATGTGATGGACTTGGTCAAGTGTGATGGAGCTGCACTATTATACCAGGGAAAACTTTGGCTGCTTGGTATTACCCCAACTGGTGATCAAATTAAGGCTATATCACAGTGGCTATTTGAATTTCATGGAAACACTAAAGGATTAATCACGGATAGTCTTAAGGAGGCTGGTTATCCTGGGGCATTAGAACTTGGGGATGCCGTTTGTGGTATGGCTGCAGCTAAAATTAGCCCTGAAGAGGTCTTGTTTTGGTTCAGGTCTCATACGGGAAAGGAAATAAAATGGGGTGGGGCCAAACACGACCCTCTGGAGAATGACGATCAAAGAAATATGCATCCTAGATCATCATTCAAGGCTTTCTTAGAGGTGGTCAAGTGGCGAAGTTTGCCTTGGGAAGACATGGAAATGGACTCTATCCATTCATTGCAGCTGATATTACAAAAATGTCTGCAAGATAGTGAGAGGAAGAACTCAAAAACTACGATGGATGAATTAAGAATGATTGTAAATGTGCCTGGAGTGAGTGGCTCTCTAAGCTCAGGTTATAAAGTTCAGCCTCTGATGAGTGAAGTGATTCGTCTGATTGAAACTGCTGCAGTCCCTATTTTCTCTGTCGATGTAACCGGTGTTATAAATGGATGGAATTTCAAAGTGGCCGAACTAACTAGTGTTCCGATGGAGCAAGCAATGGGCTCACTGTTGGTAAATCTGGTTGTTGAGGAAACAATTGAAATGGTGACGAATATGCTCTCATCTGCTCGACAAGGTAATATTTACTCGTATTATAATATGATACTGATCTCCCTGTTTCGAATTTGAGTCAAACTCAGCTATCTACAAGAAATCTTGTAGACCACTGAATGATGTGTTATCGCACAATTTTCACCAGGCTTTAGTGTTTCTTTGAATAGTCTATTTTTTATGATATAAACATCTTTCTAGTACTAATCTACATGGGTAGGATCTGAAGGGTGGTAAAACTCCCCTTCCTGAGTTTTAACATTACTTCATTCTTGAGTGTCGATTGTCAGACCTTTCGTTAAGACTAATTAACTCCCCACAAGTCGATCCTAGTCCCTAGCGTTACTATAATATTGCGTGCTTATGTCTGGGTTGAGTATTGGTATTTTTTTACTTGTTGCTTACGGTTCCCTTGCTGCAAATTTATTTTCTTGAATTTCATCGTGTGGATACTTGAATTGGCAGGAATAGAAGAGAAAAACGGTGAAATAAGATTAAGAGCATTTGATTCTCATGGCACCAAAGATCACATTACTTTAGTTGTCAATGCATGTTGCAGTAGAGATGTCGACGGAAATGTCACGGGGATTTGCTTTGTTGGACAAGATGTGACTGAAGAGAAAATGATAATGGACAAAATCACTCAAATACAAGGTGATTATTCTGGAATAATGAGGAACCCTTCTCAGCTTATTCCACCAATATTTTTGATTGATAAACAAGGTGTTTGCTTAGATTGGAATGAAGCCATGGTAAAACTATCCGGTTTGAGCAAAGAATCTGCCGTTGGTCGAATGCTTATTGGAGAAGTATTCACAGATGGAAATAATGGTTGTCGAGTCAAAGATTATGACACTTTACTTAGGCTCAGAATATTTTTAAGTAAGATGATTGATGGCGAGGAATCGGACAGGGTTCTGTTTGGGTTCTTTGATCAGCGAAAAACATGTATAGATGCTCTTCTTTGTGCAAGTCCCCGTTTTAATGCCGAGGGAAATATTACCGGGGTTTTATGCTTTCTACATTTACCAAGTCCCGAACTCCAACATGCCATGAACATGCAAAAAGTTTCAGAGAAAGCTGCTTCCAGCACCTTGAAAAAGCTGACATACTTTCGGGAGCAGGTTAGAGGTCCAATTAAGGGATTGGTATTTACTCGAAACTTATTGGAGTCATCTGAGTTAAGCCAAGAACAAAAGCAGGTATTAACCACAAGATCATTGTGTGAGGGTCAATTGATGAAGATAGTGGAGGACAGTGATATCCCTAGTATTGAGGAAGGGTATGATGTTTCTGTTATTTTGTTCAAATTTGGTTCTTTTTTCCCTTCCTTGAAATTTGTCTGCTTGCCAAGTCTGATAGTTACTTGGATAAAAACTTAGCATTTTGCTTCATTATGAGTTGTTAGACCTCACTTTTCTAATGTGGTTAGAATGTTAAAATAATCCACGTCTCTTTTTTCCCCCTCATTCCCGTTTGGCTTACTGTTCGTTGCTGCTGGATGATAATGGAATAAAACAAATTGGGCTATCAAAGTGAATATAGTTTATTTTCTGTGAATTACGTAGCATTCTTTGGTGTAGTTCTCACCCTAATTTTCATTATGGCGCCCCTAGAAACAGTATCCATGTCGAACGTGCCTAAACTTTCTCTATTCTTCAGCTTGGAATATAACGGGACAAAGTAACATGGCTCTCTAAACTCCTTGTGCTCTTGTATCGTGAAGTAGATGAGTATGAATGGATTTTACAATGCAATTTTCGTTATGATCATTCGGAAAACAAAAAACTCAATGATTTTTAACATGGTTGAAGATGAGCGAAGCACTAGGATAATGTTGTTATCGTTTATTCGGACACGGAGGCTAAAGGCTTACTGCTACATTTGTATGCACATATGAGGCACCAGGCAATTTTGTTGTTATTTTTGTTTCTCACTCTCAAAATATTTTCATTAACTCTCTTTACCTTGTTTTGGCTGGTGCGTGCGCCGGACAGCTATATGGAAACAAGCAGTGATGCTTTTAATCTCAAGGAAGCGCTTGATGCGGTCGTAAGTCAAGTTATGCCATTAAGCCAGGAGAGTCAAGTGCGGGTCGAGCATGATTTTCCGTCAGGGTTGTCCTCTGTGTTCCTGTTTGGAGACAATGTGAGGCTCCAGCAAGTCCTTTCGGGTTTCCTGACAATTGCTATCCTCTTCACGCCTCCATTTAATGAATCTTCTGTCAAGTTTACGGTAAACTATAGAAGGGAAAATCTTGGGTCTAAGATGCAAATTCTTCATGCTGAATTCAGGTAAACATATGGCCATCATTACTCCCACCGTTTTCTTGACCCAAATTTTGTATAGGTTTGTTTAGTCTAATGTTGTTAATGATGTGGGGTTGCAGGATCATACATCCATCACCAGGGGTACCGGAAAATCTGATCCGAGAGATGTTCCACCGGAGCACAGGCATGTCAAGAGAAGGGCTAGGGTTGTACATCAGTCACAAGCTTGTTAAAATCATGAATGGCAGTCTTCAGTATCTTAGAGGGGAAGACACCTCGTCATTTCTTGTTTCCCTGGAATTTCCATTTGCTCGGGATATTAACAGGAGATGATGTTGGAGAATGACGGAGCATTTTACACAGACCGTTGTTGAAGTAACATAGTCCGGGAAGACCCTGAAGAAATGCAGTGTGACCTGCTTAGTGTAGATCAGAGAGAGAGAGAGAGAGTGTGTGCGCGCAATAGAGAGTGTCTGACTGTCGAGTGTAAATATGTACCCTTGCTGCTGTTAATTACTCCGAATAAGTAATAATGTACTGTATTTACTTGAGGTCTGATGAAGTATAAAATGAAGTATACTGATGGAAGACATGAAGGGTGTAAAATTTGAGGTCTCATAAAGTGTCGAGCACGAGTGCTGAGATCTTGGCACGAGTGCTATTACGAGTCTCATAAAGTCTTTTTTTGTCAAAGTACTCCGTATAAGTTAACCTTTTTGTCATTGACAATCAACGCAAACCGTAAGACCATCTCCAACCATGTTCTTCATTCACTCATCATCCTTCCATCTCTCCTCTTTCTCACTCATCCACCTCACAATCAAAAAAACACTCCTCCATCCATACTCATCCCTTCTTCATCATCTTACTCTCTCTATCATTTATCTCTCTTACTTTTTAATACTCCACCATTACACATTTTTTTATTAATTATGAAAATAATTTGTTAACTAATTTATTTAACAAAATCGAGTACGTATAATTTAATTTGATGGTTCGACTCGGTTTTCAAATTTCATACTCGGCTGTTGTCTCGGACTTTTTAATAAAATATAACAATTTATTTAAAAATATAAGCTTGAAACACAATATTTGATTAAGAACTCATAAAACTTTCGTTCCTCATTTTTTGAAAAACTTATAACATTTGTTGTTCAAGATTATTATTACTATTATTATTATTATTATTACTCGGATTATTATAATTATAGTTATCCATAACTAATATTAGAAAGAAATACGGTTAATTTTGATTTGTATTAAATGTGATTAATAAAATAAAATAGAGAGAGAAAGAAGTAGTGTGACAATACTATCCAATATTATACTCTAGTTATAGAGAAAAAAAATTGCAACTTAGATATTTCATTTTATTTTTAAATAAAAAAATAAAATAACGATTTTTAACAAAAAAACCGTAAACAGTTTAAAAGAAATAAGAAATAAAAGATGATGAATATAAACTTGACACTTGCCAAGTCCTTATTGGCTAGTAAATTTGAAAAAAAAAACAAACAAAGGGCAAACAACTCAGCTTCATACGCAACGAAATCTTGATGAGCACAACGCTCAGCGATAACTTGATGAATAGAAAAAATGGTCGGAGAAGATGCTGAGTACATCATGAGGATGATGAGGAGTTCTCTCATTGTTGGAGATGCTCTAAGCGCTTTCAATGCTGAATTGCTGCTGTATTTGACATGGAACCAGTTGTAGCTCTTCTTAGTAAGGAATCGCTATCGCTGTGATCAGTGATGTGCAATTTTTCGTCTTTAATCTTAATAATACTCCTTATAGCTTCTGAAAATCTGTCTTTAGTAGACAAATCCCAAACAGATTTCCCATCAAAGACATAAAGCTTGATCCATTGAATCCACAAGCTTTATTGTTGTTGTTACTAGTGTGGTTCCTTCATTGTTATTAGAAGTTGCAGAAGAGAAATTTAGGATCGAAATACTAAATTATTGATTATGTTAAGTATTGGTTCAACTACTAAATTATTGTACAGTTTGTCGTACACTTTTAAAGATTTTGAAGAATGAATTATAAAAACGTGTATAATAGTAGCCTTGTCGCTATACGGTGTTGCGTAATTTTACATTCACAAAAGGCTAAGTGTGCGGTATTAGATGTGAATTAGTTTATTAGAAGGTTAATATCAAAACACGTAAGTGACAAAGGTATACTAAATACTACTGAGTATTATGATAGACATTAGGTGACACATATTTCTATATATTCATTAAATATATTGGTATAACCAAAAATGTTAACTTACACAATTCAATCTCATGACAATATTACTATCCTCAATTAACATTTATTTTATGGTTTTACCAAAATAAAGTGGAACATACGTTTGAAAGAGTAATTTATAACACACTGAATATTTTTGTGGTAACATAATTTATTATAAAGTGTGATACCCGTGAAAACTTTCACGGTTGTGGTCTTAATTGATGATAAAAGATACTACATTCAGGCGAACATTAATTAATACTTTATATTACACATAAAGGAAGTGTATACCGACAAACTTAACCCGATCGATCCATATACATAAAGAATTGTGTCCCGCTACATTCACTTAATTGTGACCCAAACTCGAACCCAATGGTCAATAATTCGAAAAAGCATCACTCGATCGGTGTTCAATTACTCACCTATAAGTTCGATTTAAAAAGACATATGAGAATATTCATTGTAATTGTACTTCTTTTTTATTAGAAAATATATTAATAAAAGTGATTAATTTATATTTGATTAAATTTTATTTATCAATATTTTTTTATTTTACTGATATGGTACAATATTCATTTATATTTTAAGAATAAAGGATATTAGAATATTTTTTTAGAACACCCGTGAAATACTCTTTCATACATATGGAATAATACTTATACGTTCCTTTCCCGATTTTATCGTCAACTTTCATCACTTGTAAACCAAATTAGAACAGTTGTGTGTATTTGATCACTTGTAAGTACTGTTATTTTATCGTATACTCCTACTTATCATATAAATAAAAATATTGGTAATCTTTAATAAATTTGACAATATATCGACAACCTGTATTCTGGCCCGACCGACCGATCGTGACCTTCATACTCAGCTTGTTTGACATTTCTAGATGAAATGTTCCGAAACAAAAAAAAATTGATTATTTTAGATTCAACGCATCTCATCAATTAATTTCAATATTTAAGTTTGTTAATAGTGGTTTTGGTACAGTTGTTCACTATATTAAAGAGGAGAAATTTATGGAAAAACAACAACTTAAAAAGTGGAGAAAGAGATTTATGGGAAGAATAATAATTTATGGTGAGATATAAATTTAATTGAACAACTTTTCTTTATGAAAAACTGAAATATGGGTTTCTCAAGAAATTGAAATAAGTAATAGTGGGTTAATTAGATCTTTTTTGGTCGAATTTTCATTTTTTTTTATTGGTCAAGTATTCATTTTTTTTTTGTAGTTCAACCTTTTTTTCTTTTGAATTTATTAATTCCCTTATAAGGGTAATAAATTGGAGATTGATTTTAATTATATTTCATAGAGTATATAATAGGTAAGTTAAAAAGAATTTAAAAAATATATGACATCAACTATATAGACTTGATAATTGTGTGAAAAAATTGAAATACAACGTTCATTATCTTTTTCCTCATTTCATCAATATTTGTAAGAAGTATTTTAATGTAATGTGCCAAAGATAGTAAACGGAGGGAGTATATAATAACAATCACGGGGTTGAGCAAATTTTTTTGTTTGAGATAATTTCTTGGGTCGTTATAGATGTAATAGGCATGTTAATCAATGCAAAAAAGAAGTTAACTCATATATAGTGACACGTAAATGAAATCACGATGTTAAAAAATCGGACATATAACTATTTCGAACCCGTATCTTGACCTAACACGACCCACGACCAACATAGTCCGACACATATTTGTCTGACCTGTGACCCTATCCACCCGAGCCGTTTGATAAGTCTAATTGCTATAGATGGGTAAACACTTATTCGTTAAACGTTTGACAAATTAAAACATTGAACTTGTGCTGGGAAACAAAGAAAATCAAAACCTTATAATTCTAAAAACACAAATATGCACAAATTTCTTTGTATAATGGTTACACGATTTATACAATACTAGTGTAATGGCCCGTGAAAATTCACGGGTTGGGACGGTTTTTTGTGTTTACGTAAGTCCCTCTACTATTTGGGTAATTTGTTTTAGTTTCATGCCGTGTTGTGTTTTTCATTTTCACGATAAATACAAATTAATATCATCTCGACGAATGATCTGCTACGGGTGATAATTTTCAATTTTAATATTTTATTAGTGGAAGCTTAACTTGTGTGCTAATGATTTTTTTGTGTAGTAGACAACATTTTCACTTTAGTTGTTGTGAGATTGTAGTAGCTTGAATTGATAGAGATCAATGTACAATCGAGTGATTTTTTCAAAAATTTGACAAATTACGTGAGCAAAAATTAGGCTTAACAATTACGTGCAACAAAAATATTATATTGACTACATTAGGCTTAACAATTACTAATTCATTTTAATAAAGCAAAAATTACTCGATATAACTTATTCCGTCTCAAATTACCGAAGGAAGTTTATATTGTTCAATAATCCGTTTCGACAAAAAGAAGCAAAATCATACAATTGCTGGACTAAAAAATTATTCCATAAATCAAGACAACAAATTAGGGATATCATCTCCCTTCTTATCATATCACTTCTTTTACCAACGCACTTAATCAATTAAAGTCACCAAAATTCATCACGAAACCATCATCATCAAGATTTTGCACAATAATTCTGGTAGATTTATTGAGGGGTATAGATTTATTTTCTAACATGAGGCCATATTCTGTAAAATAAAAATATAATATCCGGTAAATATTAGTTTACTTTTCGGTTAAAATTTCAGTATAAAAGAATCCAGATTGTTTCAAGTAACATAATTTTTTGAAGATGATCATATATCCACATAATTCTGGCAGATGTATCTTATAATATTTATAAATGAATATACATTCAGTATTGATGAAAATAAATGGATTGAGTGATTTTTTTTATTTAAAAGATTCAGTTCTATATCAACTTAAGTTATTGGGGGTGTAGATTTATTTTCTAACCTCAGGTCCTACTCTGTAAAATAAAAATATAATATCCAGTAAATATATTAGTTTACTTATTGGTTAAAATTTCAGTATAAAAGAATCCAGACTGTTTCAAGTAACATTATCAGAAGGTATGTGTCAAATTAATTAGTGTTTTAAAAAATATATAAAAATTGACGGACATAATAGCATCTGAAATGAGCAGAATTTTTTTTTTAAAAAAAAGTCAGATCAGGAAAAATGTTTGCAAATATTAAAGAATACGGTAATATAGATGCATTAGGGATTCATATTTTGAATCAAGGATTAATTTAGCTGGTATAATGTCCAAGTTAATTCAGTGCGGAGACGGGATTGTGAAGAGGGATTGTCCATCCCAAACTGTGCAGCCCAAGACGTTGAATGCAACATATTATAGCTTGATTAGGAAGATAGCTTAATCAGGAAGATTTTGCGTAATTGCCTAAAATAACTCTGGATTAACGTGAATTGAGTATTTCAGAATGGAGACCAATGACCTGCACCACCTCAGCTGCCTTGGTCTCTGTTTTAATAAATAAAGGATATCTTTGCAACTATACTCTAAAGAATTTATAGCAAGATTAAAGAATTACTGTAATTACTTGCTTCGAGAATCCAAACACTTTTAATGGGGAATGAAAAGTTTAAGCTTTCAATTAAACACCATAAATTGGTTTTGTAAATGAAAAAATAATTACTACTCCGCTACTTACATAATTGACATACAAAGATAAGGAAATAATTTAACGACGCTTATAGAACATAAAGCAAAGCACATAACTATGTAACAACTAACAACGAACTTTAGTGTTACACCCGTGAAAAATCGCAGGGGTATGAATGTAATTTGCATTAGATAAATTGTTTACAAACAAAAATATTTATTAGACATGATTAACTTTATGAGGGCAAGTAATTAATTTCATATGTCACGTCCATATATATGAAAAAAGAGTAGGTCTCCTGAGAGACGGTCTCTCATTAACTTTACTGAGAGACTAAGTACAAATGGAAGTAACAGTGGTACCAAACCTAATAGAAGTAGGTACGATTAACATAAAAGAGTATACAAATATAAAGATGGTACGCTTGTTATAAAAACAGGTACAAAACAAAGTTGTCATTTAAGGGTACGAATATGACATAGAGTGGTACTGAAGAGTGGTCTCTCAATAAGTTATTGAGATACCGTCTCTCAATAAGTTATTGAGATACCGTCTCTCCCAAGAATTTGTGATGAAAAAAAATGTAGTAACTGGTCAAAAACTTAAATATATATGAATGTAAATTCTATACTACGGATTTATCTTCGTCATGAAAGAAATATAATTAGATATCGTAAAATGACAATCAAAGGATGGATATAAAAGTCTAATTTTAGTGCATAATTTGAGTCATTTGAATTTAACGATGATGACGACTTTGACATCTTAGTATTTATTGTATTTGAATTCAATTTTGTGTTAAACTTATTCATGAATTATATTTGGAATGTTCAATTTAAATCACAATTATAAAACAAATGCTCAATTTGACACATCTTTTATCATTTTGATTAAATTTTTTTTAATTTTTTTTAAAAAATTGCTTTTAATATCTTAAAAATATAAACATTATAATTAAAGAGTCTAATAGTAATAATAATAATAACAATAATAATAAATATCTCCATTTATAATAAAAAAATAATAATAATAATAATAATAAAATAAACAAAATGTAGTATTAAATCATAAACAATAATAATACAACCGCTTTGGTGAGAGAAAGACTTTCTCTCTCTAGCTTTTCTCTCTCAAAATTATGTTACATAACCGCTTCTGCAAAAAGCTTCGTTTCACCATGGCTATGGAACCTACTTTGCCACGAGGTCGGGGAAGGCCTCGGAAGAATACAAATCATCCAACGGAGTCAGCTAAGGGACTCACTGGGGGAGCTCAATCCTCCATTGGAACTATGTTGCGATCAACTCAATCGCAACCGCGCGGAGAAATTGGGGATTTCGAGAACTGTGGTGCATCTCCTAAGACTGTTATTACTGCGAATAATAACATTGAACAAGCTGTTGGAGGTCCAACTATGGTGGAGACTATGGATCAATTGTGTGAGGAAGGGGAGGTATCTTCTGTCCGTCCTGTTTCTTTACTCAATGATTTAATTGCTAAAGCTTTCTCTGCTAAAAATGGAGATCCTAAACCTCGTGAATCGCAACTTAATACTGCTCAACCTACACCCAAACCTGTAATTGAATCGTGTAGCGATACTTGGACTAATGTGGTGACTAAACAACGCAATGTTGGTATGGAGTTGTATTTTGATGAATCTTGTGCTGATGCTAGTGAAATTACACTTGATCTGGATGATTTTGATACTGAACTGCAAAAATGGCAATTTACATTAATGGGGCATGTTATTGGGGTGAAACCTACATTAAAGGGTATGCAGGATTATGTTAGTAAGAATTGGGGAAATGTTAATCTGCCTACAGTTCAGATATTCAAAAAAGGATGGTTTAGCTTTCGATTTGTCTCACATGAGGACATGAATGCTGTACTAAAAGGTGGGCCCTGGAAATATGGGGTTAATTCTCTGCTGCTAAAACAATGGACACCCTCTTTCTCCAAAGAGATAGAGGCACTATCCATTATACCTATCTGGGTCCTGTTTCGTGACCTTGAGCCCTTTCTATGGTCAGAAGCTGTCCTTAGTAAGCTTGCAAGCAGAATAGGGAGGCCTCTATTTGCAGATATGACCACAACTATGAAAACTAAACTGGGTTTTGCAAGAGTCCTTATTGAGGTTGACGTCTCAAAAGAACTTCTAAGTGACATTGTGGTTAATACTCCGATCATAGGACAGTTTATACAACATGTTGAGTATGAATGGGTGCCTTATTTCTGTGAAGAATGTAAAAAGCTTGGACACCTCAAGTCTAGCTGCAGGCTGGTAAAAAAGAAGCAGCCCAAGCAGGTTTATAAGCCTAAGGGAGATATAAGTAGAGAAGCTAAGAAGGATGATGTGCTAGGTGGTACCTCAGGCACTCAGACGGTGGTACCTGCTATGTCTACTCTTGATCATACTCAGAGTAGGGATTCGGGAAAGCCTGATGAGAAGCCTGTAATGCATCAAGAATGCACATTTTTGGAAAAAATGACAGAGTACATTACAGTGGCAAAAAAGAAGGGATACAAAATTAGAAGGCTGGATGATCTTCAAGGTTTATCAACACCAGAAAGGCAGGAAATCACTCTTTCGAACAGATTTGATATGATGAATGAAATGGATGAAGAACCTCCACTAGGTGGTACCTCAGATGAGGATGGTGAGAGGAGTTTATTGATGGGAATGGAGGTTGATCAAGAATGCCATGAGCTAGGTCACAACTCTTCCCAAGTAACTCCCTCATCCACTCCTCAGGCTGTAACGCACTCGGGATGTGGAGAGATGAGCAGGACAGTATCTGAGGACAGGAAAACTGATCCTCCTGATAAATTAAACGCATGATCACTGCTACTTGGAATATTAGGGGAGCAAATGATCCCCTTAAGCAAATTGAAATCCTAAACTTCATGAAAACAAATCAAGTGGATTTCATGGGTATCCTAGAAACAAGAATAAAAGAAGGAAAAGCAAAGAAAATCATACGTAAATTCTATAGAAATTACCAGGTAGTGGGAAACTATCAATCCCACTACAATGGTAGAATTTGGGTTGTTTGGAGGGAGTCTTCCATTGCAGTTCAGATTGTTCAATCTCATGCTCAATTCGTGCACTGCAAGGTTTCTCACTTTGCTTCCAATTCTATGATGGATATTACTTTGGTTTATGGGTATAATGATGGGGATGGCAGGCTTGCTCTATGGTCTGGTTTACTCAATATCAAAACAAGGGTTATCAATTGGCTTGTACTTGGTGATTTCAATATTGTCAGGTCTCCAGAGGAACGAATAAGTGAAACTCAACCTAATATGCCTGATATCATGGCATTTAATGACTGTATTAACACTTGTGGACTATCTGAACTGCCGACCACAGGTTGCAATTATACTTGGACTAATAAACAAGACGAGAATTCTAGAGTTTGGTCCAAACTGGACAGAGCTTTGGTTAACCTTTCATGGTCTTCAACTTTCCTAAACTCTCATGCTACCAACATGTCCCCTGGTATCTCTGATCATTCACCCGTTTTGGTGAAGGTTTTGAGAACTACTAGAGCAATGCACAGATTTAGTTTCATGAATTGCTGGATAGAGCACCCGGATTTCATGTCAACAGTACAACAATCTTGGGAAGAACGAGCCTATGGCACTGAATGTTTCAAATTATTTGCAAAGATGAAAAGGTTAAAAAGAAGCCTCAAATGCCTGCATCAGGATGCATACTCAAATCTGGGGAGCAGAATAAAGGAGGCAAAGGTACAGCTTGATGCCTGCCAAACTGATCTGCAATGCCATCCTTTATCTGTTGATCTAATTCTGAAAGAACATCAGTTGATAAAGGAATACAGTGACTTAAGACGAGCAGAAATGACAACCCTTAAACAAAAAGCTAAAGTGGATCATATCACTTTGAATGACTCATCCACAAGTTATTTTTATAATAGAATAAAAGAACGAAAAGTTCAGAAAATAATTGGGAATATTGAAGATGCAAATGGATCTGCTAGAGTGGGCCAGGAAGAAGTTGCGAAAGCCTTTGTGGAGTACTATGAAGGTTTATTTGGGTCTTCAACCATGGTGAGAATACTGGATTCTGCCTATTTGCACCAGGACCCCATTTTACCCCATGACACATGGGAGGCTTTGCAGGCTGTACCATCCTTGGATGAAATAAAACATGCTCTTTTCTCTATTGGTGCTCACAAAAGCCCAGGTCCTGATGGTTACTCTGCTGAATTCTTTAAAGCCAGCTGGCCTGTGGTAGGCCTGGATTTTTCAGCTGCTGTTAGAGAATTTTTCTCCTCAGGTAAGATGTGCAAACAAGCCAATACAACCTTGGTTACACTTGTCCCTAAAAAGGATATATGTTCTACGGTAAAAGATTATAGACCTATAGCATGCTGTACAACCGTATACAAAACAATTAGCAAGATAATTGCCAACAGATTGAAAACAGTAGCTTCTATGATAGTTGGACCTGAACAGGCCGCTTTTATTGAGGGTAGGAATATCCATGACAATATCGCTCTCTCGCAAGCTCTCATTAAGGGATACAGGAGGTCCTATTTGACCCCTAGATGTCTTCTTAAGATTGATATGAGAAAAGCATTCGACTCCTTACAATGGCCCTTTATTCAAAATATGCTTACTGTGTTTAATTTCCCACCTCAATTCATTCACTGGATTATGAAGTGTATTTCAGGGGCTTGGTTCTCCTTTAATTTGAATGGTGGAGTGGTTGGATTTATCAAGGGTAAGAGTGGAATACGTCAAGGGGATCCCATATCGCCTTATCTTTTTGTGCTGAGCATGGAGATACTCTCTAGATATCTCAGGAGATTGAACAAGATCCCAAATGTGTCTTCTCATCCTAAATGTACCAAATTGGCTCTTACACATTTGGTTTTCGCGGATGACTTAATGGTCTTTGTAAGAGGGGATGTACCATCCATCATTGCAGTCAAGAAAACGCTTAATGACTTCACAAGTATGTCTGGCTTAAGTATAAATGAAGACAAGACTGAGATATTCTTTGGAGGAGTTACAGTAGCTATCAAGCATGCTATCATTGCAGAATCTGGTTTTATTGAGGGAAAACTCCCATGTAAATATTTGGGAATGCCTCTGAACCCTATTCACAACAACCTGACCAACTATGGTGGCTTAATTGTGAAAGTGCAGAATGCTCTGATGCACTGGTCAGCTTCAAATTTCTCTTATGCAGGACGTATAGAGCTACTCAATTCGGTTATCTTTGGTCTAACAAACTACTGGTGTGCAACGGCATTGCTTCCCAAAAATGTGTTGAAGTTGATCAATAGATTGTGCAAGAATTTTTTCTGGTCGGGCAATCTGGATAGAAGAAAGCTTTGTATGAAAAGCTGGAAATCTATTTGTTCACCATGGATTGAAGGTGGACTGAACATTAAAGAACTTTTGTCATGGAACAAAACGCAAATTGCTAAATGGCTTTGGCAAATTGAAAATAATCATTCTAGTCTTTGGATTACTTGGATTAAATCCTATATTCTTAAAGGCAAATCTGTTTGGGATGCTCAGATTAAGGATAGCTATTCTGATGCCTTAAGAAGTCTTGTGAAGGTTAAAGATGAAATACTGTTGCAGGCTGGAAGCATATACAACAGTAAACGACTGGTAAATAGCTGGTCTTCTGCAGCAAAATTCAACGCACAGAAATGCTACTCTTGCTTTCGAAATAAATCACCAAGAATTCTCCCATTGAGGGCTGTCAGGGTTGCTACAATCATCCCAAAGCACAGGATCACACTCTCTTTTGCAGTTCAAAACAAGCTCCCGACTATTGATAAACTACAGGAGAAGGGGCTGGTGTTTGTAAACAGGTGTTCTCTATGTAAATCTGATGCAGAATCGCATTCCCACTTGTTCTTCAAATGCTCTTATGCCCAACGATTATGGAATGACATTATGAATTGGCTGCGTATACATACATCAGGTTCTACTATCACCAATATGCTTCGAAGAGCTCTACATAAACCACAACGGCCTTGGCAAAAGGAGTGGTATATTGTTGCTGGTTGTGCATTGGTTTACCATATATGGACTGAAAGAAATAGCAGAATATTCAGTGGGGTGGAAAGTACAGGGGAGCAACGTTTAGCAATCCTCAAAGCTGAGTTAAAGGCTCGTTTAGCAACTAAATACCCGAGCATCCATTTGTTATACTAGTGATTTGGATTTGTATATGGCTCGTTAGCATTCTTTTGATTTGTTTTAATGCTCTTTACCTTTAAAGAGTAAAGGATATGTCTTTTGTAAGTCATTCTCTTAATTACCCTATATGGAGGAATAAGAGAAATACCATTCTTACAAAAAAAAAAAAAAAAAAAAAAAAAAATGTAGTATTAATTTTTTTTCCTAAAAAAATGGTATAAAATTAGGTGCATTTTAAACTAATTCTGAGTGATATTGTTACAATGCCACCTAACCCGATATGAATTAATCCAACAAAAAATTTATATTTTGTTGTTTGAATTAAGTATTCAATATTTTTATTTACTCCTCCGTATAAGACATTGGGTCATAGGATTTTTGGTTTTAACTTTCAAGTCTCAATGTATCTGGAAAAAAGAAAGAAGCAGAAACAATTTAATTAAAGCTTCATTTGGGAAGTTGTGAAGTCTTGCTCACCGTGTATCCTTTAATGTTTTTTTTAAACAGTAAAAATTAAAATTATTTGATTATTTTTTTTAACTTTTATTATTTTGATATTTTAAATTAAAAAATTATTTTATACTTTAAATTTATAAATTTAAATTGAATTTTTTTTTTTATATTTTTAAATGTATTTTATATAAATTTACGTTGGTATCTTAATAGCATTAATTTGGCATATTAATTTGGCCAATTAATTATTTAAGAAATAAATTAATGAATTATCTTAATAAACTAACGATTAATAATTATTTGTCAATGCGATAAATAAAATATTATAGTAATACTTACTAAATATTATATTAGAGAAAATATTGTAATACTAACAAAAAAATAATCATTCATCTACTAACAATCTCATTTTCAATCTAGTAACCTAATTAACCATGCTAATCTAAAACATTATGTGAAACATAAAATTTCAGACCTGCGATAATATAATAACAGATACAAAATAATATGAGAACAAGAGTTTTATTTGATAATCGAAAGATTGAGAGTTGGTTTTTTGATAGTTCTACGGAGGTCTTATCGACTTAGATCCGTAGGGGGGAGATGGGGTCTTTTTGATGACTTATTCCATAGTAGGATGATGGGGTCGTTTGAGACTTATTTCATCTGACCTCCTCTAAACCTAGACACAAGACCCGTATTTATAGCCTAGTATCTTAGAGAGGAGGAAGTTAAGAATATTCTAAAGTATCCTAAGATATTATCACAATATTTATTGATAATTATCTCTAAATACTAAAGATATTAGACATAAATAGATACCGAAATATACAAAATTTTGGTGTCTACAAATGCCCCCTCGAGACTTGTTGTAGAGACTTCGTAGTCGGTTGCAACTTTATCTCGAAACTTTGTAGAAAGACTTGAGGTCGATTTTGTTTGCCCCCATGACTTCTACAGATCTTGATCCTTCGAGATTGGAGATGAAGAGCGAAAATCTTCACATCGGGTTCACCAATTTGTAAAACATAAAATTTCACACCTGCGATAATTGAATAACAGATACAAAATAATATGAAAACAAGAGTTTTTATTTTATAATCAAAAGATTGACGGTTACAATTTCCGTGGATCTCTTGATTCCAATCTCGAAGGCTGTTTTTTTTTATAGTTCTACGGAGGTCTTATCGACTTAGATCCGTATGGAAAGATGAAGTCTTTTTGGTGACTTATTCCATTTACCTACAATTTGCTAGTAGGATGATGGGGTCGTTTGAGACTTATTCCATCTGACCTCTTCTAAACCTAGACACAAGACCGTATTTATCGCCTAGTATCTTAGAGAGGAAGTTAAGAATATTCTAAAGTATCCTAAGATATTATCACAATATTTATTGATAATTATCTCTAAATACTAAAGATATTAGACATAAATAGATACCGAAATATACAAAATTTTGGTGTCTACACACTAATTGAGACTTATTCTTAAATTGGCTAATATAATGGGTGACGCCTCATTGTTGTTGGTGTGTTCTTTTATATAAAGAAGATGAAACATTAACCGTGAAACACTTACCTATGAGAACTTATACAATTTTCAAAGCTTAATTCGATTCATGCTTTGAATTTAATTATTTCAATGATTTTGAATAGTTTAGAGTCAATATATTAATGAAGGTCAATTTTCGAGGTCAATTTAATCGAAGACTTGCCAATTTATTAATTGGACGCCAATTCTTGAGCTTTTGATATTTAGGGGAAGGAAAAAAAATTACGGGGAAAGGTAAATAAATATAAAAGTAACAAATTTTTCTGAAGAATTGAAATTTCTGTATGGGAGAATGAAAAGGAGAAATGGATAAGGTTATGGAAGAGGTGAATAAGTAATTGATTTGTCTTCTTAATTGAAAACTAATTATTTAGGAAATAAATAAATAAATTCCATAAGTTATTTTCCTTTAATAAAAAAAATAATTTGATACGGAACGATTACTTATAATTGATTAATCATAATAAAGCGGGTTAAAACAGAGTAATAATGAATATAATTATATAATTACAAAAAATGTAAAAATCATAATAAAATTTAGAAATAAACTGAATTAACAAATTGTTATATATAAATTCATAATCTAATTCATATATGAAGTACAATGTATTAAAACAAAGAAAAAACAAAATTGTGCTTAATTACACAATCATGCACAAATTTATGAGTCGCTTGTGAATAAAGGAGCATGAAAAAATCGAATATGACAAATTTTACGCCAATTACACTGGATTATTTATGACCAAAAATCAAACTCGATTTCAAGTTTTGTAAGTCTGAAATCTTTGCTTATATCCTTCTTCACTTATATATTATCTGTAAGAATTATGGGTCTAATACAATATATGTGGACAACATTATTTGGACCTATTGTATTTATTAGCTATCATTAAAGTTAAGCCCAAATATGTGATCCGTCATAATACAAATGATACGGGCTTATTTACGTCTGATAAAGTATGGGTCAGATACTATAATAGTGTAGAGACCCGTTAGGGCTTTATGGGATATATGATGGGCTTATCCACTAAAGGCGACTAATATAGGTCACCAGGGTTTCATATCCCTCCCTATATATAGTCAGGGTTATGGTCCCTGACAGCACACTTTAGACCTAATCTCACATATATCCCATCGGTATGGAGAAACTCAAAAGGCGAGTGTGTCTGTTAGAAGACTATAATCGAGTGATTCCCAATCCACCTCCCTTCTCCAATCCAATTGAGTCAGGTACGCTTCCGCTATTCGGTATATACCAATTAATTTAGTATGAAGTTTTAGTCTTGGGTCAGATTAAATCTAACAAGTGGTATCAGAGCCGTCTTCATATTGAATTATTTGGACTAATTGTACTTATGCAGTATTTTTTGTTAGTCAGTCTGAGTGTTCGTCAGATTGTCTTCGTCTCTTAAATGATAATCGTTTAATTCATGCCAACCGTAAATTGGTTTCAAGTTTCTATACTCATGCTAGCCGCATCTTCATATATATGAAATGAAATACATTAAGACTACAGGAGATATGTTTGTGAGGTCAAAAATCATATAATGATGAGGCTGATTGTGTAATTAAAGGCATGATTTTTAATGGGTTGAGTAGTATGCATGAAGGTTAACGATAACACTATATGAAATCGCTTGATTGTTGTGACAATTTTGATAAAGAATCTATTTCATTTGTCGATTTCAGTGAATTCTTTCACATGATTTCATGTACTCGTATAAGTGCTATTAAAGATTCCATACTTTATTTGATTTTGAATTATTTTTGTAATTCAATCGTATGATTCATGATATTGTCTTATTATGTACGGAGTATATGTTTGGATATCTTTTTTTTTGTATGCAATCGATACAGTTATGTAAGGTTTAAAAAAATTATATTTTGGATATTAAGTTTCAGATTCTCATAATTGGCTATTAAGTATATAAGATATTTTTATATCGATTGTGGTTAGTTCATTATTTTGTTTGGTATTCAGTCATATGATGTATATGTTTGATTATTATCACATATTATGGTTTTATGTATGAATTGGGACCTGTTTGGAATTTTGGTTGCGATTATTATCGCGTATTTATAATTGACAAGTTGACTTGGATGATGAAAGAACTAATTTGGGTTATAATTTTTTTTTATCATTTAAGGTTTCAGTCACTTGTTAATTACGGTTTGATTAAAAGAACTTGTTTCAGTTTCAATAATATTGGCTATTTAGTTTTTTATAAAACGTCTAATATTTTGGATTGTTTGATCGAAACAATACGTTGCCAAAGTAACCTCTATTGCGTAGATTAAATAGTTTAAATAATTAGACGATTGTGTGTGATTGAATTTCATGCGGGTAATGGTCGGCCCAAAGGAAGTCCATTATTTGGCCGAAATTCAATCATACTTGTGGTGATAAATATGTAACAATTATTCGGTTCTCGTGTAGATGTTAAGTCGGCCCAAAGGAAGACTTGACATTTGACATGATCTTACTGTTAATATTTGATTACTACACCAAGAGTACCACTTACAAGTCTAGTTATCGTCCAAAGATGAGATTAGATGTTGTGCTAGGTATCTTGTTTTGATGGGAATGCCAATATACGAACTGATTTACGAGTTAAGAGAGTGTCGTTAAGTTTATGACACTCATAAGGCTTATGTCCATACAGTTTTTTTTAATGGAGAGTAAATTCAAACATTCGGTTTTTAAGTTTGGTAGTATGTGTAATCATGCGGATAATGGTCGGCCCAAAGGAAGGCCATTATTTGGCCGAATACATATACAATTTTGGGTGATAAATATGTGACGATTATTCAGTATTTTCATGTGTATACTGAGTCGGCCCAAAGGAAGGCTTAGTATTCGACATGAGTTTATCGTCAATATTTGATCACGATTATTTAATTATAGTGTCGATGCTTAGTTAATAATTTATGCCCAACGGCTAAATGCTAAATCTGCAAAAACGCTATACTGTTTGAATTTATTCAAAATATGAGAATATTGTTTTGTTCATCAAATTGACATTACTGTTCATTATATCTGTCATATTCAGGTTACATTCTCAATTCGGATAATGCTATTTATTTAAATAAATGGTACGAGAATGTAAATATTTATTTTGGGTCGTCGCAATCTTAATACAGCATTAGGAATGTATGATTGTACTACTCATAAGGATGAAAATATCGTGTGGACTCACGTGTTTTTGTAGAGTACAAAATTTAATGCATGTGTTTAATGATTGCTTAATGCGACATTAAGGAAATATTAAAGGACATTGTTTCTATTAAATAAGCTGCAAGTGTCTAACTCAAAGAATAACAAGATAAAGTTTATTGGTTGCTTGTTATGAGTATGAACACGTAAGGAATATATTACCAGTTTGTACGCCTCATCGCGTGTCGGTAAGAGTACACTTCTCATTTAAGATTTGTCGTCTAAAGTTGTTCATTATATCCAATTATGTTTTGTGGGTGGATTTGGTTTTTTCATTCACATAAGTACATTAATGCAAGTACAAGTAATAATCTAAGATATTGTATGTCGTCAATGGGTGATGAAAGATTCATCTATTTGGGGCATGTCATCATCTGAGTTTGAGACAATCAGCTAATTTAGTTATTATTAATGATTTATCCTTTTATTTGAATTTGGAAAATTTTCTGTACTGCCTTTTGGTGGAGTTCAATTATTTTTCGTTTGGTCATATTTGGTTCTTTGTCCATTAAGAGATAATTGATTTTGTATTTTCCTAATTCAAATAATGGTAAAGTTGTCATTTTTGATAATTTTATATAGCTTAGATTGTAATATTATTTAAAGACTTGCATTAGAAATTCAGTGGATATAAAGAATTAAGAACAATAATTTCTTTTCAGTATGACACATTAAAAGAAATATTAAAATTTTGTGTCAAAATGAAATTATTGACCCTTCTACTTCAAAGCCTCATATTGAAGGGTAATAAAGACAAAAGAGAAAATAGATATCAAAATGACTTTGGATGTCTTATAATTGATATAAGGATATGTGAACTATTTTATGTAGCTTAGATTGTAATATTATTTAAAGACTTGCATTAGAAATTCAGTGGATATAAAGAATTAAGAACAATAATTTCTTTTCAGTATGACACATCATTAAAAGAAATATTAAAATTTTGTGTCAAAATGAAATGACCCTTCTACTTCAGAGCCTCATATTGAAGGGTAATAAAGACAAAAGAGAAAATAGATATCAAAATGACTTTGGATGTCTTATAATTGATATAAGGATATGTGAACTATTTTATGTTTTAAGTTGTATTGGTTCACATCACTATATTAATTTTTAGACAAAATTATGTATGATATTTATATCTCGATCTTGAGAGGTTTCAAGTTCCTAGACGTTTTTATCACATATTTGACTGAGATATATTCTCGGTAAAGGATTAAAGATGTCATGTCGATCATAAGTGAAAACACTTTGACAAATTGACTATTCAGGATAATAACGTCAAGGTTATTTTGGATACTTTCTAGAGAAGTTTGATCTTACATTAAAGATTGCACCATATTAAAGGTTCAAATATGTATGATGTATTATGTGTGCAAAGTAAGATCATGGGGCGTGGTAGGAGTATGATTATTCACACTCTTTTTCCAGATAACTCTAGAAGTAATTATAGAATTGCAGCTTGTTGGTTTTGGATAAAGGTATGTACAACAATACTATTATTGATCGATTGATTATAGTGTAAATTATTTACCTCTAAGGTATGTCCGACTAATTAAGAATGCTTTTCGTTTTAAGGTAATAGCTGGACTTAAGGATAATCAATAATTATTTTGTTTTATAATAACTTTATAAGGATTAAGGGTAATGTATAAAGTAATGATCCTACACACAAGTTACTTTAAGACGGATAATATGACTTCATTGAGGTTATTGAGTTTGGGGGGAAGAAATGAGACTTATGGAAATGATCTTGTGTCTCATTATAAAGAATCGTAAGATCATTTTAGTAAAACAAACTCAAATACCTCAAGAACAATTGTTATTAAAGAAATTCACTAAGGGAAGAATGAATGCAGTTTCAGAGGATTACATTGTTTTCATGTCAGGACTGACATATTACAGTGCAATAACAAATTTATATATTGCATACATTCAAGAGTAAGAGTTAGATGATGAAACGGCAGAAAAGTATTCATTCAGCATTTTACCGAATCATTGAAAGTTCTAACTAATACATGTGAATTTATGTATGTCATCAATAAAGTATTAAGTCATTTGACCGATAAAGACACTTTGGAATTGCTTCATTACCTAAAAGTATAAAGCATATTGGTTTCAAATAGTTATTTGTTACCAAGACAGACTCATTCGGTAATGAGACAGTAATGTTTGTCTTGTCAATAATGGTTATAAAGACAGTTGACATATCCGGTTATATATATATATATATATATATATATATATATATATATATATATATGGAGTTACATTGAGTGAATGGTAAAGACAAGTTTGTCAATGGTGACATTGACAGACCCATTGTTGCAGATACCGGAAATCTTGACTCGATAGATTCAATGTAAAGTTTCTGCAAATTAAGGTTAATAATCATCCAATGAAAACTCAAATAAGGTTTTCCGTCAAAGAGTACATCGATCTGCCATGATATCATCTCATTTGGTTTTGTATGGATGTGATATATGATTGTAGATACTCAAGATTTAGTGGGAGTATGAAAATGTATCAAATTTTATACCCTTTCAGTAAATGAGACTAATGTAGTTTCATTAATGTTCTTAAAAAGAAATATTCATATCTAGAAAATAAAGTTGTACTTAAATCCATGTGTTTCAGGAAATATTTCATGAGTTTAAGTAATAAGGTATAATTAAACTTAGTTTGTACATATTTGGATATTGTGTACATTCTATAGTTTAATTGACAGATATTAAGGGAATACAGTAGGATATTGAGATCCACTAAGGGCAGCCAAATATTGTTTGTCATTTATATTTTGAGCAAAACAATGTTATCATATAAAGGAGATCGATTCAGATTGAGATCATTCGGTATTTCGACTCCTATTTTGTCATGCTTATTTGTCACAAGGCTGCAAATTAAGTTCGGTATTGAAAGACCATTTAAGTTATTTATGACAAAATGATGGTTATTATAGTTTCAAATAACAATACAAGTGATGTGTTGTTATAGAAATGATTCAGAGTGAAAGGCGTCTAAGATATGTTTGTACAAACTCCATTATTGCGGATCCGCTTATTAAGGAATTACCACCCACGGTCTTTCTTGAGCATATTGCTCAGATGGGTGTTTCGGTTCTAAGGATATTCAGATTAAGTGGGAGTTTGTCACATTAGACACATTATGATATACGGTTATTCAGTTCTGCAGAAATAAGGTTTACAGTTTTCAGTTTCACTATGTCTTATTTGGTTGATCTCACTAAGGTTTAAGGTGGACCAGTTGGAAATATGCATACTGGATCACATTCGGTTGCTGTTTCCATGCTACACTCCTATACTAGATTCATGTCGTTAGTCATGTTTGCATATGTGATCATTGATGGGTCCTGTTACGACAAACTGTGGCAAAGGCCGCTTTGGTTCTATGTACATGTGATTGATGGACCGAATTGCATAAGACGGTTAGAATGTTTGATAGCATTATTGAGCTCATACGGTTATAATGAATACAATTTTAAGTGTCCTACATATACTAGTATATGACCCAAGTGGGAGATTGTAAGAATTATGGGTCTAATACAATATATGTGGACAACATTATTTGGACCTATTGTATTTATTAGCTATCATTAAAGTTAAGCTCAAATATGTGATCCGTCATAATACAAATGATACGGGCTTATTTACGTCTTATAAAGTATGGGTCAGATACTATAATAGTGTAGAGACCCGTTAGGGCTTTATGGGATATATGATGGGCTTATCCACTAAAGGCGACTAATATAGGTCACCAGAGTTTCATATCCCTCCCTATATATAGTCAGGGTTATGGTCCCTGACAGCACACTTTAGACCTAATCTCACATATATCCCATCAGTATGGAGAAACTCAAAAGGCGAGTGTGTCTGTTAGAAGACTATAATCGGGTGATTCCCAATCCACCTCCCTTCTCCAATCCAATTGAGTCAGGTACGCTTCCGCTATTCGGTATATACCAATTAATTTAGTATGAAGTTTCAGTCTTGGGTCAGATTAAATCTAAGATTATCGGCCTGCAAAACAATAATTGGCCAAACACGATTCAGATTAAATTCTAATATTAAAATACTAATCCGTATAAAGGTAAAAAAATCTAAATTACTTCGTACTAAAATAAAAATGTCAAAAAACCTACAAAATTAAAATTGAAAAGTTGATAAGTTGAAAAAAAAAGACTTCGTACTATGTTAAAAAAAGGTTTAAAAAAATCTAAATTAAACACATAAAAATTCTAAAAATTAAAATATTTTAAAATTCTCTATTAAAAACGTCTAAAAAGTTCCTACTCTAGTCTTGGTTTTTTCTTTACTTTAAATTAAAAAACTTAAGAATTGTGTATTTAATATTCTATTGGTTTATTTTAAGAATTGTGTACTTTTAATTGGTGTTTTCTAAAAACTTTTCTTACTAATTCAATATTTACATATTAAGAAACTAATTTATTTATTTTGTGTATGCTTTTATTATTTTGATATTTTAAATTAAAAATTGTATTTTATACTTTTAGACGGAGGATTATATAATAATACTATATCAACAAATTTAATGTATTTTAATACAATATAAGATTTTTGATGATATTTTATCAATTCGTATTTCGACCCGATAATTTACTGACACTATTCATAATGAAAGTAAATACGGTGTAAGCTTCAACAATATATGATTGAAAATGATAATAATATTGAAGGAAATAATTATGAAAGTATGCAATTATGAAAATAATGGTCACTTTATGCAAGTATGCAAATGATGAATTTGTTTTTGAAAAACGATTGAATTAAAGAAAAATACGGTCTAAAAACTATTGAATTCAAACAATAATTAATATTACCAAGAAAATGCATGTCTTTTTTTTTTCTTTCACTTTACCGGGTTTTCTATCTCTTTTATACTTTCTTAATATGATATTGTAGATTTGAAGTGAAACTCGGACTTTATTTTGACATAATTAAAGATTCGGATTAATCTAAAAAATTAATCTAAACTCGAACTTTATTTTCATCTAACAATTTACAAAAATTAATATGAAAAAAAAAGAAATTTATAGTTGCGAACAAAATTAGAATTCACAATTAAAAAATTCAATATTTGAAATTTCAATTAAATTGAAGATGCATAGTTTTTTTATGGAAACGGATAATTAAGATTTGAAAAATACAAAATTGAAAATTTCGATTGAATGAATAATCTTATATGGAAAAATAGTATTTTACCTTTGACTGTAGTTGACTTGTATCTCCATCTGCATTTTTTTTCTCTCTATACCTTCCTCTTTTTTATCTTATTTTCTTTATAATATCTCCATCATTATCTCTCTTTAATATATCTTCATCATCTGCATCAAATCAAATTACAAAAATAATAAGATTGATTTCGAATGAATTAAGAAAATAAAATACTCGGTACATTTTTTTTGAAGTGAAGATCAATCTAGTATATATATATTTTAGGCTTTTTTCGAGCGATCTCATTGGTCCGTTCCATCAAACCTCAAATTAGGAAAGTATCCTAAGTAAATAAAAAATCAATTAGAGAATCTTTTAATTATTATAATATATATTTAATTTATTATATTAATGTGATGTTTTACAATTCTAAGGTAAAAACCTTTAGAGTTCATTTTTTATAATTAGATTCGTGGTAAAAAATGCTTTTATTAGAGTATAAATTTCGTATTATTTGTTTCACATTATGTGAAGAATTTATTGCATATAACAGTTGTAAAATTATCCCACATCGACAAATTTTAATATGATGACGAAATTCTATATTATAAATAAGAGTAATCATTCGTTTTTTTGATATCTATCAAATGTCTTTTGAATCTAAAAAAGAGTTCTTAAGACTATAAACCTCAATTAATTATCCTATACTAAAAATTATGATTATGATGAGGTGATGAAAGATTATAAATAAGAGTAATCATTCGGTTATAAATATCGACCAAGAAAAACTTTTAAATTATCCCACATCAAAAAATTATGATGGGGTGATAGAATTCTATATTATAAATATGAGTAATCATTCGGTTTTAAATATCGACCAAAAAACTTTTGAGTCTTAAAAAAACTTCTAATGTATAAGACTACAAATTTAATTTAATGCATAAGACTACAAATTTAAAATCATCTCACATTGGTTGGTGAGGTGATAAAATTCTATATTATAAACAAGAGTAATGATGTATTTTTTTAGTCTTAAAAAGAGCTGATGGAAGACTATAAATAAATTATCCTACATCGAAAAATTATGATAAGTTAATGAATTCTATATTATAAATAAGACTAATCCTTCGTTCTTAAATATTAATCAAAAAAATGAAGTCTTAAAAAGTTTCTTAATAAGACTACAAACATAAGTAAAAATAATATCACATCGAAAATTTATAATAAGGTGATGAAACTTTATATTATAAATAATACTTCATAGTAATCATGTGCTCTTAGATATTAATAAAAAATCTTTTAAGTCTTAAAATATACTCCGTATTAAGATTATAAAGTTAAGTAAAAGAATCCCACATTCGAAAAATTATAAAGTTTCATCAAACATAAATCTTTTGAGTCTTAAAAAACCTTTTAATGTATAAGACTACAAATTTAATTTAATGCATAAGTCTACAAATTTAAAACCATACCACATTGGTGAGGTGATGAAATTTTATATTATAAACCAGAGTAATGATGTATTTTTTAGTCTTAAAAAGAGCTGATGGAAGACTATAAATAAATTATCCCACATCGAAAAATTATGATAAGTTAATGAATTCTATATTATAAATAAGACTAATCCTTCGTTCTTAAATATCAATCAAAAAAAACTTTTAAGTCTTAAAAAGTCTCTTAATAAGATTACAAATTTAAGTAAAAATAATCTCACATCGAAAATTTATTATAAGGTGATGAAACTTTATATTATAAATAATACTTCATAGTAATCATGTGCTCTTAGATATTAATCAAAAAAAAAATTTAAGTCTTAAAATATACTCTGTTTTAAGATTATAAAGTTAAGTAAAATTATCCCACTTCGAAAAATTATAATGTTTCATCAAACATAAATCTTGTGAGTCTTAAAAAAGTTGTTAAGACTATTGTGGACATGACATAGGTCCACCCCGACGCGGCCACACGCGGGTTTGGGGAGGCGAATGAATCTCCATGAGATGGTCAAATGGAAATTTAAATCGAAGTCGGAGTCGCCACCGAATTTTATGGTTATTCGGAACCGTTCGAGCCCACTCTATGTCGTAGTGGGCCGTGTACAAAATATGGCCCATTTCCGATGTCAGAGTTTATTGGGCTCGTCCCTTTGCAGTTCGATATAGATGCCGACTTGAGCGGTTAATCGTATATTGAATGACTCTCGTTGCCAATGGTTTCGGACATCCGGAAACCACGGTTCTGAGTAAGGGGTGAGGGTACGTGTTGGGAAGTTCACTAAGAACACCCAACCCCGCCCGCACATTAGCGGCCTCTACTAGGATATCGAATGACGTTTTAATGCGCGCGTTAGTTGAACGATGAATGATATGCAAAACATTGTCTTCCTAAGCATGTGAGGAATTGAATGGGTTGCTAAGTCAGTTTAATGCATGAAAAATTTAACGTCGAAGTTGAATTTAACATGTGAGATTCGTTTAAGTATAATAAAACAAATGAAATAAAAAGGATGAATTTGCTACAAAATAAACAAACGAGTTAGTATCGATTTGTAAATAATGAAATAAATGTACGAAATCGAGAAAATAAATATTAATCGAAATCTGAAAAATATTGTTGAAAAGACGCTGTTTTGTATAAAAAACGATGCTCGAAAAATAATAATAAAAAAAAACAAAAAGTGTGTCGGGACAGCCGGCCGCGCGGTTTTTTGGAAATTCGATTAAATCGCGTACGAATATTGTATGATCCGTACTCGAGTTAATATTTTCGACATTCGTTATATTCGATAATTGACTACGAAATCAATATCAAATACTCGGAATAGTTTAGAAAAGATGTAAATTTTAGAAATCGTTTCGTAGAATAAATAATAAAACGAACGAAAAAACTAAAAAAACGATCCGGGTTTCAGGCCCGTGCGCGAGTCGCCTGGGCGTGACGCGACTCGCGTGCGGGTCTGTCCGGTTTTTATTTTTTGTTCGAAATTGTTATTTTGATAAATCGCGTACAAAATATGAATTAATTTGTATTCGATTTATGTTTTCGATATTCGTCATACCCGATATTCGATTATGAAATCGATATCGAATATTCGGAATGAATTAAAAAAAGGTTTTGTAAAATTGTTTAAAAGGAGTTTAAAAAAAGATGTAACGATTTTAAATATCGTCGAGATCTTAATATAATTCTTTTTGATACAATATTCGATTATAGAAAAATCGATATCGTATGTTTAAGAATGTTTGTTATGAAAATAGTTTTTTTGTTAATATCGATATTAGAAAAATAAAAAAAACGACGCTTGACCCGTAAAAAGAAAACGGACGACGAGAAAGAGAAGAAAAGGAAAGGAGAAATCGGGTTTAGTACACCCTCAACCTACATGCTTTTGTTGACTCGGATCGGGGCTCGTCGGAATGTGGCTAGGCACGGGAGCGTCGAGTGATGTTTGGTTCGGCTAGAGGGTTCGGTTTGGACGAGAATCGGGTGAAGGGTGTCGGGAATCGGACCGGTTTCCTTCGGGTTTGTAATATCGGTTTCTCGATGCTAAGTGTAAGGATGATTGATGTGAAAGGTTGTGTATTTCTGATGCTAATATTTGATGTTGATAATCAATGTGTGTGTATTGCTAATAATTGGTGTTTTTCTGATGATGAAAGTGTTGTATGCAAGGGGCTATTTATAGGGAGTTCCCGACCTTGGCTAGGAGAGGTGTATTTGAATTAGAATTACCGCTTGGGTAAGAAGCTGAGAAGAACAAGAATTCTGTTTTCTTGGTGAAGAAGCAAGGAAAACCGGCTGAAAGAGGCTGCTCGGCCGAGTGTTTGCGCTCGGTCGGGTGTTTGAATTGACTTTCGGATAGGATTCCTACTTGAGATCGAATTCCATCCTTAAGCGGACTTGTTTATTATTTTATGTGGCTGATTTTTGTGGAGTTGGAGTCCGAACAGGACACGTGAGACATCACGATCGGTCCACAAGTCTCGGGAAATATCTTTGACCGGGTTTTGACTCGGTCGCTAAAAGACGGTTTTACCCCTGGTGTCGGATTCGACCCAAATTAGTGTTATTTGACTCGAAACGACCCACTGCGCCTGAATTTGAGGTTGGTTTTGTGAGATTTGTACTCCTTAAAAAGCCCAAGCTAAATATCCATGATTTCGAGCCCATTTCCGAGTACGTTAAAGCATGTTTGCGTCCGATCATCATCGGGTGTTTGTCGAAAACTACTATAGACACCTGGCGGTCAAAATGTGGGTGTCTACAGAGCCCCCACTCTGACTGAGGCTTGGACAAGGCGAAAGTCAGAGTAGCTACCAGGCCAATCAAAGATTAAGACCTGGCAGACTTCCGGTTGGGTCGTTTAAAGTCCATTAGACCTGCGTAATGGGCCCGCCGGCCATGGATTAGAAATGTACCTGAACTGATGATGATAACTCCGTGGGGAATTGGACTTGTCGTATAAGACTTAGGTGCGCCTATATATGGGCGTATCCTGTTAAATGTCGCTGGGGAGTTATGCGAATAACGCTGTCTGTGATTTGTACCTGTATAAGTTACATAAAATTTTACATGCAACACGTAGGCGAAACAAATATGACTCGCGTTGGGGAATAAAAATGATTTTTGCTGCATTTTGAAATCGAAGTCCAGAAAGCAACTCACGTGCTAGGAGATAGGTTTCCAAAATTGAAAGAGGTGGAAAAGAAATTTGCCGTTTAAATAGACTGAAATTTGACCTTGTCGAAAAGATTTTTTTTCAAATGGCAAAGTTTTGCAAATTTTGAAGTAGGAATTTGAAGAGAGGTCTACTAACAGACTCGACTCTGGACGCGACCGGACGAGTTGACAGACATGACTGGACTCTCGAGGGGTTGGACCGTGACTCGATAGGGAGATGGGCCGCCTAAAAAGACAAGACTCTTAGGTTGCGTTATTCCGTAGCCTAGGCGAGTGACAACGTGGTCGAATCCTCGGAATGGGAAAGATGTGCTATAGGAGGATTTCAGTAGTCTTTAATGAGACTGTTTTTGCAGGACTTGGCAGTGGCAATGCTGTAGACTAGTGCTCTTTCGAATCCTTTTTGATTTTAGGGTACATTTCCAAAGTGGGTATTGCCTCGAGTCCTGACAAATTCTTGTCTTCGACTGAGCCGAGTACTAGGACACACTATAGAAAGGAGGCTAGATTTTGAAAGTATTTGGATTATGTGAATGGATGGAGAACTTCTGCCTAGGAGAAGTGATTAGCGTAGTTTGTAGTGCCTATTTCGTAGTATTTTGGTCCCATTTTCCTTGTGGAATCGCTCCTTGGGAGCGGTTTAGGGGCTTCTTATGCTTTCTTTAGTTCGTTTCAGGTTCCCGAGACCGATTTGGATGAGTTGGAGCGATTCCGACTCTATACATACACATTTTGGAGCCAACGGAGTAAAGGAACGATGACTCGATGCTTCGGATTCGACCCCGAGACCTTGGGACCCAATCCCGAGCCTCCGAGACCCGATCCCGAGTCCCGAGAATCGATGAGAAGCTCATGTGAAGCAAGGAGGAACCAAAAGGGTCATATTGGAGGCCTACAAGACTCATCCCCGACGGGTATGCACCTCATCCCGTCGGGGATGAAATGCACTTTGGAGGGTGCCACTGCAAGGCCGTCCCGGTCGGGACCAATCCGTCCCGGTCGGGATGGTGGGTCCGTCCCGGTCGGGATGATCCGTCCCGGTCGGGACCACCTGGCTGTAACCCGCATTTCTTTTCTTCCAATTCACTTCCATTTGTAACCCTATAAATACTTCCCTCTTGTATTGTTTATGGATCCTACCTTAGTTTAGACTACCTTAAGCCTCTCTACATCACATAAACCCTAGATTAAATTCTCCTCTCATTAGTTTAATCTTCCTTTAATTATTAGTTAATCTTAGTTAATTAGTTCTTGTATTAAGAAGTTACTTGAAGACTCATCCAAGATTGACAACCTTGGAGATTATTTGGGTTTCTTATTTATACAAGATTGCATCTTTTTCTTCCTCTTGTGTTGGTATAACTTTCTTTACTCTTATTCTTTGTTATTAATTCAAGTTTGAATCTTTAATTAGTGTTGATTGTTATTGTTTATATTGTTCTTGATGATGAATGTTTGGATTGTGAAGTTGTTTCATCCTTTCATTGTTGTAGTTAGTTTGACTATGAGTGAGTAGATTATTTGTGGGTTAGTAGGGGGATTAAGGGTAGATTATGGGTGATTAGGGTTTGATTGGGGGTAAAGGGTGAATCTTTGTTGTTAGTCACATATTTGGCACACCATGTGTTTGTTGATATGCTTGTATGAGTTGTAGTGGCCATTCTTCTCATGCTAGTCTTCTTCTACTCATTGTTTGCTTTGTGTGTGGACATGTTGAGCATAGTCATCGACATCGGTTTAAGTTGCGATTGCCCGGACCGAACCTAGCAATTAGGAGGCACCTACACCCTTAACTACCCAAGTCACCCTACTACACTTATGAACCCGACCTAACCCACTCCTTTCTTTCCATATTTGATTCATCTTGATAGTTAGTCATCATTTCCTTTAGTGTGTTAGTTAGTTCGATTATTAGCATTGTTTAGCATTTGGTAGTCTAGTTCATCATAGTTCATCATTAGTCTAGTTCCTACTTCTCCTCCATCTAGTTTTCCATTTATCGCTTCTTTGTGTTTGTTTGTGTGACCTAGTCTCGTTTTAGGCCGATTTAGTCTAAACCTTGCAACACCGTCTCCGTGGACACGACCCGACTTACCCTAACTACCGTTAGGTGCTAGTTGGTTATTAATTGGTGGCGGGATCCACGACAAATCCCACCATCAAGAAGCCCCCAGAATGACAAAGCTAACTGTCGAGAACATGACAGTGTCGTGACCGAAATTATGGTGGTTTTTGAATGTGTGTCAATGTGGGTGGTTGTGCCTCTGTTGAAAGGCTGCCTACGTATTCACGTGTGGTGAAATCAAACCATGCCGTAGTTCAGTGTATTGAAAGATTATGGTGCCTAGTTTATTAGGGCTTTGTGTGTGACCAGTCATAGCAATGGTGTAGGCTAGGTGCATTCCCAATGATGTCTTGATCAAAGGGCTAGAATAGTTAGGATGTTGATCCTGTGACTGTGAGCGTTCTCCAGGGTAGCCCCCAGAGGTGGTGTGAACTATTTGGGCATGTTCTATGCCGACTGCAAGTTGAGTTCCCGTGTTTGGGGTTGGTAACTGGTTTGAATGAGAAGAATTGGGATGGGATTTTAACGAGTTCTGCTCTCGAGGATTTTAACGAGTTCTGCTCTCGGGGATTTTAACGAGTTCTGCTCTCGGGGATTTTAACGAGTTCTGCTCTCGGGGATTTTCACGAGTTTTGCTCTCGGGGGATTTGACGAGTTTTGGTCTCGGGGGGATTTGACGAGTTTTTCTCTCGGGGGGATTTGACGAGTTTTGCTCTCGGGGGATTTGACGAGTTTTGCTCTCGAGGGGATTTGACGAGTTTTGCTCTCGGGTTTGCGTATGGTGATTGTGAATTCTGTTATGTAAAGGGCAAGTCGAGTAAAATGGCTCGAACTTTGATCGGGATAAGTTTTGATAATGCGAGATAAGATTTCCATGTCTGGCCCTAATGGTTAGGGGTATCTTATGGAGCTTAAATCCTCAAAATTCCGGGCTGTCTCTGGCCTGGGTCTCGGGAAGGTCTTGAGGGTTGTAATGTAGGAAGGCTAAATGTGGTGTTAGTTGACCAGCTTGATTGTTTCTCCCTTATTGGATGTTATGGTTTTTTGAATATTTTTTGGTTGACCTCTTAGCCCCGGTCTCGGGATTCTTCATTTGGATTGACCGCTTAACCTCGGTCATGGGTGCCTCTTTTTTTTTTATAATTGCCTGCTTTTTGTATTGGCCTTTTGCTTTTTCTTGGACCTTTGATTTTTTTCGTCCAGTTTTTTTTTGTCATGGCCAGCTCTTTTGTTTTGGCCGTTTGCTTTTTTTTTGGTCGGACTAACACCTATGGTAGGGATTGGTCAGTCTTATTGGATGGGTCTTTATTGTGGGAAATGGGCTTGCCTCCCGTCTTTAACCCAAACTAGGAGATTACCTAGATTTGTCATAGGATTCGATACCGCTCCTCCTAAGGGTAGTTATGTGGCTTTCTATACCAGACATGGAATAGGTAAAAGGAAAACACGGGTCTCATTTCCTGCAGTCATTATAGATGTGCCTATAATAGTCACGTGTGTGTGCTCACAGTGTATGACGGTGTTCATCATGTTCTCGGAAACACATAACGAAAGTATATATGAGAAATAGAAAAGCTGATTTTATTGAATTTTGAAAAAGAGGGCAAAATACAATTGACTCTGACTCTGACTTTGAAATTGAAATAAATAGTATATCCTAGACTCGAACTCAGACTTGGACTTAAATCAAATCCGGACTCTTGGATGCATAAGAGGTAGATTGGATGCTTTGGTCATCGGGCCCTGTATAGTCCATGAGGGGCTTTGAAAGTGACAAAGTTTCCAAAACGGGAGTTTTCCCAGCATCGAGGAAGTCTTGAATGAGGTGTTTCAGTTTCCAGCACCGTTCTGTATCGTGTCCCCTCCCTCTGTGGAATTTGCAGTAATGCTCGTCGTTCCATGCTTTGGAGCGTTTTTCCAAAGGTGGGTCGGCTGTTGGGCCTATAGGTAGTATTAGGCCCTTCGGAACCAATTTCTGGAAAGCAACGGTGTAGGACATATCCAAGTGGGTAAATGTCCTTTCCTTTGACTGGTTCTTGATTTTTGGAGAGGTAACTTGAGAGTTACCTCTCTCGGCCTTGCCATCTTGAGGGTATCGGACAGTTTCGTAAGAGTGTTCACCTTTCAAATGGCTCGGTTGGGTGATTGGCTGCCTTACCCGCTCTAGTTGTGTTAGACGGGCTCGGGTTCTTACAAGGTCTTCTTCGATGGTGGTCACCCTGGCATTTAGGTTATCTAGGGCGGTATTGATTTTTGAGAAGATATTGTTAATGGAGCAAGACAGCATAAGCATACTCCCCTGGATATCCCCTTTCTCGACGGCGCGGGATTTGTTATGGTTTGGTAGTGTCTCGTTCATAGGGTCCCTGATCGGAAGAAACGACAGGTGTTAGAACTCGCCTAAGCTCGGTTTTGCGCAAATGCAAGAGAGAGAGTCAAACTAGGTATGGCCCGGGGGCGGGAATGATTAAGATTCTATGACCGGGCTACTTAAACGTTAATCCAGACAAAGTAACGACTGTGACCTATACTCGACCACGAGACTCGAGCTGTGCAAGGATAAGTCCGAAAATGGGGCGACCGTATTTGACCGTGCCGCGTGCTTGGACCAACCGTGGTGACCTAACCCTAGGTGACTCGAGTATTCGTAGCGTGGGTACGACTCGAAGAAGGCATCATAAGGACGCCGGTGTAGGATGAACGTAGGGTACTCTCTAGGGTAACCGTGGTTGACTGCTTGGGTGGAGGATAGCCCCCTGAGTAAGGCTAGAGACTCAGATGGTGTGACATCTAAGTGACTCGAAAGTGGGATACGTGAGACAACACGTGCAAGACATGACCCTTAGAGCAATCGTGATTGATCGCTCTGCTGAAGGGTAGCCCCCGACTGGGACTAAAGACTTCGTTAAGACTCGAGTGAGTGACCCTTAGACGTAAGGACCATGAACCTCTTGTAAAAGGTTGACTCGGAAAAGACACCTAGACGGGTGACTCGTAAAAGGTGGGTCTCCTTTAGGATCCAGCTATGTGGGCTGGGTCCTGTTTGAAAGGAGGTTCACGTGGGACGTTCCTCGACTTTAGACTCGATTGTGTAACTGGGCCAACTTTTGTAGGAGTATGTCCTACGTAGGTGGGCCTTGCCTTAGAAAAATAAGGCGGACAGGGATAGGGATGAAACTCGTGATATAAGATCGACGGAGTTTCGACGCTAAAGACTTTGACGACTTATGACACGACCCGACACTGCTAAATACGGGAAGTCCTAAGAAGAGGAAAGGTTTTGAAAAAGAGATTCTTTTGGAAAATCCGAGAAGTCTTGGTGGATGGCCCAATTTTTTCGAAAAAATGGAAAAGTGCATCGGGCCATAATTTTGAAAGTTTGAAAAAAAAAATCGAGTTTTGAAATGGGCAGAATACCGGCTGGAAAATAGGCTACTTTGAGTCAAATCGTAAATCCTAATTTCGGTAGCATTCCGGGGTTTTGAAAAGTTGAATATTTGGAATTTTGAAATTTGAGTATCGAAAAGAATTTCCGACAATTTGAAAATTGAAGATGAGATCCCGAGGATTTGAAAATCGAAAACGGCATCTCGAAGATTTGAAAATTGAAAATGGCATCTCGAAGATTTTGAAAATCGAAACTGGTATCTCGAAAATTTTAAAATTGAAATTGAATTTTGAAAATTCGAAAATCGAATGGTGGATCGGAAATACGAATTTTGAAATGGGCAGCATGCCGGCTAGAAACTAAGCTTGTTTTGAGTCAAATCTTAAGTCTAAATTTCGGCGGCTCTCCGATTTTTTAAAATTTGAATATTTTCGAAAAAAATGGATTTTTGGAATTTTGGAATTTTGAATATCGAAGATGAATTTCCGAAAATTTGAAAATCGAAACAGGATCCCGACTTTTAAAATTGGCGAAAATGTCATCGGGCTTGAATTTTTTGAGAAGTCAGAAATTTTGAATTTTTGAAAGCCCGAAGAGATATTCGGGGGATGGCCCGGTTTTTTTTTTCAAAAGAAAAAAAAAACAGAAATCGAACCGGGCGACGGTTTTGCAAGTTCGAAAATAGTTTCGAGTTTTAAATTGGGCATAATACCGGCTAGAAAAAGGGCTATTTTGAGTAAAATCATAAGTCCTAAATTCGGTATATGTCCGGGTTTTTGAAATTGGATATTTTGAAAAGGATGCAAATTTTTGAAAAATGACGGTTTTTGAATAAAAGATGTGGATCAAGTAGCACGTAGTCATGGAAACAGTATAATGACACCATGTATGCTCTTAAGCTAAGTCTCGGTCAGTCTATAAGGGTCTATACCAGTGTACATAGCCAATCGAGAATCGGGGCGGACTCCCTAACTCGAGTTGAGATTAGGACATGCCGTAAAACCCATACGAATCGGCTAATGGACACCTTTGACATAACCAGTTTGGACTATATCAACGGTATAGTGGGACGTCGGTCACGAGTACCGGCCCGGGAAAATGGGGTTATGCATGAACCGTAAAACTAAAACGCGCATTGTACTAGTCAAACGATTTCTATTCGAGTCTCACCCTGAGGATACCGAAGGTTATTAACTCATCAGTAAATCCCCAGCGGAGTCGCCAAATTGTGGACATGACATAGGTCCACCCCGACGCGGCCACGCGCGGGTTTGGGGAGGCGAATGAATCTCCATGAGATGGTCAAATGGAAATTTAAATCGAAGTCGGAGTCGCCACCGAATTTTATGGTTATTCGGAACCGTTCGAGCCCACTCTATGTCGTAGTGGTCCGTGTACAAAATACGGCCCATTTCCGATGTTAGAGTTTATTGGGCTCGTCCCTTTGCAGTTCGATATAGATGCCGACTTGAGCGGTTAATCGTATATTGAATGACTCTCGTTGCCAATGGTTTCGGACATCCGGAAACCACGGTTCTGAGTAAGGGGTGAGGGTACGTGTTGGGAAGTTCACTAAGAACACCCAACCCCGCCCGCACATTAGCGGCCTCTACTAGGATATCGAATGACGTTTTAATGCGCGCGTTAGTTGAACGATGAATGATATGCAAAACATTGTCTTCCTAAGCATGTGAGGAATTGAATGGGTTGCTAAGTCAGTTTAATGCATGAAAAATTTAACGTCGAAGTAGAATTTAACATGTGAGATTCGTTTTAGTATAATAAAACAAATGAAATAAAAAGGATAAATTTGCTACAAAATAAACAAACGAGTTAGTATCGATTTGTAAATAATGAAATAAATGTACGAAATCGAGAAAATAAATATTAATCGAAATCTGAAAAATATTGTTGAAAAGACGCTGTTTTGTATAAAAAACGATGCTCGAATAATAATAATAAAAAAAAACGAAAAAGTGTGTCGGGACAGCCGGCCGCGCGGTTTTTTGGAAATTCGATTAAATCGCGTACGAATATTGTATGATCCGTACTCGAGTTAATATTTTCGACATTCGTTATATTCGATAATTGACTACGAAATCAATATCAAATACTCGGAATAGTTTAGAAAAGATGTAAATTTTAGAAATCGTTTCGTAGAATAAATAATAAAACTAACGAAAAAGCTAAAAAAACGATCCGGGTTTCAGGCCCGTGCGCGAGTCGCCTGGGCGTGACGCGACTCGCGTGCGGGTCTGTCCGGTTTTTATTTTTTATTCGAAATTGTTATTTTGATAAATCGCGTACAAAATATTAATTAATTTGTATTCGATTTATGTTTTCGATATTCGTGATACCCGATATTCGATTATGAAATCGATATCGAATATTCGGAATGAATTAAAAATAGGTTTTGTAAGATTGTTTAAAAAGAGTTTAAAAAAAGATGTAACGATTTTAAATATCGTCGAGATCTTAATATAATTCTTTTTGATACAATATTCGATTATAGAAAAATTGATATCGTATGTTTAAGAATGTTTGTTATGAAAATAGTTTTTTTGTTAATATCGATATTAGAAAAATAAAAAAAACGACGCTTGACCCGTAAAAAGAAAACGGACGACGAGAAAGAGAAGAAAAGGAAAGGAGAAATCGGGTTTAGTACACCCTCAACCTACATGCTTTTGTTGACTCGGATCGGGGCTCGTTGGAATGTGGCTAGGCACGGGAGCGTCGAGTGATGTTTGGTTCGGCTAGAGGGTTCGGTTTGGACGAGAATCGGGTGAAGGGTGTCGGGAATCGGACCGGTTTCCTTCGGGTTTGTAATATCGGTTTCTCGATGCTAAGTGTAAGGATGATTGATGTGAAAGGTTGTGTATTTCTGATGCTAATATTTGATGTCGATAATCAATGTGTGTGTATTGCTAATAATTGGTGTTTTTCTGATGATGAAAGTGTTGTATGCAAGGGGCTATTTATAGGGAGTTCCCGACCTTGGCTAGGAGAGGTGTATTTGAATTAGAATTACCGCTTGGGTAAGAAGCTGAGAAGAACAAGAATTCCGTTTTCTTGGTGAAGAAGCAAGGAAAATCGGCTGAAAGAGGCTGCTCGGCCGAGTGTTTGCGCTCGGTCGGGTGTTTGAATTGACTTTCGGATAGGATTCCTACTTGAGATCGAATTCCATCCTTAAGCGAACTTGTTTCTTATTTTATGTGGCTGATTTTTGTGGAGTTGGAGTCCGAACAGGACACGTGAGACATCACGGTCGGTCCACAAGTCTCGGGAAATATCTTTGACCGGGTTTTGACTCGGTCGCTAAAAGACGGTTTTACCCCTGGTGTCGGATTCGACCCAAATTAGTGTTATTTGACTCGAAACGACCCACTGCGCCTGAATTTGAGGTTGGTTTTGTGAGATTTGTACTCCTTAAAAAGCCCAAGCTAAATATCCATGATTTCGAGCCCATTTCCGAGTACGTTAAAGCATGTTTGCGTCCGATCATCATCGGGTGTTTGTCGGAAACTACTATAGACACCTGGCGGTCAAAATGTGGGTGTCTACAACTATACACTTAAATAAAAAATTATAACACTTAAATAAAAAATTACAATAAGGTGATGAAATTTTATATTATAAATAAAACTAATAAAAAAAATTCTTAGACATCAACAACTTAAGTAATTCTCTCACATCGAAAAATTATGATGATGTAGTTTAAAAAGGGTCTTAATATGACTACAAATTTAAAATTATCCCACATCGAAACAACATCAAAAATTATAAATAAGACTACAAATTTTAGTTAAATTATCCCACATCGACAAATTATAACAAGGTGATGAATTTCTATATTATAAATAAGACTAATTATTCCTTCTTAGATATGATATCAATCAAAATATTTTGACTCTTAAAAAACTCTTGAGACTCTTAAGACCATAATAAGACAATGTAATTCTATTATATATAAAAGTAACCATTTCATCAAATTATGATGAGGTAATGAAATTCTATATTATAAATAAGACTAATCATCCGTCCTTAGATGTCAACAAAAAACTTTTAGTCTTAAAAAAAGTTCTTAATAAGACTACAAATAAAGTTAAATTAAAATTATCACACATCGAAAAGTTATAATGAGGTGATAAAATTCCATTGATGTGGGATAATTTATTTAAGTTTATAGTCTTCCATCACCTCATCATAATTTTTGGTTAATATCTAAGCATACATAATTACTCTTATTTATAATATAAATTTTCATCACCTTATTATAATTTTTTGATGTAAGATTATTTTTAGTTAAGTTTGTATTAAAAGACTTTTAAAGACTTAAAAGTTTTTTTGATTGATATTTAAGAACGAATGATTAGTTAGTCTTATTAATAATATAGAATTCATCAACTTATCATAATTTTTCGATGTGGGATAATTTATTTAAGTTTATAGTCTTCCATCACCTCATCATAATTTTTGGTTAATATCTAATAATACATAATTACTCTTATTTATAATATAAATTTTCATCACCTTATCATAATTTTTCGATGTAAGATTATTTTTACTTAAGTTTGTATTAAAAGACTTTTAAAGACTTAAAAGTTTTTTTTGATTGATATTTAAGAACGAATGATTAGTTAGTCTTATTAATAATATAGAATTCATCAACTTATCATAATTTTTTAATGTGGGATAATTTATTTAAGTTTATAGTCTTCCATCACCTCATCATAATTTTTCGATGTGAGATAATTTACTTAAGATTATAGTCTTAAAAAATCTTTTTAAAACTAAAAAAAGTACGTCCTTAATTTTGATTATAATATAGAATTTCATCACTCCATCATAATTTTTCAATGTGAAATGATTTTAAGTTTGTAGTCTTATATTTTAAAAGCTTTTTTAAGAGTTAAAATAAGGCGATGATTCTATATTATAAATAAGAGTAATCATGCGTTTTTATGGGTTTTAAAAGCAGATCTTAAAATTATAAATCTTGAGTAAATTATCCTATATTGAAAAATTAAGATGAGTCAATAGAATCTTATATTATAAATAAGATTAATCTTTCGTTTTTAGATATCAATCAAAAAATTCATTCGTTCTTAGTCTTAAAAAATCTCTTAATAAGACTACAAACTTAAGTAAAAATAATCTCACATCGAAAAGTTATAATAAGGTGATGAAACTTTATATTATAAATAAGAGCAATAATGTATTTTTTTGAGTTCTAAAATGAGCTCTTAAGACTTTAAACTCAGCTGAAATTAAGTTTGATTACTGATATCATGTGATCATTTTATTTATTGTAATGACATAGTTTTATTAAGTTTCTTATATAAAGGATGTACATCATCAATGTAATTAAGCCAACTAACCCGTGCAGCCACGAGCTTTAATCTAGTATCATTAATAATAAGCCATCCGGCATCTACAAACGATGTCAAATTGAACTGAATACAGATTTGTGAAAAATAAATAAAGAACATCATTGAGACAAAGATCACTATTAGAATAATGCGCTTCTGCATAGCCTTCTATATATCCCTGTTTATTGACACAACCTTTCGCGAAGGAATCTATAGATCTGATGAAATAGCCTCCATGATGATGAACTTTCTCTATTTTGACAAATAGTAGACCAAGATCTGACCTCAATTGTATCGCCGTACGTAGAGATTCCATTGCTCTAATGATCTTGCACACAGTTCTTGAAATATAAGCCCTATACTAATGTAAAGGACTGAAACCTCGAAATAAAGGAAAAAACCTTGAAATAAAGGACGAAAACAACTCTCATAAAAGAGAGACTTTTATTGAATAAGATTTGTTAACTAATAGTAATTGAGATTAAAACAATTTTTGGGGCTTACCATCGATTAATTATTGATGGAGGCCCCAGATTGAGGAGGAAAAGTAGGGTTTTTTTGAGGAGAAAGAGGAGAAAAAACCAGGGTTTTTTTTTATAAGTTTATAACACCTTGTTCAGCTATTTGAACTTAAAATACTCAGTACATGAAATCAACTAAATATCAGAAAATTGATTTGAAATATGAAGAGATAAATAAATCCAATCAACTATATATATATATATGTGTGTGTATATATATATATGTGTGTGTGTATATATATATATGTGTGTATATATATATATATATATATATATATATATATATATATGTGGGATTTGGTGTAAACACCAATTTTGGTGTAAACACCCTAACAATCTGGACCGTTGATCTTAATCTTGATCAACGGTTGAGATTAACCATCAGAAGATAACAAAACCTCCAAAAAAACCTCACAACCCACCTCTCTTTCTCTCTCCTCTCTTTCTCTCTCTTCTATCTAGGGTTACTATCAAATTTTCTCCCAAAAACCCCCAAATTTCCTCCCAAAAACCCTCAAAATTCCTATCATCCTAATCTCAAAAATTTGATCAATTGTATACGAAATTCGTTCAATTCGTATACAATTCGTTCAATTCATATACAATTCGTTCAATTCAATTCAATTTTCAGAAATTCAATTCAATTTTCAGAAATTCAATTCAATTAGTTCAATTTTCAGAAATTCGTTTTTGATGAGCATGAATTCCACCGAGCATGAACCTTTTGTTGATGAACATGAAGGTAATGTCATTATAATTCAATACCTATTCGTTTTTGAATAGGTATTCGTTTTTTAAGTAAATTTATCCGGTTTTTGAGCATGGATTCGTTTTTAACTATTGGTTTTTGATTTCCTCCAGAATTCTTTATGATGAATATTGATTTCAACACTGAAAACATGAATCAACTTGAAGGTAATCTCATAATTTTATAGAGTCCATGAATATATATGTTAGAATAGTTGAATATATGTGTTGGAGTAATTGGAGTACTTGAGTATATGTGTTGGAATAATTGAATATATGTGTTGGAATAGTTGAATATATGTGTTGGAGTAACTGAATATATGTGTTGGAGTAACTAAGTATATGTGTTGGAATAATTGGAGTACTTGAGTATGTGTTGGAGTAACTGAGTATATGTGTTGGAATAACTGAGTATATGTGTTGGAGTAACTGAGTATATATGTTGGAGTAATTTAGTATATGTGTTGGAGTAACTGAGTATATGTGTTGGAGTAACTGTGTATATGTGTTGGAGTAACTGAGTATATGTGTTGGAGTAACTGAGTATATGTGTTGGAATAGTTGAATATATGTGTTGGAGTAGTTGAATATATGTGTTGGAGTAACTGAGTATATGTGTTGGAGTAATTGGAGTACTTGAGTATGTGTTGGAGTACTTGAGTATGTGTTGGAGTAACTGAGTATATATGTTGGAGTAATTTAGTATATATGTTGGAGTAATTGAATATATGTGTTGGAGTAACTGAGTATATGTGTTGGAGTAACTGAGTATATGTGTTGGAGTAACTGAGTATATGTGTTGGAGTAACTGAGTATATGTGATTGGAGTAACTGAGTATATGTGTTGGAGTAACTGTGTATATGTGTTGGAGTAACTGAGTATATATGTTGGAGTAATTTAGTATATGTTTTGGAGTAACTGTGTATATGTGTTGGAGTAACTGAATATGTGTGTTGGAGTAACTGAGTATATATGTTGGAGTAATTTAGTATATGTGTTGGAGTAACTGTGTATATGTGTTGGAGTAACTGAGTATATGTGTTGGAGTAACTGTGTATATGTGTTGGAGTAACTGAGTATATGTGTTGGAGTAACTGAGTATATGTGTTGGAATAATTGAATTTGAATATTGGAGTACTTGAATATGTTTGCAGAAGAAACCCAATCCATTCGAATGTCGTTTCCTTGTTATGCAGTAAGTTGTGCAATCAGCTATCACTGGAGCTGCTGCTGCTAATATGCTTAAGACTGTTTTCTAGTTCTTCTCCCTTCGAATGTCGTTTCCTTGTTATCCTGTTCAAGGTGTAATGTGAATGTTGTATGTATTGGATTTAATGTGTTTGGACTAATTAACATTAATATTGGAGTACTTGAGGTTAAATATAATATATATTTATGTGTGTGTGTGTGTAGGACCCCCTCGGAAATCTTTACGACTTAGTCAAAAGGATGAGACTACATGACGTTGAAGTCATTCATACAAGTATACAACATGATAGCATATGATAATTCGTGTTATAATATTTGGATAGATGTTGGAGTAACCATCAAAACATGTTGGAGTAACCATCAAACATGTTGGAGTAACTGCATACTTGTGTTATCTCTTGGAATACTTGATGTTATAAAAGTTGGAACATTTGGTGTTACGTCTTGAAATACTTGGTGTTATGTTTTGGAATAACTGCTTGTAAGCATTGGAATAACAACGACAACAATAGAATGCTTGGTGTTATCTCTTGGAATACTTCATGTTATCCCTTGGAATACTTGGTATTATGCCTTGGAATAACTGCTTTTAAGCATTAGAATAATTTTGTAAAAAATGCAGAAATCTTAGTATAATCACTGAAGTTCCTCAAAAGTTGCTGCGAATTTTGGGAGAAACGAAACCGAAACTGAAACCAAAACAGAAGCAAACAACACTTGCATCGATATGTTCATCTTATTTTTTAAACAAAATCCAGAGTCAAGAATTAGCTCAATACATCCATCAAAGAATGGTCACACGTCGACAGAACTCCTCCATACCAGGCTCTTTGCCATAGTTCACAAAAATATTATATACGACAGCCTAATGTTGTTAAACCTAATTCAGCAGTAAGAATAACTAGTTCTAAGCATTAGAATAACTACTTCTAAGCATTAGAATAACTACGACATTTCAATCTGCTCACAATTCAATCTACAGCTTCTCCATGTTATCTAATGTTTTCTTTTTCTTGAGGATTAATCTGTGCCGCCATTGGTCTCAATGTTCCAACACGGTGATCAGCACGTATTCTCGTAACAGCCTTGAGGATGTTCTCCTTATCATCACGGAAATCTTTGACTCTAGTCTTCAAAGCTGTTATTTCTTCATTCGCATCAGAAAAGATCAAGATTCCAGCAATTTCAATCGACAAGGAAATCATGTTTGCTCTTTTGTCGATATATAATGGAGAATTAACTCCATCGTAGTACAATGTGTGCAACATAAGGAAAAATCCAGATTCATTTTTGTTGATTTGCGTAACATTACTCCGTTTGAAATTTTTGATGACGATTTCAAACTTGACTATATCATCAGCCTCACGTATCTTGTTGTGTTCGAAGTAGTCGGACAAGCTACCCACCTTTGAAATAAAAGGAAAGAAAAAAAAAAGTATAATCATTCAATACAAAAAAAAGTATAATCATTCAATACAATTAACCATTAAAAAAAAAGTATAATCATTCTACCGTGATTCATCCTACATATCAAGCACCTAACTTTTTTTCCTTTTTTCGTGAATACAATATTAAGCACCTAACTTTTTTTTTTCTAGAAAGAAATCAAGCACCTAACTTTAAATGTAGCTCTAATCGACTAAAAGAACTGAAAACAAGGTTGTAACAAGAATCCAAACAATAATCTTTGTCAATTAAGTTGTCACCGGCCACAACAGATTTCAACCTTCCAAGTCTGAAGCAAAGCAAAAACACGATTCCAGATCTCGAATCACATTTTCTACACTAAGTGAAGTTTTCAAAGCCAGCACAACAAGGTCAACCACAACTAAAAGTCATCACGAAAACAGAAACCACAATTCGATCATCAAACATCAATCCTCCACCTAAAAAGACGCGATTTCGAGGCTCCGTTCGCATATTTGATCTTAAACTAAACGAAGAGATCGCACAAGAAGATCAACCACAAGAAGATAAACTACAAGACGATCAAACGCACAATATTATACAACACCAAAACCTGTGAAAACAAAATGAGATTATGAATCTATACCTGTTTACCAGCGGTTGCGAAGGTTCTAGCAGCATTTTGCAAAGCCTGAAGTCTCTGCAACAAAGACAATCGAAATTCCGGTCAAAATAATCACACAGCATTCCGATTTCAATTTTTCACAAAATCAAAAGCGAATAAAAAGTGCGTTACCGAAGATGAAATACGTCCAGTGTTGAGTAGTTGCCTCACAAGCGACGCTATTACTTGGCGCTTCCGAAGCTCTTCTTAACTGAAAAACAGGAAAAAAACAGATCTAAAGTTGATACAAAAGAATGGATCCTGGTTGAAAGACGAAAATGATGGAAATCGGAAGGGGAAAAGTAGGAGAGAGAAAGTAGAGAGACCTGGAATTATTCAATACAATACAGATGAAATTAGGACGGAACTATGATTATGATGATGATGATGATGATGATGATGAGAGGATTAGAAGGAATCGCGGTAGAATTACCTGAAGAAATTGAACAGCGATGATGGTGGAGATGAAAGGTTTGTTGCTCGAAGAAGACGGAAAGAAGAACACAGTAGAGAGAGAAAGAGACGAAAATTGAAAATGAAGGGAGAGAAACAGACGCAAGAGTGAGGAATAAGGGTTTTGTTTGGGTTGTGAGATCTAATCTGAGCCATTGATCAAGAATATGATCAACGGTTCAGATTGTTAGGGTGTTTACACCAAATCCTATTTCTATATATATATATATATATATATATATATATGTAGAGCAAAAATTGGTATTGTTTCCAATGGAAGACTTTCACTCTATTTCCAAAGAGGTGAGTAAATGAGTATTGTTATAATGAAGAATCATTTTTGATTTTTTTTTTAATTATTTCAAATGAGTCATTAACCGTGTAATTAGTTCATTGCAGTAAATGTTTATTAGAATAAGGAGGTGAAGTGAATGGTGGAAGTTCTCGGGTGTTTTCATAGTGCGGTAATTACGGTGGAGTAATGAATGCAGTAATTGCAATTGCATCCACACCTAACTACAATCTACAATGCTATTTTCTACTAATTACACTTGAATAACAACATTGAAAAAAAGGGGTCTATTCTCAAATGGAGAGCAAAGTATAGTGTCACTTAGGATTAAATGGACACTTCTTTAATATAAAGAAGATTGTTATTATTATTATTATTATTATTATTATTATTATTATTATTATTATTATTATTATATTTTATTATAAATGGAACAATTTTATTGATGAATCAAAGCGCATTTTACAAAAAAATTGGTGGGCAGCCGAGATACAATCTGGGCCCCACCCCCTTAGCTATAGCAAAGCTAAGTCGAGTATAAGTAGAGCTGATCAAATGGCCCAAGCCCGACGGCCCAACCCGACCCGATTTTTTCAAGGGCTTGGGCCGTCGTGTTGGCCCAAAAAAGCCCGAAGCCCGACCCGATCTTAGCCCGATATAAATTTTGGGCCGGGTATGGGCCGACCTTAAATCCCGATTTTTGGCCCAGCCTGGTCCGAATTTAAAAAAAAAAATATAACATAATTTATGTTTTTAAACTTTTAAACTTCTTTTACGTGAAAATTCATGTGTTTTTTATCCCAATTTTTTTTTTAAAAAAATCATTCAATTTTTAATTGTCCAACACCAAAACTACGTGTGAAATGTCTAATCGAGGACTCGAGGTAAACTTTGTTCATATTTCTTAATACTCTATACGGAGTATTAATATATCATTATGTACTCTAGTCGTCTGATTAATTTCGAGTAAGTTTTAGTAAAAAAAGGTTTGTTTATTAGTCGGGTCGACTGCGGGCAAAAAACTCGATTAAGTGTTGGTTAATTTGTGCTAATAAATATTTTTTAAAAGGTGACGTAAAAAAAAATTAACTTAATCCCAAACAATCGTTGTGACCCGATTGGGACCCGAAAAGCCCGAACGGGTCGGGTTTGGGCCTTACAAATCGGCTCATTTGGCGGGCCCAAACCGGCCCGACCCACTAGGTGGGCTGTAATTTTATGGCAAAGCTCGGCCCAAACCCGACCCGACCGGCCCATGATCACCTCTAAGTATAAGTAAAAGGAGCAGTACGTGCTCCGACATCCTGTTCTATCGAAACATTTTGAATCCTTTTGAGCAAGCTGAATGCATCCGCCTCCAATTCCCCCAATGAAGAAAAAGAAAAGGGCAAGAACACATATTCAAGCCCCATGCACAGGCCCCGATACTTAGCGCACTTACGCCGAGCAGCATCGCCCTAGACACGACCTAGCATGAATTCGGAGAGCCCGGACAAAGTCAAAGGAGAAGATCCGGTAAGATCCACGCAAACGTCACGCCCCTTGTCCCACGAAAAAATAGCAAATCTGCGGGATGCAATGATTTGTCATGATCGTCGATTAGGCCAATATCGACTTCCTTACCCGCCGAAATCCCAGAACGGAAACAAATATCCAAAAGAGTGTCGCGAACAAGGTTATGCCGTTACTTTATACCGACAACCCCCGCACATATATAACACAGCATGGTCCCTCATAGATATTGTCGCCAAAAACTCGAGATCAGGCAAACATGGCCCAGGCACGGAAAACAAGGAAACGCCCAACCGATAGCTAAGCACACATCGGTACGCCCGATAGTTCATTGTCTGACCCAACCCTGAAATAGGGACAACACGTAGCCAATCGGAAGCATGACTGCCTTACTGAGACTTCCACAACGCAACCTGACGACGGGTCAAAGAGAAATCTGATTCTACAGTAGCAACGACCCTCATTAAATATATATCTGCCAAAGATTTCATAAGTTTGGAGGCAGCGATCTCACTAGGATTACACACAGCAGAACCCAGAACCTCCTTAAGTCTACACAAGGCCGCATCAAAAGTAGGGCCAAGAGCCGAGACACCCGTAACATGAAGCAACGTAGCATGCAAACCCAGTTATTGCAGTCGAGATGCCACAAAAGCATAATGAAGGACATCTTCAACGACATACACCCCAAGGCCTCCAAAAGAAAAAGGAAGGGTGGCAAGCCGCCATTGTCAGTCGTCAAACCTCGATCCAGACGCAATAATAATCCGTTCTAAATGAGAACGAAGTGCCGCGTCAAAAGAAAGCTTAGTCAACTCAAAAATAGTCGGTGAGCAAGTACATAAAGCAAGCTTATTATTATTATTATTATTATTATTATTATTATTATTTTTTATTAATATTAATATTAATATTAATATTAATATTATTATTATTATTATTATTTATTATTATTATTATTATTATTATTATTATTATTATTATTATTATTATTATTATTATTATTATTATTATTATTATTATTATTATTATTATTATTATTATTATTATTATTATTATTATTATTATTATTATTATTATTATTATTATTATTATTATTATTATTATTATTATTATTATTATTATTATTATTATTATTATTATTATTATTATTATTATTATTATTATTATTATTATTATTATTATTATTATTATTATTATTATTATTATTATTATTATTATTATTATTATTATTATTATTATTATTATTATTATTATTATTATTATTATTATTACTCCCTCTGTTACAATGAATTGTTTGTTTTTGCTTTTTGCACCAAGGGAAAGAAAACCAATGGGGAAGTGACATGTGGAGCCAAGGGTCAAATTACATGTAAAAAACATTCCTAAAATAGAAAGACAAACAATTCATTGAGGCGCCCCAATATGGAATAGACAAACAATTCATTGGGACGGAGGGAGTATTATTATTATTATTATTATTATTATTATTATTTAGGATACTGATGTGTCGTGTTTATATAGTTTTACTCCCTCGATTCTGTTGTCTTTTCCGGTTGGAACACGCTCTTTAGATCTGTTTCTTCTAACATTTTGCCTTGAGTGAGTGTTTTTGTAGATTCTACATAATTTCATATTTCTATGCACATCTACACTCATATTCGGTTAGAAGAACGATCCCGAAACAAGACCCGTGCCATAAGACGTTTAGGCGAAGAAGAAGTTGAGACGAGTCGATTCATTGGGCCATCGGAAGCGGCCCAATCCATGCTTCAAGTAGGATGTGCGTGCCACCCTACATGCCCCCTGTGGGCCGGCTTGAGTGTACAATCACTTGGATTTGAAGAATTTAAGCTTAACTTTAGTGTGTGCCTCGGCCCCTACATGTGACCGGCCCCCTGCCATCCGGCCGCCACGCACACCCAGCTATTAGTCGCTTGCTTTGTATTACTAGGGGAGGACTTGTTTTGTTTTATCACTTCTTCATAACATAGACTTATTTTTCTTTAGAAAACTACTTGTGACTCTTAGCATTCCGTACTCCGTCTCAAACTCGTACTCGATTTCGGTCAATCCGTTTATTCAATTCTTAGTATTACGTTTCAATCTTCATCGTTAATTGCTTTGTTCGTTGTGATTTCCTCCATCTACGATTTGTTGTTCCGTTCGTTTACTAGATTTTCGATTGTTTATCGTTAGATTTACTTGCTTTTTTATCATGAATTATTTGATTGTGACTTATTGTTCCGTAATTATCATGAGTAGCTAATTTTCTCGCTAGGGTCGAGGGGGATCGATGGATTATTACACGATTTTGTTACTTTGATACTAAACTCATAATTGTGCTAGTGTCATTTTCGCGTGTTTTATTTGGCGATTAATCTGTTAAAGGCCACACCTTTTTAATCCGATTAGAAAAATTCTAGTTCTTGTTCGAAAGCCAAAGTGGGATTAGATCACACGCGATTTGGTAGGAAGTCTAATAAGTTGCGAAAGCCTGTTAGATCCTTCCTAGGTTGATACGATTCGAGAGGACGTGTTATAGCCGACTAGCGTGTTTATGTGTTTATTATCATTGTCGCATAATTTTCGAACATCTATCGTGAACCCGTGACCTTAGTTTTCATCTCATTGTTAGAATCTTCATTATCGCATTTTAGTAATCATTTAGTTTGTAACACCCCTAATTTTTATGAATTAAATTTTATTAATATTTTATTTTGTTTACAATTTAACTCGTATTTCTTAAAATAATTATAGAACAGATTCATTTTTCAATCATTTGAACACGTAAAATCCTATTTACCTCGAAAAGTCATTTTTATGCTTAAACTGTATCTTACTTTCGTTTCATTCGATTTACTCATTTTATTTCTATTCGAGTTTCCGTTTCGACGGATTATATTCTTGAGTTTATCTTTATATTACTTGAATTCTTATTTTTAAACTCGAAATCCATTTTAATTACCTCGTTCGCAAGAATTTTTATTAATATCGAAAAATTGCTATTTAATCTTTTTCTACGCGATTTCGTAAATAATTATTTTTGAAACGTGATTTTAATACTACTTTCTCGTAAACACGTTCTTATATGAATTCTGTCTACTTATTATTATTATTATTATTATTATTTTTAAAAGTGATCCATTAACGATTTTAAGCGCGAGTCGGGCTCAGACTGTAGCAGCCCAACCGTTTCCCTCCTCGGACTGAGATATTTTCGGAGTCGGTTGAGAAAGTCAAAACTGACTCCTCTATTTCCTCCTATTTTCCTGTTGCACGTTACCCTTATACCTCTTTTGCAGTTACGCTCTCCCTCAACTTCTCAAAAACCTCAACATACGTTCTCTCTCTCATCTTTTCTTCTCTCCAAAAGAAAAAAAAAGAACGTAACAACAGTCAGTACACTGTTCTTCAATTTTTTTCCTTGTTCGATCATTCTCTTCATCCCGTGTTCATCTTAATTCAAGGGTAATTTAATTACCCCTATTCTCCGTCTCGTTTCCCTCTTTTATTAATTTATAATATGGTTTAATACCATATGTTAATTTATTTTGTAGGTTATCATATCAATTCCGACAAAGATGATTATCATAATTGACCCGGATCTCGCTTAAGGTAACACATGATGGCATGACTCGGTATTGCATGATATATATGTTGTAGTTGTTTGTAGTATCGTTTTAAAATCGAATTTTTATACGAGTAAGCCTGTTTTAATTATATTGCGATAATATGCTTAAATCGATTTCGTGTTTCTATCCCTTTTAATCTTCTCAATTTATTTCACATCGGATCTTCTAAAAGTATTATAAGGCTGAGACTAACATACAAATAAGACTTTATTTCTGAATTTTCGTGATTTTAATATAAAGTAGCAAAGTGAAAGTTTTTATTATTTTTAACATAATTACTGAATGTTTCAGAATCGATTAGTGCTTTTGAACGATTTATTACTCCTGTTTAAAGACTTTATTTTCGAAAAGTTTGAAAATAGACTTCTGTTTATTTTAAGTCTATTATATGTCTGTAAAGTTTCGTAAAATAATTCCAAGTATTCTGGTCACAATAAATTGTTTACGAACAGATGTCAAAACAGTCCGCGAATCTGTCAGTTGTTGTAAAACTTAATTTAAAACCTTTGATAAACTTTGAATTTAATTTGTGTAATTTACCTACATAAACTTTGAAGAGTTTTATTAATGTTTCCAATTGGTTTTGGTTTGAAATAAAATTTTAAACGTATTTTATTAAAGAAATACGATCGGGTGTCGGATTCTGTCAGTTTGTAAAACTACGAATAAAAATCCCTGTTTGATTAAGAATTTCGATTTTATCCAGAAACAAAAGTTGTAGTTAAGCTTTTAAAGTTTTCAACCTCACTGATCTTACGTTGTTTTGATTTTTAATGATTTAATTACGAATTTTATAGTAAGACAGTGTTATTCCGGAAAATCTGTAAATTTGTAATTCAATATTTTTAATTACTTATATTTCAACCTTTTGAGAAATAATTATGATTTTCACTTTCGTTGACTTTTGATCATTAAATATATATTTATAAAATAAGTATAATGTTTATGTCTCGAGGCCTAATATTAACTATTTTATATAACTCAAATGTGAACGATTTCTAATTATAATAATACCTATTTTGGAAAGTTAATATTTGAAGAAATTTTCCCAAATTAGAAAGTTTCCTTTTAAGAACGTTTTGATAATCCTATCGAATTACGACAACAACTTTGTTTTGGAGTTATGGAATTAGGACAAGTGTACGGGTAGAGTAATACAGTCTAGGGTATACGTTTTGCCATCAACTATAAAGCTGGTGTGTCTATGTTGAGACACATTGGTCGTTGAACTGAGCATGGTTTGTGTTCAGGAGTGTGTATATTTTGATCTTAAACTTAGATATCGCATCGTGTAAGTCGCCGTCGGGTTGAACTGGATTACGGTTGGTGTCCAGGAGGGGTGTACATTACTTAAGCCAGGACCTCGCTGCACGCAGTCCTGTTATAGTTTGAGTTGCCTAGTTAGAGACTGAAGTCTAATTTGTTTGACTGAATTCTCAAACATAGTTTAGTATGATCCTAGTGAAAGTCTATTCCGTCACACTGATTGATTTCCATAACGCCGTTATTATTATTGATTGACATTGATTTGCAGGTTGACAATCATTTTGAAGTATTTTACCGTATCATTTTAAATGTTTTATGTTATCAACTATTTTGATAAAATAGTAATTTGCTTTAATATTATGTAATATGGCTGGGAGAACTGCCTGAGTTGCTCCCCACTGAATTGTGGCTGTTATGTTTATAACATGGCAGGTATTATTTGTTCCGGGGTTTGGTGTGAGCTAGTGAGTGGCGTGGATCCTACTCCGCTTGAGTTATGTTTATTTATGGATTCTTAATCCCATTTGGAGAATTTTTATTTTTAGCCCTTTTGTAAAAAGTGGCCTTTGTATTGACTGACCGTTCTTTCTGTAAAATATAGAACATCAGTGTGTTTTAATCCCAAATCTACAGTGTTTCCGCCACTGTATTGCGTTAGAATTTATAGGGGATTACATAGTTATTTTTCATCAACAACCGTTTAAAGCATCTTAGAATCGCCATAGCTATTAGACATTTTTAACCGCTTCCCTGTGGATACGATACTTTACTTGCCGCTATCTTCTTGTTAGTAGCATTGGGTTATTCTTGATTTGGTGAGACGACTTAAGCCATATCAAATCTGGCGCCGTTGCCGGGGAAACGGTTTTTCTTGTTTTTAGCTTGTTTCTATTTTGCTCTCTTTCGTCTCAAGGAATTAAAACTCCTTGAGATTAATCTCACTCTCCTATTGTAATTTTTGCTTATGCCCAGGTCTTTTCGGTCATCAGAGCTTACTTTGTTCGATTCTGAACCTGAGAAAACCTTTCGAAGACGACAAAATTTTTGGAGAGAGATTTCCGCAGCTCCCGATCTCGAGACTTTGGAAGCTATTCATACTGAATTTGTAGCTGAGAATCAGTCCTTTGAAGAGGGAAATCAATCTCAGTCCAAGATCATTTTACCACCTCCGATAATAAAAATGCTGAAGCTTTCTAGTCATTCGGATCCTGAGCAAACTGCTCTTCCTAAGTTGGTTAAACGACAAATTGCCACCGAGGGTACATTCGAGATTCGACCCGCCTTTATTACTTTGGTGGAGAAGAATCAATTTGGTGGTGAGCCTAAGGAAGATCCTCAAAATCATATGAGAATTTTTACCGATTATTGTTCCACAATTCCACTTCCGGCCGGGGTAACTCAAGAACAAGTCATGGAGATGCTCTTCATGTTCTCCTTACGGGATTACGCTAGGGAGTAGATTACCGATCTCGATAAGATCACCGAGGGGATCACTGATTGGAACTCACTTGCTCTTGCCTTCTACAAGCATTATTATCCGCCACAAAAGACGAATATGCTCCGGAGTCAAATCACCAATTTTCGTCAAATCCCGAATGAAAATATTTATGAATCGTGGGAGCGGTTCAAGAAGCTTGTGAAAGAATGCCCGCACCATGGTTTTGAGGTTTGGTTTCTTTGCAACCAATTTTATAATGGGCTATATGATGATTGTCGAAGTACTCTTGATTCGGCATGCAACGGGCAGTTCCAATGTAATGTGGATGATGATAAAGCATGGGAAACCATTGAAGAAATGACATCTCACCACTCCCGATGGGGCAATCCACGTGGTAATACGCGATCTAATTCCGGTGATGGTGGGTCTTCTAATGCCATGGCTATTCAATTAGCTGCTTTAGCTAAGAGGTTCGTGATAAGTCGATATTTATGCGTATTTTTACCCCTTTAATATTATATTTTCAGTGTCGTCTTTGTATTATTTAAGCTAAACGTTATAACTTTAGTAATTTTAATATATTATCGGCCTTAT